>OY757311.1:32435652-33169191 GCA_963583905.1 Stenurella melanura | reverse complement strand
TGTATTTAATATCTCTATAACGAAAGATGTATCACCAGAAAAATATTTCCTCTTCTCTCACGCTGTGTCAGGATGTGGCAAAATATCCAGTATATTCAGAAAAAGGAAAGTTAATGTGAATATAATGAAATAGATAAAAATCCGGCGGTGCAATATCAGGAATAAAAGCAGCGGGTGGCAGCAGTTCGATTGCATCAAGTTCCTTTAATTTCTCTTCAGTTTTCTTAGCGGTATGGGGGCGCGCGTCGTCTTGCTGAAGAAGGACTCGTTTCCGAGCAACTAAATCTGGATATTTTTCGCTGAATGCCCGGTGCATTCGCTCAAGTTAGGGTTAGGTTCACTATTAGTAGCCTGATTATCAGCCATTAAGTCATAGTATATTAAACATTCGTAATTCCACCAAACACAGAACAGTACCGTTAACGTTTGGCCACAGACTTTTCAGTTGTTTTACTGTTTATTAAAGTTAGGATTATTTAGATAAATTCATTTTTTCTTCTCACGTTATGATTCTTTGAGTCATCTCTAGACAAGGAAAGAAACTGACGGCTAATTTCGACCAGACGAACAACTTGATCCTCGATTAATTCATGTGTTACACATTCGACAGCTTTTATTAATTTTACCCAGGACTTTTAGGTGGCGATGGATAGTGACTTTAGAGGGATCAAGAGCTACTGATAATATGCGAGTACTTGTCGAGGGTTCGTTCTCCATCACTTCTTTTGTCGTCTCAATATTCCATAGAGAAGGTCACCCATTGCGTTTCTGATCGTCAAGACTTAAGTCGCCACTATTAAAACACTTAAACCAATGCTGTGCCATACTGCGTCTTTGCCTTCAACCTTACATATTTTCGTAGTAGCTTCAATGGTAGTAAACTTTTGTTTCTAATAATGTCGTAGCGACACACAAATTTCAAATTTTTCTGTTTCCATGGTCTTGCTGGTGATGACAACACAAATGGATGGGAACTGAACACTGTGTGATGTTGAAATAAGACACTCTACTGTACCAATCACCTGACTAATTCGGAACATAACCTTCAAAACTTGTATTTATGCGACAACCTCTGTATTATAAGGAAATCTGGAACTAGATTATATATTTTAGGGTTTGGAGGAATTTACATCACTCTACGTCTATTTAGGCGTAAATAGGGAAAATAAATAAATCAAGGTGGTAAGAGTCTAGAAACAGGATTTGGAATATACCAGAAGCTAAGGCCTGGAATTTTTTATATAACATCTGCGAACCCCCACCAAAACCCACATTGTAGAATTCTTTTGAATGCATTTTATCAACAGTCTCAGTTTGTTTTTTAAAACGTGTTTTCTTACATTTTTAAAATTGTTTACTTCTCAGAACTCATGATTTTTAACGCAGCCTATAACGAACCACGGATATTTTACTAGTATCCTATAAAAGTTACAAGCATTTTACAGTCAAATATTATACAGTAACGATTATATTAGAATTTAAAAAATCACATGAATAGTTATGAATGACCTTAAATGGACGAAACATTTTGAGCGAGTCAAAATGTAAAATAAGCAAAGTAGATATAATCAAAGGGAAAATTATCATTCTAGCTAGACAGCAATTTAAATTCAGGACATGAATAATATTGAGTTTCCAGTAAGTTTAGTTATTAAGCAAATTACTTCGAACTTGACTTGAAAACGTATAAAGTTGTGGACATGACATTAGTAGGTTAAGATGCTGCAATATGATATGACTTAATGTAACATGGTACAACATGTAACGTTTCTTCTCCTTGCTACTTTACATAGTATTGAATTTAGTGTCCATAATACTTAGGCATATCATATTTTCAACATATACATAATTTGAATGCCATATATTTTTAGATTACAGTAGATATATTTAGCAGAGGCTGATTTCTTGAAATTAAATTGTTATGATTAATTCGAAAAAAATGAAGTCGAAATAGAAAAAACCTCCTCCTATGGAATCACTACTTCCACATTCAGATTTTTCATCCAAGTCTCTTTAAGGAAAACATGTTGACTAGATTTGCACTCTAGTATGTGGAAATTATCGGTCAGAATTTTTATAATATTTGGGGCAGATGTCATAGAAAAGATTAAGGCGTTGGTTTCTACCATATACGTTAAAATGAAGTTTCTAGTTTACCTACTTATTTTCCCCTATTCAAAACCTACTATCTCCCACCCCATCAATGGAATCATCTCAATTAGATGCCATTACAATACATACGTGTACTAAATTTCAAGTGTATATCTCAATTTTATGTTATCAATTCCATTAATAATGGAGCGGAGGTGGTGGGGTTTGAAAAATATTAGAAATAAATCTGAGGACTTGGTTTCTATTATGTACACCAAGTTCCAAATTTCTGTAGTCTTACCAGCTTGATTTACATGTTTTTCCCAATTTCCCCTATTTAACCCCCAACCCTTCAACGGAATTATATCAAAATATAATCTAGTTCCAGATGTCGTTATAATATATTCGTCTACCAAATTTCAAGTGAATATCTCAATTTCATTTTATCAACCCCTTTAGTAATGGAGTAAGAGTGATGGGGGGTTGAAAGATATCATTAAAAAATCTGAGGCCTTAGCTTCTAGGACTTACAATGAATTTCAAGTTTCTGTAATCTTATCAGCTTGCTTTACTTATATTTCCCTATTTACCTTTACTTACCCCCCACTCCTCCAACGCAATCATGTCAAAATATAATCGAGTTTCAGATATCGTTATAATATATACGTGTACCTACCAAATTTCACGTGAAAGTCTAAATTTAATTTTATCAACTCTTTTAATAAGGGAGTGGGGGGATGAAAAATGTTATAACAAAATTTGAAGCCTTGACTTGTAGTACATACATCAAATTTCCTCCTATTTACCCCTGTTAACCCCCAAACCCTACACCGGATATCTTCAAAAATCAATCCAGTTCCAGATCTCATTATAATATATACCTGTACAAAGTTTCAAGTCAATGTCTTACAAAAAAAGGACAAAAAAAGTTACAAACAGATAGACAGGCAGAATTTTTTATTCGCTCAAATTTAAAATCTCGACGTTTCATGACATTCTAAACCTATTTCAAGAAAACAAAAATTTGAAATTTTTTTACGATTACTAAACTTCCGATCCACTAGATGTGGAAGTAAAATTGATTCTATTAATCAAAATTTTGCTCGATTACTACATAATCTGTTTCTACGTTGTGTCAAGCACACAGCAAGTATCTTTGATTAAAAGTGCCTTAATTATATTTTAAAGTCACTTCATTAAACTGATTTATGACTTGCGTTTTACATACAGTATGACTCACTTAAGAAGACGACACCCCCATATCTCGCTTTTGTGAATATCCAAAAGAGGGGACGGTAGGTCAGTGGTTTAGTGCATCTAGGCTGCATACTGGCATACCCAGCGAAGCAGGTTCAGTTCCTGCTCACCGCGAAATAGTAATTATAAAATTATCCCCAAAATGTGGTTCGGACTCCACTATGAACTGTAGGGCCTCGTTTCTCTTTACATAACACAAAACCCTTCTGGATTTTCAAGGAGTTATCTCGGTGATTTGAGAAGTGGTTAAAAACATTTTTAAATTTTTGGTGGTGAACATATGCCTATAAAGTGAGTCGGACGGAACCGCATTTGATTTTAGGCATCCGATTATTGGATGGAAAAAGTGATATTCAAAAAAAAAAGTATTAGCGATTTGTTTAGAACAAAACTAGTAATATATTCTTAATAATCAGCATTTTTCTTTCACATTTTGCTATTTCACTTTTATAAAAATTATACCTGGTTTTGTATCAGCTATGTTAATTAATTTCTACATGCAGTGTATTCTTGTTTTCAGTTATAGTTCTTTGGGCGAGTTTTTAACTGTTTATACAAAATGTCACTTTTGTGTTTTAAAACCCACATTTTCACTAGTTCTGGAAGACCAGTTTACTAGAAAATCTACACTTTCCTGCAACAAATTAGAGCGTTTCTTTTTAACCACTTGGTGTCCCATATTGCGCATTAATATTTTGTAAAATTACGTACACTAAATAAACTGCGCTTCGCATATTTTATTAAATTTAGCAATAACCAACCAAATGAATTTTCCACTGGCGATTGGTGGCGGAGATTTATTAAAATATGTAAAACTATACATAAAATATAATGTTGATAAATCTCATAAGAGTCATAAGCCCCAGGTTGTAAAGTTTAAACGTACACGATATAAACTCTATATTATATTATTCAATATATTACGCTTTATTAACAATAATATACTTTATTGCAGTCGGAAATTTAACACCGAATGTACAATTTCATGTGTTCGCCCGCTAGTATGTAATTTTATTTATCCAACAAAAGCCATAACACTAAACGTGAATCAAACTCTATTAGGCACTTTATTTGCCGTAATTTTTCTTATACTCTATAAACCTTTATATAGAATCCATCAATATTTCTTCTGGATAATATAACTTGACCGTATTTCAGTCTACGAATTCGAGTATTCTAACGACATTTCAAGTCGGTTTACTGTCAGATTGTCGCCATTTGCAATTTAACTATTTTCTACGGAGTAATATTTCAGTCCTAAGATGAAGTTTCTCTACTACTACAGGATGTAAGGCAGTTCAATCCATATTTATTGGTCATCGAAAGATGTGTTTTAAGAAGGCACCACGTATAATACTTAAAAGAGCCATTATCATGTATTCTGTGGTGTTGGTGTATAGAAAGTCATTGGAATGAACAGATCAGTACTTTAGTAACCACGCTAATTAAGGCAAGATCATGATGTCCACCAAAGTTTCTTTCTAAAATAACGTATAAATTATAACAAAATATGCACGAGTATTTGTGATAGAAAAGTATGACGACCTCCATATAATTCGCAGGTAGCCAGGAGCAAAATAGCCCTAATAGCCAATTCTGAAAGGAGGTGATGTTCAGACCAGAACCAAGTTATTTCCAGGCTACCATGAGATGACGAAATTTCTCTCTAGAATTGCTACGATTTCTGTTTTGAATATTACGGCACTGTTTCCATACTTGATTTTACTCCCATGGGCCCATGATTCCATGGTGTGCGATTTGGTGTAACTAAGTTTCTATAGTAAAAACTCCGTCACTTTGAAGTCTATTACATTACAATGCCGATGATTTCAGTATGCCATATTGTTGCTTATTTGTCATAGAAAGAATCCCATTTAGTTTCTCTAAATGTCTTGAAAATTGTTATCTTGAGCATTTTTTAACTGAATTTAAAATTTTGTCCGAGAAACAACATGGTTTCGTTGTGGCAAATTCTATGACAACTATAACTATAACAAATTTTATAACCATATAATACAATATATTGAGGCAGGAGACTGCCCTGTTGGAAAATTTTTTGATTTCTGTAGAGCGTTTGACTGTGTTAATCATGCAAAATTGTTAACTGTCCTATATGACTATTGGATTAAAGGACAGTCACTAAACTGGATTGTTTCATTTTTAATCAATCGTCAACGGTATGTAAATGTACAACATGTTAGTGAAAATATGCTATACGGAGCCAATTCTGAACGTTCGTCTTTAAGTATGGGTGTTCCACAGGGCTCAATATTGGGCCCTGTGTTAGTCATATTATATATGAATGAACTCGAATGGATTTAATGTAATAATTTCTTTTCAATATATGCTGATGATCTTTCTATAAGTATTTCAGATCCTTTTTTTAGAAAGTAAATGTAATAATATTTTAGAATAGTATCTACATTTTTCAATCAACATCAGTTTTAACTAACTTAAGTTTCATAATAGATGGAAAAAATGTGTATATTTCTTTTCGGGTCAATGAGTCAATTATAACCGTGAGAGTATTCATGAGAGTCTTAAATTTTTAGTTGAACATATTGATGAGTCTTTGACTTGGAAATCACATTGTGAAAATCTAATTTCCAAGCTAGCGTCAATTTCATTTTTATTTAATAATATTGAAACCTTACTTGCCATAGAGCAATTAGATCATTACTATGCCGAAGTGGTGTCTAGATTAAGGTATGATGTGTGGTTCTGGGGAAACTCCTCTCTATCACAGAATATTTTCATTGCTCAAGACTGATAATGCATTGTATAACTCATGTTTCTAGTACCCATCCTTCTAAAGAGATCTTAAGAGAGTATAATATTCTAACTTTGCCATGCTTATACATTTTCGAAATATGTGTTCATGTTTATTGAAACAAGAATATGTTTACTGCGAATAAAAAGATTCAGAACGCGGAGCTAGGAAGAGTTTCGAATACCATATGCAAGACTTAATTTAAGTTACTGAATTTTAAAAGTTAAAACTGTTTTTGCTGTCAAAATGCTTTTACATTGTATGAGATTTTTTACCTAGTATTTAAGGAATATGTTGACTATTCCTATACAATTGTAATGTTGTTATTATCGAAAATACATTACTATTATTTGAAAGCGCCACCCACCACATCCAAAATATCATTTATACCTGAAAATTCTCCCCAACTATCACTTGTGCTTTTAAATGTTTATATTAATTCTCAAAACTAAAAATCGCAGCACACATAACTAGCAGGGACAGGACTTGGCATCTACAAAGACATTTTGGAATGTAGAGTCTTGAGAGTTTGCTATTAATTTTATTGTGTTCAAAGACAAATTGACTAGGCGTATTTTCTGCTGGTTTAATAAATGCTCGAAATATTGCATATAAAACTATATAACTTGTATATTTTTCGACAATCCTTCCTTAAAGTTGTAAAATTTTATGGACACTAGTCAAATAAACTGAAAAACGACTATTTTAAGATTACGGACAGGAAAGACTACATTGAACGTATTTTAAAATAAGAGACCAATTTCCCTTTTGAATCTCATATAAATTTAATACGAAAAAGGCATTTAAAACGTGGAAAGATTCTTCTATTATTACACTGCATATTACGTAACTTAAAATTTCCAAGTTGTTTTTAGTTTGCATTTATACGGATACTTACATTTGGCTTATATTTATAAAGGTCTGTGCAGGATTAACTTTCTTGTCGTTAGTAAGGAAATGCTACAAGTACTTTGTTATAATTAAATTATAATATTATTCTGCTCAGCATAAGCTTTATTTCACGGCGTTTTCTACGTTCTAAAGTATGAGCAGTAGTTTCTTCTAATCCTGCGAACACGAAAGTCCCATTAATATCATTTTGCACTTAGACATAACTAACTAAAGCTGAAAACAATAAATTCATATTTTTTGGAATAATTTTAATTCTTATAAAATAAAGTGCCAAGTAAAAGTGTACACTCCGCAGTTGTTCTATACACTAAGTTCTATGGGTCTAATAGTTGGGAAGAAGGTGGCAGAAATTTTTTAATAATTTGTTCGTGCGGTAAAAGTTAAAAAGTGTGAAGAGCTAAAAATTGATAAAATTAAATTCCATTTCTGCAATTACGGTAGCTCTATTAACAGTTAATTAAAAATATAATAAAAATCTCTTCTATATCATTTGTCAGCTCCTGCAATTTGTTCTAAAAGTTATTCGTCAATATAACATTAATATAAATGTAGTTTGCAAAACTGTATTATATATCTCTACATTAATTGATAACTTTTCTTTTCATGAATTTTGATATACCAAAAATTAAGCAATTTGGTCGTCGATAAACTTTATAAAAACTTTGCTAAAGTCATTAGAAACAACAAAAAACGTCTGCCGCTTGTATACTCAAGCATCTAAGAGTGGTGAATTTTTTATAATGTAAAAAAGTGCATTAATATAATTCGTTCGCTTCTGCAGCTTCACAGGTTACTTCGTCTATATGTAGAAATTAATTTCAGATCAATTTACTACTTTCAACATTGAAATTAATTAAATCTTTAATGCAGGCACATCACAGGAGACTGTGCCTCTAATCAGGGTAATATCGAAGAAGATAACTGATACGAAATATTTGCCTGTATACCAATAATATTCATTTCGTTTATTTTGTCAATTTTGGAAGTAAATTACGAATATTTCTTAAAATCAGAAATACACACTTCTGCAAATGGTATTTTCTAGTCCTGGGTATAAAAACGAACAAAATAAAAACAAAAAGAAGTACGAACAAATCATTTAAGGTGGCCATTCCCTAGAAAGAGATATCCGATAGGAAAATATTTATTATCTTTGGCCGTAACTTTTTTTTTAGTAGGTATATTTAAAAAAAACTATGAGAGTACCTGAGTAGAACCATAACAAGACTATTACTATGAATTTTCAGTTAATAATTTCAGTGGATTGCAAAATAGCTCGATTTAATTTTAAAAATTATGTTAATCTTCCTATTTCGTAGTTTTATATCGAGCTATTTTGCAAACCACTGAAATTATTAAGTGAAAATTCATAGTAATAGTCTTGTTATGGTTCTACTTAGGTACTCTTGTAGTTTTTTTAAATATACGTAGTAAGAAAAAAAGTTATGGGCAAAAATAATAAGTATTTCCCTATCGAATGTCTCTTTCTAGGGAATGGCCACCTTAATAGAGCTTTTTTTACTACTTAACAAGTATTTCTATAAAAAAAACTCAGAAGCCTAGGCTTTTGCAAATCTTATTTTTGTTATTAATATTGATAAACGAACATTTTATAATAATTGCAAAGTCGGCCTAATCTAATAATTTAAGGTTTTTTACTATTTTCAAATTCATTTATTTAAAAAATCAGCGGCCTCCAAGCTCAGAACCTACTTTAATCGATTCATTACATCAACGCACGTAATGTACGTATTTTCTTTCTTGTAATCTAATGCTGAACGTGGCATTTAGCCGGCAAAGTAGTTGCTCGGAACGATAAGCTTCTCTGTAATAAGTTTTTTTTAGCAAGGGTTGAAATAATGACTATCATTTTTTCTTCCCTCGCATACCGAAGGGAAGTAGGTATTGAATTCGAGAAAAAATCGCCCTTCCAGATTTTTTCGGATTTTGACGTTTCCGATCACGTAGATTACGAAAACATAGGTTTTTCAATTTTTTTTGAAAAATTTTTTACCACTAAAATAGATGGAAAAATTGTTTTCTTTGTTCAAATTTAAAATTTCCACGTTCATAGCTAACCTATTTAAAAAAAAAAGTCAGAAAATTTCTTTACTATTTTTGAAAAAATTTTACCACTAACACAGACTGAATTTTTTTCCTTTGTTCAAATTTAAAATTTTTACGTTTTCATGGCATTCTAAACCTATTCAAACAAATTTAAAACTTATTTTGATTAATTTTTTTTTGCAATCAATTTTAATCTATTTATCACTGGGTATAGATTAGACGAAAAAATTTTTTTTTGTTCAAATTTAAGATTTCCACGTTTCATGACATTCCAAACCTAATTTTCACGTTTAACATGACTGACATTCTAAACCTATTCGAGAAAAAAAAAATTGAAAATTTTTCTCACCAACATTTTTGAGAAAATTTTTACCACTAAAATAGATGGAACATTATTTTTCCTTTGCTCAAATTTAAAATTTTTACGTTTCATGGCATTCTAAACCAATTTCAAAAAATAATACCACTGTAGAATAGAATGGAACATTCCTTTTTGCTCAAATTTAAAATTCCCACGTGTCATGGCATTCTAAACCTATTTCAGAAGAAAAAAATTTTGAAAATTTTTTAAAAACAATTTTGAAAAATTGGAAAAAAAATGAAATTTTTTAACCACCACTATACTTCCACTCCACTACGTGTATGTGGGATTGAAAATGTGACAGATGGCGATAATATTAGGCATATGCATCTATTATACTATTATTTAAAAATGTACAGGGTGGTCATCCCAAGAAATAATTCAGTCATGGTGGACATTTATAAAGGTATTTTCCCAAGCCTTCCATATTTGGCACCTGTTATTTAGTATTGAACTTTTGCTGTTGGATGAGGCTCTATATATTTTTTTGACCAAAACTTAGCAGGTGCTCTATGTATTAATAGTGATAACTATATTCCGATTATTATTTTCAATGTCACTTCGTAATTATTATTTCTTTAGGGTGACCGCCATGCACAAATAAAGATGGAAGTTCTGTGTAAATACCTTTACTGATTTTTTTATAGTAATATTATTTCCTTACTTTCATTTTTAGAGAATTTTTAATTGTAGGGAATTTGTATCTCCATTTAATTATATATTTTTTTTCAACATGTTTACAAACTGATAATAATGAATTGGATAGCAATGAACTGACAGTATCAAGAAAATCAATAAATATCACAACAATGACATCTCTGTCATCACAAAATAACTCCAGGGGTAAAACGGCAAACACAGTGAAGTTGTAAGTCTCGAACAGCTAATTCAAAGCTCACCTTCGTCAGAATTCTGAAACATGATATGTGCACTTAGGGGAATGTTTAGATTCCTTGTCAACTGAAAAACAACTGAATTTAATATATACGAGTGGCAAGAGTGATTTAGAAAATTCTTCAACCAACTAAGAAACATTATAGATTCAGAATATATTCCCGAATAACAATTGCACATAATAAATAAATATTAAATTATGAAGCCCAATAAATATTTACGCAACCGATTTTTCCACGATTATGTTATTCAAACAATCACCATTAGTACAGGCAAATTAGCCTTTATGGTAACAAAAACAAATAAAAGGATCATCTCTGGGATTTGAGTAGGTAGTAACCTGGAGAATAAGGCGATGCATTATTTGCACTTCCAAGTTCCGGGAAAATTCAAAAAAATTTGGAAAAACTTTCTGATTTTCGGTTTTTTTGCTCTAGTGGTCACAATAAATAAAATAGAGAAATAAGTTCCCAACAAAAGTTGTAGCTCGTGTCTTTCTCTACAAAGAAGGTCTTTACAATTTTTTGTTTTACTTAAGCACTTAAGATAAATCTAGTTTTCCACTTATAGTTTTAAGCCGCTTCGAAATGCGCGAAAAATAAGAATTCTCCGGCAGATTCGTACAACCGGGCTCATCGATCGATAGTTCTTACTATTTAGAGCCCCTAAAAAAATTAAAATAACATAAAATATAGAGAAAAGTCTCAGCTTTAATGTGCAACTAATCACAAAATTCATAAAAAAAATTATCGTAGGGAAAAAATGTCAGAATAGGGCTTAGTAGACTTTGTACAGTTGATTCACAGATTTATTCATGTTTTTGACGGGAGTCGTTAGAATGATAATTCACTTTACTTATATATTTTTATATAATGATATATTAATCCAATTAACATTTCATTTTAATTACTTTTGTTGGAAAAATATGCCTTGCGATCAAAGTAGAGGGTACATTTCTCATCGATCAATCACCTCCAAATTCGCTATATCTTAATTAATAATAATAGCACAGCCTTAATTTTTGGACTATAAATACAATAAAACATATTCTTTTGAATTACTTGAGCGTTTTTTAAATTTGTGCAGTACTTTTTGAATTTGTCTACATTATTCATACTAATTTTGAAAATGCACAAGTATACAGTAAAATATATACAATTTATTTGTTTATTAACATTCTTCAATGAAATTTTCACGAAATATAGAATAAAGTGCGTGGAATCGAATCCAGGTAGTGAAAAAGCACTCATTATTACGGGAGAAATAGACAGGATGCATAAAACTGAAAAATATGAATAAATCAACTGCATAAAGTTTACTAAGCCATCTTCTAACACTTTTATCTCTATGATAAATTTTTTTATGAATGTTGTGATTAGTTCCACATTAAAGCCGAGACTTTTCTCTACATTTTATGTTGTTTTCATTTTTTTAGCGGCCCCAATAGTAAGAATTATCGATCGATGTGTGCGGTCGTACGATACTCCCAGAGAATTTTCTTTTTCCGCGCATTTCGGAGCGGCTCAAAACTATAGGTGAAATACTGGATTTATCTCCTAAACGGCTCAAGGAAGACAAAAATTTGTAAAGACCTTTTTTGTAAAGAAAGAGACGAGCTACAAATTTTGTTCTCAACTTTTTTTTGTTTTCATTATTTTAGCCACTAGAGCAAAACAACCGAAAGTCAAGAAGTTTTTGCAAATTGTTCTGAATTTTCCCGGAACTTGGTACTTGGAACTAAGTACAAAGAATGCATCATTCCCTTCTACAGGTTATTACCTACTTAAATCCCAAAGATAATTGTTTTATTAATTTTTGCAAGGTTTTTAGAAAATGGTGCCTTCATTGCCTGTACTAAATGCCAAAATGATGATGATATAATGATGCAATTCAATTGTTTATGATTATTATGCTATGCGCAAACAACCAATTAAAAAGTTATACTAATTTCTTTACTAACACCTCAGTTATGTGTAAAGTAATTCAAGAAAGTTGTATTGATTATTATCCACAATAATATATTTTTTAACTTATTACACTAATCACAGCGTCACTATTAGGAGAATACAGTTTTACCGCTGTAGAAAACGTGGCAATTCTCATCTTTTATTTTATAAAATATTTTCCTTAAGTATAATTTTTTTCTTCAGCCGCCCCATATTAAAGTAACGGTTGTAGCATAACTTATAGACAAACAAGTTAAACGCACTCTACTGTGGCTTAAAAACGTAACTGCGAAACAAGTATCATTGCGGCAACATTCTGGTTGCCGTAAGGATAATTGCTTCGTAAATAGAACTGCCTACTAGGCTGTCAAACCAATTTTTTTAATTGTAGGCACAAATAACCTAAAGCTACATACAAAGACCAGCTAAACATATTTGCTGTGGGAAGATTTGGGTTAAAAATGTACTTGCGGTATTACATCAAAAAGTAGTAACACGTAATAATTCAGGAAACCAAGACGTGCATTATACTTCGTAGCACTTATTGAGCCTTTTAGAGACTACCCTGTTCTTATCTAAATAACTTTAACTTTATTTCCAAACATCTTATAAATAATTATTACAGAGGTAAGTATTTATATATCAATAAACACCTTAATAATAACAACTCGTACGTCATTCAACGACCACAAGCTGTTTGCAATATCGTTCTAATAGAGCGATGGCTATTTTTTATATATTCTGAACGGCACTTGAATACCAATATTTGACATGCTTTTCGCTAACCAAATTAGCATCATCGGGAGATGACTAAAGCTACTTTAATAGTAACTAGATTCAAACATTTAAAATCTACGGTGGATTACTAACTTTTTTATGGAATTTTTGAACATCCTATAGTAATGAAACATATTCTTTATAGGATTTTGCAAACGGCTGAAAAAAACTATCTATAAGAACTAAAAGTAAAACTATATGTAAAAATTGAATGAAATCTTTGCATTATTTCGATAACCTGACTTCTGGTTATGCTAGCAAATCGAAATCCTAAAATAAATTTGTCCAATTTCTTATTTGACATTCTCATTATAACACTAGCATCCAACATAGTCCCCTACGGCTAAGCAGATTAAACTAGTATCTACATGACCCCCTGCGGTATGAAGATTCAGTTAAAAATGAGAACAAATAACACATTTTTACATATAATTTTTCTTTTAGTTCTCATAGATAGTTTTTTCCCCTGTTTGCAAAATCCTATAAAGAATATGTTTCATTACTATAAGCAAACAAATAATACATAATTCATAAACATCCTGTAGTTCATATTTATTGATACATTTTTTTTTCTTCAAAGTTATTGTGCTTACGAGAAACGTACTCGATGAAAAGACAGGCAGACACACGAACAGATGGACATACGGCCAGACAAACCAGATGGGTAGACGGATGGCAGATGTATGGCAGACAGACATACAGGCAGACGTGCAGACAGACGACGGACATTTCGAAAGTTGTACAGGATTCTATAACTAATGCAATAATATGATTTTCTTCTTTTCGTGTGATATTTGCGGTTTTAGAAATGTGTTGGTCAAATGGAAATGCCTTTGTCATACCGGGTGTAACAGGATCATGCTACCCTTTTCTCCTTTAGTTTTGAAGATAATTGATTGGGGATATTAACTGATTACCTTCAACTTAGACTCGAAGAAAACGTAATTTCGACGAATGGTTCTGTGAGGTGGCCGCCAAGGTCACCTGATTTAACACCCCTTGATTTCTATGTTTGGGGTTATTTACAAAAATATTGTCTATGCAACCACCGTTACAACCCGTGAAGACCTGGAGCTACGAGTAAGACGAGCAATTAATAGCATAACGGCCCAGCAATTGGCGAACGTTCTCCGAGAAACAGCTATGCGAGTTCCGAAGTGCATTGACGTTAATGAACAGCATTTTGAACAACTGTTGTAATGTTTTGTGTTAATTTTTTGTATTCCAAAACCACCTTATGTGTAACAAGGTAATTAGAACAAAATTGTATTTTCTTATTTTCTTTTAGTAATTTTTATTGTATTTATCGCACATTTTAATACGACACATGAATAGATTCCTTATTAATAGTACTAATAAATGGCACCACGGTACCGATATGGCTCCATTTGAAAAAATTGAGTTTTGCCCCAAAAGCAATTTTAGTGAATTTTATTTGCTCGTAAATCACGTAATTTAGTGTTTTTAACGAGGTTTCGATTTTTGTAGCATTACACGGGTCATTTAGAATAAATCGGAACCGTCATGGCACACTTAAAACTAAAAATTATATTATACAAAAAAATTAATGTTTGAAATATCACTTATTTAGCATTGTTGGATTCAGAGAATTATGCAGAATTCAAAATTGCAATAATATACTGGGTGTTCCATTTAAAAATCGAAAGTTAGTGTCACTTCCGGTGAAAAAAATGCATTTTTTAACGGTTTTTTGAGGATAGAAAAACATTGTGACGTGATGGGGCCAAACTGATACCGGATTCGGATTCAGCAAGCCAAAATACACCGGAAATGATTGATTTGGTCCGTGTAATCGACAACTTTTTTTTTGTTTGCCTGTGTAATCGGAACGGAAAAAATGTATACTTACTTAATATTATTTTTTGCAAATAATTTTATAAGCTTTATTTCTTGTATGAACATATTTAATATTAGGGAGATATAAGCAAGAAACTCAATCGGAGCGCCATTTTACCAAGATGGCGGCTACAGTAGATTTAGATGAAGAATTTGGTATATTTAATAGTACCTATGCCGGAATAAATATATTTGCCAAGTTTCAAAACTTTATTAAATATTTTCGCCAAACGTCTAAATTTGTTCCTATTAGATCGAAGTAATTTTTATTACATTACTTGGAGACATAAAATGTTGGCAAAATTCGCGTTTATATCTGATATTTTAGAGACTTGTTATGTAAACAGGAACTGAAGAAATCTCTGGAGACGTGGTTTCCACAAATATCAAAACTGTTTAAAATTCAGTTTTAATAATCTCCCCTTGATGCTAACCTGGTTGGCGAAACACGCGACAAGGATTGGTATTCGAGTGGTGCTCAAGAGCGTTGGTGTATGAGTCTTCAGAAGCAGACACAAAATCAATAGAAAGCCACAATTTCAATTATAATGATTTTAATGAGTATTTTTTCTTGTTAACATTAATCATTAAAATTGTTTAAAGAAACTATATTATATTAACGGCAATAGTGAAAATGTGCAAATTTGCACAGAAACGACTGCCAATAAATGCTTAAAGTAAGATATGTTTGTTAGTCTGCGAGTGAAAAAATAAACTTTACTTAAATAAGAGTAACGATCTGAACGTTGCTATGTAATAATGATACGCTGCGGAAAAATGTCCTTTTCAAGTTCCACTTTACCGGAGAACACAAACATGAAAGATATCGCCTAGTATTTCTAATAAAAATTGAAATCTCCAACGACCGTGTTGTTATGTTCGCTTGAACTCACATGTATAATGCAAAATCGTTGACGCTAGAAAAAGATTTAAGGCTCTAGAGATTTCTGTTTCTTTAGACCTCGCAGTTAAGATTTAATGCAAAGAAAACTTCTTAGTTCAAAGTACTCCTTTAATGCGCGTCCTCAAGAGATGTGGTTAAAGTGAAACAGTTACACTTTTAATCATTGTACAGATTGAGATTTATTTTAACAAGTAGTTGGTAGCCCACTGTGTCTCAGTTCTTACATGAGATGGAGAAGTTCTGTGTTTAAATGTCAACTAGATGTGGATGTTTAGTGTTTTCATTATGATTTACTGATCTAATAGATACAGAAGAAAATGTTTTCTTTTGAGAATTTTCATTTCTTATATGAAGCAGAATTCCAATATTACTAATGGTCAGTGAGATTTAAGCAAAAAACCGCTACCTAAGGAATCACTACTTCCACATCCAGACTTTCTATCCAAGTCTGTTTAAACGAAAATATCTTAATACTATACTTGCACTCTAATGTGTGGAAATAATAACTCATAAAATTTTAATAAAATCGTCGGCCCTGCTAATGGAAAACCCGATGCCAAAAAATTTTTTGAGAACTGATTCACACTAACTCACAATTTTATTTTGTTAATTTCTATAATAATGGAGTGGGGATAGTGGAGGTGGTGGTGGGAGTGGCAGATGTCATGAAAAACTGAGACCTCTACTTCTAGTATAGTTATCAAATTCTAAGTTTCTGGATTCTTACTAGCTTGCTTTACTTACTTACCCCTATTTACCCACCAACTTTACAACGGAATAAGCTCAAAATAATAGTCCATTTCGAGATCTCGTTAAAAAATACATACGGGCACGAAGTTTCAAGTCAATATCTTAAACCGTTCCAGAGGAAACGTGCACAAAAAAGTTACACAACAACAAACCAACCGACAGACTTCTGTTTGCGGGGATGGATGAAAAATGAAGTGGATCCATGAAAAGTGGACAATCGATACGACGCATTAGTTCTTCATATTTTGAATGCTGCAACATTAAGGAATATTAAGGTAAACTCGAAAGAGCAGTTGTCTTCGTAGACGAGCCATGGAGACTTATTTATTATAGATTAAACTTTAATCAATTAAATTATTTTGTTATTCTTTTAACAGATAATTGATCTTTTATTATTTGATAATAATTGCTGTGGTAAATAATTGGATTCGTATCTAATACACATATACATATATCTAAACCCACAATTTATATTGTGATTGAATATTTATGAAGTGTATGTTAAATATAGTGAATGTTTTCACCTCAACAATTTTAAATAATGCACTACAATTCCGTAAATTAATGTAAAATACGTTTTGCCCTTTCATTGTTCCTCTATATTCAAATTGCTAATTATTTTTATTTCTTGTGACATGAGTGGGTACGTACATCTTTGACATGATTTAGTTAATCACATGCTGGTCTTTTATTATACTCTTTGCAAATACAAAACGAAGAGTATCTTGCATTCGATCGGCACATTTCTAAAATCGGTAATGTCGCTCGTAGAGAAAAAATTTTCATATCTCTGTGTTGGTGATCAAATTCTGGACATCTGTGTGCGTCCGTCTGCCCGTCTGTTTGTCTATCCGTTGCGTTTCTTGCAAGCACGATAACTTAAGAACGGAAAGTCCGATTGTATTGAAATATGGACAGTAAGTTAGTGCCAGCTAGAGGGAGAACCCTATTGTTTTTGAATAAAATCGATCAATAAATAAAACAGCTATTAATTAATTGAATTCTTTAAATTTATATATTAATAACGTATAATACTGTTATATTGTCACTAATGCGATAATATTATAAACCAAGCTTTGGCGGATCACATTCATCTCATTTTTTATTTACGATAAATATGCGAACAGTGTTTTATAGAATGTGCAACAATTATATAAAAACTCCACGTAAATCGGCGAAGAGTATAATGGTTAGCTTGTTTTACTTCCACATCCACGTAGTGGATTGGAAGTACAGTAATCGTAAAAAAAAATTAAAAACATGTTTTTCTTGAAATAGGTTTAGAATGTCATGAAACGTCGAGATTTTAAATTTGAGCGAAAAAAATTTTCGGTCTGTCGGTCTGTCTGTAACTGTTTTGGTCCACACGTTTTCTCCGGAACGGTTTGAGATATTGACTTGAAATTTTGTACACGCATATATTATAACTAGATCTGGAATTGGATTGTTTTTTGAACATATCCGGTGAAGGGTTGGAGGGTATATAGGGGGAAATAAGTAAAGCAAGCTGGTACCGAGTACAGAAACTTGAAATTTGGTGTATGTACTAGAAGCCAAGGCCTCAACATTTTTTATAATATTTTCCATCCCATCACCACTATCTACACCATTACTAAAGGGGTTGATAAAATAAAATTGAGATATTCACTTGAAATATCGTGTACGTATATATTATAATGGCAACAGGAACTATAGAGCATATCTTGGGATTATTCCGTTGGACGGTTGAGGGTTAAATAGGGGTAAATATGGGAAAATAAGTAAAGCAAGCTGGTAACAGTGCAGAAACTTTAAATTTGGTGTATGTACTAGAAGCGAAGGCCTCAACATTTTCTATAACATTTTCCATCCCCCCCACCAATACCACTCCATTATTAAAGGGGTTGGTGAAATAAAATTGATATATTCACTTGAAATTTGGTACACGTATGTATTTTTTATTGAAGGGGTGGAGGGGGGTGTGTAATTGGGAAAAATCAAGAGAGCAAGCTAGTAAGAGTCCAGAAACTTCATTTTTGGCGTATGTGCTACAAACCAATGCCTTAATTTTTAACTTATTTAAATATTTAACAAATTGAAGATGTAACGGTAAAACGGAGGTTCAGTAGCGATTTGTGTAGCGCTTGGAAATTCGGCTGTTTCTTTTTTGGACACGAAAGCGTTCGGAGTTGTTACATTGCATACTTTTTGGAAGATCCAAATTTGATTTTGAATTTGATAAATTTTGATACCTACTCATATTTTTGCATTTTTACATCTCAATGCCGACCAATGCCCAGGGTCGATTTTGTAAAACTTGTGTGTTTAATACATTTTTATACCTACATTCCTATTCTTGTGTTTTACGTCTTGACGCTGACCGACGCCTAGCGTCATTTTTGTAAAACTCGTGTATTTGATAAATTTTGATTCCTAGATTCCTATTCTTACAGTTTTACGTCTCGACGCCGACCGATGCCCAGCGTCGTTATTGTATAACTTGTGTATTTGATGAACTTTGATATCTAAATTTATGTCCATGCAGTTTTACATCTCGACGCCGACCAACGCCTAGCGTAGTTTTTGCAAAACTAGTGTATTTGATTAATTTTGATTCCTAGATTCATATTCTTGGAATTTTCCGTCTCGACACCAACCAACACCCAGTGTCGTTTTTGTACAGCTTGTGTATTTGATAAACTTTGGTATCTAAATTCATGTTCTTGCATTTTTACGTCTTGACGCCTAGCGTTGTTTTTGTAAAACTTCTGAATTTGATAAATTTTGATACCTAGATTCATATTCTTCCATTTCTTCCTCTCAACGCCGACTGACGCCTAGCGTCGATTTTGTAAAATTAGTATATTTGATAAATTTTGATAACTGGATTCATATACTTGCAGTATTACGTCTGGACGCCGACCGACGTCTAGCGTCGATTTTGTGAAACTTGTGTATTTGATACATTTCTATATCTAGATTCATATTCCTGGATTTTTACGTCTCGACGGAGACCGACGCCCAGCGTCGATTTTGTAAAATCCGTGTATTTGATAAATGTTGATTCTTAGATTCATACTTTTGCATTTTTACGTCTTTGCGTCGGCCGACGCGCGACGCCTAGCATAGTTTTTGTAAAACTTGTGTATTTGATAAATTTTGATACCTAGATTCATGTTCTCGCATTTTTACGAAACCCATTTTCTTGTGAAATATTAATATAAAGCCTATTGCAATCACTCCGACTTGTATAACGTTTTTCATTTTTTATCCGCAGCTTAATAAACAAAGTGTAAAGGTTATTATGGTTAATTAAGAAGTATTGTGTAATCAGTAAATTATTGAATAAAGTGTTATTGGTTACCCCTTGTTAAAATTATTTCGAACCCACGGATTCATACAGGGTGTTTCCTAGATGCGGAAACACGCAACATTACATTACATTAATCATATTGTTAACAGAAATTACAAATAAAAGAGGTCCCAACACACTACCCTAGCGTCCATAAATATTATTGTTTCTTGTGATTAATGAGTATTAATTTTGACTTTTTGTTTTCGGTTAAATAGATATGACTGAAGCAACTTATGTGTCCACACTATAAACGCCGTCTACACCATATGATGTTAATTTCCTAATAAAAAAATACCTCTACATATCGTTTCAAAGGCTCTCTTAAAATGCATCTATCTCGCACAGTTGCCCAAATATGACGTTTAATAAAAAAAAAATGATGAAAACAATAACTTAGTATTTCTAAATTTTTTTAAGTAAGATTTATTTATTATATTATTAAAAAAAAGTGTATTTGAAACGGTACTCAAATTTATTTCACTGCGAACTGCAAATTTCAAGGAAATCAATCAGAGAATTGAAGACCATTGAATGAAATCTGAGCGCTGCTCGTTATTTGTTAGGAGCTATTTCTGAAATGAATCGCTGAAATACTTGAGAGGATAAATGGACCCGAAGGAGGGTCCGAAAACCGAGGATGCTTAGGAATGTTCCTGAAATGAAAAATTAATCTTTTATTAAACATACTGCCTAACGTAAGTGACCAGCAAAGACCGTGCGGCCCCACAGAATGGGCTGTTAGATAGCTACGTTAAGACCGCGTGATTTATTTTGCTTATCATGCCACAAATATATAATTTGAGGTCAGTGCTAGTTCTTATGTTTGATAATGTTTTCTTTTATTTTGTAAATAAACATAACTTGCCTAATAGTGGATCACAACTAAGAGACTAATTTTCCTAAAAGGGAATTATCTTACTAAAACAATTTTTATTGGTAACTTGTTGTAAGCATTATAAGACGTGCAACAATAATGGTTGGATTAAATTCGAGTTCCGGAAAGCTTTTGTTTAAACAAGAGAATGTTGAAAATTCCATTTGTCCACAGTTTATCTTAAATATATCTGGCTGTATAACTCGTATCACGGTCAAGGAAAATTCAAGTTGAGGTTTCCAGGCAGCGCCGCCGAAAAGGCAATGTCGTGCACGACCCACTCCCACAGTCTAGGACACTGGCGCGTTTTCATGACGTAATTACAATCTGCTTTATCACTCTTCATTTTTATCATTTTATGATGTCTTTGTTCTTTAAATAATCCTTTCTTCTTTTAGACTAGGACGGTACCTCAATGAGTTAGTGTGTTTAGCTTGCAAACTGCCGAAGCAAGTTAAAGCCCTGCTAAACTGTAGCGCCTCGTTTCTCTTTACTTAACACAACATCATCCTGGATTTTCAAGGAGTTACCTCGGTCACTTGAAAAGCGGTTAAGAAAACATTTTAAGGAAACATTCAAGATTTTAGCTTTACTACCCAATTTTAAAATTATTTAACAATGTTAAAAAGACGGCTTTCTTGCACCTCCGGACAAAAGTGAATCGACGGTATAAAGTAGTTGTTTTGGTTCCAAAGTAACAGAGAAATAGATATATTTAGCGGAAAACTTTTTGCCACACTTGCTGTTATATTCAGTCTGCCTGGCTATCTGTCTGTCGTCTGTTTGTCGGTGCTATAACTAAAAAATTACTTGTTGAAGAACAGTCTGGTAGGTAGTTCACGCCAGCGAAGAAATGGCTAGGCTTTCGCTGGAAATATATACATGGTCTAATGAGAATAAATCGGCTTATATATTTAAAACATATTTAAAAGTAAAATAAAAAAAAGGCTATTATTAGAGAAATGCTTTTATAGTCTAAAAGAATTCGAAGAATATTGTATCACAGTTAGACAATCCCAACTAATTTATATTCCTACATAAGTAAATATCGGTATATTTTTATTCTACATTTACAGATCTCTTATGTTTTATATTGTATAATGTTATTGTGTATATATTTGTGTAATTTTAACAAGATTGTTTTTTTCTTATATGTTCTTATTCGAGTCTCTCTTACCAATCCATATGTAATCAGATTTTTTTCTATTGCAAAGAGAAGAAATCTAATCTATTTCAATAGTTTTTCACATAATTTATCTACATTTCTATACGTTATTTTTTTACTCTTGTTACTTTACCTGACAAAGCCAAATCCATAAATGTAGTTTGTGGCATAAAGTGAATAAAGTGAATAAAGAATTTAAATTTGAACACATAATGGAAACATGTTTTTTCATTCAAATTTAAAATCTCCACGTTTGACTTTCTAAACCTATTTCACCAACAAGAAAATTAAAATATTTATTTTTTGCTCTTCTTTGTTTCTCATGGGTCATTTCTCAATTAATGCTTTTTTAGAGTGGCTGCCCTGTATAAATAAAGAGAAATTCTTTTCCTATGAAAATGTGGTGGTAAATTCTTAATGCCGATGACGCTTTTTAATTTTTAAAACATTTAAAATATATGTATAAGTATTTTACGACTAAATTATACCATTTTGATAAATGAATATATTAAAATGGTGGTATTAATGAAAGAATCACTTTAGCATCTGCTTTTGGCGTTAATTTCTTAGGACTGCATAATTAATCATTTTACTCCAGTGGAAGCCGCTGGTTAGAAAATAATCCATTACTTTTTCTATCTTAAGAGACTGCGGTTCTTCCATAATGCTCATCTTTATCCTACGTAGCTCACACCGAAAAAGCTAAAGACAATTTATTAACGATAAGGGCCAGGAGCATTCATAAATTCTTCGACCAGATCATCTTCCGTAAAAGCATATTCTTTACATTATTTAACTGAAGCACAATGACATAAAACAAAGCAGAGTTATACGGTTCGATAAACTGCATTTGATGGATGTTTGTTTTAAAGTCAGATGTTAACCCTTAATAACTAAGGCAATGTTTTCTCTGCTGCTACTAAAAATATATTACTCCAGGAGAATGAGACAAGAACATGGCAAATCTGAGGATTCATTCACAACAATTAAAATTTTTGTACTGGCTTTATTTCGACGTTATAAACATTGTGTCTCCATCGATGTGATTTCTACAGAAAATCTAACAGAAGCCAAAGGTTAGAAAAGAAGTTTTTCGAGAATATATCGTCATGTATTGATTCTACGACAAGAATTTGCACCTTATAAAATTATTTACAAAAACCGTATGATTTCCTTGGTGAGTAACCATGTTCATGTACTACGTTTTACAAAGATTCAACCTTCATATTTCTGCAGAGGGCCAGGACCTTTGAACAAAATACTCGGTTACCAACACTGGATGCTTTCATTTACAGCAGTTTTTCCCGAAGATGAGTACTATGCGAGTTTTTATGTGTGAGGGCCCCAATAGGCCCAGCAATCTATGATTATTTCTATTATTATGAATCAAAGAACTAAGTTTATTCTTCTTCTATATCCTCTACTGACAATATGTTCATAAAATCTTTATCTTTGGAACATTTATTAATGCATCAAGGCGAACCTCCGTAGAAGCACGATGGTGGATCAACAACGTTGTTTCATAGCTTTTATATTTGTACTATTAGGATCATCAGTGAGACAGTAGCTCAGAGCATATTGCCATTTTAGCATTTGTAACTGATTTAAGATGAGGTACGAATTTACCGTCAGGCACTCCCATTTAATCTTAACTTAAGAATTTTCTGACTATACGTGTGGTGTTCAAAATGACTGTTTCTCGGAGCACCTTATAGATTTCATTTTTAATACCCAAGATATTGAGATATAAGTAAGGCTTTTATGCAAATATTTTGGGACTACAGCAATGGTAGTTAGAACAATTGATACAATATATACTTTCTGAAGTTTTCATATTGATTTATATCACCGCTTAAATCTAAACATTGACTGATCTTTTTAGTAATTATGCTTTGAATATCTTGTGTACTTGGTATAGCTACATCGACAAGGTATACAGTTTCCAACTCTTTATTTTATCACTTAGGAGTATATCAGATTGGTTGTTGGAAATGCACCAATCAATAATAATTTGTCTATCATGATAAAGAGTGAATCTGTTAGAATCAAGCACAGGGGGTGGATCATACTTAAAATATGGCTCACTGCCTTCCAATAGTTTCAAACCTAACTTCTGGTGGATAACAGCAACTACTTGTTTGTGGCGGTGCAAATAATCTGATTATGTTAAGGTGCTACAGCAGAGCGAATGGTGCCAGGTTTATCATTTGTTTCCTTCAGTTTCCCTCTTTTACACTGTGATCTTTAATGATGTATGCCATGATAATAACTACCTGATCTTAAGTGGTTGCACGAAATACTTCGGTCTCTGAGAAAAGTTCTTCATAATTTAGCCATGCGTTCGATGTCTCCTTGTCGACACGTGTCTGGTCAAGGTCACGGTGGTTCCATCTATGAGCGGCCATCGTACGCCATTTATTAAGTTTTTCTGTTCTAATAATTTCAGGTGGAGGATACTCTTGATTATTTTAATAGAAATAGTCCGTCAGCAATTCGATTTTATAACGATGAAGGTTTTAATATCAACTTAACCTCATACATCTTCTAGTATTGGTAAGGCTAATCGCAGTATGCATGCTTTCTGCTGATATTTCCTTAATTTTTTCAATTCTTCGTTTTTCCTCATAACATTTTGTAAACCAGCGTCTGACTAATATGATGATAACCGAATGGGTAAGCATAGGAATAGCTAAGATGTTAATTACTTTAGACAGATGACTATTCAAATTCGCTTCATACAGCATTCTCACTCTTGATAAATACTCACTGGCAAATATTATTGTTTTTTTTTTTTTTGTTTTCCGACGCTGGACAGTCTTTCCGTGGCCACCGACATCACACGGAAAGAGCGCCAGCCAGTGACTGTAGATTCCAGAATCATGTGCTCTAAGCAGGCGAAGGGACCCCAAGATAACCGTCTTCTGCATTTGGCCCGTCAGCCATTCGGCTGATTTCTGACAGGCTGGTATTGTCTTCAGTTCTGAGAGCAGCGTAGGCTTCATACCTCCTAGTACACCGATTATTAGGACGACCATCTTGACCGAATAGCTTGGGTACAGCACTTGGAGCTCGTACCGGAGATCACGGTATTTGGTCCGTTTCTCCTCCTCTTTCAAAGTGAAGTTTGGCTCAGCAGGTGCCGAGAACTCGATCACAAACATCACCTTGTTTTGATGGTCGAGGAGGAAGGACTATTTCATGCTTGTTGACTTGAATCAGCCTGACTGTCAGGAATGAGAAGTTCCAATAAATTCCGCACCTCTCGTTCTCGACAACGGACTCGATGTCTCCGGGGACGTAAGGCAGCACTGGTGTCTAGTCTACTCCGAAGAAGTGCCGTAGATGATAGTACAGCACCCGTAACGCCGCGTTATGGCGATGGATGTAGGCCGAAATCGTATGCACCGGGCATGCAGAAAGTAGATGCATGAGCGATTCCGGCGCCTGACGGCAGGTCCTTCATTTAATATCAGGAACCTCTACACCCATTACGCGGCTTAGGTAAATCAAAGTGTTAATCACACCATCTTAGCAGGCCACAATGAATCCTTCGGTCTCCGACTTTAGCCCAGCTGACCTTAAAAAGGTGAATGTCAGCCTTGTCGATAAACCCAGTGTGTCTAGGTTTATTGTTATTATTAATGTTATCACTATTATTATCACTATTATTATTATTATTATTATTAACCCGGATACCAAAAATGGTTATTCCTCAAATTATTTAGTGAATCTGTTTTATGGAAAAATTTCTAAGCTACCATAATAAATATTTTTATCGTAGAACTATTAAATGATGAGATATTCGTGAAGAAATTGTTTTTCCTACAATTTGACTCCTGTAAAATCTTTAGAAGGAGCCACATCGAAGAGAAACTTTGACATTGTTTTTAAAGTAACAAAATAAATAACAAGGTTCCATACAAAAGTTTAATAGGCTATAAATGTTTTATTCAGAAAAATCCTAATATCTCTGGACTAATAAAACACTCTTAAATATAACACTTCTCATTCTCGCCCTAGTCCACTCTCTATATTGCAGAATTTGATATTTTCCTGACACTTGGTAATACAATACATAATTTTGACATGCACCAATACTGTTCACTTCCACATCAAATATCCAAGATGCACAAATGATTTAATTTTGCATTTTTCAAAAGCCAGGGAGTTTAATATTAATATAGCCTGAAACGCAGATGAGTAACGCAGTTATCTGAATATTCATTTGTGCAAGTACTGCTTCAAAATATATTACTATACCTACATCAATTTACATACATATTCTGAGAAATTGGAATGCATATATAGAAATGCTACGTTCGGTTTAAAAGCCTGAAAATATTCGTAATGAAAAGCTTATGCATCTTCAGTGTTGTCGATCTTGGTTAGCAATATTTCGACAATTTGTGATGTAATGTACAGTATGGAAATTGTTTATAGAATAAACACAAATAAATAATAACTCGGTCTGTTGATTTTTATCATTATGTTGGCCAATTGGCTCAATAACGTAAATTTATTTTTGCACATCCCACTGGGTGCGTGGTGTATTCTCACTTAGCGTGCCATCTTGCCAGTTTTAAGAAATATAAGCATAAGTCAGGTAATTAAATTGAATCAATGGCGGGATCAATGGCATCCAACGTCTAATAAACGCAGTCTTGAACTTAAACAGTATTTTAATATTTTAAATACATGTATTTTCTTTAAAGAAATAAACGGAATGATCCTATACTTTGACCGGAATGAAATAGAGATATTGCACTTCGAAATTAATATAAATTCAAACAACTTTCACCGTTTTTAAGGAATATTCTTTAGATCTTCTTGGAATTTGGAGAATTTGTGCTTTCGGAGGCGCCAACGATTATTTCCCATACTATACTTCGCGAAAGGGGTGAAACGCGATAATTGGGAATATCATCTGGCGCATATTGCATGATTTATAGTTGAAAATGCCACCGCATCACCCACATAAATTCAACACTACCACTGGAAACTGCCCACATCGACATTCTACTTACCAGCCAGGATAAGACGAGATCATCGCCTGCCTTAGATTACTGCTCTCTGAATTTCAATTGGTTTATGATAATTCTGTAACAACTAATGGTACAGGAGTCAGCGTACAATTACCTGGCACATGTGTTAGCTAGAAAGATTATGAATCGTGTCCCTTAGACTTTGGCAGACAGAAGTGATATGAGAAATTTTCTTAGTAGTGGAAACTTCAGTAAATAACTTAAAATGTCTTTCACAATTTTTATAAATATTTGTCTCAAACGAATATTTTCTTATCGGTTACTTACCACTTAGGGAATACAAAAATATGACCGGTATTCATCCCGGTTAGTAGAGGTCCAGCGACAGGCATTTTAAACCTGCAAGCTATGTCAACGTTAACGAAATTGCAAATAGAAAATTAAAAATTTCGAAATTGTCCATACACATTTGTTTTAATCGTCATGGACAGTCATGGTTGAATTGGAATCATACGTTGTCATGTTGCACGTGATTTTTCGCAGACAATATTGAAAAAAATTGCAAGTTGTTTATATTAATAAACAAAAAAATGTTGAAATTGTCTGTATACAAGGTATTCCAAACTTGTCTCCCGATATTTCTGAGGCTGATAGCACAACCAAAAATAATGATAGTCTTTTATATAAACTTATTTCCGAAAATGAATAATAAATAGGCCGGCCGGTAACTTTCTGTTGGTCAGAAATTTAAACAGCAATTTTATTGACTATTCTTATAGGAAAAATAACTCTGAACACAAAGAAAATTATAGAGCACAGGCTTCATTGTTATAAACAATGATTTTTAGAGAAAATTTTCGTTTTTTTATGTTTTTTGACTTTTTAACAAAAACGTGCGTCAGGCAAAAAAGTCAAGATATAAGAAATTAAAACTTCGTCAATACGCGTCCTTTGAGACACATAGCGACCATTTATCTTTGACCGTACAATTGTTATAAACAAATTAAGGGTTCTAAATTAAGAATTTTATTCTGTTCAACAAAACGTCATACGGATATTTTATTGCAGTAAAAAATGTTGCACTTTGTTCATAGAATTTTCACTGCATTTTTTTGCACTCTCCACCCATGGCAATCGATAAATATTGATAGAGACTACCACTTCTGTGTGGTCTTGCCCCTTTTTTCTTCTTTTTATCTCCCCGTCAACGTTTTTAAAAAAAATTCTCAGTAAACAAATGAAATATCTGAGCACAGGACACAGGAAATGAAAGATAATAAAAAAAGGAAAATTGTAAGCCTAGATAGACCTCAATCCGTTAACTAGAACCGGAATCTTGTGACAACATAAAGTTATATATATTTGATTAGTAAATGATGTCATATTACTGAGTTAACGTTGCTGTATAGTTATTTTTGGGAATTAAAGGATATTCCGTATTAACACAAATGTTTATGCGATTTCTGCGTCCATTGGACACATGTTAACTCATTAATTATCGTGGCAATTTTGTATTTTGTGGTCGCTTGAGACACAATATCGTGGTGTTTTGTCATTATTTAGATTATTGTGGACGAGGATTAAACTCGGAAATATTCAAGGGATAAATTAGAATCTGTTTCTTAATCGTGTGTAGACAATCTTATCTCATTAAAAGTCGAAATCTAAAGTCGTTTTGTCGCATTTAGTTAACCTCGTGTTAGTACAAGAGGTTAAGAAATCATTTTTTATTAGTTTATTTTTTTGGGAGATTAAACCCATAATTTTGTTTGCTATATTTGTTATAGTATTAGTTTTTTTCAGATAGTAATTCAGATATTTTCTCTCAATTCAATTCTAACTAAATTTTGTTACCATTATTCAAATTTTTGGTCATAACCAGTCAGCCATTTTGTGAACGGCTAAAATATCATGAGAGTAGAGTTTTATTATTTATTCATTTCATTTATTATATTAATCAGTAGCTTATTCATATATTTTCAGTAGTAGAGTAAAGTAAAGTAAAATTTTATCAAAACTCAATGTAAAATTGCTAATAGTTTGGTTTTACAGTGACCTTCGTCACCATAGTCTTTTTGTAGTTTTCTTGTATTTCTTTTCTCTCACAATTTTAAATTTCTTCTATTATCAACTATTCTTTACATTACCCCTTTTTCATGTCAAATCCAGGACCAACCCACCATTGAAGCAAGGCATGAGGCATAAATCAAATATTTGGAGTTATCCTAAAAGTATTGGATATCATTCCGACGCAGCGTCTCCTGTAAATCAGCGTTGTCAGGACCTGAATATTACGTCCTCCTTCCCGGGTACCCGCGGCCATCTTCAGGACCAGACCTCGTCGGGATTCCACGTCTCCGCTAAGCTAAGTAGCCCAAATTTACGTGTAAAATTCAGCTTTTGGTCAGAAGAAAAATTGTAAACCAGTTGATTGTTTCTTATTGTAATTGTTTTGTTAATCTTCAAATTTAATTATTTTTTTTAACTAAATTTTTTGTCTGTTAATTAATTAATTCAAATTTCACCATACTTAAATATTTGTAGTCATTTGTAAAGTATTGAAAAATCTTTGCTTATACTTATGTTAATATATTATTTGTTTTATATTTGATTTTGACTGTTTTCTCCCCCTAATAAAGTTTGCAAGAGTGTTATTTACTGAATACGCTGGCATGGCGTCCAAATTTTAGTAGTTTATTAAAGTTTTGTTTGGTTAATTCAACAAGCAAACAATTCTTCAAAAAAATATATAACTCTTCTCGCCACCGAGTGACCCTCGACCAGCCCTGAGCTAACCGGTTGCTACTCTTTCATAGCTTCCTCAGCTGCCAGCTGAGAAGTTGTGATTGCAATGTGAGAATGTTCTTTTCTTATGAAATTTACGCTTCTCTTTATTCTCCATGTGTATTTTTTATATAAAATAAGTGCGTTTTACATCTTATTCATTATACAACTTTGACATTGCTTGTCATTGTGGATCAGATATTTTTATTGATAGCACGCGTCTGCTTCTAAATAACCGGCTTCGCACATTAAACGTATCTCTGGGACAAATTCTGGGAGTAAATGACGTCAGAGTTACCTAAGCATCAGTTCATGTTTAAAGCAGTACATTTCTGAAACTACTTATCCAATTTATCTTGAGTATTTTCAATATTATAATTGTTCCACGACTACCTCGTATACAAGTACTAAAAAATGCAATACGAAATTTGACTAAATGACCCCATTCATACGTAGTGACAACTGTTGATGGTTCATTATACATTTTCGGTGGTGAGTAGATACTAATTAAACATGAGTAAACCACAAGTAGTCTTCCAGGAGGGTGTTCCAGATAAGTTTCGGTCCGCTAACAGTGGCCTTTTAACACGTTCTACAACAAACGTAAACTTTATAGTCGCAGAAGTTTGAAATATGTAAATTCAAATTAGTTAAAATTTATAACATATAGATATAAGAATATAAATGAAGTATAAAAATGTATTAAAACTTTACAATTCATGCAAACGAAATAATATTTCTCAAGGTACATCGCCTGCTAGTATTAAAAGTAACACGAGAGTATTTCTACAACTTCTAAATTTGTAATGCTATGTTACTCATAAATATACTCTGATGTTGAGCGCAATACCAACAAATTCAGTGTAAAAGTCAGAGAAGTTCGTAGGGAAGATTATTTATTGACATCATATTCTCACGTAGAACTTAAATAAGAGTTCTGGTGATATACTTGCAGAACATAGTACTGAATAATAATACAGAGTGGGAGTTGTAACTAGTGTCAATTTTGAAATGGTCAACATTGTATTCAATTTATTATTACATTGAGAAAATTTATATACAGTGGGATACACTTAAGATGAAGGCACTTCTATACTGAATTAATTTTATACGTGGAAATACAGTAAGCAGCTTATTTATTTAATTAAAAAGACAAAATTAACTAGTCTATCTATATGACAAATATTAACCTATATTTTTAATTGGCGCATATATGCCCAAACTTTTACTAAAGACTAACTGAGAAGTGCCCTGAACCTAACTGTCACAGTAGAAATGCATAACGATAATAAGAATTTTGTCATTTGGTGTACTTCTTTCTTTCGATGTTAAGAGTTTCCATTGCTATAAATTTATATAGAAGAGTAATGTACCAACTTATAGGTCACACTTTCATATTAAAAATGATTCACAAATGGATCACAGTAACTATAATAATTTAAAGACGCTTTGCAGCGAGTACCAGTTAAAACGTACAAGTTTCGAAGGGTGTGGTGAGGAACGACGGGGTTCCCCCATGTTTTTGTTAACGGAATATACTGCAGAGGACTTTCAACTATAGTTTTCAAAAGAAATATGACTATGATTTTTTTTACTTTTTGCCAACTTTACCTAGTTTCAGCAATTTGTGAGTCAGTGAAAAGTACTTATGGATACTAGACTTAAATATTAACATTGGACTAAAAATTACAAACATATACAGCGTGTCCTCTGATTGAATTCGCTAGAGGTGAAATGGACAAAGAATTTTCGAACTTTTTTTTACATTTTGGGGTTCCCCTGCTTATCCTGAAAAGTTATTTTGGGCGTACTTTTGTTTTTTTTAAATCACGTAGGCCATGACAGTTATGAAAAAACTAATTTCTTGTTAGGTAAAGTATCTCTTCTGTAAAAGATACAGCAAATTGTCATTAAGGAAAGTTATTCAGATTAAAATGTTATTGCCCTGTGCGAAATTTCAAAAATATACGCCTACTTTGATGATTTCGATTTGTTGAAAAAAAAAATTGTATTGTAAATATGAGAGAAAAAAAATGTTCTGCCTGTCTTTCTGTCTGTCTGTCGATCTGTAACTTTTTCGTGCGCACGTTTTCTCTGAAACGGTTTAAGATATTGAATTCAAATTGTGTACATGTATGTACTATAACGAGATCTGGATTTGGCTTTTTGAACATATTCGGTGAAGCGTTGGGGGTAAATAGGGGTAAGTAGAGGAAACTAAGTAAAGTAAGCTGATAAGAGTACAGAAACTTGGGATTTGGTGTATATACTGGAAGCCAGGGCCTCAGATTTTTTATAATATTTTTAATACCCCCACCGCCCCCATTCCGTTATTAAAGTGATTAATTGAAGGGTTGGAGGTTAAATGGGGATAAATAGGAGAACATAAGTAAAGCAAGCTGGTAAGAGTACATAAACTTGGAATTTGGGGTATACACTAGAAGCCAATGCCTCAGATTTTTTTATAACATTTTTCAACCCCTCCATGGTACACCTGATCGAGATGATTCCGTTGAAGGGGTGGGGTGGGGGGTGTAAATTGAGGAAAATAAGTAGAGCAAGCTAATATAAGTCCAGAAACGCAATTTCTGGAATACATGCTAAAAATCAATGCCTCAAATTTTTTGTGACATCCGCCTCAAATATTACTGAAATAATTGTATGACCAATTATTTCCACATACTAGAGTGCAAATATAGTAAGATGTTTTCCTTTAAAGGGAATTGGATGGGTACTTTTGATGTTTTTTAATCGAATTTTTTGGCCTTACGAGCTTTGCGTTTTGGCCACTAATCTGGATGTGGAAGTAGTGATTCCTCGGGCAACGGTTTTTTTTTTGTGTCTTACTATCTAACTTTACAGAGTTTTACAACTGTCACTAGTTATTTTTCGCCGACGACTTTTTTTTCCTTTTGAACCATTTTGCAACTTTTGTTCCTTTTCCCAAAAATTATCAGCATCTTTCTATCCTCGGAGTAATCCCAAGCAGGTTTTTCTTTTAGAGTCTTTTTCTGCGGCAGCAACCTTACCTAAATTTGTTATTATTTTAATATATCCTTGCTGGAAATTTTCCACTTTGTATTCAATTTGCTTCAAACGAAGATGTTCAGTCATTGTGATTTAGTATTATATAGTATAGTAGTAGTAGTATAGTATATTATACAGTATTTATATTCAGTTGATTTAGTCCCATGCCGTTTAGTTCTTTAGTTGCTATTGCGTTGTGTATTGTGGTTATCTGGCTCCAGAAAAACTCCATTATAAACTCCTCTTATAAAAATTTTAACCTCTTAGTCATAGACCCAAGGGGGAAAAGTAAGTAAACAAATTTATCAATTGATGATAAAGTTTTAGGGATATACAACGCATGATGAGAAAATAAACACAAGAATTTCTTCTCGAAACCATTTAAAATCATTTATATACACGTCACTGGCATCTGGTCGACTGTATTGAAATTAAATCGCATAGACCAGTTGCAAATAAATCCATACTCACGTCAGTGGAATGTAAAAAGTTGGCTTAACGTAAGCTAACATCACCACGATCATTCAACTAAGTGGCGTTTTATATTTTATATTTATTTTGGTAATACAGCTCCAATTTAAGGATATACATCGAGATCTCAATCGCCCTATATAGTAGGAGATGGCGAAACGTTACACGTAGGGGAGTGAGGCCATTCCTTTTCAGAAGCTTTTGAGTGTCAAGGGGTTGGTATATGGAACCGCAGTGCCGAGCCGATAATTTTTCCTTGTCAGTTTGTTCATTAAGAATCACTTCGGCCCACACCGTAACTTTACACCACCATTCAAAATTCGCCCATCGGATTTATAAAGGTTTATTCGTTGTTTATTTGTAGAAAATGATATCTAAAGTTTTCTTGACTGCAGTTTCGTAAATCGTTACAAATATATCAAAGGAACTTCATTTTTGTTCACATTATTTCCAATACTCTGCACTAATTTATATTATTAAAAAATGTGTCAACAAAAATTTAAAGGAATTTCCGAAGACATCTGAAATATATCAGAAATGCATACGTTCTCCATGTAAATCTGCTTCTATGTGAATTAAATAAGAATAATGTCCTTGTTAATTTTGTTTGGGTAAAGCCCATGTAGGTATCCCTCATAATGAATATGTGGACAACCTTGCTAAAGAAAGTGTCTTATTTAACTTTAATTCCAATTTTAAAATATGCCTATCAGATGCTATAAATTAATCCAGGCATAAAGCAGTCAATAATTGGTCAATATCTTATGAAAATTATGAATTATATAACTCTACGAGCCAGTACACACAAGTGGTTAGCTATATTCCCAAATCACCATAGTTTAAGGGCGTTAACGAATCTAGAGAATTTATCACCACAATTTGTAGAATAAGGTTTGGTCACGCTTGCCTTCCAAAACACCTAAATAGAATTGGTGTGCTTGATGTTACTACTTGCGGTCTGAACCATATTTTCTTTAGTTGTCAGAATCACCAAATGGCTATCGATGCAATGTTATATAACTTAGTCGACATCAAGGTTCCTCTACCAATTAATGCTACTCAACTACTGTCCCTTAACAATATGCAAATCGTATTGCTTAATTTCATGAACACTATTAAATTGTTACTTTAATATCGTTTTATATTTGGTCAGTATTCCTTAATTGCCTCTCCTATTGTGATATATCCCCTTTCCGTGGTCTTTAAAAAAATTATATTGAAACACTGTTTTTATTCGGTTGACGATTATCTGAGGCAGTCGCCCCTATAAAAACCTAACCAGCAAATAATAATATTTAGTAATTAAATAATCACATTAAATGCACTTATATTGATGTGGAACACAATTACTCCGTATTTTTCTTTGTATACACATAATTGTCTGCATCTTATATACACGTGTTTGTAGGTATGTATGTACCATATGTTTTCGTCTTGACAATGTACAGTGTACTATGCTATACTGTTTGTTTTACTAGTTAATGTATTATGTAGATTTGTTATTTATTATTTGTATGTATAGAACTACGACTGATTGCTGGTTGATATAGTTGGAATTTATTAACCACAGGATAGATTCTCTCTTTTTTTTGTTGACTTGCTACAAATGTACATAATTGTATATCATGTGGTTAAATAAATGCTATCTATCTAATATCTTCTTGATTTAGCAAAAAGTAAAAAATAGCGGGATCTATGTAATTCATTGTCAAACTCCAATATATCACATTCCGTTTAAGCCTGTCAATTAAACGATTTATATTATTTTATGGATTTGATATGGTGCAAAAATTTAATAGTTGTACCAGTGTCATGTAACATTGAATGTGATTTATTAACACTGTCGATATTATGATTGATTATGATAGTTGCACATCTATGTTCCATAACTTAATACCAATGGCATGTACTATTTTAGTCAATGGTACTGAAGTTTTCAAATAAGAAGAAGTCATTAAAGTTTATGCTTAAGCAATTGCTGTGATATAAAATGTTTCATATAGCACAATGATATTTTAAGATTTATTATGTACATTGAATTTTGAAAATTGAGATACAAAATTTTAGTCTAACAAAGATTAACATAGGTACTCTTATTCTACAACTCCTAATCATAACTTTCATTCGATTCTTGAAAGTCTTATCATCAATATAACATTTTAAAGTTATTGTTTTTTAAATGTATTTTTTCAACACTTTCCATCTACAGAAACATGGCTCAGAAAAATCCGAAAATAATTATGAACATTTTAGGTAGAGAGCCGGTTGTACAGATTTCTTATGAATAAGATACACGAAAAACTTTGTAAAATTCCATGATGCGGGCAAAATTTGCTTATATGAAAAGTGACTCCCTGTATGCCTGTGGTACTACTTACTCACTCTGTACAGCCGGTTCTCCACGTATTGGGAATGATATGTAGATTGAACGCACATTACGTTACCTTAGATAACTTTTTTGGTATATAAATAAATTGTGCGACGACAAACTCTGTTTTGCCATTTGTACCATTTGCTTCAAATACGTAGAGATGGTCAATAATAAAACAAGTGGTTCTAACATATAAATGTTATTACCACATACAATGTTATCAACATAATATGTATGTCTAAGACAAACAACTGATGGAACACTATTTACGCAAGTACGACTTGTAATTGGCCGATGTTGTAAATCTAATTTTGTTTTTTACAATGTATAAATAAGACTTCAATTCAATTTCTTGCTCTTCTGTATTTCTAGCAATGGAATTTTTAAAGTAATATTATATGATATATACGAACAAAATTAATGCATAATAAAAAGAAAAAATTTAAATTATTTTAATTAAAATTGCTAAATTGCACTAAATTTATTTTATTTACACTTTAATTTCAGTATCCTTAATATTATATACAATTTGTTCTCAGCTAACATTTTTATGAACAACTGAAAAAATATTTGAATCCTAAGGTTAATAAATGCACATTAAAGATAAATTGGGCACAATATCATCTCAATTCGTTGGACGTGTCACAAGAGAAGACAGCATTATTATCAATCGTATCCGAGCTCTTTAAGAGGAATGCCCTTAGTAGTTCCCCTGCGAAGTTTCAAGGATTACGGTTTAGTATACCCCCGCCAACACCAATTGTAGGAGAAATAACTTTACATTTTATTTGCTAGTGAAGAGAGAACGGATACGTCTCCTCTTTCAACCGCAGTGAGAAGTGGGAATAGTCTAGATTTATTTCATAGCAATATTACCTGAGATAACCTATAATTTATATGATACGGATCACATTTGAAGTGAAAACAGTGTAAACAGATAATTACGCGACACGAACAGGTGGTGGGTCTGATGTAGCATCAGACTTTCAATCGCGTGGTTTTGGGTTCAAAACCTTGTGCCTTTTGCTTTTTTTTTCTTATTTGTTCATAGAAAAGTTATAGGCATTTATATATAAAAAACATTATGGGTGTTTAAGTTAGATATAAAATACCATAAAGAATTTTTTTAGGAAATTTGACGAAAGTTTTATATTTTATTCAGTATCCTGAAATACATCATTCTATAAATATTTGTTTGTTTTATATTATTGAACAAAAACCAGAATTGAGTGGCATTCCCCCATTTAAATATTTTATTGAACATCAAAATTTTTACAAATTACCCGGAAATTTGCTTTTATAGTTATGAAAAAGAATGTTAACATTTTCCTACCAACATATTATACAGTTATACACCTACCAGGACAGGTGGCAGCAAAAACAGGGACGTCCTCACTTATGCATTTATTTTTTAAGAAATTACGTACAGGACGTATTTGATTTAAACATTCATTTTTTCGTAATTTTATTCAAAAAAGTGAAATATGTACTTAGCAAATGTCCAGTATTTTTATCCCAAATGTATTTTCAAATTGTATTTACCAAAAACAAATGTCAGTTTTCGCAATTTAATTAATTTATTACCGTTTTCTTAAATGTTTTTTATATTTAAAATAAGCCTCCGGACATTACTTAAATTGCCAAAGCTCACATTTGCATTTACTGTAAAATATTAAAAAATATCTCTCAAAAAAAATACTGCCTTAACATACCTATTTTAATTCAAAAATTAAAATATACAACATTGCCGGAGCCAACCGCACAACCACGTCGCGCAGCGTCATGGTGTTAGTGCGGTTGGGCGGTTGACTAATTATATTCCATTGCATTTTTCTAAGGTTATTTCTAGTTTGATTTTCATTAAAATGAAAGCATTGGTAAATCAAACACAAGGTAGTCTTGTTGTCACATCGCATTTAATATATCCATACCTATTGTTATTAAAATTAGAATATTACAGAAACGACGCTAGACGTCGGTCGTCGTCGAAACGAAAAAATGAAAGAATATGATTCTCGGTATTAAAATTTATCAAATTCAGAAGTTTCACAACAATGACGTTAGGCGTCGGTCGGAGTTGAGATGTAAAAATGCTAGAAAATGAATCTAGGAATCGAAATTTGTCAAATACACGAGTTTTACAAAAACGACGCTAGGCGTCGGTCGGTGTCGAGACGTAAAAATGCAAGAACATAGATTTAGATACACAAGTTTTACAAAAACGACTTTAGGCATCGGTCAGCGTCAGCGTCGAGACGTAAGAATATGAATCTAGGAATTAAAATTTATCAAATACACGAGTTTTACAAAAATGACGCTAGGCGTCGGTCGGCGTCGAGGCGTAAAAATGCGAGAACATAGATTTAGATATCAGATGAAAAATATTATAAAGAAATCTGAGGGCCTGGCTTCCGGTATAGGTGCGCACCAAACCTCAAATATTTGTACTCTACACAGCTTGCTTTTACACATTTTCCCTTATTTATATACCTATACTTACATCGCCACCCCTTCAACGGAATCATCTCAAAATATGATTTAGTTCCAATTGTCGTTATAATACAGATGATGTACCAAATTTCAAGCGAATATCTTCAATTTTATTGTATCAACCTCTTTAATAATGGAGTAGGGGCGGTGGGGGGTTAAAAAATATTTAAAAAATCTCAGGCCTTGGCTCCAAGTACATACACCGTACTTCAAGTTTCTGTACTCTTATCAGCTTGCTTTAATTATTTCCCCCTATTTAACCCCCAACCCTTCAACGGAATAAACTAAAAATATAATTCAGTTCCAGATGTCATTATAATATATACGTGTACCAAATTTCAAGTGAATAAGTCAATTTTATTTTATCAACCCCTTTAATAATGGACTAGGGGTGGTGGGGGGTTGAAATTTGTTATGAAAAAATCTGAGGCCTCGGCTTCTAAATATAAAAAATTTGAGGCCTTGGCTGCTAGTACATACACCAAATTTCAAGTTTTTGTACTCTTACCAGCTTGGTGTACAAAATTTCAAGTCAATGTCTTAAACCGTTCCGGAGAAAATGTGCTGACAAAAAAAAATTACAGACAGACAGACCGACAAACAGAAATTTTTTTTTCGCTTATCAAATTTAAAATCTCGACGTTTCATGAAGTTCTAAACCTATTTGATTTTTTTTTACGATTGCCGTACTTCCAATCCACTACGTGGATGTGGAAGTAATTTCTCTTTTTTTTCTTGTACCATATTGGTACACTTTGCGCCTTTAACTATTGTTTATACCCATTACGCGATTAAATGTGTTCCGGTAAAAATTGAATTGAACTAGGTACGCAACAAGCTCAGTTTATATATTTCTCTACTGTAGCAAGTCAAAGCCTGGAGAATGAGAAGTCTCAAGTTAGACAAAGAGCCAATGCGTATATGATCCGCCTCTCTGGCTAGGTGGAGATGGAAAACATTCCTAAACATTTTTTAAATTACATGCGTAATTGCCCTGAAGTATAACTCATTAAAAAATTGACATTTTTGAATTATGTTTAAACCAATGTGTAAACAAAAGATGATAGAATTATCTGACCGATGCTTTTTTGAGAATGATATCTAGAAGTATGTGAAAATTAAATAAATATCAGACAATCAAATGATAAAGTTTGTGATTTTTTTTCGTAAGATTGGTTCACCGGATTTGAAAAAGCAATGGTCACATTGTAGAACTAGTAGCTAATTTCTTCTAAAAAAAAATGAGTGTGATACTTGTAAAAATAAAGCTGCTAGAGCTAAGCGCGTTTGCTATATTTCACGTATATTTCTCGCATGCGAGGATTCCTCTTAAAGAAATTAAAAAACACATATCTAAACACAAACTGAGACGTATAAATACACCTAAAAGAAGAAAATAATATTAATAATAATAATCTTAATGCACGTAAAATCGTTATATGGCCCGATGAGAAAGAAATTTTGTTTTTCCAGGTATTTTAACTATAACTTCCTCATCCACGTAGTCGAGTGGAAGTACAGCAATTGTAGAAAAACTTTCAAACATTTTTTTTGTTGAAATAGGTTTAGAATGTGTCATGAAACGTCGAGATTTTAAATTTGAGAGAATAGACTGTTCTGTATGTCGATCAGTCTGTCTGGTCTATCTGTCAGTCGGTCGGTCTGAACGGTTTAATTTTCTTTTGTTTTATTTGTTTGTTACGTTCGAATTTTATACGAATTTTCTTTAGTTTTTAAAATCTATTAAGCATATTTTATTTTTATTACACATAAGTACACATATTTGTTTAGAAAATAACATTTTATTTTTATTTTTTTAATAACAATCGTTATTTTAGTGCACGAACAGTAATGCTAAAAAAGTTATTTTAATGAGCAAAAATTTAAAATATTTCGTAAAACTATTCATTATAATGCGTGTTTAATTTTTTTTTTAATATAAAGGTTTATTTATTGAGAGATATGTCGTAATTTAATGCTCAAAATAATAATTTTAATACTCAAATTATTTTAAAAAATGCGCCAACTTAAATGATACCCTTATATATTTATATCTTATGTATATATGTCTGGAACTAAATGATTTCTCTATCCATCTATGTATATTATATTTTAAGTTTTTATTTAAATTAATATGAAATACTATGCTTTAAACATAATTTTGTTGACAATGGAAATATGTAAAAATATTTGTTATATAACATATTCTTTATATTTAATTTAATAAACTAACAAATGAAATAACAACGAAGCTTCTATTCATATAATTAAGTGAATGTTCAAAAACAAAGTTTTGCTCTGGAATAATTTTTCATGAAAAGATCTCAATTAATTTAGTTATTCTGTTCCATATTTTACACATCCGCAATATATAATTCTGCATTAAACTATTTCACCCTTCATATAAGACAATAGAAAATCAGTTCGTATTAATTAAAGGAATTATATGCAATAAACAAAGAACAGTCTCCGAGTCATTAAATGCAAATTCATGAAACAACTCTGCAGACAGCTCCCAATAGTCGCTAATTGTATATTGTAGACCAATTTATATTAATTTACGGTCTAATAAATATTGCATTATATACCTAATGGGCACTTCTATTTACGTTTTACGGTAATTATAGCCATTTGTATTAATTAGGTATTATTTAATCACTCTGCATGCGTACTAATATTAATACAGTTTTTAATTAACGATTGCAGTGCAGCAATAACAAAATTACGAACTCAGTTCTAAGAGAATTTTAATTTCAGAGGCACATCATGTTTTTGCTCTACGCCTTAATTAGAGTTAAACGGCCATATGAAATTATAAATTAACCAATTTGTTAAGTATATACCAATTAATTACTGGAGGGCCAATAGGTGAATAGCATGGGTATCCCCAGTGAGTTAAGTAAGTGCTATATTGCTCGTTATAAATAATTGTCCTCGAGAAATAATTTGAGTTGGTGTTTCGTAAAGGTCAGGTCTTTCAGTGTTGCCTTTCAAACAAAAAGTAATTATTATAATTTCAGAGCGATGTAATTGTTTGGTTCTAAGAGCATACTAGTTTGGTCAGAAATAGGTCAACAATGTACATAAGAAATAAGTGATTTTGATGTTTCCTATATTAGATATTAGATGGAGTGTATGAAAATTGTTTGCAAAATACTCAAAGAATGTTTCTCTCAATAAAGTCTGTACAAAAAAAAAATATTACAGTTAGATGCTAGAGGCTATTGGCCAATAACAATGTAAGTCATTTAGTGCTATAATCCTTGTCAAATAAAATAGTCAAACAATAAATAAATAATATTTAAAAAAGTCTCTCCTTAGAAAACCCGATTCAATAAGCCCCTGCGATCTCACTATAAAAAAGCAATGGTTTCGGACATGTAGGAGTAGCTCTTGAAGACTACGAGAGAAAGTGATGTCATGATCGGATCCCCGCCCTTGAAAACAGGACAAACCTTTTTTAAAACCTTTTCTTTGTGGGATATTTCAGGGCTGAGGAACAGGGTAGTTTCAAATCCGGGGTTAGGTTGGGTCTCCAGTGACAAAACTCCAACTATCTTATCAGAATCGCCTGAAAAAACCTCGAACTAATGAACCACTTCATGCCCGGTATCGGAAAATAAAATGAAAGGTGGCTTTGGGCGTTCAGGGGTAGTTGGTTAGAGTAGGAGGCTACATAATATCACTATCGTGTTCCTCGCCCTTGAAAATGGATAGAAGAGAATTTTTCAGTTTAATGATTTTCTTGGAACTACAACAACATGAACTACAACACCCAAAAACAGAGCTTATCCTAGTTTTGAAATCTTACATGATGACTTCGAATTTTCGATTCAATAGAAAACACCAAAACTGTTTAAACGATGACTTCTCTGCAGACGTCTGCTGTGGATGAACTTTTGGATAAGCCATAATTATTTTAAATGAAGTTTGGAGGTTTCTTCTTTGGGATTTTATCAATATTTTCATATTTTTCTGAGGATCTCATTTCATTTACTTAAACAATACAGGATACCTAAATATTGTCTAAATGTTATTTGTTAAATGTTATCTTAATTTTTTTTCCGTATTCAATTCTTTGGGACTTCCTGCCACATGTATGTTTTCTTTTTAAGCGGTGCTAGGGGAATCTACAAAATATGTCACAATTAACCAGTATGTTACTGGTAAATAACCTCTACGCCTGTGACGTTTACGTCAAAGTTTTTATACTTATTTGTGTTGTTTATTTTAAAAAACCAACCACTAACTGATCCTTTGACGTAAACGTCACAGGCGTAGAGGTTATTTACCAGTAGCATACTGGTTAATTGTGATATATTTTGTAGATTCCCCTAGCACCGCTTAAAAAGAAAACATACATGTGGCAGGAAGTCCCAAAGAATTGAAGAAGGAAAGAAATACTGGATACCTGTTTACTATTGAGTCGACATGGAAATTTATCCTCTCCCGTTCTCTAAATAAGATTCACACTAGATATCACCAAAAGGACCTATGAGGATTTTGAAAATTATAATGAATAAAGGTCATCAAAAGTAGGTTTCAGTATTTTTCGTTGATTCTTGTTTACGACGAGCTGCTACTCTTCTTCTTTTTCTTCCGAGAAGAACTTCCTTGTTCGTAATACTGTCAGTCTATCCATAATATTTAAAGTAAGGACCAATGTGTCCACGTTTTGAATATCTTTATCTTTTTAATAGTTACTACGTTCAATACCCATGAAGGGGTGAGTGCAGATCAATATTGCCTATACGGATATCTCGATTTGAAAATTTGAGCAACGTTAACCGCGTTTAGTACTTGAAAGAGTGATCTCAAGGAAATTACAGCGACCTGGTCTCACTTTATAGTGATTTGTGTATATGCAGAAGCTATGCAATATTCGGTGAGGATTACATAGTGCGTATATCATTCTTCGGAGGGCACGTAAGGCCCTATGATTTCTTAGGTATTATATGTTAGGCAATTAAAGTATCTCCTGATATCAGTAGTTAGTCTTGGAAATAGGCCTACGTTATTTGTTAGTACTTCCAAAAACGACTTCGTACCATTTCAATAAACTATTTTATTTCTTAGAGTTCTAGTTTTTGTGAGATCGTTGACTTTAAAACGATTCGATTTAAAATTGGATACTATAACAATATATTCTACTCTATTTTAACGACCCATGATTTTGAAACACTCAGTATATCAGTTTATACCAAGCCTTTGTAACCGACTCCTTGGGAGCGTCGTCGGTTGGGGTCAGAAAATGTCCGTTTCTTTCTTTAAGAATAGTTGGCATCGTATAGGTTGTGATTCGGGATCCAAGGCAATTAATTCTCGCCACCTATAAATAACCTGCGGTTTTAGTAGAACCGTAGCAAGGGATAAATTTACTTCAGTTGCCGTTAATGTAGTATAGAATTTGCAGCTCGAAACCTTATTGTTTTATGAACAACTTGAGGTTTGAGAGTCTAGAATAGCAATCGCGTTGGCCCTTCCCAGAGGTTGTTCAATAGTAATTATGATTTGTGGTGTTTATAATTCAAGGAGAGAACGCAACTTGATGGAGGTCGATGAATTAACAGTAATATGGACAAGACCACGCTCCGCAAGTCAGAATCTAGTTTTAGCATTTCAGGAGCGGAATCTGAATGAGCAGGAAGATTATTATTCAAGAACTTCTTTAAATATTCACAGTGGTGCATGTCGCTACAAAGCGGAAGAACTATGGCAAGGAGGGTGCGTTAGAAATACCTGACCTGCTTAAAATTAAGTGACATTTAGCTGAAATACATCTTTATATTTTACGCAAATCTTTTCATACTTATTAAATCCTCAATATTTTGTACAGTTTGCAAATACACCCTTTTAAAAATCGGTTGTTTAAAAATGCGAATTTAAAATAAACAACAATTCTATATAGGTACTCATTCACTGATGATATTTTTTACATAGTTGTCAGCCAGTTGTTGCTTTTAACATGCCCCAGGTAGAACATAATATCGGCTTAAAGTAGATTTACTATAAGATGGCTGTAAAATCTAAAAAAAAAATCGCAATTCGAAAACACTGAATTCTCAGACAGCTTTGTAATTCAATTTGCTTAAATGAAGTAAATTTACACCTTAATTTTAAAACAAAAACCTTACTCAGCTAAATATGACGGTATATCCGGAAGAATGTTTGATAAGTTTACCATGCATAGCAGAATCTTAAAATATAATTATTTTTCTTTAGAAAACCCATATTAGTTAACACAAAAAAAACTCCGAAAGCTACATTCATAGACAATTGTCTTCCTACACAAAACAATATTATACCCAAAATTAAATCGGGCTACTGTTTAAACAACCAGTCTTATGATGTCTTGAACTGGACCATTTCCGATAAATTAACGTTTTTGACTTTGCTACATATATGACAATATCTTTAAAAGGCCCACGTCTTACTAGATACCACAAATGGGAAATTCTCCACTAAACGTGAACTAATTTGTGAAGTGCTTCAGGGTTCCATTTTGGGACTTCTCTTATTTAACATTTATACTTCATACCTATCTCATGTTATAAAATACTATTATCTACTCTTATTAGATTATATATTAATTAATGAACTACTTTTGAACAATTAATAGTAACCATAAACAAACAGCGTGAGTTACAATAATTCACTTGTGAGATATTGTCACTAGGTACAGTGCCAGTCTCCTTTAACATCATGACTAGCCTGTCCAATCGATGTAACGCGCGACGCCAAGATAGCAGTGTCTAAGGGAAATTCTTTTCCGATACGGTGAAATAGAATGGTCCATTATTATTAAGTGGAAGAAGGTTATTTGACATGTTTGAATAGTATCGACGTTGTCAAATCAAGTTAAGTAATAATTGTGCTAAAAATTAGAAGTTCGCTCGGTTAGTGAAGATGAACTATTATGTTAATATTTATAGAAAAAGTATAGTATTCAACTTGATAATGGTAATAACTCACTTTATAAATTACAGCAGTCGCCTGCGGCTTGTGCTGTAAACTTCATCTCCGTGAGTTATTACCTACATTACCGCTCGTTGAATAATATGACATAATTGATAAGTACTTTAAATAAATTAACACATCTCTAAAGTTTTTGACTTTTAATCGATAGTATTATTAACGTAAAAATGAAAGATTAAAAACCGTTTGTAAAACTAAAAGTGCACACCTGGCAAGTTGTTTTATCCAATAAGTGCTATGCATATAACATTAGTTCATTGCTTACCCTTGTTAACCTTAAAAAAATAGTATTAAGTAAAAAAAGGTGCCTCCATATCCATCTACAATCTTTATTTCTTCCCGATATACATGACATATATTTCGAAACATAAAAGAGTTTCCTAATTGCTATATTTACTGCCCCAAATTCTCACATTTTATTGACATAGCCTTAGAAAAAAATCGTATTTTCAATAGTTATTAAAAGCGTATCGTCATATTAACATATTTTTTTTAACAAATGTGTAGTGAAGATAAACATTTGAGAGAAATTCATTATTTCGTTTACGAACTAGAGCAAGTTAAACCAAAAAATAATCGCTTTCTATTTTAATTATTAATAACACTATTTATTGAACTGACGCAGAGACCGAGAGAAATGGTCCGTAGAAACGGTGTTAAATAATTATTTATAATAGAGAGAAAAAAAATTACTCAGCGGATTATTCAAATTCAATAGGGTTGTATTGTGATAGTAGGCGATTAAAAAAAATTAAAATGGATATGTAAACGATTTCAACCCATGGTGTTTCCATACGTACAGACAAAAACTTAATAAAAGTTCAAATCAATATAAAAATGGTACCATTTTTAGAGTAGAATCCTCCTTCATTTAATTAAAATAAATTCCTTGCACAAATAACCAATTATCAGCGAAATCGAGCGCTGTTACGCCGAGTGACAATAAAACACCACCCAGCGGGTTGTGCAATTTACAGTTAACTCTTGATGAAAGTTTAAACTTATTTTCTTATACTCTAATTTGCAGAAAATGTGTCTATTCTTTTGATTGATTGATTTGCCAGCGTAAGGTGGGCATTGCTGCCGATTCCGGTTATACAATCTGGGGTAGGAATATAGGATAGGAAATGTAGGTGTTCGTGAGATGCGTCTTTTCAGTTTCTATCCGTCATCATTGGACGGGAAGTGTAGGCGTTTGCGAGATGCTTCCTTTTAGTTTTCATGCTTCCTCCAAGTTTCCATCTATCATCATCTCCTTATTTACTCTTCTTTTAAGTCTTCTGTTTCTTCTGTTTCTGAATCTAGTAGTGTGCCCTCCTCCTCCTGCCCGCTTGAGTCCATATATGATTTCATGTTTCCCAGAAGTCTGTGGTTTCGTTTCAACGTCCTGCATCAGTGCGTCTGTCTTCGTTTGTCTGTCAAGATATACATACATCAGCTCGTCGCAAGGAGTTATTATTTATTTACCGTTCCACAGACAAATATCTACTTACGGTGGAAGTGCAGGGGAGGGCTCTGTCTCGCGGTAAAAAGAGCTTTTTACCGAGGACTATGAGAAAGAGGCCCGAGAGAATATTTTGTACACCCTGTATATTGATTTGTTTTTGAAGTTTTAATTTCCATTTTCCAATTCCGGGTAATTTTTCTATTTCATTTTACATATGTGTAATACCTGTCCAATTGTTTTTTTTTTCAATTTTAATAAAGAAATAAACTAATACACTAATAAAGTAATACTATCAATTAAGAAACTCATCTTTTTCATCCACAGCTGGCTGTTTATATTGCCTTATAAATACATGTTGCTCATACCATTCACTTGAAAAAGGGACCCAGGTACAAATTTTATGGCGCGACGGCTCAGCCAGGCACTGCACTAGCACTAGATATGTTTTTACTTTATTTTTCGGCAATTTTGAAAATAAAATTTAAATTTTTTTATCAGATCTAGTAGAGAATTTTGGGTCCTTTAATTCAAAAAAAAAAAAAGTTCATTTTTGTAAAAGTGAACTCGATATATTTAACTTTTTGCATTATGGCCAATTATTAATTAACAAATGCATATTTTGAGCTGAAATTTGGACTGTGTCATTTTCAAACCTATTCATTTTATTCTATGAATTCCAAAAAAAAAATAAGTTTTATAGAAACTTATTTACAAGCATAATAATATAAGTATTGTTAATTGAGCTAAAAAGTGATTTTTTCGATATTTTCATAAAGTTTAGTTGCAAAATTCAATAACTTCCTTGTAAAATAGATTTAAACATTAGCAAACGATGGTTGTATAGAAATTTAAAAATATAAAATATTTGTTATTATTATTAACAAAAAACTAAGTTGATGATCGAATTGCGAGGGAAAGAATGACGTATTTAAAAAATCCTCTGTATATTAAATAACAAGAAATTTGCAACTAAGCTCTATGAAAAAATTTAAAAAGTAATAATAAATTTTAAATTAAAAAATATATAAAAAACTAAGTTTCTCATCGTATTGCTAGGGAAAACATAACATATTTGTAAAAAAATGTCCTCCGAATTTTAAGACACGAGGAAGTTATTGCATTTTGCAACTAAGCTTTATAAAAAAATCAAAAAAATCACTTTTTAGCTCAATTAACAATATTTACATTTTAATGCTTGTAAATAAGTTTCTATAAAACATAAAATATTTTTGACTTTATCGCATGAAATGAATACGTTTGAAAATGATACAGTCCAAATTTCAGTTCATAATATGCATTTGTTAATTAACAATTGGCCGTAATGCAAAAAGCTAAATAACTCGAGTTCACGTTTACAAAAATGAACTTTTTTTTTTAAATTAAAGTACCCAAAATTCTCTACTAGATCTGATAAAAAATTTTAAACTTTATTTTCAGATTCGCCGAAAAATGTAATTGTTGTTTTTTGAGTTATAAAAAAATGTAAAAAAAGTAACCAGAATTACATTTAAAAAAATCCTTTTTCATTGCATTCGAAAGCTAGCGTCGAGATCTACATTTTGAAAACACAAATTTTCATTTTGAACTTAATGGCACAAAATGGCGGGCATTTCAAATTTCAGATAACAAATGCAATTTTGGCCAATGGGTTCAATATTTTGACACCAACTTTTCAGGGTCTTTTTATTACATCAAAAAGTATGTTTTCTGAAAGTTTGATGCAAATTGGTCTAGTTGATGGCTTTATGAAAAAAATAGTTTTTCTCTCGTTTTTTCTGTTTCGTAGGTTATGTACGTACTTCAGAGGCTTGAAACCAACAACGAAGATTTACTGGTTTTTAGTTTGCTCCGATCCGACTTATAGAACCGGAGTTATTCACATTTTAGCTCGAAGAATGCAGAAAAAAGACATTAATTGTTTATAAAAAAAAATAGCACAAGGTTTATCAGGTCCAAAACTTAGGAATATACTCCCGGCGATACCCCAAACAGGACAAAATCATAATCTTGCTGTATATAGACTATACCTATCTCTTCATTTTTTTGGCCTTTTTTCACTGCATTAACAGCCAAAATCTGAGATATACAAATTGCATATGATACGCTCAAGATATGAACCTTTTCTCCCATCACTGACTTCTGTCGTTAGTCCTGGAGAGGGCAGGAACCATCGGCGCGGTGTTGTCACTGAAGTAGTACCCAGAAACATCAAAACACTGGAACACAACACGCAAATACTAATATTCGATGCGCGTCTCGCAGACCACATTGGCATCATTGGGAGATGATTAAAAGTAATCATTTTCAGCCACCAATCCAATCACTGTTCTCACATATTTAACAAGAATTGCGATAGGTTTAAAAATACTTAATAAAATTAAATTTTTTGTCCTGTGAATCACCCCTTTCCATGATTTGACTTCTTAAAATACCGTTTCAATAAATGTTGCTGTGCATGTTTCTAAACTTTGGTCAGGTTTCCATGCTACTATTTACATTTTATGCCAGGTGGATCTAACACCTAAAGAATAAAGATTCGAATTCTTACTAATGGTATGAAGGATAAGCTACTTCCGCTTTGTATACAAGCCTACTAAAGGTTCTTACACTAACACTACATTAAGTAAGTTTGTTATAAAGGCAACATGCTGCACCAGTATATAATCAAGTTCACAATGGCTTTAGAAATCTCTTTGCTACACTAGGAATAACTTTAAACATTTATCAGAGGAAGTACAAATGCAAAATACACAATAATTTATTTAGAACAGTTAGAGAGGGGCTTTTGCGTCCAAGAATGATGTGTAGTTTGAAAAGCTTTTGAATCTCGCTTAGCTGTGGACGCTTTGGTTAGAAACATTGCCGAGCCCACATTCAAACTATGTCCATCGTCCTACATGAATTATGCATCTCAAGGCAGTGCCAGCGTTTTACAAAGTATACTTTATGTACCCAAAATATACATCTGGGAACTCTTTGATGTAAACTTGATGACTTATTTCCATAAATTAGGGTCTATTTATAGAATACAAAACAGTACATATCTGTCTATTATAATTTGGAAAAATTCTATTGAAATAAAAAATTATGTGTGGTACGTTCCCTTATTTAAATTAATCGGTCTTAATATATATGTATAAATGCGAAAATTCACCCACTCATGTAGTTAGGGAGGTGGTGGTAATATTACTGAATTGTTTAAAATACTCCATTTAGAAAGATATAAATCTTTAACAAAATTTAATTTCGCAGAAATTTACGTAAGAAATTAACTAAGAAAAATATTTTCACTAATAATTCACTTGAAAGTAATTTTCCAGACAGAGAACGACGGAAACCCACCGTCATTTAAAAATAATTTTCGAGAGGACGGAAAACCGCTCCGTTGCGCGTAGCTCACACATCACAGTCAGGATGTAGCGAGTACTCATTTTAAAAGGTAACATTTAAGCAAAAATCAATTGGGTGGATTTTCCAACAAAAATCGTTAAACAGATTTTCCAGTTTTGAAAGTGGAAGAGAATACTCCGAAACCGATTTACAGTAGGATCCATAAGAAATAGTTTCAAAATTCCAATCAGAGGAATCGATTCAGATGGACCCAACATATCCTAGAAAATTCCTAGGCGGGCATCGCCATAGGAGTCGCTCGAATGCGACTCGACGCCAAAACGGTATCTTTGGGTTTAATGCCGTTAGTATAAGTTATTTTAAGCTGGAAAACGATTGGACTGATAAATACTGCTTCTCGAATCATCCTGGAATGATTCATTCATCAAAACAGATTAAAAGCATAAAGCGAATATAAAATTTTTAATGAGTTATAAAAAGTGAATGAATTTTCCAATAGTTTGACATACGTTTTAGTAGCATATTATACTGGGAATCTGAATCTTTAGTCGATTGTTACAATACTCCCGCCGCTGTATGAGTTACGACTCCTCGGATCGTCACGTCTTGCCAAGGATGGTGCTCTCTGATAATTGGTTTCAATATAATTAGCTTAGACTTGAATATTTCTATTTTTTGTATTTGTTGAAAGTTTTACTATCAATAAATGAAACTAAATTTTGTATTCGCCTCTTTGTTGATCCACTAGATGTAAGATAGGATACCTGCGTGCGATTCTGTGACGTGAAGCGAATAACTGTTTTATTCGCTAGTCGACTCAAATCCCGTCAAGTTTGTGCTGCTATCTGAATACTCACAGAGTCTATCGACGGTCTTAATAATCTTAGAAGTGTTTCTCAAGTGCTAGTTTATAAGATCTGTCTGTCCTTCAGACGCGCAATACCACGTTCATCTAAAGTAACATGATTACTTCATCGTAATGAAGTTTTTGATACAACTAATCCATCAGAAAAGGTTCTGAGCTTGGAGGCCGCTGATGTTTTGAATAAGGGAATTTCAAAATTATAAAAAAAGGTCTCTGATATTGTTAGGTCGTATTGAAACATTCTTTATAGGATTTTGCAAACAGCAGAAAAGATAACTATCTATTAAAGAAAAACTTTGTGTAGAAATATTAATGAAATCTTTGCATTCTTTCGATAACCTGAATTCTGGTTATGCTAGCAAATTAAAATCCTAAAATGAATTTGTCTAATTTCTTATTTGACAATTCTCATTCTAACACTAGCATCCACACAGTCCCCTACGGCCATGCAGATTAAACTAGTATCCACATAACCCCTACGATTATGAAGATTCAGTTAAAAATGAGAACAAAGACCTAAAATGAATTTATTTATCTACTTTGTCTTAAAAAAATTTTTCATTCCAATGGATTACATTTTCATGAAATCTATCATTCTGTTTCCTGGAAATGCTTAGCCTTTGAAACGTTTTTCGCCCTTATTCTGGAGCTCATCAGAAAGACATAAAGCCATTCATAACGATGTTTCATGCAAAACCAAGACAATTTCTTTGAATAAGTGTGAAATGATTATATTTGACATTGACTGATAAAAACTTTAGTTTGAATGGCTTTATGTCTTTCTGATGAGCTCCAGAATAAGGGCGAAAAACGTTTCAAAGGCTAAGCATTTCCAGGAAACAGAATGATAGATTTCATGAAAATGTAATCCATTGGAATTAATTTTTTTTTTTTTTTTTAAGACAAAGTAGATAAATAAATTCATTTTAGGTCTTTGTTCTCATTTTTAACTGAATCTTCATAATCGTAGGGGGTTATGTGGATACTAGTTTAATCTGCATGGCCGTAGGGGACTGTGTGGATGCTAGTGTTAGAATGAGAATTGTCAAATAAGAAATTAGACAAATTCATTTTAGGATTTTAATTTGCTAGCATAACCAGAATTCAGGTTATCGAAAGAATGCAAAGATTTCATTAATATTTCTACACAAAGTTTTTCTTTAATAGATAGTTATCTTTTCTGCTGTTTGCAAAATCCTATAAAGAATGTTTCAATACAATTATAAGCAAACAAATAATAATTCATTTTTAAATTGTTAGGTCGTTTCTGCAATTGTTATAAAATGTTCATTTATCAATACTAATAACAAAAATATGCTCCGTAACTTTAGAGTTTTTTATAAAAATAATTGTTAGTAGCTAAGTAGTAAAAAAGCTCTATTGAATCATTTGTTCATACTATTAATTTTTAATGTGATCATTTTTATACCTAGAACTAGACAATATTAATTGCATAAATGTGTGTTGCTGATTTTTAGAAATAATCCTAATTTACAAAAAACATATAATTTAAAATCAATTGTCACTTTATACTAATAAAAAATACCCCGTTTATTCGCCACGGCCCCTCTATTGGCTAGTTAACCGCAATAGTGTGTTTATATCACTTCGAATCAGCAAATGATTATTAAAAGTAAAATTAAGAGACTTCCCAATTTAATTAATTTAAATGTTAAAAGTGGTAAATTGATGCTGTTTCTTTTTTCAACAAAAAAAGTGGGCAATATAGGAGACATATACCATTCTTAGTGGCCAATAAGGGAAGCATTTGCCGTAGAAATAAATACTAAAACCTTTATATATATATGAAAATCGGAACAGGAACTTCTGTATAGTTGACTCCATTTGTGTAAGACACATAAAAAATTTCCGCCAAAGGTGTCCGCGCGGCGGTATCATTGAATCGGTAAAGATGTCGCCTGCCCGCTTTGTAGGTGCCGCATTATTTATGTACCTTAGAAATACGAAGTCAACTATAACTATTATTTTCATATTCTCTACATATAAACGAAGCTGTGAAGCTCGAGAAGCAAAGTAATGATAAAAAGCATTTTTTTAAATTTTGAAAAATTCTCCCCTCTTAAGCGCACGGCTGTACAAGTGGTAGCATTTCTAATGGCTAAAACAAAATAGTGACCGCAAGAAAGTCTGAATATTAATCCGCTTTTGCAACCTCCATAACTTCAAGATTAAAAAAAGTTAATTTAACGTTAAAGGTCTAAAATTAAAGCTAATTAAAAATTTAGACGGATATTTTTTACATTTTTTTTTATTTAAGAGTAAGCAGGTTAAAGTATAGAGTCCGTGGTAAATTTCAAATTTATTTATTATTTTTGCAGATTTTTCTCGAGCTAGAAATTAATTTTTCGGTTATATTGGCACCAACACTCATTTTATTTTTAGAGGGTGGTTATCGCTTAATAATAAATTTAGGAGGCTTATATGTCCTGCAGTATCTTCTTAGTTTTTGTCTTATTTATCCGGATGTTTTAATAATAATAATAATAATAATAATATTTATTTTCCATTTGACATTACATGTATAGGAATAGTCACAAAACTTACAAACTAACGTACACAAAAGTAATCAGATACAGAATAAAAACCTTTGTTTAGTAAAAATTCTTTTAGCCTAGATTTAAATAAACTTTCTCTTTTAATACATTTTATATCGTCAGGTAACAAGTTAAAACATTTGGGCCCTATAAAATTAGGAAATTTGGCAGTAATCTTTAGCCTAGCAAAAGGAACATGAAAATTTTGTTTTTGTCTCGTATTAACGTCGTGATAGTGGCTATTTAAAATAAATTTTGTTTGATTTTTAAAAACATATATACACAATTCAAAAATATACAAACTTGGTAAGGTTAATATTTTATAATTTTTAAAAATGTCTTTACATGGATGAGTATTCGGAACACCCCAGAAGCAAACACCGTATCTCAGACGAGATTCGACTTGTGCGTAATACAAACAGATAAGTTGTTCTGTACAAAGAACCGTTCTTATATTTCGAAATAAATAGGTAATGGAAGCAAGTTTTGAAATTACAGCCTCGCATTGAAATTTCCAGTTAAGGTTGTTGTCTAACTGTATACCTAAGAATTTAGCTGTTGATGATTCAGTAGATAAAAGCGTATTGTTTATATCAAAATTTAGCAATTCACAATGTTTTTGATTAGTATGAAATTTTAAAACCTGGGTTTTATCAGCATTAAAATATAATGAATTTTTAAAGAACCATTCACTTAGGTTATTAAATAAATTGTTACAATTGAGTTCTAAAATTTCATCTGCCTTGTTTGAAATGATTAAAGATGTATCATCGGCATACATAGTAAAATGAGTACTAGATGAAACAGAATCCAGTTCGTTTACGTATAACAAAAACAACACGGGGCCCAAAACGGAACCCTGTGGAACTCCCATCGTTAAACGTTATAACTTTTACGGTTATAATGGCACTGACATACATTTGAACCCCCCTGTAGAGGAGTGGTTATCGCAAGTCGATAAGTTTGGGTGTCATGTAAGTTTTCTGGCATCTTCTCAATATATTTTAATTATTTTATTGTATTTTTTCATATCATGCTAGGAGTCATGTTTGCAAGGATGGCAGACTCCCCACTTGTTGTAGCCCCCTTTTAGAGGGTGATTTTTTATTTAATATACGGTATTCTATTAAGAATATGTTAGTACTTGAAATTCTTGATCTATTTTCATGAGGGAAATATCATAATTATTTCTTTCATTTCTCATTAAATAAATTATCTATTCAAACCCACATAACCCCCAAAATAGGGGTTATCAGCCCATAAATTAAAAAAAAAATGGAAAAACATGCTCATCTAGATTTTCAATTAGCTTGAATTTGATACCTTTAACGGTTTTGCTTTTTTGTCTCGAAGTTATAGAGGTTGCAAAAACGGGCTAATTTTCTATATACGGTTGACCGACGAAAAATTGTTTAATTTTGGGTACTTAAAAAAATTTATCATTGAAAATCAATTACATACCAATTAACGCAGATACCTAGACGTCTGCAAATTGCGTTTATATTAGTGTTATATCGACGAGCAACATTTAGAATAAATTCAAAAAGCGAACAAACGATATAGAAGAGTTTTTTATATTACATTTTTAATTAACTGTTAATTGAAAACGCAGAGATGCCTTAATTACAGAAATGGTATTTCTTTCTCTATTGTTAGATTTTCACACTTCTGCCGCACGAACAAATCATTTAAATATTTCTGTCACCATCTCCCAAACTAATGCATCACCAAGTCTCGCAAACCTGGCAATATGAAGACAAAATTGAGAACATGTTCTTTATTTGGGTTTAGGCGCGAAAAGAAAGGACTTTTTTAAAGTAAAGGGGTAAAATAGCCCCTTATATATTAAACCATTTTTAAATGCGAATAGTTTTTGAAACTGTGCCCGTGCACGTAAATTTTATTTTAATATTTTAACATTTTTTTTAGTCTGCAGGGTGTCCCGAAAAATTTGAACATATATAAACTTATAAAAGTTGCACAATAGGATCCAATAAAGCGGAATGTATCTTTGTCGAAAGTAAAAACCAAAATAAAGTTGACAGGCCCGAAAATAATGAAATATGCTAGCTGGTCATTTACCGGAATGTGCCCAAATCTAACTCAAGAGCTGCTTGCAAAGAACAAGCTACAGTTGAAAATTGTAACAAGGTTTCTAACAGAGCACTTTCCTGTTCCAAGAAGCCTGCACAACAATAGAACATATTATATGTAAACGCGAGACATTGATCCATAGAAGATATAGTATTTACGGGCAAGCACAGGCCCCGAATCATAAATATTCACCCAGTCCTATACCTTGTCATCTGATCAGGGGCATTGGCATACTAAAGTGGGCAGTGTAAATCCAAAACAGGGAGAGTAGTATAATAAACCTAGGAGACTCTAACGCCCTAGAAGATATTTACAAACCGGCCCTAAGTAATAAATGATCACTGAATTAAAATAAAATCAACCATATTGCAATGTTACTAGATATGCAGGGTAATATATAAGTGCAAATATTTTTGTAAGATGAAATGTTGAATACTATATCGATGTCCGACTACAAGGAAGCACGGGTTCAAATTAATTTAAGTTAACAGTTTTCAACGACCCTGAATGTATGTTATACTCTTTGCAAATACAAAACGAAGAGTATATTGCACTCGATTGCAAAATGTCCGTCCCTTTGTCTGTCCGTCCGTCCGTCAAGTTTCTTGTAAGCACAATAACTTAAGAACGAAAAGTCTGATTGTATTGAAATTTGGATAATAAGTTCGTGTTAGCTAGAGGAAGAACCCCATTTTTTAACAAAATCAATCAATAAATAAAGAAGTTATTAATTATCTGATGAAAAAAAAGTTTTGTAATTAAACAAAAAATGTCTAAACCTAATATTATTTACAAAAGAAACTGCGAAAAGTGACCTGTAGAATATGCAACATTAATTATATAAAAGTGCAATAAATCGGTGAAGATTATATTGGTTAGCTTGTTTAAAGATAAATTTGTTTAAAGTTATTAAGGCTGAATTCATCTAGAAATTTCATATTTTTAAATCAGTTGAGAATTTGATTGCACTAAGTTATATTTCAATGTACGAAATACCATTAAAAATGTCAATTTTCCATTTCTCAAGAGCTCAGTGAAAATACACTTATTTCCGCTACAATGGATGCTATTAATTTGTTCTTGTTAATGTGGAAAAATTGTTTTATAAATGCTTGACAGGTTTTATTTCTGCTCTACGAAATTAAAAAATAGCAGGATATATTTAGCAATTTGAATTACACTTTTCTGTCGGCGTAACTAGAGAAGGAAGGATTAAATCAGAGAAGTTAAATCAGCGCGTGGGTGTTTAAATTTAAAACTTCAATTTAGCGTAATTGAAATTTAACGATGTTTGAGAAGTTATTTCGGTCTTCCATTTGTACATTTTTTATATTTCGTTATGTGCATATTCTAGTTATTAATTCATTTTTCCTCGGAAGGGATGAAAATATCTGTCTGTTATTTCATTAAATCTGAATCAGCGTAACGGTTTTCCGTAAATAAATTTATAACCATATACAGTTTGTGACAATAAATAGATTCGATATAATAAAATATTTACTTTGACGTAAGAACTCTAGAAAAACTTATCATCCTTAGAATGTGTGTTCACAAATTCCCATCACAAATTTTCAAATAAATAAACTAACTAATATTAATTCACATAATTTATTAATGTGTATATTTAGTTTTACTAATAATAATAATACTTTATTATCCAAGAGACCAAATACAATGGTATAGGATTAATCACACAATTAGACACCAACATTCTAGTGCCCCCTGATTATGACGTAATTAAAGGCTTAAAGTTGTAGCATTTGAAAAAACTACATGAATAACTTCATATTTAAAGCAGTAAATTGACTCTAATCTAATTAATTCACTTATTGGAGTAAAGAGGCATGCAACCACTCGTACTCTGAAGGGCGTAGCGTGTCGCATATCTGCAAAAGTCTTAACATTTCGGAAGTAAACATGTTTTTTAAAAATAATTTGCGTTATAGGTTTTAATCGTATATTCGTGTAGTTGAGGTATTACATAATTGTGAAATTCAGTCTTTTGATTATTGAGTCCTTCGATGGTGCATTATCATTGGCTAGATAAAATGTTCTAAGAGTGCGCAAGTTGGCAACACTGAGGAAATTTTACAGATTTCCGGGCTGGTCTTCTGGTTTTAACGGAGACACGAGATAGCGAACGGCGGCGATCTCGATTTTGTATTGAAGAATTTGGATTTTACATCGCTAACACTGTTTTGGATTTGATTTGACGTACCCAGTGATCTTCATCGATTTGCTGTGAGCGTTTTGTCAATTCCAGGAAGGAATTCGTTTGGTTTTTTGAAGTCCTGACGCCACGTGTTTCGTGAGGTTATGTAATGCTCTCTATATGAGGTAAGTCTTTTAGTTTGAGTTTTGTCTTGCAAAAGTTCTTATTTGTTGTAATTATTACAGAGTATGTAGGACAGGCATATGTTTGAGTTAGGCCAGAGATAATTTGTATGGGTCAGGCAATTTATCAGTTAATGTATGGGCCAAGCTGGTTGGTGCTGTAATTTTGGTTATATGGGGCCTAGTATTTAGAGGAGTAGTAATAGGAGGAAGTCTATTACTCAAAAGTTCAGTTACGTATGGGTCTTGCTGACGTATAGAGAAGTTTTGGCTTGGAGAGTTGTTCGCAGCAGTCTCCAAGATTTAAGCAAGGAGTCTGCTGTCCGGCATGCATTCATGGTTGTAGTCAACATCCGCAATGTGCAGGAAGTGGTGACAGGTCACGCTGCAGTAGTCGAGGAGAATGCCTAGGCTCTAAATAGTTTTTTTGTTTTATTTTGGTTAAATAAAGAAATTATTCTTATTCAGTGATTTTTTGTTCATGTATTAAAGTAAATTATTAAGTATATGATATTGCAACTGTAAATTGAGCACTAAGTTTATGTATAGCACACCTATTGAAATACTTAAGATTCTTACTGTGAAGGCAACGTATGGTACCATGTGATGCTAATTTACCTTGTACTATGTTACACATTAAATATTTTTAATGGAATATACTTATTTTAGAACATGTATTACCATCTAAGTGTAAGCAGTGAACATTGCAGTTTGTGAGTTCATGAAATCTCGTTTATTACCTAATGCTTTAGTGATGAGCTGTAAATTTAATTCATAGTAAATCTTTAATTCGCTGTTGTAAGTTATAGCCCATAGTTGCGTATTAGGTAAGTCGTTGTTGCAAGAGAAACTCAGTCAGACAGTAAAGTTAGATTTTCAGTGAAGTTTTATTAAATCAAATACATAGAATTTCTTTAATGCATACGAACCACGTTCAGGTAACATCTGAAGTATTTATCTATTTTTTTTTACTTGTGTCGTAATAAATGTTCAATGTTTACATATTCTTGTTATTCGCACTGATACACCTGATATTTGTCTAGATTTTGAAATTTTATAGTAAAGTGTAAATTTCAACATTGATGGATTTTAAGAATTCCATCGCTCGATAACTAAAAATTGAATCTTGTTCCTTGGCTGGCAATATTACATAATCACATTTTATTCTCAGCCCAGTGGGGCCCTTTGAGTGTCCACACTCCTTACCCACGCCCCTATGCTCTAGGATTTACTGCACTTTTTATATAATTGTTGCACATTCTATAGGATATTCTTCACAGTATTTTTGAAAATAATATATGTTTTAGATATTTTTAGTTTAATTACAAAACATTAAAAAAAAATTAAAAAGTTGTAACTTTTTTATTTATTGATAAATTTTGTTCAAACCCAATCGAGTTCTTCCCCTAGCGAACAGTAACTGACTGTCTATATTTCAATACAATTGGACTTTTCGTTCTTAAGTTATCGTACTTTCAATAAATGTGACGGACGAACAGACAGACAGACAGACGGACAGACAGTTCATAATTCGATCACCATCATAGTAATGTGCAAATTTTTTCTCTACATGCAATATTACCGGTTTTACAAATATGCCGATCGAGTGCAATACACTCTTCGTTCGCGTTGCATTAATGTATCAGGAAAGAAATCTCACCGGAAAATACAAACTATAAGAGATGAGTTTGATCGTACATTGACTTTTTAAAAGTAAAAGTGTTTTAAAGTTATTTATAGAAATAGAACATATCCACTTTCCAAACTGTCTATGCTCAATAAGAATTTAAGAAACTAAATTGGCCACATAGCATTTTCCTTCCTATGTTAATATAAATGTTGACAAACAAGTCATATTGACCAGTATATGTGTATATAAGTTTATTATTACCAATACGGCAGAATTCAATAAGTTCCTTATATCTGAGAAAATCAATTTGTAACTTTGGTCATTAAGGCTAAGGTTACATGCAGTTTTCTAGGTGTTCATTTAGTGTTAGAAGAGCATTGCCCAAGTTAATTCCAATTACTGTAAGTTTGTAAGTTAGTAGAAAATGATACTCTATCCTGCACATTAAAGATGTTGTCTTCTGTCAAGCACACTTCAGTATAAGTAACAATTTAACTTTCTCCAACTATATCAAACTATATAAGCAAGTTGAAATTACTTACTAGCTACCTAATAGACCAAACTTAATCAACAATAAAACTTGTGATGTATAAAGTTTTATTAATTTTTGATATCTGATTCTCCGATAACGTACTACTAACAGAAGATATTTATAAGTGGATACAAATGCGATAAAACTAGTTTTTCGCCCAATTTTGTTTCCGTAGCAAAATAAGTATATTTCAAGAACAGTGAACTTGATACACATTTCAATAATTTAAAATTGGTTGTAATTTTCTACATGATATTTGGTAATAATAAGTAACAAGAAAAAAGCATGTGACAAAACTTTTCTCATTAAAAAAAGAGAAAAAATTATGGCAGAATACTACGAGAATTATGAAAAGATTAATTATGGTTAAGGAAAGGGTCCCGCACAAAAAATTGAGAATATTCCCAAGATGATCTCAAACTCTTCTTGCCTCTGACAATTCTTGTCCAAACTTCTTCTTTTTCAAATAAAAAAATCGCAAAGTTCTAAAATTTTGATTTTTCCTCGCCGGATAACTTTAAAAAATGAGCAATTTCAGAACAGATTTTTTGAATAAAAGCAGTCTATTGTTAGTCAGACAATCCGAATTTGCAATAAAAAATAGGGGGTCCCATTTAAAATACGAATTTGACCTTGAATGACCTTAATCCTTCCACCCATATTCAAAGTGACATATACTACCCAACAAACATTTTTTTGTTTGATAAGAGTAACCGTCCTATTACCGAAACCGAGTTATATACATTCAAGTGATATAATGCAAGACTGGGAATAGTTCTGTTACTCCTATAAACCGCTTATAACGCTTAAATGGAGAATCATATAAAGGTAACAGGCACCAATATTTAGTCACGCTATATACCTCAAGGTTGCAGAACAGTAAGTAACAGAAACAGAGCAGTAACTGCTATATCACTTTTTTATATAACCATTTTCCATAAATATTGGTGATAGAAATATATCCGTTACCACTAAAAAAATTTGTTATTAACACCTCTCTCTCATTTATAATGCCTCGTCTCTTTCCTATAGATCCTATACCAACTGACTCAAGAAAAATGTACTAATGAAATTAAATGATGTAGGTACCTGCATGGGTATAGTGGAAATTTTGCACTGATAAAGGTGCGTGTTACTAAATTTACTTTTTAAATTGGCTTCTGACATCCACAAAGATCAAATGTTGGTGCGAATAAATTATTATTGTAAAATATGACCCTTATACCTACTTCGGAAAAAACTGTGGGCCTCTAAAATATTAAGCAATTAAAAAAAAATAAATAAAAAAAATACTTATATGAAAATTTTAATGACATATTTTTTTAGAAAATATTACACAAATATGTTTTGTACATGCAATTATGACTAATTACACTTCATTTGTTACGAAATTTTGAGTTTTTAATACACATTTTTTTATTTTAAATAATGATTACTCATTGCCGTAAGATGGCTGCCAAACTTATGGCCGATGTTTTATTATCAACAGTTTAATGTATTTTAAGAAATTTAATATAAATTTAAGCTTTGTTATAAATATTGGTTACTTTAATATAACTGTTTAAAATATTACATATCTTTAAATTTTATTAGGCAACTCTTGGTAATCTTATAACACCATCAGTAGACAATTTTTTGCGATTAATTCGTGTAAATAATGGTGATTTGGCTGAAACAATTGTTGTTTAATTTTCAACCAATCACAGGCGTTTGCAGCAATGTCCTAGGATCTCTCGCAAAACATTTGACAAATGTTTATTAAAAATGTTACATAGGGTTTTAAAAGCGTTCTGCTTTATATTAAACATATTTGCCCACATCCTTAATTTGTCACGCATCTTTTCATTTTTCTCGTCGTCTATCTCCAAATCATGCAACTGAGAAAACTCATCATCATCTTCTAGTTCAGTAAACCACTTATCTCTGTTTTCATAATGTTCAACAGTACTAACCCCTTCTTGTTCAGCAGTAAGCCACTTTTTCTTACTTGTGACCCTCAGTGTCATAATCGACATTATCAACCGTAATATTATTCTATTTTTCATTGCCAAAAGGGACGTTTTCTGTATATTGTCCACCAGAACGTTTGACTTCCAGTCCTGCAGTTCTTTCATTCTTTTCAGTTTCTTAAAGGGCATAGCCGGATAAGTAGGGTGAAACGGCCCCCGGCCCTATCTTCACTGAGAGAAGGAATATAGTTAGCAATAAGTGAAGGGAACAATTTTGCAAAATATTAACGCAAGGGGATGGCGCGTTTCACGGGGTGACGAGGGGGATGAAATCCAAAGGACCAATTTTTTGTGCCAAAACGCAGCAACCGAAAATTTTGGAAAAAATACATGTTGGGCACGTATTAGAGAGGATTCTCAGAAAAAAATGTCGCTCAATTTGGGAAAGAACTGAGGGCGAGAAGACATCGGTATAGTTTTCAAATATTTCTAAGGGTAACTTCCCCTCGTTGCACCACATTCAAAATTTTTTTGTAGCGTCTTCTTTCATCCCCATATAACATATTTTTTTCACAGCGTGGTCGGAACATTACGTCATAGTGAAAAAAAATCACGTCTGTGGTCTTCTGAGACTAGTGGCATACATACGCGTATTAACCGTATGATGTGAACTGTTCGCGTAAAAATAGCACGTATAAGTTGAGAAAATGAGACATTTAGAGCCGCAGCGACTATTTCGAAATGCTAGTTGTTAAATATACACCAGCTTAAGGAATTAATTGTAGCGCCACATTAGTGCCTTGTCGATGAGAAAGTTCTACTATTTACACGTATATACAGTTCTCACTAGTGATGTACGTCACTGTAACGATGCTTTCATTTATTAGTCACACGATGAAACTATAATTGTTTTTACAGCCGCTACTCTTCATCACTGTCACCGGACCAACGCACGTTAGCCACAAAACGAGGCTCATTTGCTTCAATGGTGATTATCTGTTTTCGCTTTCCTTTAAAAGAAGGCATAAAAATTCGATACCCTTTAGCTTCTATCGACTCTTTGGCATCTCGAAATTCTCGGTCTAGGACGAAAATATCTCGTTCCTGCAGCAATCTTTGGAGACCATTAGGCGATCTGTAAACATTAGTGATATTGTGTGTAATTTGTGTTCTCTTAAATACTACAGGAAGCTAAAGACTGAAGGAGGTTACGTCCAACCACAACACATCTCTACTGAACAGCTGGAAAAAGAAAATCTTCCAGGATGTCCTTCGACTGTACAGCCACAAATAGAAGACACGTCCTCATCGTCATCAAGTGCGGGTGATGCGAACATGCAAATGCACGTTCAGTTAAAAACACAGGAGGATGTTGAGTATATGGAACTTCCCATTAAGAGAACTGTCGCCATACAAAAACGCTGTTGTATTTGTTACAATACGAAGGCATTGATGGTAATACCTGACGAAGCCCGTATGCAATATTTCATAAAGAGGAGAATTTATAACCCCAAATGTAACAGATGCTGTCGTACCCATGTAATAAAAAACTACTTTTATGAAGATGATGTCAGCTCTTTGGAAGTGTATTCCAATTAAGCATCACTGAAGGAAAGTGAAGTTAGTCAGATAATGGAGCAATCTGATACTCCAATATTCAATAGAATAGGAACGACGGGGATTTCAGAAGAGCAAATGCGGCCTTTTACGGAATTCACATGGGAAAATATACTAGAACTAGCAGATATAATGCCGTCGATGCGTAACAATTCTAGTCGGTTGGTGACGCAAGCAACTGTGGTGTTTCTGTTCAAACTTCGAGCTGGCAACTCTAATGCGATAATTGCTTCAATTCTTCTGTTGGAAGGAAAACAGCTTGTGTCAGAATATTCAGCATCAGTGTTGGCAGCATTTCAAACGAATGTACTACACAAGCGGTTTGGCTTACACGCATTAACAAGAAGCGATCTGATCGACAGACACACAGTGATCGCAAAAGATCTGTATAATCTTGAAGATCAGTTAGTCCTAATATGCGACGGAACATATGCTCGACATCAAAAAAGTTCCAACAATGAATATCAGCGAAAGTCAGTTTCAGGACAACTATTTACGATTTGTACCACCGATGGTTATATCCTTGATATGCTGGGTCCATTTCTAGTCACACAGAATGATGCCGCAATTATGCTTCACGTTATAGACGAACCTAATGGTCTCCAAAGATTGCTGCAGGCAGGAGATATTTTCGTCCTAGACCGAGGATTTCGAGATACAAAAGAGTCGCTAGAAGCTAAAAGGTATCGAATTTTTGTGTCTTCTTTTAAAGGAAAGCGAAAACAATTAACCACCATTGAAGCGAATGAGTCTCGTTTTTGACTAAGGTGCGTTGGTCCATTGACAATGATGAAGACTAGCACCTGTAAAAACAATTACAGTTTCATCGTATGACTATTAAATGAAAGCATCGTGACAGTGACGCTCGTCACTAGTGAGAACTGTATATACGACATACGTGTAAATAGTAGGACTTTCTCACCGACAAGGCATTAATGTGGCGCTACAATTAATTCCTTACGCTGGTGTATATTTAACAACTAGCATTTCGAAATGGTCGCTGCGGCTCAAAATGTCTCATTTTCTCAACTTATACGTGCTATTTTTATGCGAACAGTTCACATCATACGGTTAATACGCGTATGTATGGCACTAGTCTCAGAACACCACAGACGTGATTTTTTTTCACTATGACGTAATGTTCCGACCATGCTGTGAAAAAAATATGTTATATAGGGATGAAAGTAGACGCTACAAAAAATTTTTGAATGTGGTGCAACGAGGGGAAGTTACCCTTAGAAATATTTGAAAACTATACCGATGTCTCCTCGCCCTCAGTTCTTTCCTAAATTGAGCGACAATTTTTTCTAAGAATCCTCTCTAATACGTGCCCAACATATATTTTTTCCAAAATTTTCGGTTGCTGCGTTTTGGCACAAAAAATTGGTCCTTTGGATTTCATCCCCCTCGTTACCCCGTGAAATGCGCCATCCTTTTGCGTTAATATTTTACAAAATTGTTCCCTTCACTTATTGCTAACTATATTCCTTCCTTCAACGAAGATAGAGCCGGGGGCCGTTTCACCATACTTATCCGGCTATGCCCTTTCAAAGGTATAATTTTTTGGAACTGAATTTTGAACTGAAGAGGATTGAAAAGTTTTTTTAAACTTGCCGGTGAAATGTGCTGCTGTATTTTATTTTCTTCCAATTTTATAATGCCAAATTCATTATTAAACATTTTGTTTGCTCTTGCCAATTGCTTTACAAAACATAACCTATAATCAACTAATAAGTTTTTAAGTTTTATAATATATACTGGTGCTCTTGAGTTATATACAGGTTGCACCTTGTTACTATCTGCAACTGATGTATATAATTGTAACAACTAACACCACTATAAATCTAAACAATTAATAATTATATAATGTAGTAATTGTTACCCTTATATAACTTTATTATATACCATTTAGTAGCAACCACTTTAAGTTTTATAATGTAGTAACGGAAATATATCTGTTACCATTTTATAGGCCTGTAAGTAATAGTCATGCTATAAAACACTTATATAACTGCGCAACTACTTTAGTAACAGTATAAAACTTCGTAACATGATTATACAAATCTGTTACACATATAGACCCTTTATAAAACTAATGGTCACCGCGTGTTACTAGAAATGTTTGTTGGGTACCGAACTGTCCCCATCCAATTCTACAACTTTTGTTTCAAACATTTTTATGCAGACTGCGTATTACTCGAGATATTTAAAAGTTTCAGGTTAAAAAATCACCAAGTAGTTTCTTGCTAATTGACAGCTGATTGACAGCTGCTAACTGTCAACATCATCTATTTGACATTAGGTTTGAATTCAAAACATAAAGTTAGGTATTTTCATAATCAAAATATGAGTTATAAAAATGTTATAAAACCACCCAAGGTAATAACTTATGGCTGGGATAGCTATAGTGGAGACACAGTATGTTCAGAGGTCTGAACGGCAGATTAGACTTTCACTCACATTCAACAGTAAAAGGCACGTGTCGGTAAATAACAAAGTTTATTAACATATAATCAAATTTACAAAACAGTAAAGAACGGTTAGGTACCAAAGATACTGAGTTCTTTATACATAACATAAAAACCTATGATATTTCATTTTAGTTTAATTTGATTTAATTAGGTTACTGTTTGGGCGCCATTTTGTGATGTACGGTGAACCAGGCGGTGAGAAACTAGTTAACTACTAGATACTCATATTAATTCGGAAGCAAGCGGTGGTAAGCAAGCAAACGGTGAGAGCGGTACAAGAAAAAAATAGAATCGGTAGTAGAAAAGTAAATGATAAAAAAACGGTAAACCACAGTAAGTAATAAAAACAAGCAGTATGCAAGTACTAGGCAAGAGCAAGCGGTTATCTACAGCAATAATCAAGCCTACATAAACGGTGAGAGTGCAGGTATGAAGAACTTGGCAAAACTAGATCAAACTGATACCAAATAAATAAAACCGTTTTCGGATTCGGTGCGTAACATAAGTTACACTCGGATCGGAAAAATAACACAGTTATCTGATTCGGTTTCAGCTTACGGATCGGATCGGAAAAATAACACAGTCATCGGATTCGGTATAAGCTTACGAAGGAGATATTATTTTGTCTATACGGACAGACAGAAATAATCAGAACGGTGGTTTTTCGGTTCGGTTCAGAAATGTTAAAATTGCATTAACACTTCATGCGGCGTTTGCCAAGCGCCTCAAACTTCACAGCTGAGTGCCTTTATTAAATAAATTTCGCTTCGGCCACGTGGTATCTTGTCGGAGTTGATGTGGAAAATTTTTATGTATCAGAATATAAAAAGAGTTGATTTAATTGCGGCAGCCTAGATTTCGTGCTCAATTCTCGGACTATAATAAATTTCTAAAAAGTTATTTTAAAGTAATGAATTTTGTTTCAATTCGTATCAGTACGAAATATTGGAAACAAAATGAGCGGTAAACTAAAATGCCTACTATCTCAGTAGAACAATAGCACTATAACAAATTTCACAAAAATTATTTTGTGATGACATACTTTATTTTAATTCGTTTAAATGCGAAATAATTAAAGTAAAATACACGGTAATTAGAATTTCTACACATTTGGTAGAACAACAGACATTATTTGAACTCTATCACTACTATCACAAGTGATCTCAATTAAAATAATATAAATGGTAAACGGTATTCTGGTTTCCTCTCGAAATATTATCTATGTTCTTCTTCCCTCTGGATATTCTTTAGAACATAGCTTATTGGATAAAATCGGGAGAATCTGACAAGTCCTAACTCGAACACACCTACTTTAATAATATTTAACTTTAAATTAAGATTTATTTGGCTAAGTCGGAAAATGATAATTATGTTCTGATACATTTAGTCAGAAATTATTTTAAAATTATTGCTTTAAAACACACATTTTAGTGAATAATTAGTCTTATCGGTGTTAATATAAAAACCTCGACAAGAAACCAGCGGCGACGATAAAACGGTGTACTTACATGTGGTGAAGGTCGGGAATAATAGTCAACTTGACTTTTCAACGAACCGGACAAAAGTGATATTCAAATTTGCGTTAATGAAACTCATTTGCGTTGGCTGACTTACCAGCGCCCTCAATGTCAATTTTTGTAATTATTTTTAATATTACGGACAGCCCTCTCTGCCAGATTTATCCTATTTAATGTAGAAATCTGTTTATCGGCTTCAACTAGCTGAATTAGGAAAAATCTATAACAATGATTTAAACATATGTTCGAACGTAAACGGGGCAAATAACGTAAGTATATTATTAATTAAAATTGCATTTTCGGCACCGAAAAATTTACCTCGTTTCAAGCTTTGGTACTCCATAGCAGCCAAAATACTGAATATGTGATATCGTGGCCGTGGAGACTTTTGTTCAAGATGACAAAAGCTATAATATACCAAAATTTCGGACGATTCTACCGAAACCCAATTCTCATAAAGTTTATGTGGGGTCCTTTCTTTCATATTTATTTGGTGTATTTAGAAATATCATTCGATAATAATCTGTCCAGATTTTTTCAACGCCCAAGTCTAAAACGCATTGGATGGTACAAATCCACATCAGTGGATGATATAAAATTCTTCCTCATACGCTGTTCTCTAGATTGTTGGGATGATTTGTGATTTCCGAAATGTACGAATCCATCTCGTTCTAATTGTCCCGAGTTCAAATTATGCAATATGAACCTTCAAAAGAAAATTCATGAGATATTGTCGTAGAACTTTTATGGCTTACAGATTAGCCCCATCTATCAGACGATGTGGTTAGTGTTCTTGTAGCCTATATATAAGTCGGATGATGTCACTTAGTTTCGGCAGACAACCGTTTTAAGTGTTTTTATATCAATAATTTTTCATGGACCATCAAACCTTTTGTACCTATGGTCTTGGTTTTGGTGTTTGCTGACTACTGGTTTGATATCGTTGGAGTGTCCAATGTTAATTTCTAATGCTAAAGCAGTCCATTCAGAGTAAATATAGAAACCTATCGTATACAGATACGATAGTTTTCAAGCAAAATAAATGCGATATGTCTTAATTAATTTGACGGGGATAATTTTCGACAGGATGATTATGTTTATCATGAACCTGTTACGTGAATTAATGTTAATTAAATTGCCTTAACAAGCTATAATGAATAGTGCCGTGAGTAACTCAAACACAAACTCAGAACGTTGAGTACACTAGTATGTCTACAAATGTTTATTTGCCTTTGAAATTATTAGTTCGATTTATTTACTTAAAATCAATAACTTTATTAATTCCCTAAAACTTCGAACTGTTAAATTTGGTAAAGCAATCCGGAGACTTGTAATTGTATTCCAGCAGAACTTGTCTGTAGACCGTTTTAATTATATGACTAGAGTAAATATTTAAATTAATTCAATGATGTTTATTCATTATTAGGGGAACTTTACTCTCATACTCAGAAATCCTAAGTTCTGTATAATACATTGTTTTGAACTGCAGTTTAAATCGGTTTCTCGTAAATAATTTAAGTAAATGAAATGGCGTAATTAACTTGAATGAACTTTCATTCTGATGAAAGTAAGGGCCAAATATTCACTCTGAATGATAAAAAAGTATATTTACAAAAATAACACAAATGTCAATTCAGTACAACACAATAAATAAATAAACCAATGGTAACAAAGTCCCTGTAATATGCGTTTTAACCCCAAAAGTTCGGAGACCAGATTGCAAGACATCTTTCTGCCTCTCCCCCCCACCCTCTCTCTCTCTCTCTCTCTCGTTTTCGAGAGCGGGGAACATGATGGTTGTAGTCATTTGCTACCCTTCACCGACCACTCATAAATAGAAAAATACTGCCCCCATTATTCCATTCTTCGATACTAGGCATGCAAATTCATGGAAAGTAATAAGCAGAGGTCGGATTTACCTATCGGATTCCAGGGATGGCTTTTACAGATGTTATATATTGTAAACACGAACTGAAACATTCCTGAAGTATAAAAACCGAAAGTCATGCAAGATACTAAATTAATTACGAAATGTGTAATAGATTTATTTTAAATTGCAGCAGGTATACCTTCTGGCTGATTACCTGAAGCACAATCCCAGCCGGGGAGGGGAGTCATTTACCAATATTACTCCGTGTCTCTCTTACTGCAGATTAATTCGGACGTAAGTACTAGAAACTTAGAGTTAAAATGTCGCATCGTACTGAACCGACGCAAACTATGTAACAAGTTTTTCCGTAACTTGTCAATTATTTAATTAGTTGCCAAATATTTACCATTCAGCACCCGTACTAGGAATAAATTCGAATAAATTCAATTTGTTGCCGAAAATTCATGTTTAGCGACCGTGCTACAATAACTGAAATAAAATCCAAGTTAGAAGCAAATGAGCATGCGCGGGCGGAATATTAGGGAGAGGTGGAACTGACAGGAATTGAAAACCGGCACTTTCCGTCTTGACATCGCTGAGGTGAGATCATTCTAATTTTTTTTTCTTAAAAGATTTGGAATTATTAGAGCCATCCTGATTTTGTTGACAGTTTTACTTTTATTATTGAATTGTTATTACATTAGAATAATAACCTAGTTATTTTGATTTGACATTAAATTTAAGCTGGCATTTAGTTGAAATTTTATATTGAGATTAACCTTGCGGTTAACAAAAAACCACTTGTTAGTGGATTGCCCCAGCAGTAGTTTATTTATTTGTCGTTTTGGGACAGTTCCTGCTGGATATTTATGTATTATATCAATAATTTTTGCCAGTAGTTTAATACTATATTATATACTTACATATATATATATATTTTTGTATTTAGGGTCGCTCTAAAATTCTTTATTAGATGATCTCATTTCACGACTGATATACTAATTATTGAATTTATTAAAGTACGAGACGTAAAGTCAATTTGTTTAAATTAATTTTTATAATAGTACGGAGACTATCTCCAAAATTTTAAATTTTCTTATTTAATTTTTTCTTAATGTCATATCTTAAGATTTCTTTTATGCTACTTTAACCATTTCATCATAATTTAGAATAATTTTGTTGATTCATAGCCTCAGGGCCAAAATTTTGTGATAATCTAGTTATTGGTGTTTAGTTTATTTGTGTTTTTTTTTTCGATTCATTACTTAAATTTTACAAATTCTAATACCTATTTTTTTTTTGTTTTGTTTTGTAATTTCTATAAAATTTGTGACCTTGGCTTAACCAATGGTATTCAATTTTTTATTCTGCTAGATCATTCTTTTCAATAAGTTTTAAAGTTAATTAATAATTTATTTAGAGTCATTTTAAATTTTAATCGATGGTTTTTTTCTTTGTGTAATTTAACTAAATTTGTATCAATTGGTTCCTGAATTATCCTTGTTTTTCATGTAATAATCTGGATCGACCAACCTTGGATCAAGTACACGGTGGATTTGCTATTGGCTGGAGGAAAATTGTAACTGGCGGGTCATCTTCTCAACGCAGCGTCTCCCTGGAACATCATCGTTGAACAGGACACGATCAACAAGTCCTCTCTCCCAGGTACCTGCGGCCATCTCCAGGGTTCGACCTCGTTGAACTCCACTCCCACCGCTAAAGTTACGTAAGCCACATTCACCGTGTCTCTTCTCTTTTGTCACATTTTAGGTCAGAAGATAACTATTGTGATTGTTAAACCAGTTGTTTTTTTTTTCAATTTAATTCTTTTGCCAGAGATTTTTTTTTATTACTTTAAATATTCAAATAAAGCAATTTTTGTTGTATTTACATTTTCAATCATTTTAACTCTAAACATTATATATTTTTATGGTAGTAAATTTTCTAAATTTCTTTATTAATACACATGTAAAGTTTTTGTAAGTTTTAATCGTTATTTGTGTTAATATATTGTTATTTTGTTTAAATTTTGCTTTTGATTGTTTCATCCTTAAACCGTTGCAGGAATATCAGTTGCATGAATATGCTGGCGTCCTTTTCTTTGTTTAGTTTGTTTAATAACACTCAAATTCTTTATTGGAAAAAAATAGATACATAAATAACTCTTCTCGCCACAGAGTGACCCTCGACTAACCCTGAGCTAATCGGTTGCTACTCTTTCATAGCTTCTTCAGCACCCCGCTGAGAAGTTGTGGTTGCAACTACAGTAAATTCTTGGATTCGCGATATTGCCGATTTACATTTTTATGGTAGAGAATTGTATTGCACTAGATATGACAAAGCATGGTGGTCCTTCAAAACATATATTAATTCTCATATTTCTTCGGAAATTCGTAAAGTAAGTGGCTTTACTTACAGTGACACGCAACGTAATTTTAATTTAGACTTGGTAGAATTTATTATAGGATGTAATATACCTTGGTCGTGACTAGACAATCCACTTTTCAGACAATTCTTGGAAAGATGTAGCAATCTACACTAAGAGAGAAACATTTATTTGCGAAGTGCGAAAATATTAGACAGAAAATTTCTTCTGAGCTTAATAGGAAGTACATCTGGCTTAGAATGGACGAAACAGTCAATACTTGCGGGTTCAAAATAGCGAATGTTTTAGTGGGTGCATTGGATGAAAATTGCGCAATGAGCGGGCACTTGATCACCTCTAAAATTTTGGAAGCTACAAATTCTCGCACTATAGAGGATGCAGTAAATTCAAGTTTACTAGACTTTTAGGGTGACAAATATGCAGAAAATAAGGACAAGTTATTATTTCTTCTGAAGGAAGAGGATTCTGAAGGAAACATATCGGAATATACTGCATGTAATATGTTAAACACATGGGCTTCATAGGATTGCTGAAACTATTAGGAGGTACTACCCTAATGTTGATAAATTAATAACTAGTGTAAAGAAAGTTTTTCTAAAAGCACCAAGTCATGTACGGTTGTTTCACGAAATTCTATCAAATACACCATTACCTCCAGAACCCATTACAATACGATGGGGAACTAGGCTAAAGGCAGGATCGTACTATTACTGTCATATTGAAAATGTGAAATCAGTAGAGGTGTTTCAGAATCTTATGAGCCGCGAAATGCGCAAAAGCCAAAGTTCATTCTGCGTTATAAGTATTTTTTTGAAGACACTGGCGGCTCAATTGTTGTATACATAAACAAGAGCTCGGGATAAATTGTAAACAATAAATATAATAATTTTAAGAAGTGTAACTGAGTCGACAGGAGGGATTATGTCTGTGCGCATATGAAGGTCAGAGCTCATGAGATTTTAAAACACCTCTAATACAGCAGTTAAATCCAAATGACGCAGTTGCCATTTCGCAGACGCAACAGGCATTTATGGATCCAACTGTTCATGGAAATCTTTTTTTTTTTTTTTTTCTTCTTGGCATAAAGGCTCATAGCCATACAGCCAGCTACAATTTAATAAATAAAAATTAATAACTAAAATACTAACCTAACCAAAAACAAGCATGACATGTGTGTCAGCCACACAGTCACAAAACAAAGGATGTACATGGGTCACAAGCTTCTCGTCCAGGGGTCTATCAGGACATTTTTCTGACGCACAACACAAGACCACGGTTAGGAAGGTATATATAACACGAGGATATAGAACATAAGGAACAAAGCTAACCTACTGACCTATAACTTAATTTTCGTCTCTTCCAAAAAATCAATTAGACAATCAAAAATATTTTTCTTATTTAAAGACAACAGATGAAGTATATTAAAGGGTGTCGAGATTTTACCATTTTTTATTATGTTATTATACAGTTTATCAGATGCTTCTGTGTTCTTTTTACACTCAAAAAATATATGATCTAGGTCGCCCGTAATGTTGCAATATTCACAAACATCAGAATTGTAAACGTTTATTCTAAACAAATGTGCAGGGTAGCATGCATGACCAAATTTTAAACGTATAATCGTTGTAACATACTTTCTTGAACACTTATATTTTTTGTGCCAAAAGTCATGAGGCAGTTCACAGTAATTTAACGAATATTTAGTTGGTTTCATAAAGGTTGATTCCTTCCACATATAATCCCAATGATTTCTTAATTTCGATCTAAGTATATTCGTTGCATCCGGGAAACATAATTTATAATTGGAAGTAATTCCTACATCTATGCTGTTCTTGGCTAGATAATCAACATGTTCGTTGTCCTTCAGTCCTATGTGCGCTTTTACCCACACAAAATATACCTCTCTTCCTTCGTCAAAGACATTTTGAACTAAGTTCTTAATGTGCATAATAAGGGGATTATCATTAATTCTAAAAGTAGTGGTGTTTTGTAATGCCTGTAGAACCGATAATGAATCGGAAAGGATAACAGTTTTCGAAAATTCTGAGGTTTGTATAAACTTGATGGCTTCACAGATGGCTGTCGCTTCGGCTGTAAAAATAGAGCACTCGTGCATAAGTTTGATTTTGGTCTCAATATTTTTAGAAGGTATATAATATGCACACCCTGTTCCACTAGAAGATTTGGAAGCATCTGTGTATATTAGCTCGGAATCTGGAAATTTTCCGAGTATTATATTTAGAGAGTTTATACTCATTCTCAGATTTTCACTACATTGTGGTACATATACTGCCAGATCGGTAAACAAAGAAAAATAATTAAAGTTATTGAAGTAGATAGTATTATTTTCAATTTTTGAGATTAAATAAGAGCATTCACGGAATGCAGATACGAGAGGTGGAGAGTTTTTTTTAATCCAATATTTATTTTGTAGGTCGAAGGTATTGAGTGTTGATATTTTTTTAAAAAGTGGAGGATTGTTAATATTAACTTTTAATAAAAGTTTCTCGCTCAATAAATTTCTTCTGAGTTTTAGTGGTGGTTCCAGAGCTTCTACATGTAGGGCATCAATAGGCGTCGATTTCATAGCACCAAGACAAATCCGAAGGGCATTATTTTGTACCGTGTCAATACGCTTAAGGAGTGACTGACTAGCAGACCCATAAAGAATACAGCCATAATCAATTATTGATCTTATGTAAGCCTTGTAAAAAAGGAGTGACGTTTGTACGTCAGCACCCCACCACGTTCTAGTAGTCATCTTTAAGAAATTTAAACCTTTGTTGCACCTATTTACTATTTCCTCTATAAAGGGCTTCCAACTTAATTTCTTATCTAGTACCATTCCCAAGTACTTTACGTGCTGTTGAACTGGGAAAGTGTATTTCCCCAGTCTAATGGATTCGATATTAGGCGTGTTGTGTCTGGACACGAATGTTTTTCACGAAATTCACTAGCCATACATAACCTTCAATACCAGCCAACATCAAAATTTACTGGAATGAATACAATGAACGTTGTGTTCGATCTTCGTCAATATATTTTTCAATTACAGGGCACAAAGACAATTCCAAACTGTTTTTAAAAAAATCCCGAATTTGTTACGATGACGGGTGTAATAGATCTTTTAAACAGCAAAGAAGTAAACTTTGCTACACCTGGCATGAATGTGGTGACTGCGAAAATTTTGATATTTTAAGTATGCTCTAGTTACATCTGTCGACATCGAGTGGTCCTTCTCGCAATATAGATGGATTTTCAACGAACGACAGCGAAGTCTAACTCCGGATCATTTAGAACAGATATTAGTAATACACTTTTATTCTTGTAAGAGGCATTAAAAATAATTGTGTGTCAGTTCAGTGTTAAGTACATCCCCTTGTACCTCCAGTTCTCTTCGAGTGAGTGTTTATAATAAATTGACTTTATCAGATTTGGAAAATATGAAATTCACTAAAAAAAAAATTGAGGTAAAATATTGTTTCACACATGCATGCAAGTCTTTATACGCTGACACATAACCACCTAAAGCCGACCCTGGTTTTATCACATATCTGATAGGTAATAAGGTACATCACTTTGCCACTTAACACTGAAAAGTGTGAGAAAACTGGGTTAAATAGTTCATATATTTTCAGATTTCTCTTGAATGCGGTCAAATTAATAGAAAATATATATTTTATTACTTTCAATCGAACCGCAAGGTATCCTCGATTGATACTTGGAGAGGTTTTTAATTACTAAATGTTTTATTTACATGGGTTTACGAGAGGCTGAAGTTAAACATTTCGGCCATATCTCACTTACTGTCCTCAAAATAAAATTTTCATAAAAAGCCATATTCATCTTTTACAAAAGCCTCTGACAAACCCTTATCGACGATAAATAAATGTGCGATGAATTACAAACCCTGCTCGACCGATATGAAACGAAATGCTGACAGTGTAACTTTTCCTGAAAATTACGCCAGCAATTGTGTAGGCAGGAAAAAAGGATTCAAATACATAGCCAGTGAGTAAGAGGGAGATGTAAAAACTCAAATCGAGCTATATTGGTATTTCTGGAGCTCTGGGGATCACAACGTGCAGCCCTAGTGCTGAAATATCAAAAGGATTCGCACTCTCGGTTGATTGTCAATAAATTTACAAGCCGACATCTGTTATTTTCCACATGCACACTTCTCGTTTTGTTAAAAGACGACCCAATTAAATGACTTCCTTTTTTAAAGTTAATTTGTACTCCAGCATATTTCGTAGCCCTCAAACATCAATGGACGGAAAATATCAAGATGAATATCATGTTACTAACCTTTTACATTTTAAATACAGGGTGTTGAGTTGTTGAGTAATGCTGGCCACTAATTCTTGTCATCAAATAATTAAAAATCCCACGTAAATATGGATCCGAAAATGTACAGCTACTGAGATACAGGGAGTTAAAAAAACAATTCCAAAACGGCTTGATATATTTCAGTGAAATTTAGTGTTTAGTATTCATTTCTATTGGACGAGAACATCATACCGGTACTCAATTTAGTATTCCACAACGAATAGAGGTTCAATAGCCTCAGCCATTTTTATGAAGACGAGGGCTTTTTTAATAAAAATATCTGACGCTGCTGATATTGTCAAAAATAATACTCAATTTTTATAGGCAACAGTAGAAATTGAAAATATTTTGCAAATCTGTTCTAAAAATGTCTAGTATTCGGGATATTCAGTAATTTGTTATTTTAATTCGGAAGTGGGCGGCTTCTTGAAAACTTGTCGCTACAAGTTAGTCAACTCTGTAGAATATATATCTCGACAAAACAGACTTCTAGCTAGTGATGGGTCGCTCACCTATTTTTACTGAACCCGCTCAGGTCGTTCAGCTTACCGAGGTGAGTCGTTCATCGAGAGTCGTTCATTTGAACGACGCGCGACGTTCCAATGTACGGCGGCACTTCGTTCATTCTTTTACAAAGACAATAAATATGTATCGTATCAAGTTCATGCACTCCTTATTATGAGCACGAGCTATATGAGAACGTCACATATTATGTATAAATCAACAACGAGCTTGTGTTCTGTTTAATCTTTTTATTTTATTTATCTTTTGTGTTTTATGTTTGTAGAATGTTTTAAATTTGTTTTATTATAAATAAAATGTGAAAAAAAGATTTATTAACTATACATTTGTCTTTATGTTATAATTTTGCGAATAGCGTGGCAAACTGGGCCGAGTTTGTGGAAGAAATGTATGAGGTAACTAGTGATGGGCGATATATCACGAACTGTGATTTAATAACTGATATTGAAAAATCACAGGTAACGACTGTTAAAAAAGTTGTTAAAAAAGCGTGACGTGATCGCGACTTTCCATATACCAATATACTTTTTACGATATGTATCGCTTTGATAATTTGAGTCTATTTTTGTTTTCGACCTTATGTATTAACAGGTAAAGCAAGTGATTCCGTGCCATTGCGTTATTAAAACGCGCATTTTGTTGGAAGTAATCAATTTGAAGCTGAGATTAAGGATGTACAATAGTTAGAGCGTGTTTCCCTTAAAAGTGCTGACGGCCGTTGAACAAAATTTTATGGAAGAGGTATAGCAACCTAAACTAGAAATTTATTGATGCTTCCGAAATGTTTATATCTGTATAACTTTACAAAAATATGCTATTACGGAGTTCAAACAAGCATGCCATTCAAAATTTAAAGCTTTTGCTTTATCATCAATCCACAAATCAGGTATGTTGAATATATCATTCATAATATGTATCATAATTCATTTATAAAATATCATACGTATTACACATTTTCATATCTACGGCTACATAGATTACCAAAGTAGCGAATTCACCATTGACAGTCTGTCGGCGCTTATTTAGGAATAGAGAACAATTAACAATTTTTCCCATTCGCTGCATTATGAAAAGTCGTGATCACATCACGTTTTTCATTCACTGATATTAGAAAATCACAATCACGATTCACGTTGTGATTGAAAAATCATGATATCGCCCAAAACTAGACGTAACCTACACTTGCGTCGTTTGTGAACGAGTGAACGACTGAACGAATGAACGATAACGATACGGCAAGCTCGTGATCCATTCAAAACTTTCTCAGCTCAGGATTACCATTCACCACATAATCTGTGCCGTGTGCCACTCAGGCGCTAGCGCTCACTGAACTGCAGTCTGCAGTGAGTCGTAATTAATGGCGTATTGAATGGGTTGCATTAAATGTGAGTCGTTCGTTCACAGTTCGCTGAAGTGAGTCGTTCACTTTGAACGGCTCGTTCATGAACGACCCATCACTACTTCTAGCTCATCTAACCCCGTCAGTTTGTCCCTAGTTGAAGGCAAAAAATAATAAAATTACATAATCGTTAACAGGGTCACTTTTTGTGTACGTATACATTTTATGCTTAAAATAAATAAAATTAGAGTAAACATTTTACTCTTCTCCAATTCATAGAACTTTTAATGTAATTGTTGCACGTTTTACAGAATACTCTTCGCAGTTATATAAGTATCATTAAATTTTTATGCTGACGACTCGGATCTTGAATCATCGAACGTTGGATATTGAGTATGAAGTGTAACCACTAGGTCGTCATCCGTTTGTAAAAAGTAAGTTTTAATATCTATACCTAATATTCTGTGTTCGGTTAAAAATCATATTTTGGCAGGTGGATAGTATCATTATGAAATGTATATTAGTAATATCTATATAAAAAAACAATAACATGATACAACGATATAAAAGTTTCATGTTCTTTTCATTTCAATGATTTCTTATTATTTTTAATTTTTCAAATCAGATGTCGAGCGCTCCGCTTTCAGCCTCAAGCGGACAGTGACACTCACTGCGCGGCGGTCCGGAGGGATAGAACCTTTAAAAATAGTATAACTATGTTAGGCTTCATTTTTTTATAACAATATATATAAACCACGCAAATTTTTTCTATTTTCATGTATTTTTTAATTAAAAATTTGCAAAAAATACAGTACATTATGCATCGTTAAAAACTGCATGTAACTCGGAAAATCAGCAAGTTACAAAGAAATTCCAAGAGACAAAAAATGTTTAGAAGGCCTCAACGCATATGACTGAATTTTTTCAAATGTTTAAATTACATATTTTTAAAGCGTTACAATTTCAAAGAAAGGAGTAATGTTCGTGTTCCGGAAAAGGTGAGTAAAAACGTACTTTACAGAAAAGTTGCAAATAAAAAAAGTCTTGTATTTCGATGAATCATTTACCTGAATTTATTCAGATTTTTTTTCCACTTTTACATTTCCCTTCCCCTACTCTTAGGAATTTTCGAATGGCCATATCTCGAAAAATAAGTATTTCTCGAAAAAATTCACAGAGTAAAAGGGTCTTATTTTGGGCCAAAAATGGTAAACATATTGTTTCTTTTTCATCTTTGACCTAATTCTACAAGTTACGGAACCCTTGATAAAAGGAATGTTTTCTACCCCTTCTGATCATTTCCTACTCTAATCTTCAGCTTTTTAATTACCTTCTTTACAAACATATTTCATAAGGTTTCATTAAAACGTATTCACTAGCACTCAAGTTAAAGGTAAAACCCACCGCTGACTGGACTTCATAAACCAAAGCTCAAATTTGTCGCATTTCCTAATGTAATAACATATTTAATGGACGACCTCTATATGTGCAAAAAAAATAGAGCCACAGAAAACTGAAAAAATTATTTTAACCCTTTAATGGGTGTTTAAAAATGAATTATTATTTGTTTGCTTATAATTGTATTGAAACATTCTTTATAGGATTTTGCAAACAGCAGAAAAGATAACTATCTATTAAAGAAAAACTTTGTGTAGAAATATTAATGAAATCTTTGCATTCTTTCGATAACCTGAATTCTGGTTATGCTAGCAAATTAAAATCCTAAAATGAATTTGTCTAACTTCTTATTTGACAATTCTCATTCTAACACTAGCATCCACACAGTCCCCTACGGCCATGCAGATTAAACTAGTATCCACATAACCCCCTACGATTATGAAGATTCAGTTAAAAATGAGAACAAAGACCTAAAATGAATTTATTTATCTACTTTGTCTTAAAAAAAAAAAAAAAAAAATTTTATTCCAATGGATTACATTTTCATGAAATCTATCATTCTGTTTTTATCAGTCAATGTCAAATATAATCATTTCACACTTATTCAAAGAAATTGTCTTGGTTTTGCATGAAACATCGTTATGAATGGCTTTATGTCTTTCTGATGAGCTCCAGAATAAGGGCGAAAAACGTTTCAAAGGCTAAGCATTTCCAGGAAACAGAATGATAGATTTCATGAAAATGTAATCCATTGGAATAAAATTTTTTTTTTTTTTTAAGACAAAGTAGATAAATAAATTCATTTTAGGTCTTTGTTCTCATTTTTAACTGAATCTTCATAATCGTAGGGGGTTATGTGGATACTAGTTTAATCTGCATGGCCGTAGGGGACTGTGTGGATGCTAGTGTTAGAATGAGAATTGTCAAATAAGAAGTTAGACAAATTAATTTTAGGATTTTAATTTGCTAGCATAACCAGAATTCAGGTTATCGAAAGAATGCAAAGATTTCATTAATATTTCTACACAAAGTTTTTCTTTAATAGATAGTTATCTTTTCTGCTGTTTGCAAAATCCTATAAAGAATGTTTCAATACTTTAATGGGTGGTTTGCCAGTCAATGTTAGGGTTTTTTAGTGCATTGTGAACCATAAGCTGGCTGGGCAGCTGTATATTTCAATTGTAACTATTTTTGGTCAGTATTTCAAGTCTTGGTCCATTATTCGCCACCTTGATGGCAAATTTCTCAAAAACTAACCAATAAAAATATTTGCCACTACAATGCAGTACTGTATACTCCAAAACAAACATTCTGCGCTAGGTTTGGTCCGAAACATTTTTTTTTAATTTCCGGTAATTGGGGCATGTGAAGTACATGTACTACCTATCTATGCAGACAGATGTCGGTAAATATTCGATTAAATAAAAAATATTACCCTCCCTCCTTATCCAACCACCATCCTAAAAATTTCCAAAGAGAAAAAAGTTTGGTACTTATATGGTCTATTCGACTAAGGACTAGCAGACGGTAACCTTTTATGTGTGTAGGTTATTGGCAGTAGTAACAGACGCGTTTTGTGTGCTCTTAAATCTCAACTTATTTTAACAGTTTAAAACAATAAGACATTTTACATTTTACATGTGATTAATCAAGAAAAGTATTTTGCTAAATGTGTGCTTATCACTAAGAAACAAAAAAACAGTTAAAATTACTTATCTCAGTTATCAGAGTAGCTGATTGTGCGTGTATATCAACAAACATTGTGCAGTACCGGCCTTAGAAATTCTGTTGTAGCGTACTGCGCTTACCCATCAAGGGGAGCGCTGTACAGGATAAATGGAGAACACCGACCGCTGCGGTAAATGCTCATCGAAAGTCAAAGAGGATAACGGAATATTATGTAACGGCAGCTGTAAATTAATGTTCCATTTTAATTGTTTGGAGTTTTCTAGTAAGGATTTTCAAAATGTGAAGAAAATAAAAGGTTTTAAGTGGTTCTGTGACAGCTGCTTACCAAATATAAGTTTTACTATGGAAATGAGCAAACAGTTTATGGAATTTAAAGAATCAATTTTGACTGAATTAAATAATGTAAAAAGTATGCTAAATGGACAAGACATAAAGACCGTGAAAACTAAAAATGAATTAAGTTACGCGAAAGCAGTTTCAGGAGAAGCAGTGGTAATAAAGCCGAAGACGTCGCAAGAATGCAGTAAAACGCAGGAAATAATTCGAAAAACACTAAAACCTGCTTCCTTAGAAGTAGGCATAACGCAAGTAAAAAATATTAAAGATGGTGGAGTTCTTATAAAATGTAAAAGCAAGGAAGAAACAGAAAAGGTCAAGAAAGCAGCTGAAAAGAAATTGGGTAAAAACTATCAAGTTAAAATACCCGAACAAAAAAATCCTAGTTTCAAAATACTTGACATTGAGGAAAATATGGATGAAAATGAATTAATAAACTCTATCAAAAAACAAAATACCTTTTTACGTCATGAGTCAATAGATATTAAAGTAATAGCTATAAGAAAAATGAAAGTGCGATATATGGCGATTGTTGAGTGCGACCCAGTAACGTATAAGAAAGTTCTTGAAGAAGGCTCATTGTGTATAGGTTGGTCATTTTCTTGTCGAGTATTTGATTATGTCAAAGTGTTTCGTTGCTTTAAATGCGGTGGATTTAATCACAAAGCCGAGTCATGTACCAGTGATGTAAGATGCTTAAATTGTGGAGGCAGTGACCATGAAAAGAAAAACTGCGTTTCCGATCCAAAATGTGCAAATTGTGTTAGTGCAAACCAAAAGTTAAATTTGGAGCTAAATGTGAATCATTCTATGTTTGAGAATACATGTCCTGTCTTGCATAAAAGAATTTGTAGTGAGAAGCAAAAGGTCAAAACAAATGAAGATAGTGAATAGCAACTAAAAAATGCGAAAAATGGTTCCCTAAATATCTTTCATCAAAATGTCCAGAGTATCAGAAACAAAACTGATTTATTAGAGTCCTCTTGGTATTTAGACAACATTGACATTGCCTGCGTTTCGGAACATTGGATGAACAAAGATGAGGTAGAGTTAGTAAGCATAAATGGCTATTATTTGGGGGCTTATTTCTGTCGAAAAGAATCTAAAAATGGTGGGGTTGCAATTTACTATAAAAATGACCTGGAAGGCTCTATAAGTGAAATAAAAAATATGGAAAACATATCAAGTGAAAAAACTTTTGAAGTTTGTGGTATTGAATTAATTGACAAACATAATAAATCTACAAAAATATTTTGTTTATACAGGTCGCCATCAGCAGATGTTAATTTATTCCTATTAGAACTAGATCAATTTTTATGCCAATATACTAGAAATAAGCAAAAAATTATCTTATGTGGAGATTTTAACATTAATTTTCTGTCCAATAGTAACCAACGAAACGAGTTAATTGATATATTGTTAGCATACAACGTAAATGTTATGACCAACAAACCTACAAGATACACTACAGATTCTTTTAGTGCTATTGATTACATCTGTACAAATATTGATATGTTGAATAATGAACAATCTTGTTCTATCCAAGAAAATGGTATGTCAGATCATTTAGCGCAAATATTAAGTATCAAGTATCTTTATCAACAAACTGACCTTGATTATGGAAGAATTTTTAGTAATGACAACTATGTGACTTTTTTAAATCTGATCAGTAATGAAACATTTGACGACATTTATCTAAGTCAGTCTGTTGATGATGGTTTCATTAGATTTGTAAACATTTTGCAACACTATTTTTATATATCGTTTCCTTTAAAAAAATTGAAAAATATGGCAAACAAAAACAAGCAGTGGGTAACTACTGGAATAAGAAAATCCTCTCAAAAACTGAAAGATCTTTACAAATTATCAATTGAAACAAATGATCAAAACTATATTGACTTCTATAAAAAATATAAGAAAATTTACAAGAAAGTCGTAAAAGCTGCAAAAGCACTAGATAATAAGAGATCATTTAACAAATCAAACAATAAAAGTCGAGCTACATGGAATATTATTAATAAAACTATAGGTAAGAGCCAAATAAAAAATAAGATTCAGGAAATTCATGTTACAGAAAATGTAATAACAGATGCTAAACAAATATCTGTTAACTTTAATAAGTTTTTTGTTGAAAAATCTCATACTTTAAGTTTAAGTTTTCCATCAGACGATAATATTCCAGATATAACTGATAGCAATTTTCCAACAATGTTTTTTAGCCCAGTCTCAGAAAATGAGGTCTACGACGTAATAAAAAATTTGAAACAGTCAAATTCATCAGGAATGGATGGGATTTCATCAAATTTGTTAAAAGCAGCAATAAATTTCATTGTTCGTCCATTGACGTTTCTTATAAATATGTCAATAACTGCAGGTACTTTTCCTGACATTTTCAAAACAGCCAAAATTATACCGATCTATAAAAAGGATAGTAAATATGCAATGGAAAATTATAGACCAATATCCCTTTTAAGTGCTGTGTCAAAAGTTTTAGAAAAGGTTGTTTTTAATAAAATTACGCATTTTCTCGATAAATTTAAGATATTAAATAGGTTTCAACACGGGTTTAGAAAAGGAAAGAATACATGCAGTGCCATATTGAAGTTTATAAATACATTATATGATAACTTAGACATTAATAATAAATGTACTGGCCTATTTATGGATTTAAGCAAGGCTTTTGACCTAGTAAACCACAGCTTACTTATCGAGAAACTTAACAGATACGGCATTAGAGGAAAAGTTAACGATTGGATATCCTCTTATCTTTCTAACAGAAAACAAGTGGTTGATATAAACGGTATACAATCCAGTGAAATGGATGTAAACATTGGAGTACCGCAAGGTTCCATTCTGGGACCACTACTATTTTTGATATTTGTTAACGACTTGCCAGATCTTGACCCAGAAAATAACATTATTATGTTTGCCGATGATAACACATATTTGTGTTCTGATAAATCAAAATCCGAAGTCTTAAGTAAGCTACAAGACATGGTAAGTCGTTTTATTAAATGGTTTTTCTCTAATAAATTACACCTAAATGTATCAAAAACTGTTTTCGTCAATTTCACGCCCAGGAAAAGCTTAATAAATGAAAGTTATCTAATTAGGGCCAACCACACATCATTAAAACAAGTAACATCTACAAAGTTCCTTGGCCTATGTATTGACAACGACTTGAGCTGGAAGTCGCATATCGATAATCTGTCATGTAAACTGTCATCACTGTGTTTCGCATTATACAGACTGAGAGAAGTAACGCAGAAATCTATATGTTTAACTTTTTATCATTCAAACTTTCTGTCTAGATTACGTTATGGTATAATATTCTGGGGTATTTCTCCACATGCAACTCGACTGTTTAAACTGCAAAAGCGGGCAGTAAGAAACATTGTTGGTGCTACTAGACTTCAATCTTGTAAGCCTGTTTTTAAAAATTTGAACCTTTTACCTTTACCATGCATATATATTTACGAAGTATTGGTATACGTGAAAAATAATTTAGCAGAATTTATGAGCAACTCTGACTTGCATACATATGATACTCGTAATAAAATGAACTTGGTAATACCGGATCATAGCTTGTCGTTATATGAAACGGGGCCAAAATTTGTTGGAATCAAGTATTTTAACAAGCTACCTGATAATATTAAACACATTGATAATACCAGAGTTTTTAAAAAAAAAACTTTTTGCATATTTGCATAACGGTATGTTTTATAGTGTTGCCGAATTTTTAAATAGTTAAGGATTTATTCTGATTTATATTTGAAATCACATTATTGTAAATTTTATCAGTACATTTTATTGCATACATGTTTTTATACGTATTTTTATGTGTTACTTTAATTTAACGTAGTAATGGTTAACGATTTTATCTATTTATTAATATATTTTGTTTGCTGTTGTATACACAATTTTAACTGAATAATATGTAAATGTTTTCAAATGGTACCTTGTGTGCCGCTGACTTTTCCTATACCTTTATACATTGGTCTCTTGGAATTAATAAATTATTATTATTATTATTATTATTATTATTATGGTCGAATTTGCACGCTATTTCCTATACTATAATACTACGTGACAAACTGACCAAAAAGGTTCGGACAAATCTAGTTTTCTTCGCAATTTCGTTCGTGAACAATTTGTTTTTTTTTTCTGTTGTGATGCAGACCATTGGACCAGAGATATTTTTTGTCTGTGAACATGACCGAATCAACTACTTGAATTGAAACATATTCTTTATAGGATTTTGCAAAAAGCAGAAAAAATAACTAATTAAAAGAAAAACTTTGTGTAAAAGTATTAATGAAATCTTTGCATTCTTTCGATAACCTGAATTCTGGTTATGCTAGCAAATTAAAATCCTAAAATGAATTTGTCTAATTTCTTATTTGACAATTCTCATTCTAGCACTAGCATCCACACCACACAGTCCCCTACGGCCATGCAGATTAAACTAGTATCTACATAACCTCCTACGATCATGAAGATTCAGTTAAAAATGAGAACAAAGGTCTAAAATGAATTTATTTATCTACCTTGTCTTTAAAAAATTTAATCCATTAGAATGAAATTTTTTTAAGACAAGGTAGATAAATAAATTCATTTTAGGCCTTTGTTCTCATTTTTAATTGAATCTTCATGATCGTAATGATAATCACTGTGGCTGTTGGCTAGTCTGGAGGATCTTGCAACAAATGAGTTGAACCCATAGTTGGTTCGATGAACTGTCATGAAACATAATAGCTGAACGGGTAGTTCTAGATGGGACATGAATGCCAATGCTATTTAATAAATATGGACAGGAAACATTGGAATTTATTATGTTAAATAGTAATTTAATATCTCTATGTTTCCGCCGAACACTAAGCGAATTCATATGAAGATCATTTTCAAGCCTTGTATAATCCAGATTCTTAGTCGATTTAAAAGCGATGTAGCGTAAGAATATATGTTGTACATGTTCTAAATTCTGGATGTGTGTATTATACTATGGGGTCCAAACACATGAAGCATATTCCAAGTGCGGCCTTACAAGTGTACAGTAGAGTAGTTTAATACAAGTAACATTAGTGAAACCACATGAAATTTGTTTAATGAAACCTAACATTGTTAATGAATTGGTAATAGTATGAGAGATGTGAGATGTGAAGGATAATGATGAGTCAAGTATAACACCCAGGTCTTTAATTTCAGAAACATTATCCAGGGATGTGTTAATAATGTAGTAGGTGTATTGAAGAGGATCTCTGTTGCGATAGAATGCTATAGTGTGCCATTTACTTGCATTTAGTTCTATACCATTGCGGCGACACCATGCGATAAGGCTATTCAGGTCTGTTTGTAAATTATTGCAATCATCAGTGGTGGTTACTTTAGAAAACAGCTCAAGATCGTCGGCAAATAGGAGGAAACTACCATTTGTAAAACATTCGTGAATGTCATTAATAAATAAATTAAAGGGTAGGGGTCCCAAGTGAGAACCTTGTGGTACGCCTGACGTGACTTGAATTTCTTTTGATCTGAAATTATTTACACGAACGATCTGTGGTCGATCAAGTAGGTAGCTTTCGAGCCATTTCAAAAAGGAACCATTTATGCCTATCAATTTCAATTTATCTAGTCAAAATCGATGGTTAAGTCTGTCGAAGGCCTTTGCAAAGTCTGTATAGATGGCATGAACTTGATATCCATTCTCCAGAGCAAGTGACAGGTAGTCAGTGTAAGAGAGTAAATTCAATTCAGTGGATCTTCCTGAACGAAGGCCAAATTGATTTTCAATTACGGTAATGTCAATTTGTGGCGTCAAAAAATCTGTAACATATATGAATATAAGTAATTAATACCGATTGTGACAGTTACTTAAAATTAATTATTGCATAAATTTACAGTAAGTTTTGAAAATGAGAAAATAAACTGTACCATTCGACATATGCACAGATTATACATAAACATTATTATTATGACATAGAATGTTCATTTCTATATCTCATGTGCCTATATTATGCAAACATCATCTCTCATTACTGCTTGTTATTTCACAGGTATAGCTGCTGTTGGAACAGTTCGCACATTTATTATTATTAATGAAAATAACTAGCAGACTCTCAGCTTACAGATCAAATGAACCATATTCTCAGGTGCTTAATACTTAATATAAAGTTAACAACGCGGATAACGAGGTAACGTCGAACTTCAGGCAATATCCTCTAATAGAGTACTTCATGTTTCATCCTCTTTTAGACACGATCTAATTTCTTTCTCAACTCGATATCTTCAGTACATTAAAGAGTACTTGAGACGACGTTTTTGCTGATACGCCTTGCATATCAATAGGTTAATTAGTGAAAAAGCGGCAGTCGAGGCAAACAAAATTACGTCAGGTGTAAAAACATGGCAATTTTTCGCTTTTTTATATTACATTAAGTAGCAGTGTCGTACATACAAAATTTGTAACTGTTATGAGCGTGATTTATTCTACCGGGTGATTTCTTGAAAACGAGCCAGCTTTAATAACTCGAGAACAGTTAAAGGCTTTTTTTAATATCAAGGACACATTTTAACGAAAAAAGGTGTGATCCAAAAGTCATCCCCTCACCCCCAGCCGTCCCAAGTTTATAATTTGAAATGGCACCCCTAATTTGTTCATCGATTTCTGATTGCAGATTTTTTTTTTTGGAATGCAATCGTAAAAGATGGTGTGACCTTGAAAAGGAAAATTTTTGAGAGAAATGCAAAAAACTGAATATTTATAAAAAAGTGATAAAAGCCATAAAAATCTAGGTAATGTGATATTACATTTAGAAGGCGCACACTGGCAGTTGCCGGCATGTTAAAAAATCCCCATTACCCTAAACTACCCCCACTTCAAAATTATTTAATGTGATACCAACTTACTAGACTACGTAGGACTTATTACAACCATTAAAAGCGTCACTTTTTTTCATTAAATGAATGGCTAGAGCGATTGTAGCTAATTAGCACAGTGAATACCGACTTTGTTATTTGGCTGGGAGGTGATTACAAGAATTACATTTACATTTAGAACTTAGAAAATGTTACATTCTTTTTCTTAATTAATTGCTTAATTGCAAAAAATATATGTACATATATACACCTATGTATTTTAATTTTAAAACACATTTTTTTTGTTCTTTTTACTTTTAATTTTTTATTTATTTTTTTTCGCATAAACATCTTTCTATTTTTGTTTCTTTTGTTGTTTTTTTTTTGTATTTCTATTTCTTCTATATTTTTTTTGTTCTTTATTGTTTTTTTTATTTTACTATTTTTTTTATTTATTTTTTTATTGTTTTTTTAGTCTGAGAATTAGGAGTGACTGGGATACTGAACGACTAGGGGTTCATCTAGTCTCAAGCACATACTGATTGAACCTCGGAAAGAATGGTTAAATACACTGGGAAAAAACATTGAGACAACTTACAAACTAGTAACATAATTATTAATTCCTTCTTGTATTTTTACATCAGTTATATTTTTATATTTAAATTTTTTATATGACTGACAGTTAATTTATATATTTCTATATTGTTTGATTGTAAAAGTTGTGGTAATTTTAAAGGTCTTAATATATTCATGTGATATAAAATATTTAAGAAATTATTTATTTTCTCTCTATTTAACGGGCAATTTAATAGAATATGTTCGGTGTCCCCAAATTCACCACAATCACAATTAGGATTGTCCTTAATATCGATTTTATGTAAATGGCTAGGAGCTAAGGTGTGATTATAATATAATGATAATAATAATATAGTTTATTTGTATAGAATTTGTACAAAATAATATATAAAATTTACAATAGAATGACAGTAGAATAAGAATATAACAATAAAGTTCTAGTATAATAAGAATGAGAAATACAATACAATACAACACAGCAAAAAGTACAATACACTAGTAAAATATATATAGATAGATAATACAACAATTCCACAAATAAACTAAAGTAACCCACAAAAAATAAAATTTGCGCGTGGGCTTACAAAGTTTAAGAAAACACGTTTTATTAAAGTGTACAATGTACTGCAAGTGCTCGAGATTATAAATAATTAGAAATAATCAGAAAATATTTTAATTTATTTTATTATATTCATCATAAATATTATAAGCATACAGGGTAAGTATTTTTCATATCAATGAGTCGATGAATCTGAAATCTGGGTGAATTACTAATCCATTTGCGGATTTTGACTTTATATTGATTAAACGAGTTTAATTCTTTAATTTCCTTCGGCAAGATATTATATATTTTTGGTAATATGTAAAGGAAACTTCTCTGTCCTATAGTCCTCGCCATTTTTGGTACCTCGACTGAATTTTCCTTGTATCTGGTACTATGAGCATGGTCAATATTTTGAAAAGAGGATTTATTTTTATAATGATACAACAACATAATTTGACAGAACGATTGCCTTGGATCTAGAATGTTACTTTCTTGGTACAGACGATCTGATGGGTAAGTATAGCATCTTGCATATATTATCTTCATAATCCATTTTTGGATCACTTCCAACTTTTTTAAATAATTTTTTGTGACTCCTCCCCATCCTATTATTCCATAGGTTAAATGTGGTTGTACCAAGCAGTAGTACATTGTTTTTAAATGGAACACGTCAAAGGAACGTTTAAAATATTTGAATTTGCCAAGTAGACTTCTTAACTTCACAACTAAGTTATTTAATTGAGTATCCCATCTTAAGTAATTGTCTATTTCAATTCCTAAATATTTTATTGATTTACAAGATGTAACTTCAATTATAACGTTATTAAAATGTATGTTTAAAGCATTAAAATCGGGGAGGTTTCGAGCGAGTGACGTAAATGGCAGGAAGTGTGTCTTATTAAAATTAATCGTTAATAGTTTGCTATTGAAAAACTCGATAATTATTTTGAAGTCACTTTCAGCTTTGGTTTTCAAATTAGCCCATGATACGTCTCTATAAAAAATGGCTGTATCATCAGCAAAGCTAATTATATCACCTTGTGAAGGAATTGTGAACAGATCGTTAACATATATTGTAAACAAAATAGGGCCAAGTACCGTACCTTGGGGTACTTAAATCTAAGTCTGCAAATATTTTTTATTCTACCTTTTTTTATTTTTGTTGGTGGAACCATAGTTTATGTGGTGGGTTCGGTTGCAAGTTTTTATAATATTGGCCTCTCTTTTGTTGAATATACTGGTTTTTCCAATTATTAATATAATTTCATATTTAATTTCCGGAATTATATCTGTATGAGGGCAATAATAATATAATAATTCTCCATTTTCTGATGCTTCTTTCGCGTATTTGTCAACTTTTTCATTATTTGTTATACCGCAATCTGCTTTGGACCATACTAATTTGATGTCTTCGTTTTCATTTTTTAATTCTAGGGTTAGTGTGATAATTTAATTCATTAGATGATTGCCTTTACCTTTCGGATTTATGTTTTGTATTTTTTCTAGTACACTTCTGCTGTCTGTAATTATAAAAGTGTCATTTTCTGTTAGATTCTTGCAATATCTTAAGGCTTCTATTAGTGCGATGGACTCTGCAGTGTAAATGCTAAAAAACTTTGGTAACTTGATTTTCTTCTGCAAATTATGTGTTACGTCATAAAACGCGCATCCTGTAGTTTCTAAGAATTTTGAACCATCTGTAAATATATGTATTGAGTTACGATTAATTTGTCATAAATCAGAGTTTAATAATATGTTTCTGGTTGGTAACGGAAATTTGCTATAATCTCTTAAGAATGTGATGTTTTTCTCCTCTGTGTTAACTAGTGTTTTACTGATTTCGAAGACTGGGTTAATTTCTGTTATTTTTGTATGATCTTTATATTCCATTATAAAACTGTAGCTTTCTGCTACTAGTGGAGTCTTTTTGTTAAAAGCGTCACTTATTATTTGTGTAAAGTAGCAGACGTAAAAAATCTGACAAAAAAGGGCGCCGCTTTATAAGGTAGTTTACCGAGAATACTAACTGGACAGATGCACATTGAAGGTAAGTGGGGCAAATATTTCTTTGAATTATTTTTATTACATTGATTATTATTTGTCTAAATCTTCCTGAGTATAAGTAGGAATAATTATTTTAATAAATAGGTACGCAGATAGGTATGCTTAGTGATGACAAATATGATTAACAATAATAGAAACTTAGTCAAAAATATCTGTTTCAGTGATGAAACCCCCCACATTTTCAGAGAAGATCATGGTCAAATACAAAAACTGAATGTATGGGCGGGTATACTTGGGGATGCCATTATGGCCCAGTCTTCACTGACGGAAATTTGAATAGCGATATTTACCTCGATTTGTTGGAAAACATTATAGACCCTTTAATAATAGTTGACGATTCGCTAATGGCTTAACGACAGGTTCCCAAATAGATGGATCGGACGAAGAGGACTTATTGAGTGGCCAACCAGATCCCCTGACTTGGTTAGCCCAGATTTCTTTCTATGGGGTCACCTTAAGTCAGTTGTATACAAAACCCCGCCCGAAAACATTGCTGATTTGCTGCAACGAATTACGCCGGAATTTAGATCAATTTCGAGTCACGTCCCTAGTAGCACAAAATATTGGACCAATATATAATCCATATAGGACCAATATATGAATATTGGTCCTATATAGGGCCGTCTTCTCCTTATTTTTCTTCTACTAAGTTTTCCGCTTCTTCTGTTTCTGAACCTGACAGCTTTTATTTTTTATTTTATTTCTGTTTTTTTTTATTTATTAATCGCTCCACAGGTAAATATCCATTTACAATGAAGTTGCTGGGAAGGGCCCTATCTCGCGGTAACAATTTTTTTTCGCGTTATGAGAAAAAAGGTCCGAAGGGATAGTCTGCCCATCCTGTATGTCGTTTCCTTGAAACAATCGGTTTCAATTTCAGGCACCTATATATCATGTTTATTACCTATATATTATGTTTAATACCTTTTATATTTTGATCTCCATTTCTTGTTTAAAATTTAATAAAGACAAATAAATAATGCTAATGCTACATGAACAAAAACTTATCTGTTTCATTCACACATCTGGCTGGCTGTTGCTTATTTTATATCACCAACTTCAAGAAGGGATGGATCCAGGTATACATTCCTCGGTCAAGCACTACACTTTCTCGGGTTGTTTATATACACTATTTTGTGTTGCTTTATTCAATCAACATAATTCAATCAAATATCAACTATATGAAATAGCCAGACCCGCGCTAATTTATATTAATCAATGCAGAATCGTTCTCGCTTTAATTCAATACAATTTCGATGTCTTGCTGTCGCTTTATCCGGATTTATCTCGAGATCCCGTAGGAGCCACGAAACAAGCGTCTGTCACCGAATTCGATACACTTTGAACCCCACTGTATGGACAGAAATGGTGAACTTATTATGAGGTTAGTGAAATAGCTTACGAGTCTGAAAATTATGTTGCGTTTCATGTTTACAATAATAAGTACCTAAAAGTTCAATAATAAATTGGTATCACATTAAATAATTTTGAAGTGGTGGTAATTTAGGGTAAAGGAGACTTTTTTAACATGCCGGCAATTGCCAGTGTGCGCCTTCCAAATGTAATAGTCCCGTTACCTAGATTTTTATGGTTATTATCACTTTTTTATAAATATTCAGTTTTTTGCATTTTTCTAAAAAAAATTCCTCTTCAAGGTCACACTATTTTTTACGATTGCATTCCAAAAAATTCTGCTATTAGAAGTCGATGAAAAAAAAATAGGGGTGCAATTTGAAATTATAAACTTGGGGTGGCTGGGGGTGAGGGGGTGAGTTTTGGATCACACCTTTTCTTGTTAAAATGTGTCCCCCTTGACATTCAAGAAAATGCCGTTTACTACAAAAAAAATCTTTAACGGTTCTCGAGTTATTAATGTTGGCTCGTTTGCAAAAAATCTCCTGGTATAATATCTTCGTTAAATTGAACTAACCGAGGTACAATTTCCATTAGAAATAATAGATAAGCTATAAAATTATTCCCTCCTATTTTTCGTTTATTTTTTACTCGCTTATAGAAAGGAAGTATTGTGATCGTAAAGAAAAATCACTCTTCGAGATTTCTTCGGATTTTCAGGTTTCAGAGTATCTAGATTACGAAAATTAATGTCATCAATTCCCTTAGTTTGTCTGCCTGACCGTCTGTCTCTCGGTCTGTTGTCTGCGTGTTTATTGGCGCTGTATCCAAAAATTTACTTGACGGAGAACAATAAGATTTGATAGCTAGTTGACGCTGCTGCCAGAGAAGAACTGTAACTTAAAAATATACAAAGTGGACTCCCTAAAAAGAACAAATAATGAAAATATGTGATATATGGCAATAATATTGGCATATGGCTAACACAATTGTTAAAGAAGACACATGTTATACACTCAATGAAAAACATACAGGGTGGTTAATCTAAGAAATAGTTGAGCTATTTGACACATTTTGTTTATTATTTATTTTACTAGTAGTCAGATATTTTATTAATAAAATAGGTTTAGAATGCCATGAAATGTCGAAATTTTAAATTTAAATAAATAGAAAATTATAGTCTGTCGGTCTGTCTGTTTGTCTGTAACTTTTTTGTGCCCACGTCTACTCTGGAACCATTTGACTTGAAAGGACCTCGCACATGTCTTATGGGAACTTGGCCCTCGGTGAAATTCGCTGGAATCGATATATGTTATTCCTCTCGAGCTCCATATGGGCATATGGTCTGAAAGTGGACAATTTTCCAGATATTGGAGGTCCAAAGTCGCTTTTCACCTATGCTAGTGTATTATGGGAGTTCTTTCTGTCGCTAATTCGAAATCCGATGACAAAGTGATATTTGACAATTAGCAGCTACCAATGGCACTGAGAACTCGCCGTATTTATTATAAAATGGGGGGGGCTCATTCCAATTTCAAAGTCAAAAGTGACGCGGACGTAGTATATTGTTTCATTTGGGGTGCTTTATTATCGTGCCTCTTGATGGTCTTGTTGGCAGCTGTCAAGTGTCAAATGACACTTTTGACATCGGACTTGAAATCAGCGACCAAAGAAAACTCCCAGTATATATTTTGAGAGACTTTTCAAATCAGCGACCGAAAAAAGAAAAATTTGTAAAACAATAGCAAATGTGCATTGATACGACCAGGCTCTACACTGTTATCAACAACATCCTGAAAAAACGACTTTGCACCTCCGATATCTAGGAAACTGTCTATTTTCCGATCTTATGCTCATAAGAACTTTTGATCAGGAGCTCGAGAGGAATAACATATTTCGATTCCAGCGAATTTCACCGAGGGCCCCTTCCCATAAGAAATGTGCGGGTTCTTTGGTATCGTATTTCTATTATTAATTTGTAAATTTAGTCTAAAGCATTGCTACTAGAAGAAGTCATTACAAAGCCAATTTGTGACAGAATGACACCCGAGACCGTATACTTGAATATTGCAAACGACATCCGTATAAGATTATAGTTCATCAGATATGCTGTGCGCTTACCTCAAACGAAAGTAATCGAATAATTACCTGGCTCACCATTACAAACCCGCTGACTGATTTGATTTATTCATATAAGCATAGTGTAGCATAGCCGTAGGTTAAATGATATTTATTTACTTTTATTGAATCATTTACGGAGTCATTATAAATAAATATCATATTCTAAATAAATAATTTACACCATGCCTATCAATTAATATAAAGTAATAAAACAATATACATATACAACAATTAAAAAGTGATTTGAAAAATTGTCGATCGGCGATATCTCTTCTGTTATGAAGTATACCTTTGTCGGTGTTCTTTATGATTTTCAAACTGACTTCGGATAACCTATACACGTATGTATTACAGCGAAGTCTAGAGCTGCATTATAATTTGAGCTTAATCCGATGAAGGGTTGCAGAACTGCCAATTTGTTTATGACATCTGCCACCCCGTCCACCATCTCCATTTCATTCATGAAGTCATTCTATGCAAGTGACCAAAATGTACAAATGAATAATACACGAACGCTGTCAATCTATTTAACTTTTGCTGCTGATTGAATTTATATTGTGATTTTATTTAGGACAAACAACATCTATTTTGGAAAACCTTTAAGTCGTTTTTATTTAGTAAAAATACATTGTGCGAGAACACGTGAACTCAAGCAAACGTTAAAGTACTTTGTCGCTCGTTGTCGTGGGAGATGAGCGGTAAGCATATGTGAGAAAAAAACCTTCCCTATCTATCGATCGTAGATAAAGAATATTATCAAACTATTCTCATTATTAGATGAAAAAAAATAAATTCAAACAGATATCAGTGCGAATTAAAATATTTATTAACAACAACCGATAAAATATACTACATATAACTAGCTAATTAAACCAAATTAATAGAAGCATGGAATAGCACAGAGCGTAAATACCTTCAATACTTATTGAGTAAAAGTATTTAAGATTTGACTTTAGTAACTGAACATTAATTAGGGGCGTCATTTATACTAGATACCTAGACGGTTTGTTTAAGAGGAGCTTTTTTCGAATAGTCTATTTTATTTATTGTATAAAACTGTGCCCATACTTAGAAATAGGTCTACTACATCATCTTTAGATGATTTTTCAGATGTAAGTATCAAATATTATAGTAATTGGATGTTCGTAAAAACTATTTTAGTACCAATTTAAAAATAAGCGTAATAAAAAATTCATAACAAACAAACTACAGTAAATTCTTACTACAAAACAACTAGTTGCTTAGTATATTTTAACACCGTTTCGTACTTCTCTTTGCAGCATTTGACCCAAAAGTCCCCTGACGCTACTCTAAAAAGCTCATTAAATTCCCGACAATATTTTAAAATTATTCCCATCCAATTTCCAGGCGAGAGTAAGTATTACGAGATAGCTTGTGCTAACAAACATTAATAAACCTGAACGACTAAAACTAAAATTGTTACAATAGTCCATTAGAGAGTTTACCAACCACTGAATCTCGAGCTAGTCAAGTAGTTTGAAATTACTTAAATTAAATGTAAAACTAATATCAACTCTAATGAACTTTATTTGTTCCCTCTTGTACAACATCGCAAGCCCGTAGGCATTGTGTGGATACATAATCGATTTAATATAACTGCATATAACAGAATTTCGAACATGATTTATATAGGGTAAAGTTTGCTTAGGGCAGATTAATACAGGTTTCCTTTTATATAGACATTTATGTCCTAAGTATCAAAATAAAAATGTATTTATTTACTTGATACGTAAACCTAACAATTGAACTTATTATATCAAAACATTTAAATGAACATTAAGAGAAAAAACAGAGTTCAGATAAAGATACAAAACTAAATAGCAACAATTTTAATAACAATTACTGCAGTAGAGCTCGTTTGGCTTGACTTTTGGAACCGTCAGGAGATTTACTAAATAAATCTAGTGCAATATAAAATTAGTTGGAGAAGAATGGACACATTTCAGTATTGAATGATGGTACGTCAAAACGCATAAACTTCAAACAATCTCCTGCTATGTAAGAAGAAATTCCCAAATATGATTTTACTTCCTCGCTGTTTAAAAAAATACTCCTTATGCTTAGTATATAGCACATAAATTGGACATATTTCTTTTGGATATATTCAAGCACGTTGATATATATGTTGTAGTATGCACCACAATAGATCTAGAGGTCGCGGTGGTAAAGGCCTAATCGGCCAAATCCTACTACCTAATCTACCTAACAGTACCTAATGTTGTAGTACGGTGACCACTAGATGTTGTGATATTTCAGACAGAGAGAGTCTTATATCAAACATAAGACCCAAACCTTTCGCAATGTTTATGGTAAGCAAGTTCATATTGTTCATTCTGCAGTCAGGACGAGAACAATATACAAATAAATGACATGGAATAATATTTTATCAACAATGTGAAGCATGTGGTTATCTTCACACCATGAAGTATTTTCAAGCCATCAGCAAATAGTAAAAAATTACTATAAATATTTTTAACGGTATCGTTGACGAATAAGTTAAACAACAAGGGATCAATATGGGAACTCTGAGGCATTCCAGATATTGCTAAGGATGACTCCAGTTGTGAGTTCCATTAATTTTCCGGGTAGCAAATTCAAAACTTTTGTGAACAAATATAAATCCATTACTTTTTTCTTCCCAGGGTAAACATTATATATTAGAATATGTTTTCAGAATTGCCAAATAACCCCACCTGTGATACTAATATGTGTAACAGAAATATACCGTTTGTTTCACTTCTCGTGAAGACACCTCTGTATCTTCTTTACTTGTCACTTAGAACGTTTTGTTAATAAAAGTTGTTCAGAATCCCGGAATATACCCCCTTATAAAATTTGGTGAAAATAGGGACACTTTAAAAAGAAAGTTCCCTTTCTCTTCTCGCGAAGACAGCCCTGTGTCTTCTTTATTTGTCACCGAATTTCAAGAATAATTTATTTGAAATGTTTTATCAGTTATTACAGCTCCATAAAGCGACTTTGTCGAACACATAGAGAGAACTTTTTGCGACAAAGGAAAGTCGTGCATAATTATTATTAAAATTATGTATGACTAAAACGCCACTTATTTACTATTATATTCGTCCCCTTACTGCTAACCAACCCTCAAGTGTACTACACTTCTCAATCCACTTTCTGTTATTTATTACTACCCTGTGCAGTTCTTGAGCTATAAACATGCTCGCCTTATCCTCTCACAAAGCTGCTCTACATTTTGAGGTCTGGTCTTATAAACTTTGTTTTTAATATGACCCCAAGATTAAAAGTTCATGGGAGTGAGATTAGGAGATCTGGGTGGCCAATGTGTTAGAAGACTATTTCGTCATATCCATCTATGGGGAAAATGGTCATCCAACCATTCTCTTACTACAACGAAATTATGGATAGATGTTCCGTCGAGTTGAAAATACAATTGTTCTAAAGGAAAATCGACCACATATCATTATTTAAAAATTATAGCAAATATAGCGCAATTATATTTTGAAAAATGTAGAACGACCCGGCCCTATTATTGTACATTAAATTTCACACCACACATTTACCTTCTGGGAATATTGCCTTTTACAATCCCCAAATTTTTGACGCCGACAAATTGAGGTTGCGAGCCATATTTATAAAGCTGGTAGTGTGATTGGGGTTAAACGCCGCCAATATAACATTATGCTCTCCATGCCTTTGATTAGGATGTACTCTCGGTTTAAACACATTACCAATTGTATTGAACAAGTGACATATTCTTGCTACGATACCACGGTGTATTGGTTGTCTTAGAGGATGTCTTAAATTAAATTCTTCTGCTGCTTCTCTTGAAGAATGAACATTTTCACCGACTACATTTATTATCTCTATTTTTTCATCACTAGTTAAAAGAATTCTAATCATTATGAGCAAAAAAATCAAATAAGGAGTCTAACAAACTCAACAATAAATAACAACAATCACTTCTTCAAAGTAAGAATTGAGAAACTAATTATTAACAGTTAATTTCACGACACTCTTAACATTTAAAACAAAAGATCTGCTAATGTTTCTAATTTCTGGGCAGATAAGGAAGAAGGATATGATGGAGAGTTACTCCTCAAGAATAGTGACAACAAGAAGAAAAAAGAAAACTGTATTACATTTAACTTGATGTGGAATAATAATAAGTGGCTCTTTTAGCGTTTTATTGAATAATGATTTTTGTTCACCTTCATTTGTTGGAACAGTCCTCTCTATGTGCTCGACAAAGTCGCTTTATGGAACTGTAATAACTGATAAAAATGTTTATATATGTTAGTCTTGAAATTCGGTCACAAATAAAGAAGATGCAGGGATGTCTTAGAGAGAAGTGAAATATAATTTTTTTTTGGCATCCCGATTTTCACAAAATTGTATAAGGAGGTATATCCCGGGATTCTGAACAACTTTCATTAACAACTTATTCGTTTATTTCTAGTCCTACTATGATTTCTCGAAAATTGCAAATTTTCTTTTTATCGCAGTAGGCTGGCGTTGTAGAACTTGACGACATTTATGTGTTGTATACAGTCACCTTATACAATTATATATCTGATGAAAATTTGAAATTAATTAAGCTACAAATAAAGAAGACACAAGTGTGTCCTAGCGAGAAGTAAAACACACTGTATGTACAGCTTTGGCAACTGTGTTGAAATAAGTAGATAATTACGCACTAAATTACCTGAATAAAAGTATTTGCAGAATAAAATACACTACTAGATTATTCTCATTGTGTTTAATTAAAATCAGTGGCCTATAAATGTAAACCCCCGATCTTGGAATAACCCCGATTCTGGAGTAATTGTAGGATCAAATTAGAACGGTGGTTCAAGAAATATCCAAGCACGTCATTTTAAGATCGATTATAGTATTAGAAAACAAGGTGAAACATTGTTTCCGTGATAAATATTTTGCACCAATACGTTTCTATTTTACGATATTATTGAATATCTTTAACATCACAAATCGTACACAACTCACACCCTAAGTCGTTGTAGCTATTTAAAGGTACCGATATGAAAAAAAAACATTCTTCGTAGGATCTTCCGCTTAAAAAGCTGCCAATGACGCGATATCTCAAACAATTTAGCAGTTTTAAATGATACGAAAAATTTACATTATTTTTTATTAAGATCATTCTTTAATCACAATTTGCATTTTCTAACCATGTGCAGCAAGTAATCGTTCAATTATTAAACCATTCTTCTAAGTAAAATCGTATGAAGTGTCTTTGTTGTATATACAGGGTGTAATCAGTTTCATGTCATTAAAAAAACTGGTAACGGGGACCGACTAGACAAACAAAAAACCTTTATGACTTTACCCTCTAGGGGCGCTTTGAAAAAACTGACCTAGCTGACCTTTTTAATATTTTTTAATACGAATGTAGATAATAATTCAGAACCACTGCTTTTCTTGGTCAATAAACTTGTAGTTCCCAATTATACAACTTTTAAATTGTCATAAAAAAGTGCAAAGGCCTTGGATCATCGACCGCCTTTGATGGACCGCCTCAACCGAACTGAAGCAATTATAAAGAGGCAAATAATTCGTTATCTTTTCCTGCACAACTGCAAGCAAATAATGGCCGTAGAAGTTTAAACAGAGAAATTCTTTACATGTGTGTCTTTTAATTTGGAACAAAATATTGGATTAATGTTTATAATTTAGAATATTTAAATGTGATTTATTAACGTTTGTAACATAAATGAGTGTCCTGGGTTAAAAACTTACCACCTAAGTAAATTATTAGAATTCTGCATCTGCATCAATACACAGTTCTCTACGTCGAATTAAGGACATACGTACTCCGCTCAACACTAAACAATAAACTATCAACTAACGTTGTCAATAAAGAAAAATAAAAGAAAAACTTGGTCCAAAATCCAAAACGGAATACAAAAAGAACGAACAAGTAAGTTGTGTCTGTATGTAATCAAGAATTTAACGACTTGAACGGTAAAGACAAAAAAATAAATCTTCACTATAAATACACAGCGACCCGAAATTCAAAAATAACGAAAACAACGAACGGCGGGTTGGACGTGTGTATATAACGAAACACCCACAGAAACTAAAATATTGCACAAGGGAGGGTCGGAGAATTGTTTTCTTCAGATCAGATCTACTAAACACTCAGAAAACGTCGACGTATTTCATCTTATTTACCGCACCGCTAAAGACCGCCGACATTTTATAGCTATCTACACAAATATTGAGTATCATAGGCAGACACGCGCGACGATCTAAACCTACCTCAATATTCCAGCAGTTCTCAAAAGATTTTATTGAAAATTTGCGAAATTTTTGTTTATTTTTTTTCTCCAAAACTATGAGCTTTAGACCCCATGTTATATAAGGTTTTTTTTGTTTGTATTGTCGTTCCCTACGACCAGTTTTTTTTAATGACATGAAACTAATTACAACCTGTACATGTGACTGTTCATTAGGCAAAAGCTGGTCTACTAGACTGAGTATGAGACGAGTAAGTTCTTGCTTTATCTATATGATGACTCAAACTCACTCAAGAATTCGTGAAAATGTGTGAGCTTTGGTTTAAGTTTGTGGTTTGTGTCATTAAATAGGGCTGAGAAAATCCGACTTTCTTAATCATATACAGGCGGTGTGACACTAACAAGGTGTCCCAGGAATACATTAGAGTGAAGTATGCTTATCCAAATAATGTTGGCCGAAAATCGGTAGAAAATTATACAAATATTCAAAACTTACCAATACAATTTTTTTGCTGAAGGACAACAAATTCTTTAGCACCATATAGCAACGGTGAACTTACCTGAAACAAAAAGAATCATGAATTAATAAAACAACTGTTATGTACGGTCGACAATACCGAGATTTAAATAGTTCATCAAGCGATGTCTAATGTAAGGCGAACAAAATTTAGAAAGAAGTTTTTTAACATCACTGCAATATTTGCAAATTTGGCGAATGCGCCGGTGAAAATATTTTAAAACTTATTTTATAACAACGAAAATTTTCTACAAATAGTAGGATATTTTTGCTCGGCACTGCTACCCATTGTGTTGTTTTCATCAAGCTACGTTTAGTGCATTATAGAACAAATTCGAAAAATATGAACATTTCAAACTAATATTTTATTGCAAAAGAGAGATCATGTTAGTCGGCATCTGCAAGATACGAAATGGCTGAATAAGGGCTAAAAGCGTTTTCTACATTTGAGTTGTATAATATATAAGGTTGTAAACACAGAATCTCCTGAGTATTTAAGAGAACTAATTGTTAGACGTAAAGACTTGCACAATGTTAATATTAGAAACAAAGATGCTTTGTCAATCTCGGCTCATAGAACCGAATTTTACAAATGCTGCTATAGTTACCAAGCAGCCCATATTTTTAACTTGTTATCAGCACTAAACCACATACATCAGTTTTGCGAAATTAGAATGCTCAACCAAAATACTTATTATTAGAGATAACTTGTTACTGTGATAATGTGATGTTGTTCTTTTACTTATATATTTTATGCTATATTTTGTGATTATGCTAATGTTTATTTTGTTGTATACTTTAAGGCTGTGTTAAATGTAAACCTGTTAATTTCGTCATTTTATTTACTGTTGCTTACTACTAATAAGTTTAAATTAGTACAGGTGAAGGTTAAATAAACTTTGTGGTACCTCTCACCTTTTGTATGTATGTCTTCCCTTCATGCAATAAACTTGTATTTATTTATTATTTATTATTTTTTTTAATCGTTCTGGTAGTAATAGACATAAATTATTGCTTACATTTGTTTTACTAAACTCTATTTTAAAAAATTAATAAATAGTATATTATGTAACAAGTACAATATGAGCAATTTTGTGTCAGTTGTAACTATACTTTTTCTAAGACAACATACTAATTGTTTTAGATTTATATAGTCCATATACTGGAGTATAACGGAAATAATAGTGGAAGTCTTGAAACATGGCAAAGGATATTCATTAAGATGTACTATTAAATATACTAAAAGTCCAAATCTCTATATGTTGCACTCCAGCCGCCATTTTGGAATAATGGTGCTCAAATTCAGTTTTTTACGAATAACTCACTAACCATTAGTGATGTCGAAATTTTTCATTATACATAAAACAAAGCTAATAAAACAGTCTACAAAAAATATTATATACATTTTTCCGTATCTATTGTTATAGTCTTCAAAATTACAAAAAACAAAATTTGATCGAGACATTTCTAATATCGTGAATATTGTTCACAGAGACAAATTTTCATATCATTATATTAATCATGCAATTCTAAATAACTTTCAAAATGTCAATCATCTGTCCATTCGTCTATTGACTTTTTCATCTGTCCGTCCGTATCTCTATCCGCCATATTTCTTGCAAACACAATAACTTAAGATCGAAAAGTACGATTTAATCAAACTTTAATTGGTAAATCAGTGTCAGATAGAGCATGAAGTCTTTCATTTTTTTTTAATTGATCGAAAAATACGAAATTTATGAATCATTTTACTTCCAAAAAATGCACGTAGAGAGTGTCGCAATCGTTGATAATTTAATATTTAAATAATTGCTTGTGACTTTAATTATATCCCGTTCTTGCCATCTTGAGTGGCGAAACATTTACTAGTATAACATGTAGTATTTTTGTGTTTATAGAATCTCATTAACGATTACGACACTCTTCACGTGTATATTCTTTTATGAAACTGATTCGTAAATTGAAAGTTTTCTTCCTCTATCTAACACTGATAAACCGTTCAAGTTTTATCGGTTTAGCCGCATGTTTGCCCCTCTCTCATTTTGTAAGCACAATAACTTAAGAGCGGGAGATTTTATTAAAACTGAACGGTACATCAAGACAGCAGAAGAACCCTTTCAATTTTGAAAAAAGTTGATCGATAAATTTGAAAGTTATGAGCCATTTTAATAAAAAAAAAATACACGTGGAAGGTATCATAATCATTGATAAGATTCTATACAACACAAAAATACATATTAAACTAGTGAATGTTTCGTCAATCAAGAGGTCAATCAGGATATGATTAAAGCCACAATCAGTTACCTACAATATTAATTTATCAACAACAACACTCTTTACGTGCATTTTTTAAATATGAAATGGTTCACAACTTTCATATTTTTCAACACGTCTTTTTCAAAAATGGAAGAATTCTTCCTCTACCTTACACTGATTTACCAACCAAGTTTTGACAAAATCGGACTTCTAGTTCTTAAGTTATTGTGTTTACAAGAAATACGGCGGACGGAGAGACGAACGGACAGACAACAGAATCGACAGACGAACGGACAGACGACGGGCATTTTCAAAGTTTAGGAAAACTGGATAAAGGCAATTCTGCCATCCTTTTCTTTAAATAAACAATTTAAAAAATTGCTTTACAATTAAAATATATGGAATTATGAAATAATTTTAATGAGATTTTAGTGATGAATTTACTGCTCCCCGCAAACAATTGAACGAAATTACCAATCTAGTCGCAAAACGAATTTAAACAAAACAAAAACAGCCCAACTTTACTAATCAGAAACACTTTATTTGTTTTCGTTCCGAGGATAATTAAACTCATTTCTTACTCTGCTCTTTATTTCGTGTTTGTTTAATTTAGCAGACAATATACAAGCCTGGATATTGCAAATGGATTTGTTTAACATTTAATGCAGAATGTACTCAGACAAAGATTGAGATTCATATTGATTCTCATCAATACGATTTTGCTTCGTTTTCGAGTATGAACTAACAATAAAAGCTGCATTAACGTTAATATGTTATTTTCCTACGACCACTCGAGAAATATTCATTTAACGAGCACAAAGTCAATCACGACCAACTACACTTTGTACAGTATATCACGTTGCATCGGATGCTAGACAACAAATGCGATATGTAATATTTCTTGTTCGGACTACTGTAAACTGTAGGTGTTAACTCTTTGCGGTTTTGCAGCAACCGCGAACTCCATCACCGACGTTCTTCCGATCCGGACTCATACCCATCGCAGCGGGTGGAAATTCTACGTCATTAAGTATATATCTATCTCCTCGTGGCATTCTTCCAAGTTTCCCGTTTATAAACATACAAAAGTCAGATTTCTCTCTTGTCTGGCATGATTGCAATAAACAAGTTATAACACAATGCTGAGAATGTTTTTTATACCCAAGACTCTCTCAAACAACATTTGCCGAGTGAATGTGGATAAAAATTTATTTAAAATAATGCACGTAAATATACAATGTTTGAAAAATAAATGTAATACTCCCGAGTCAATTTTAATCAGTCAAAATTTTAATGTTGTAATGATTAGTGAGCATTGGTTAAATGACGAAGAAAAAGATATGTATCAATTAAATAATTATAACTTAGTCCCGAGTTTTAGTAGATCAATACATATACACGGTGGTATGTGTATCTTTGCACGTAATGATGTAAATTGTTCAAAAGTAAATGATCTAAATCATATTAATACTGAAAAACACTTTGAGAGTTCATGTACCAAAATACCAAATTTAAATTGCATTGTGGTAACGTTGTATCGCTCTCCATGTGGTGATATAAATATCTTCAAAGATAACCTATGTCAGTCTCTCCAAATTTTATGTGAAACATGCAAATCTAGTAGATTTATTGCAGGTGGCGACTTTAATATAAATTTTCAAAGTGACTCGAAAGCCGCCAGAGAGGTAATTGATATCTTTTACTTATTTGGTCTAGAAAAATGTATTTCAGAACCCACCAGAGTACATGGTAATACACAAACATGCATAGATAATATTTTTGTCAATTTTGAAATTATCGAAGCTACTGTACGAGATTTTCATCTTTCTGATCATAAGTCTCAAATTATCAAATTTAATGGTGACTCAAATAATGTAAAACCACTCTATAAAACAATTTTAAATAAAAGTGCGGAAAATAAAATAAAATTCTCTAATTATCTGGCATGTGAAAACTGATCTGAATTATATAATGAATCAAACCCAGGGAAGGCAGTTGATATTTTTTATAATGTGATAAACTATTACCATGATTTATCTTTCCCTCAAATTTCAGTGAGAATAAAGGCTAACAATAATTTAAGAAATATTTATACAAATCCAGACGTGATTGCAAAAAAAGCAGAAGTTGTTCAATTGAAGAATATTATAGAACTATTACCGGATTGTGATGTAATAATAACTGAATTGAAACAAAAAAAATACGAATATGAACAACTTGTTATTAAATTAAAGAAAGATCAAATAAACAGGGAGATTCTTAAGTCAAACAACAAACAAAAAACTGTTTGGATTGTTATTATTAATAAATGCACAAAAAAAGCAATAAGAATGAAGCAACCTCAATGTCACCTGAAAGCTATAATATTTTTTTTACTCAAATAGCGAAGGAATTAGTTAATAAGATACCTAAATCCCATTCTACCCATATGGAATATCTACAGAATGGTAATAGAATGTATAATAACTCAATTTTCCTTTATCCGGTTTTGGAAACAGAAGTAAAAAATGTATTGCGGTCTATGAAAAATTCCAAGGCTACCGACCTATACAATCACACAGTAGATATGTACAAAGGAAATATAGAATATTTATCTGGACCACTAACTTATATAATTAATATCATGTTTGTAACAAGTACGTTTCCAAATAAATTTAAAAGGGCAAAAATCATTCCACTGTTGAAGGCAGGTGATATTGAGGACGTATCCTGCTATAGACCAATTGCTTTACTCCCTATTCTAGCCAAAGTTATTGAAAAAATTATTGCCTTAAGAATAATTAATTTTCTAGAATCACATAATATTCTTACAAATAAACAATTTGGGTTCAGGAAAGGCTTTAAGCGAGGGCTTTGAGAATTTTAACTCAACATTAGCTATTTTCCTAGACCTAAGCAAAGCATTTGATTGCGTTAACAAAGAAATTTTGTTAAATAAATTAGAATTTTATGGTTTTAAGGGAGTAGTTCTTAAATTGATGTCATCGTATTTATCGGACAGATATCAATGTGTGTGTTATAATGATAAACTTAGCAACATGCTAGCAGTGGAACACGGTGTGCCGCAGGGTAGTGTACTAGGACCGCTGCTATTTTTAATTTATATTAATGACTTACCTAATGCTCATTCAGCATTAACTGTTCTTTTTGCAGACGACACTACTTTCGCGGAACACTTGAGAGACACTGGTACTAATGTTGTTGATTTGCAAACCAACATTTTAACCAAGTCTTCTGACTGGTTTAATGCCAACAAGTTATGTTTAAACACCAACAAAACACACACATTACTTTTTTCCACCAAGAAAAATAACCTCCAGACTGTAAAATTTCTGGGATTAACATTAGACAATAGATTAAGTTGGCATCCACATATTAATGACCTAACAAGTAAATTGTCCAAAAAAGTATATGCCATCAGACAAATAAAAAATAGAGTTAATCTAGACGCAGCACTTGTTGCATATCATGCTTTGTTCCATAGTGCCATGGTATATGGATTGATAAACTGGGGTATATCCAACCAGGTACACAGCATTTCCATTATTCAAAAGAGAGCAATTAGAGCTCTGGCTGGTTTGAGTCAACTTGAAATTTGCCAATCCTGGTTCATAACATTTAATATATTAACTTTGCCTTTCGAAATTATTTCTTGTAATTTACGTCACATAAAGGAGAGTTTGAGCGAATATGCTAGAAATAGCGAAAATAATGAATATAATACTCGTAATCGCAATGACATACAAACACATTCTCAGAGATTAGAGTCAACAAAAAGAAACAATTTTGGTAATGCTCTGTTTAACTCGTTACCACAAGAATTGAAATCTTTACCTAACAGACAATTTAAAGCAAAGTTAAGAAAGCATCTTTTGACCAGTGCTTACTATAATGTGTCAGATTTTAAATATGTATAAATTTAGATTAATGTTTGTTCTTTCTTAGTGTACTTGAATCAATTGTCCTGTACTATATTACACAAACGATATTAGGATTATGTCATTTACACATATTTGACTATACTAGAATTAGGTCCTAGTATTTAATACAATTATATTATTTGTTTATTTGTTCGCTTGTTTGTTTGTTTGTTATTTACTTTGACTTTATTAGTATCATGTCCTAATGTTTTATACAGTTGTTTTTATCTACTATTTATATCTACATTTATATTTTTTCATTTTACCTATTTATGTTGACGTGTCAAAACACTACGGTGTATTTTTTTTAAATGACCAATAAATTATTATTATTATTATTATTATTATTATTATTAATGTCGCAATTTTGATTTCGCAAACTGTCAAAAGATATCATTTTTAATTCACTCATGCCAAACTAAATTTTTTCGCCAGGACAATATACGATGCCGACAAAATACAGATTTCCCTTTTTCCCTACAGATATCATGCAGCCGATGTATTTATTTAGTTACATTTGATGTTTTAGCTTCTCCGACGATATTATTTAAAATTTATATCGATAATCCGCGATGGCCCATCCTGTTTAGTACCGGCCTCCATTTCAGCTTCCAAGCTAACTTCTCGCTTCGAAACAAGAACCAGAGTATTTTTTTTTTAATTTCCTTTTAACTTTTTGGTATATGTTTTTTATGATTAAGAGTATGCTGAAATAAATTGTGTTTCTGAGCATGTAAGGAATATGCTAGAATTTTAAAACTGGTTACTTGCAGTTGGCAACGCTACATCAGTATTTCGTAGTTAGTATAGTTGAGTTTGTGTGCTTTTGGAGTGTGTTCCATTCAAAATGTCTAAAAAAAATAAAGCCGTTTTCTGTATTCTGTTATAAGAAAAGCGAAACTTTTGATCTTCTTCTGAGGGTGTTTTAGAAAAATGTAATAATATTTTACTAATTCGGAAAGACAATAGTTTAAGTAAAGCTAGAGTGCCCAAAAAAATCATTACATAGCAACGCAAAAAAAAAGTTCATACCCGGAAACTAGACCTACCAATCTTTGTGTATTTTGACCGCCATCAGAATTTCATTTTATCGCTGGGTTTTTTTTATCTTAGGTTTTATCTTTGAAACAGCATTTTTATATTAGATAATAATAATAATAATAATAATAATAATATCTTTGAAATAGCATTTTTGTATTAGATAAAATCTAAGATAAAAAAAATAACCCAATACATAAAGTTGGCACACAAAAAAAGAGTTCAGACTCAGAAACTAGTCCTACCAATCTTTATGTATTTTGACCTCCTGGTCAGTGGAAGAAAGGAGGAGTACAATCAGCTCACACAAGAGCCCTATCTGATGCGATAGGAGTCCACTCACTTCTGGAGGCCGGGAGTGACGACGTGGTGCCTTCCTTCTCCTTCGCACAACCCTTCGAGGTAGTCTTCCCGGAAAGGGGAGACTCGAGACAACTCGAGGACATATTCAGGCCTGCAGATATCGTCTGGTTCACGGACGGATCGAGGCTAGAGGAAAGCACCGGAGAGGGTATATTTGGGGAAAGGCCCAGGGCTGAGCTTTCTTATGCCCTGGGCAAATTTGCCACGGTATTCCAGACCGAGATCTTCGCTATATTGGTCTGCGCACAGCAGAACATCCGAAAGGAATACTCCAACAAACATATATATATGTAGCTACAGCCAAGCGGCCCTCAAGGCCCTTGCATCGAGTCGGACCAAGTCAAAATTGGTCCAAAACTGTAAACAGGCTCTCTGTGAACTTGGCTCATCAAACTAGGTCAAACTTCTCTAGGTGCCTGGACACAGCAACATTGAGGGTATTGGGATTCCTATCGAGGACTCCGGCAAGCGAAGCTCTTAATCTCTGGGCCCTTGCCGGAGAGAACAAAGCAAATGCTGCGTCTGAGCAGAAAACAAATAAGAGCCGTGACAGGCCTCCTGACCGGGCATGGCTCTTTCAGGAAACACCTGCACACAATGGGGGTGGTAGACCACCCCGATTGCAGGTTCTGCGAGGACGAGGAGGAAACTTCCCTCCACGTCCTCACTTCCTGCCCAGGACTGATGAACATGAGGCACAAACACTTCGGTACTGATTTTCCAGTGCTGGAGGAAATAAGGAGTTCTTCCGTGGGAAGGATTTCAGCCTTTGGGCTGGAATCCGGTCTGTGCGGGGGAGCTCATTAAGTTGTTAGCGGTAGCACAATGGGCCATATGGCCTGAGTGCGGCGACCTCTCGGCGCCCCGCTTAAAGAAGAAGAAGAAGACCTCCTGAATTCGATGCTGCCAGCAGAATTTCATTTTTAGTCCTGTAACTCTACGGAAAAATGCAAAAGCGATGCTACCCGGAAACAAAAATTAGGGTAATGGTAATGAAAAAAACCTATCAAATGGTCACGTTTAATAGGTTTTTTCATTACCTACAACTTTTTTCTTTAACGTTTATTTGTAAGATGCTTCGTTCTTTCTTAAATTGCAAAAAAAATGTTTTTTCGACTTTGTCTAAATTTTTAGGTTATGTTCTGCACCAGCTAGAGCGATGCAGAATAAAGATTTGTTATTTATTTTCCGAGATAACCTAAAAATACCGCAAAAAAAATCGGATGTTATTGTTCTTGCTGTGTTTATTACAATTTTGAATTAAATTGCTCCTTGTTCGGTGTAAATGTTGCCTCTGTTGAGTAGAAAAAGAGCATTTTTGAAACATTTCAAAAAAATTATAAATACGCGATTTATAAAGCAATGACGAGAAAAATACCTTTTCGTAAATCGGCCATAACAAAAAAACGTTACGATGTTAATTCGCTTTATTTGAGACAGAATAAAAAATTAATTTGCACTGTTATTGTGAGACCGGCCCTAACATATGCGGCTCCGGTATGGTGCAGTATACCAGACACGACAATGAATAAACTAAGAGTTCTGGAACATAAGTTTATGCGCCTCATTTCAAATTCTTCACGATACATCTCCTTAAGAGACCTTTATGCACGTTGCCACGACACAACGCCACTAGTGGACTACATCAAAGTTACATCGGAAAAATTCTATCAATTTAAACTTGGTAATAGCCCACTAACAAACAACATCACGCGAATCAGAGAGCATAATGCACCTTTTCGCATCAAACACAAATTACCATACCAGGCGTTGCCCATCTTTCGGCAACATATCTAGCCACACCCACTTTCTCTATTCAATTATAAAAATTCTCAAACACAATTTCCGATATTTACCTTTTCTCTTCGTTTCCATTTGTATTTTTTGTTTGTTTTGTCGCTCTAAATTATTTCTTCCAAACAATATTTATTGCTTTATTATTATTATTATTAAATTCTTTAGAAAGCAAACATTTTAAATTATAAATTATGCGGTCTGATATAGCCGCTCGCTCTTGCTGCATTGCTTGGAACGGGTTTTTTTTATGGTAATTTTCCCGTGCCGAACTATCATATATATCTGTGATATTTTATCTACACCAGCGTCTTTTGCATTGCATATATCAATTGTTTTAAGTTACAAATTTTTTTTTACATGTTCTATCTTATACACTTTTTAATTCGCCGATCCCGCGAAAGGAGATAGTGATTATTATTTGTTTACTTTTAATCCAACCTAGCCTCGCCCTGTCCACCCCTTCAATTACCATGGCGATTAGTGCTGTGGATGTTTGGCTGCCTCCGGGCGAGTGCTTAGAGAGGACAATTATGTATTATTAATTTAAAATAAATTTGTTTTGATTTTATTTGATTTGCGTTGTGGAGCGACAGGTCGCGGGTTCAAATACTGCCCACTTGACTTTTTTTTAAAATATTTTGTAACGATTAATATCCTTTTTCACAAATTCTGGTTGGATTTGAGGACAGAAATGTTCTTTTTTTTTCATATAATAATTTATCCCTTTCATGTGATGGTAGTTGGATTAGTTAGGTTGATTTTTATTTTGCTAAATAATTGTTAATAAATTATCAGCGCCGCAGGCAGCATTAGCGTCGTAGACAAAAAGGGGGGGTGCGGGGTGCGCCTTCTTTTTCAGAAAATTGCATAAAATATTCCAATTTCTCTGTGCGGCGGTTCAATAAGTCGTGCAAAAGCGAATGCGCATGCGCGGCGGACAGCTAAGTAATTATATATGTCGGCCGTGGCGTCCACGTAGCAACTCCCTTAAAAATATTTATATCTCAAATTATGATAGTACTGTCCCTTATGAAGAATTTAAGCCCAAGTTTGATTCTCTAGGCCATCCCAATCATGGGCAATGACCGATTTACGAAAAGGTATTTTTTTCCTAATTGCTCTCTAAATCGCTTATTTCTAATTTTTTGAATTTTTTTCTTAGGTTATCTCGGAAAGCAAATAACGAATTTTTGTTCTTTTGGTCGCATGTGACAGGTTTTTTCATAACCTTTAACTTTCTTGTTTAACTTTTGTTTGCAGGATGCTTCGTTTTCTCTTAAATTGTAATAAACCGTTTCTTCGACTTTGTCTAATTTCTTTAGGTTATGTTCTACATCAAAAACTTTAAAAACTTTCACAGACACGTGTTTCTGTATCCTACACAAGGATACTTCTTCAGTGCTAAGTGTTGTGGTAAGTGTTTTTGTCTTTAGTTGTTTTTTGGTTTTGTTGAACAGGATAATTTAAAATTAAAACTAACATTATTGTGACAGTTTTCTGTACGTAATGTGCATATTTCTTTCTTATAATTCAATGTTGTTCGTGGCATGTAGCCAGCAAAGTACTTTGTTTAGAAAGATATATGTTTTTGTACTTATCTATGATAGGTCTTTAGTAAGAGTTTGAACTAATTACGAGTATTTTTGCTAGTAATATATTCGTTTCCTCAATTCTATTATAGCGTTTTTATATTGGATAAAATCTAAGATAGAAAAATTAGGATAAAATGAAAGTCTGATGGCGGCATCGAATTCCGGAGGAGAAAACATGAAGATTAGTAAGTCTGGTTTTTGGGTCCGAGCTTTGTTTTCTTTGTGTGGCTGTGTAATTATTATGTAAAAATTCATAATATAAAAATATGAGGTGGTATGGAATGACTTGGAGAATTTGTCTTTCTTGCAGTTTAACAGTTGCCACCTCAAGTGCGACGCGTGACGTCGGACGCTTGCTTATGTTGGTATGAAAACACCACCAAAAAGCAACGCTGCCTTCCCCACCATTATAAATACTTAATTACGTATGCTATTTAGCACATTGGTAAAAAAATTGAATGTCAGTTTAATTTCGGCAGGGACTTTGAAATATAATGATTCCAATCAAAAATATTTCAAGAAGATTCTTACATTATGGAAAAACCAATTATATAGAATAACGAATATTAGGTATTCACTGAAAGTGACGTGACAATTGCGTTAAATATCTGCCAAATAATATTTCTTTCAGTCAAACAGGACAACCGACAAACCGGAAAACCTACTTTCAGTTCCTTAATTTTAATAATCTACATGTAAAAGATACAAATTCAAAAAAATCTCGGATTTCGTAATTACAACACTTCGATTCGGTAAGCGGGAGAAGCAAAACAAAAGAAAATAAAAACCTATAATATAACTCATTATCTATAAATATCTTGTAAAAGTACCAGCATTTCCTAAAAGCCGGTTTTGTTATTATTGTGCTATTATTTACTACTAAAATATAGAAACTAACATTTCTCTAAGCTGTTTAAAAGTATTCTCATGAATCTTAATTCTCTTTCATACCAGCCTGCAGTCGATGTGCAGTGTAATGTTAAAATAACAGTGTACGGATTTTCTTAAGTTGCTGTCAAACTTCCTTAAAGATAATGTAAAGTTATATAATGAGAAATATGTCATCACCAGGTAATGCAATCTCTATAAAAAGGGGCCCTTTTTAAAAACAATTTTACTAATATAGTTTTAATATTTCTATTACTATTTTTCACTTAGTATTTCAGATCTAATCCATACATTATTAATTTTTCATTTAACGCTTACTTGTCACATCTGTTTTCCTTCTGCCATCTGCAGTGTATTCATTGATCGCGGAAACGCGAGAAGTAAATAGATTAAAATTGAATATTCTCCGAATCGTGGTCTTAAGTCCCACTTTTAAACGTAATTTTAAATCAACAAAATTACTTTAGGTACTTGAATATAAATCTGATAATTTTCGGACAAAACTTAAATTTAACAAAATCTAGGGTTTTATGGATGAAGTGCGCCAATTGACAACAGGTTCATTGAAATATTCAGAGAATAACTCAGAGAACTCAAAAAGACAACAAAGCAAGATATACACTCACGCGTTATACAGGGTGGTGCAATAGTGCGTCGGACCTCGATATCTCAGTTCTACGACAGCTAAAAATTAAAAAAAAATTGCAAGTAAACTGGATAAAAAAGTCTATAACTGGAAATTATTTTCGAACATACAGGGCGAGCCAAGACGAAATTACCAGGACCAAGTGCCTTTTTTAAATGGAATGCTATGTATATCAGTACATTTTTGAAGCCTCTTTCTAGACTCTGTTCATTCCTATATTAGCATTGAATATCTCCCAACAACTTGGATGTAATGAATTTCTTTGTTGAAATAATGCAATCCGCAGATGGATATTAAACTCAGTAGAAAGAATTATAATAAATGTTCCACATATTGCCCATTTTGATTGACACATATCTCTATGCGCTTTTGAAATTAAGTTCCTACTGTTCCTAAAACTGCCGGTGTGATAGATCTAAAGGCAATTATTATTATTTTCTTCATATTTTGTACTGTTGTTGGTGTGTCTCTACCTATACACAATTTCCTTCACGTATCCCCATAAAAAGAAATCCATTTTTGTAAGATCTGGGGATCTAGCAGGCCATTTAGTTGGTCCATTTCTTCCAATCCATTGATGAAGGTAGGTATTATTTAAGTGATCTCTAACTGCATTTAAATAATGTGGCGGAGCACCATCTTGCTGAAACCGCATCCTATTTCGAATTCTTTCATGGAGATTCGCCAATAATTGTGGCAGATGGCTTTCCAAGAAAAGATAAATAGCTCTAATCAATGTACCATCAAAGAAATGTGGCCCTATTACATGTTCTTCAATAATTCCTCCCCAAACGTTTATAGACCATCTGTATTGGTTATCAACTTGCATAAAAAAGTGAATAAAACATTACTGAAGAAGTTGACGTCATCTTCCATTTTACCTCTGGCACTGGTCCAATTACAAAATTTTAGGCGCTTTTGAAAATCGTCATCAGATAATTCCTGGTGCATTTGAATATGATATGCATGCACCTTATTTGTTTTTAAGATTCGACCCACAGACCGTCTACTTATTCCTACTAATGAGCTTACTTCTCTTTGACTAACATGGGGATTCTCAACCGTTGCCAGCACCACAGAAACCCCATTTTCTTCGTTCACAACACGTTTTATTCTTTCACTTTTTTTATATTCGATATTTCCAGTTTCCAGAAATCTATCGAGAAAGTTTTGGAGGCTGCTAACATCAGGAATCCTTCTTTCAGGATAACGTTGGTGATAAATTCTATTGGCAAGTAAATAATTTCTGTCTGACTCGCCCAAAACAAAAGTCATGTCTACAAGTTATACTCTAATAATATTCATATTGTACAATTCCAAATATTTTATATTCAATACAAATTGCTCCGTTATACACGACAATTTATACAAAATTGATGTTTCATTGCTTGTCGAATAACGATAACGGCAAAAAAATGTACAAAAAACATTAGAGTAACGGACCTGTTAAATACTATTTACTCATTTTAATGGATTGGAAGAAAGGGTCCCTCATTTCAAAATTGCATAAAGAAGTGTGTCAATCAAAATGGCAACACATCGAACACTTATTATAAGTTTTTCTAATGAATTATTTGGGGGAACTTCTTATTTCAAGTTTATTCTTGAATTTGACACTTATTTATTTATAAAACGAAAATGGTTGCAAAATGTTCATTTTTAATTTCTACATCACATCGTTGAAAAACATTCCATTTCCATTTGAAAAAATTGAGAAATTTCAATTTAAAAAGTTCTTAATTGAAAAATAATTTTTGGACACCCTATACAGTTTTAGGAAATGAAAATGATTCAAAAACATTAATTGTCTCGTAACTGGTATTCACACAAATTTTTCTTAAAACCCATAATTGAGACTGTGGTGATTTTTTTAATATCCATCTGCGGATTGCATTATTTCAACAGATTGCATTACATCTAAGTGGTTGGAAGATATTCAATGCTAATATAGGAATGAATATAGAGCCTAGAAAGAAACTTCATAAAATGCACTGGTCCTATAATTTCGTCTTGGCTCGCCCTGTACGTTCGAAAGTAATTTCCAGTTATAGACTTTTTTATCTACTTTACTTGCAATTTTTTTTAAAAAATTTAGCTACCGTAGAACTCGAGATATCGAGGTCCTACGCACTATAACCCCACCTGTATATATAACTAGCTCAAATTTAATAGAATTTGGGGACAATTCTATTGGATACTTAGAGTTAGAGTCATCAGATGTGTGCCCTCCTAGATGGTAGCTACTCAATACTGGCCGACAAGAATAACATATTTCATTATATTCATGAAATAAGCAGATTTTGAAATGTTTTAATATCACTTTATCACTTTTTTTAAATAACAATATATGTTTTTATTTTCCACAGAAGCTTATAATGTTTACGTGACAATATATTATGATATTATTATCAATGTTCAATGACCAGTACGCCAATTATAAGGTGATTGAAATATGTGAAGAATATTGTATATTCTTTTATTTTATGAAGTAGTAATTTGCTTATTTGCAATATACAAATAGTTTAATTAGTAACAATATAAACGTGTTCAAGATATCAATGGCTGACGGAACAGTGTAGCGGGAAGTAATGTAAAAGCTATATTAAAAGTTATTAATACTTTTTTTACGTATAAAACACGCGTAAGAAGAGTGCTAATAGAACGGGTGATACAGCAGTTGAAATATGGTATAAGAATATGGTAAAAGTATGTGAAAATTTACCGATTTCCCTGTCCACACTTAGTGCGAATTTTACTCAAAAATTTAAGAATGCATAAATGAAACACCAGCAGTTGTAGAAGAAGATGTAGACTAATTTCTTGATAAAATTAGATACAACATTTAGAAAACAATGTATTAAATGAAACATAACCGGCTTCATGAGAAAGATATGAAATAAAGTTTAAATAAGTTTTCTACTTCCGATAACTTTAACTTAAGATTCTATCAGTATTTTTTTTAAGAGGGTGGTGTCTCATGATGTAAAGCGAGATATAAAGAGTATAACTTGACAGGCTGTTTAAATCTTGAGCGCTACAACACGGGAGAATCAATTTTTGATAATAAACTGATCGAATTGTATTTGCTTGAACAACATAGCTCAAGTAAAAATCAAATGCATGAATAGTATTACCAGGAATATTTTAAAATATAAAACATGACACAAGTCAATAGGTATAATGCGTTTTACTCATATTATAAATGGTATCTAATGTTTTATAGTGATAATATTGAATGTTAGTGTTCGTTTGTGCTATGAAAATCTGGTTTAGTTATTTTCTTACTAATAATGATATTTGATCGGTTCGATTATCTCGGAAATAGGATTCCTTTGGCTACCATGGCAATGAATAAAATTACTAGTGTGCAGAAGTAAGCTGGTGCAAATATTTTCAAAGATGCGTTTCAGTGTGCCGAATTCAAGTTGATAAAATGTAACAACGACGTATATTTCTTTGCCGCTTTATACCGGTAAAATGTCGATCTTTTGAAGACTGTTCCACGTGTCCATATATCCTCTCTAAAACATTTATGTTGACGAAAATATTGCAGTAATCGGAAATAACTCTAAACGGGGTGTTCGTAATAAATTGAACTGGCGATTCCTTGTTGAAAATTTGGGTGAATTCTTTATATACATTTTTTAAATAAGCCGGTTTTTTTTTCTCAACTATACACCCTTAGACGAACGCCCTATAAAACAGTTAATAATTATTATTTCAAAATATCGTACGAGGAAAAAAGCAAACGTTAACACATCAGTTCTAAAAAAAAAATCACACCAGCTTACAGAGTGTCTTAGATTAATTTAATCACGCTCATGACTTTTTATTGAGTACCTGTTGTCAAAACGACTGATAATATGAATATTTTTCTAGATATAAAGATTTCTAAATCAATCAGGTTTAGTCAATTTTTATAATTGAAAAAACAGTTAATTGTTAAACACCTGCTAATTATTATTTTTCCATTTACGAGATATTAAAATAAAAATTACATCTTTTAGAACACCGGAGCATGCACTTAAATAAGAAAGATTTACTTTGAAAAATGATATATGGAAAACTCGTCTCTTTCAACAAGAAATCAATAGTTAAATTCTTTGTTCTTTAATACGGGATACCCAATATAATCCAAGAGTCTTATTAGAGAATATTAATTCTGTAATATGCTAGTTCTTCTTTTCGTTGGAACCTGTTTTTGGCACACTCATTTCTAAACTTGTCCTTAAAATACAACTAGATAAAGATTTTCTTTAGAAATGGTGTCCCATAAATAATGGACAATCTTGAAAATGCCAATAGGCCCGGCCATAACCTATCAGAATATCACAGCTTGACCTTATTAAAAACCATACGGTTTTCGAGATATGGGCACGTTTCTGCATGTTTGAAAATTTCTACTCTAGGATAGTATTCTGCATGCCACCGCCACAAGGAACGGATTTTTTCATTGTTTTTGGTGTGTATTCTAGTTGTGCTATCAAATATGTGTAGGTGTTTTAGATAACGACGACGCTGTTCTAGAACAAAAATGTAATTATTAATTTCGGTTCCACCAAGATTCGGTCTGCTGAATTTGACCTTTGACGATATAAAGAAAAGTGTAAAGCGAAACTTGCCTCTTATCTTTAAAACTTGCCCACTTACGAGCTCACTTATTACTATATTCTAAAATGTTTTAAAATTCGTTCGAGTTAAGAGAATCTTAGATTGAAATAAAATAAAAAGTAATTTCACCTGCATTGATTAAACAATAAATAAAAAATAAAAGAAACAAAAAAGTAAACCAAAAAATTAGAAACATACTTAAACAAAAGAAATATTAAAAAAAGTACATGAAAACAACAGATAAAGATAGAAAAGGGAAAAATGAAAGGTTGAAAAAAAGGAAGAAAAAAAAGAAGAAACAAAATTTATAAATTTATTTGAGGTACCATGCATGTGTAATTATGGATCAGAAATGATTTGTTGTATCCATAGACATAATTTTAGTATAGGTTTATAGTTCAGTTTATATCTAGATTATAGTATTTTTTAGCATTAAGTACTTACCGACATTATAGACATCCTCTCTTAAACAGTGGTGTTGTGCGAATAGCTTTACAGCCACAGCCATATATTACCAGTATAGATAGATAGATAGACAGAATAAACAATATTAAAGAGAAATAGTCCAACAACTTATAATAAATATTCGAATTGCTCACTTCTAGTGCAGGCTCTGCGCCTTTTAATAAAGAAACGCTCATGCAATTCATTTAAGGATTGAACAGATCGGAAGTACACCTTCATGCATCTCCAGTAAGAAAAATCTATAGGATCTAGGTCTGGTGACTTGGGTTGACAAAATTGGAGCTAAGAGACCGATCCATCTTCCCGGATATTTCAAATTTTGGTATGCTCTCACCTTTCTCCCATAATATGCAGGGTATCAGTCGTTCTGTAGCCACATTGTCAGCCTCAGGGATAAATAGAGTAAGATCGGTGTGCCGTTTTGAAGGAATTCCAAATAACTGTCTGACTTTAATGTTGGTAGCAGTTTGAATGGGAATACCACTTGATCATTTAGGATACCTGTCCTCAAATTTACTTTAAATTGGTATTGTGGCCGATCTTCCCTCATCTTGTGGAGATTTTCCTATTGCCAGTTAATGTAAATTTACAAAGCCATCTCTTCTGTACGATGATTCATCAGACCACAAAATTTTATTTAATAAATCTGAATCCTCTCGTATTATCCAAAGCATTTTCCGACAAAATACCACTTTTATGGTATAATATCTGGATAGTAGAGTTTGCACACGTTGTACATGGAAAGGATAGAGTTGGTACCGCTTTAGAACCCTATGCACCATTGTTATAGGTACGCGAGTAGGTCGTGATATAGTACGCAGAGAAGTAGATGGATTGTCGTTAATTTCACCAAACACTTCGACGTCGGAGTCTTGACGAGATCTTCCTTCACTGGTAGCACAAAATGCACTAAGACTAGAAATTCTTTCCATGCAGTACGCGTTATGCACTCTAATAAACACGCGATACTCAAGATGGTGTGTGCTCGGGTACCTTTTTGGATAACGCATAACGGATGCACTGGCGTTGCCTCGACATTCGCAGCAAATAGAATGCATATTAGCATACTCACGTTGTGTATACCGTATACGAGGCATTGTGGTTCTCGACAAATTCCAATAAGCCCAGAGAAATACCAAGTCGTTATTATCGACAAACAAACAAAGTCTGAATCAGTAACCAAATAGTCCCAGTCCAGAGTTATATATACGTTACAGCCAGATCTCAATGAATTTATATAATTTCAGGGAAACGCCAGGTCACTACTAACACCGGATGTACAAAATGACATGCATCACATACGAGAATATCGATGAATGCTCTGGCCAAGCAATACAATTAAAAACTAGGTTTACTTGATAAATTTCGGTCCTCCACCATTCAAATAGCTATTTTTTTCTAACAGAAAAACTCAGAATTTTTAAACATTTCAGAATACAATAAATGAGCAAGTTTTTAAAATACGTGGCAAATTTCGCTTGGCGCTTTTCTTTACACCATCAAAGGTCATTTTCAGGATTATCCATTATTCCCAGGACACCTTGTATATAGCGATCAGAAAGTATAATTTATATATTTACTATTATTTATAGACCAAAGAAAGTATGTTTAACCTAAGGTTACAATATATCTGAATTCGGCGTTCCATTAAGACAACTCTCATATCTAAATAATTGTTCTGCAGTTTTCCACATGAAATTGTTAAAATACTTTCTTCCAATGTATTAGTCCATGAAACTGCAATATCTGCTACTACATCACAATCAGTGACGCTGTTAAGTGCCATATATTCAGTAGTGATTTACACTACAGCTAATAGTTATCATAAATCATGTACAAAGGCTATGTGATGGGTATAATAACCACAAAGCGTAATATAATATGTTGCCCAGACTGGATCAATGTTCCGGAATTGCTCAAAATAAGTTTTATACTGGACATACAGACTGTCTATTTTACGAGGGCCACACCAAATATCTCGCTTAATATCTATTGTAGAAGAAAAAAGTTTTAGAAACAGTTATCCCATTTTTTGTGAGCTATATTTCAGTAAAAAGAAATTTGAAATCCATAGCCTACTTTATGAGATATATTACAAAAACCTGAAAAATAGGAAAACCACAAACGGTTATAGCTTCCTTATTTGAGGAGATACGAAAAAAGTTAAAGGAATAAAAATTGACGGCAAAGACAATAAGAATAATAACGTGTAACAAAAAAATCGAAAAATGCAGTTGGCTTTGACATACGCTATTGTGCAAAAATGAAAAATACATATCTCAAAGTAGGCCATGACGCCATTAATTCCGTTATTTCTTTCTCATTCCAACGATATAAAACATGTCACAGAAATTTTAACCGATAGTGTCAATATTTAATATTTTACGAATACCACAATTCATATAATTGAATCGTAACAATCAGCTGTGCCATAATTAGTGAAAAACAATGTATACAGTTATTAATAAATTTGACAGATTGTCACTGTTGTATGTTGCGTTGTCGAGTTCAAAGACAAATTTTATATCAGTAATTATGGTGTACACCAATAATAACAAATTCGATATGATTAGCATTTATTGTCAGTACAATTTTGACGCTGAGATGGCAGTCACGGTTTACGGAGATAGATTTCCAGATGCTCCGCGGCCAAATCGAACTATGTTTAGGAAGTTAGTTCAAAATCTAAAAACGCACGGTTCATTTTCCAAAAAAAGAGTAAGGCGAGCGCATGTTGCGGATAATGTAAGAAAAGTGAATAGAGTAATGAATTATGTTAACCAAAATGAGGAAACCTCTTTGAGACAAATTCAGAGAAACTGTCGCATAAAAAAAGACAGTGCAAGAAAAATATTGAAAAAAAACGGATTTCGATGCTACAAAATGAGGAAAGTTCAACATTTAAATGAGGGAGATAAGCCAAGGAGAGTAAGATTTTGTAGATGGTTATTAAATAAGAAAAGGAATGACGCGCTGATATGTAGCAAAATTCTTTGGTCGGACGAATCAAATTTTTCTAATAATGGATTTTTCAATAGAAATATGCATTATAAGTGGACACGAGAAAATACACATTGGTGCAGAGAGACTGCTTTCCAAGAAAGATTTTCTACGCATGTTTGGTTGGGTCTTTTAGGGACTAAAGTAATTGGACCTTATTTTTATGATGGCAAATTAATCGCTCGTAGATACCTTAATTTCCTGCAAAATGAATTTCAAGATTTTCTTTATGAATTAACAGTGGCAGAAAGATTAAATTATTCATATTTTCAACAAGATGGGGCTCCACCTCACACTGCTGTAATATGTACAAATTATTTAAATCAAGTTATGCCAGATAGCTGGATAGGCACCTATGGACCCATTCTATGGCCAGCTCGATCACCAGATATTACTCCCTTGGATTTTTTCGTCTGGGGTTACATTAAAGACAAGGTATTTCAAACTGCCCCTAAAAATATTGAGGACATCAAAACCAGAATTCGAAACGCATGTGAGGCAATTACTCCTGAAATGCTCCAAAATGTAATGCGTGACGTGTCTCGTAGAGCACGTTTATGTGTCAGAATGCATGGTGCACAATTTGAGCATTTGTAGTTAGAAAAATAAATACACACAATTTCTTTTCAATATAGTAGTACGTAGTACTGTTATACATAGTTTTTCGTTTTTTTCTTTGGATGTTCGTTTTGTACTTGTATTTTTATTTATGAGATATTTATTGGTTTGTATTAAATTGTAATAAATAATTACGGAATTATAATTATTATAAAGTGAATTTTTACTATTATGGCACAGCTGATTGTTACGATTCAATTATATGAATTGTGGTATTCGTAAAATATTAAATATTGACACTATCGGTTAAAATTTCTGACATGTTTTATATCGTTGGAATGAGAAAAAAATAACGGAATTAATGGCGTCATGGCCTACTTTGAGATATGTATTTTTCATTTTTGCACAATAGCGTATGTCAAAGCCAACTGCATTTTTCAATTTTTTTGTTACACGTTATTATTTTTATTGTCTTTGCCGTCAACTTTCATTCCTTTAACTTTTTTCGTATCTCCACAAATAAGGAAGATATAACCGTTTTCCTATTTTTCAGGTTTTTGTAATATATCTCATAAAGTAGGCTATGGATTTCAAATTTCTTTTTACTGAAATATAGCTCACAAAAAATGGGATAACTGTTTCTAAAACTTTATTCTTCTACAATAGATATTAAGCGAGATATTTGGTGAGGCCCTCGTAAAATAGACAGTCTGTATATTAGTTCTACATATATCAAATTTTGTAAATATTTTAGAACATCTTGCTTAAAATACTTTATTGACAATTGAAGTTTATTAGTAATAATATTTAGTGTAGTACGTGAAATATTTATGTCACAGGTCACCTTCGAATAAAAATGGGTTTGTAGTAGGGTACCACATTAATTATTAATTCAATTTAATTTCAATTAGTGAAAAATACGTGGTTACATAATTAGTGAAAAAATGGCATCGGTCGGTAACAAAGTAAAGATGAAGTTTTCATATAAAGTAAGCCACACTATAGGATCCAGAGTTTTTTATTTTAATAGTCATTCAGTTTCAACTGATGATCTTGAGGGACAGAAAATAAACTTCTCAGATCTTCTCAACAAGAAATCTCACCTTTATGAACTTTGGATATAATCCAAGCTCCGCACGATTTTTCATTTGTAGCGAACGAGATGCGCCTGTATATATAAATTATTGATTAAGTAATTTATTTCTGAGGAGGCAAGTTTACTTTCAAAATTAATTATATCAAAGAATAGACTTTCTGATAGTAGTAAACATTGATTGAAGTGTCATCTTTCCGCAGTTTGGCGAGGTTGTAATGAAATTACATCACAGAGGAGTCGAATTAGATAGATAATTAATGATCCGATTCAGATGCGCGTCTTATTTAAGGTTATTTAAGCCAGCTTCTCATTGAACTACACCCTTTCCCTTCGTCTGTACGAGGCCCATCAGGATTTGCGGTTAGGCCAGCTTATTTAGATCTGTTAGCTATCTGGTTAACACGCTACGCCAGGAAGTATCGGATACGGAACTAACCGTCGAAAGCAACAAGCCTATTTATTTTTATGGGGCTAATTATTTCCACATCCACGTAGTGGATTGGAAGTATAGTAACCGTAAAAAAATGTTAAAATTTTTTTTTTTCTTGAAATAGGTTTAGAATGTTATGAAACGTCGACATTTTAAATTTGAGCGAAAAAAAACTTTCCGTTTGTCGGTCTAACTTTTTTTGTCAGCACGTTTTCTCCGGAACGGTTTAAGATATTGACTTGAAATTTTGTACACGTATATATTATAACGAGATCTGGAACTGGAATGTGTTTTGAACATATCCGGTGGAGGGTTGGGGGGTAACAAAGGGGAAATAAGTAAAGCAAGCTGGTAAGAGTACAGAAACTTGAAATTTGGTATATGTACTAGAAGCCAAGGCCTCAAAATTCTTTATAATATTTTCCAACCCCCCCCCCCCCCCCCATCACCCACTCCATTATTAAAAAGGTTGATAAAATAAAATCAAGAAATTCACTTGAAATTTGGTATGCGTATATATTATAATAAACCAAGAGCTAGCGACACTCAAACCGCGCTGATTCCATTGTGAACAAAAAAATTACAGAATGTAGTACTTCTCGAATCGGTTGCGTTTATTAAAAAAAAAAAATTGCGTTTTCAAAACGTATTAATGGTCTCATCGCAATGTGGATAAAATATTTGATACAGCTGCTAGACACACTACTAAATACGAATTCAAGTGCCTGCCAGCCGGAATCGGTTGCGAAATCCCGCCTGCCAATTAAAAGCCAGTCCCAAAAACTGCATAATTTGGCTCATCGCAATGTGCACGAAAAAATTTCACGAGATAGTTTAAAGCATTCAAAATTCATTTTCGAGTGCCTGTCATTTCAATGTGCACCAAAATTTAAGAAAAGCTAGAAATTAATTTAGATGCGATTTAAAGCGTTTGCCTCTCCGAATATAATGCACAATGCCGCCTTCCAGCTCTCCAAGGCCGCACGATCTCGCTCAGCCCCGGTGACATATTCTTCAATGTTATATTATTTTGTTATTATTTTAAATGTATAATACATGTTGAGATGAAAAATAGGATATTTTGCAAGAGAAAAAAAGAACTTCTCTTATGGCGTACTTCAGTGCATAAAAAGTAATGGGTGCTTTTCCCCTTCAAAAAATATGATTTACAAACTTGTATCTTCATCAATTTTTGAGATACTACAAGAGAAAATACGTTTCCATTTTACAAGTGTTTATTTCTACAAGAAAAATTTATTAAAAATTCATTCGCTCAAGTATTCCTCATCAGATTCTCGCTACAATCAGTTTCTACCCCATCGTTGTCATTCTCATTTTCTTCAATGCTTGCAACGTTTTCCGGCTGATCCGTTTCTTCTGTAAAATGAATAATTTATTAATATTACTTAACAGCAGCGAATGCGGAACTAATACCTTGAATTGATGTCTGAGGCTGGATGATTATGTCTTGGGCGAATCGTGGGACTTGGTCTCCTTCGAACCAGTTGAACGTGTACTTTCCATCCTTTTCAAGCCATCCGCAATCATGAGGACAAAGAGCCGTTGGTATTTTTAAGTACACATTGCTTCAAATATTTGCGATGTAGGTTGCTCGCAAAACTTGCTGTTGAAGCTCTGCCTTATAGGGGGGAATAGTGGATTCATCGAAATTTGTTGCATTTTTCATGAAAATTTTACACACATGACTGACCTTGAAATTTTTTAAGAAAATTGATAACCATGCCTCGTTAACATTTTGCACGTCTCTCACGCTGTACAATTGGTGTTCCTTTTAATTTTGCAATATTTTGAAACCTCTTTTCCCCCCTTTCCTGAAAAAAGATGGATTGAAGTCACAACCTGTCAAAGCATGGAATCCAGGTAGTGACTTGCATAGATCGGGACCCAAGTGTGAATACAATTTCGTTACATCAACGTAGCGTTGAGAATTCGATACGCTAACATTCATATAAATCTTTGTTCCCATTTTTACGTGTTCCATGTTTGCAAGCATTGTTATAAGAATGTCGGTATCTGGACATCTTACGATGACGTCTGAATCTTGATTTCCATTGCAAACATGGTATGCGATTTTCGTGTCAGCCTCCTCGTACTCTTCTCAAGACAATTCTTCAACAATTGTTGAAACGAGTTTTCCGTTGACAACTTTAAATTTGTGACACTGTTTCGCGTTAACATACAGCATTTTTGTCTAAAAATTCATCGCGTACTTGTCTTTCGACTACTCTTTGACAAAAAATTCAATCAAAGCCTTTTTAAAATGTATGCTCTTCAAATCTTTTGTAAAATCGGTGTAGTGCTTTTGCTCAGAACCTGAGATTCGGAATTAGCGATCTTCTGTATTATCTCGAAGCAAATGCTCATTGTCTTTGATGGACGGACTGAAGTAAGAGTCGAACATTACCGCTATTTCTTTCGCCTTGTGGTACAGAAAAACATTTAGGCATTTGCGGGCGATTTTCCCATACTGAACAGAAATTTCCTTGATTGTATGGAGAGCAAAAACAATCATCAAAGACCACGAGATGGACATTACTTGGCTCACAACTTTCAATTTGTAATTCCAATGACTTTATAAGCGCAGACTTGTTGGCTTTATGTATGGAACCGTCTACGTGACACAGCGAAGGAGGCATCGGTGTCAAGGGATACTGGAAAACCTCAGGTCTAATGATCAACTGTCACCCCTAAAAGCCTACCAAACAATTCTCTCTGCATCTTGAACTTTTCCCACAACCCTACTTTTTTTTTGGCTGCGCTTTCTTCATGGGTTTCTCGAATCTGTCTTTGTTTACGCTACACTCCTAGATTAATTTTTTGCGTAACTCATTGTGTTAAGCACGCCATTGAAGTTTAACTTATGATTTCGGCGACACTTAAAACTGTACCCGCACTTCGTTAAAGCCGATAACGTGAAAAATATCAGATTCTGGTCTTGTACTTCGCAAAAAACACAGAATTTCTCTTTTTCACCCATTTTCTATTTTCAAATAAAAATATACGTCTACGCACTCGAAACATTAGCTGCGACTGCGACTATTCAATCTATTATATGAGTGGTGTCCGTATTAATTTTGAGGGAAGGGGCGAGCAAGGCTGCGCGGCCTTGAAGAGCTGAAAGGCGGCATTGTGCATTGTTCGGTTAACTTTCAACGGCGCCGAGCGCGCAACTCTCCAGGGGCTGGCAGGCACTTAGTGCAACATGGCCGACAAGGCAGGCACTCGAAAATGAATTTTGAATGCGTTAAACTATCTCGTGAATTTTTTTCGTGCACATTGCGATGAGCCAACTTCTGCAGTTTTTGGAACTGGTTTTTTAATTGGCAGGCGGGATTTCGCAACCGATTCCGGCTGGCAGGCACTTGAATTCGTATTTAGTAGTTTGTCTAGCAGCTGTATGAAAAATTGTATCCACATTGCGATGATATCAATAAATACGTTTTCAAATGCCACAATTTTTTTTTTTAATAAACGCAACCGATCCGAGCAGGCAGGCACGCGATCTCATAATATACAATGTGAGTACTACATTCTGTAATTTTTTTGTTCACACGGTTTGAGTGTCGCTAGCTCTTGGTCTATAATGACATCTGGAACTAGATTATATTTTCGGATTATTCCGTTGAAGGGTTGGGGGTTAAATAGGGGTAAATAGGGGAAAATAAGTAAAGCAAGCTGGTAAGAGTACAGAAACTTGAAATTCAGTGTATGTACTAGAAGCCAAGGCCTCAGATTTGGAATCTGGAACTAGATTATATTTTGAGATGTTTCTGTTGACGGGTTGGAGTTTAGATATGAGTAAATAGGGAAAAAGAAGTAAAGCAAGCTGGTAGGGGTACAGAAACTTGAAATTCGGTGTATGTGCTAAAAGCCAAGGCCTCAGATTTTTTGTAATATTTTTCAACACCCCACTCCATTATTAAAGAGTTTGATAAAATAAAATTGAGACATTCACTTGAAATTTGGTACACGTATGTATTATGACGACATATGAAACCAGATTATATTTTGAGATGATTCCGTTCAAGAGCTGGTGGTTAAATAGGGGTAAATAGGTGAAAATAAGTAAAGCATGCTGGTAAGAGTACAGAAATTTGTGATTTGGTGTATATACTAGAAACGAAGGCCTCAGTTTTCTTTATCATATTTTCTATCCCCCACCATTAAAAGGGTTGACAAAATTAAATTGAGATATTCACTTGAAATTCTGTATACGTATGAATTTCATTTTAATTCTTTCAAGTAATCAATTAAATGGCATTCTACAAATGTTGTATTATTGCTATCATTTATCAAATTCAATTTTTATTTTTATTTTATTATGTAACTATTAGACTAAAACGAATATCAAATAAACGTAAACGCTAAGAATTTCTTAAATGCAAATTTCAAGAATAACATCTAATACTCCTAGTAAATTCCTCCTCTTTTTAGTTTGCCAATTTAGAATTTGCATTACCGCTTTTTGAACTTCGCCAACCTTACTTTGCATACGAATTGTTACAGGGAATCGTTTAATCGAAGATTTCAACTCCAGGAAGGCTTCAATTACTTGGTTTTTTAAGACAATAACTAAATTGGGAAGGTAATTTCTAACATAGATCAAGTCTTTATCTAACTAAATTTTCTAAACTACTAAAACGTTGAAACGAGCTTCCCTTAAAATTAGGACATTTCAAACATCTGTTTTGTTTTTTGCATTTGTGAATAGAAAATCTCACTGGCTTGAATGTAAACCTGCACAGGGTGTTGAACGCGAGTTTGACAAAATCATACATTCGGGAAGCATCCCTACCGGCGTATATTTCTTATTTTCAATTTAATGCCATGTTCATGTAAAATGTTCTTCTGAAACAGTATTGGAATTATTCGTGTTAATCAAGTTTTTAAATCTTTAAATAGTTTTAAAAAAGAAGAAGTTTTCGGTTAGAAGCGTACTTATATGTTTGAGAGCTCCAAGTTTAAATGGGATAGAAATGAGTTTTTCCAGTGAGGTAAAATATCTAGGAGTAATCCCGCATCAAGAACTTACCTGGAACTCAGATCTAGAAAGGACACTTACAAAAACATTATGGCTATTTGGATGTGCCACGAGCCATTTGGTAAGACTTGGATTCTAAAAGAGAAAATGATCTACCGGTCTTTCGTATAGACTCATGGTGACCTATGCGTCATCTACATGATGACCAAAAACTGAAGAAAAGTTAACACAGAGTGTTATTTTTCTATTTTCTTCTTTAATGTTGACGACCACATCTATTCATTGTAATAGCCTAAGTGTTAATAAATGAATTTGAATTTGAATTTAAAAAACTGCTGAAATCGCAAGGCCTTGCCTATTTAGCTATAACAGAGGAAATCTGCTCTTATTTTACAATAACGATGAAGGCAATGCTAGACCTACTTCCTCTGCATCTGTATGTAAAAAAGGAGGCAGAAGTTAGTTCCCTAAGTCTGCACTTGGTAATCTCATTCAAACCTGGCAATCTGGTTGATTGGTTAAGGTTTGATGTACTGATTGAAAGCCTGCATACAAGCAGGATCAAGACACTGCGACTGGAGAAGGGATCTTGGCATTGTAGTATATTTTAACTGATTCTTCAGATATTATTTTGATATGTCCTATATCATTTTAATTATCTAAGACAATTTTTACATAATCTGAGGTGCCCAATGGCTGCCATACTGTCATATATTTTATAATACTTTCAACATTGAGATGAATCCCACGACATCTTATTTATAAAAATCGGTCCAGTAGTTTGATCGCTATGATGGACCGTCTATATCCACTCACATTCACACATAAACTGCCAAATTATCTCTCTGTTCAGTTTTGTCGTAGTCGGATAGAAATATACGGAGAGTTTTAACGGTTAAAATAGATTCTATGTGAGATATTTCGGTTTATTTATTTCATAGTTGAAGTTCTCGTTTGAGTCATGATAAATCATCAGAAAAAAAAAGTTTCAAGTCAAATGCAGCTGTTATTAATGTGGAAAATTTGGTTATTCTACGAACCAAAGTAATATTAGTTTAAGTGCTAGGACTTCCGTTGAGTCAACTATTGTTACAATTTAACAAATCAGAAATCTTAGCGAACACATTTGTCTAATGTTCAATGACTAACACAACAAATAGTTACTTACAAGTAAAAGCTTTACGCAAATGGCCCATTATCAAATGTATTGTTTGTGATGAGTGAGTGAGTGGATCCAGGCATTAGAAACTTCCGTGACAACAGTAATTGTTTTCAGTAATTAATTAGTTGCTAATTTTAACTTTATAAAGAAAATATATTAGCCCAGGTGGTACATAGTTTTGACCCTCAAAATGACCCAGGTTTTTAAAATAGTTCTATTTACAGAATAAATGAAGTAAGTGAAAAATGGTCAAGAACTATCTTTAATTTTGCAAATTAGGTAACTAAATCTGGTTTTCTCTTCACCCTACGCTAATATATTTGGGTATACAACTGAAGCTAAGTATATTTTTTTATAAGAGAGGTTCTTCATATTTTTCCTCAGATCAACAGCTTCAGCAATATTTGGATGAATCCGTTACCACGTTACATTGTCCATAGAAGGTCATTTTAATTAAATACACCATTATACACCTAACAACTACCGAGAATTTCTGAAAAAGCTACTAACTATTACTCGGATAGTACTGATGTGGAAAAAAATACATATAAACCATTTTCACATTCTTGTGAGCTTGACTTCTAACTTTGTATGTAGGAAAGTCTTCAATTCAATGTTCACTCACTTCGAGATGTTGTATATTTAATTTGTATGGCTTACATTACAATACAACTCGACACTTTTATAAAAAAATCCAATATGGCGATTCAAATATGGCGGACAGGTTTCTGTCATTTAATATCCAATTCCAATGAAAATTGGTATTTTGGGATTTTTAAGGTCGTAGATTATAATTATGTATTCTACACTCAGTAATTCAGCATGGTGGTGTCAATACGGCGGATAAGTTTTTTCGTCTATCGGGCTCCCCATGCTTTCACGTTTATTAGCATTATTTTCGTCCTTTAAGTGCATTTTTCTTATAATTATTTATTTGTTATACTATATTTCCTTAACTTCAATTGTTTTTACCACGATTTTCAGTATAGGGTGAACAGAGAAGTTATTGCTCCAAAAACCTAAATTGCGAGATGGGGTTCAGTAAACATTTTTCAGTAGAATAAGTATTAAAAACACTTGGTATTACTGTTTCACAATTTTTTATTAAAATTTCTCTGACATATGTTTCGACCTTTCGACCATTATCAAAGAGTTATAACAGCTAACCTAAAAGTGACCATTACGAAATATTTATACGATTTGAGAGGTATATATTTAAAATTTTATTACTTATTTCTAATATAGCTACTACTAGGAATTTAATTTAAATTTCTTATTAATATTTCTAGGTACGTTTAATTTTAGTATGGTGTCTATTATGGGGGTATTATGAAATTTAGTTTGTGTATTAGTAACGTTTTTCTGTTCATTTAAGGCCTTCTTGATTTCTAGAATTTCAAGCATGTCCAACCTATTTCCCTTATTGACGTTGTGCAAAAGTTTAATACTCCGTTGAAAAAATGGCTTTTATCAATACAATGTTCTGCGAAACCTGTTGATTTTTTATTCTCTAAAATAGACTTCTTGTGTTCATTTACCCGTACGTCTAAGCCTCAACCACTCTGACCTATACATAGAGCATCGCAATCGTCACAATTTATTTCATATACTCACGCTTTTTGTGCGTTTTCAGTTTTTTCTTTGTTGGTAATTAACAAGTGACCTAAGTTGTTTGTATTTGAGGAAATGGTATTAATGCCAAGTTTACTTAACCTGTTACAGATTGAGTTGCTAATATGTTTTATAAAATTAATACTATGCCACTTTTTATTTTCTTTGGATGCGTTATAAAATTGTTTTTTCAACAGATTTCTTTGTTTGTTCTTAATTATCTTGTCTATGAGAGATGTATGATATCCATTGTGTTTTGCTATTATTTTAAGGGTTATAACTTATTTTGTAAAATTGACATTATTTAACTTTAATCTATGGACATTACTATGAAAAGCTGACATTTTTATCTTCCAGGATTGATTACTATTTGCATGTATGAGTGTATCAGTAAAAGTGGGTTTTCTATAAATATCGATTTCTAAAATGGGACCTTTGTGTGTCAACGAAATATCTAAAAAAATCTATTTTCTATCGTAAACTGAATTTTATTGTTTATAGAATTAATAAAATGAATGAACTGAATGAACATTTTTCATAAATGAGTCTTAATTACTATACATATCGCACAACTATAAGGAAGATTTATGAATAATACTAGCTATCTTGGTCTATATTGCAATATTTCGACGTTGTCTTATTTTCCACGTATGTCGAGTTAAGTAAATTTTACTTTCGAGTTTTGCAGCATTTATTATACATAATTTAGGTCGTCCTGACGTCAAATTAAACACTGTTTTCTGAGAGAGTCGTTCTCTTTTTATTTTACACAACCAAATAGTTTAATTGGTTCAAATAATAGGTATATTTGCCAATTAGTACGTAACAGAGTTATTGAACTCATAAATAAGACGATTACAGTTTATGTTTAAAAGATTTGTTTTGGAATAGAAATAAGCTCTGAAGTAGTAGCATTATTTTGTCTTAAAAAGCAAAATATATTAGTTCAGTAACGATAATTTCATCACACATTTACAATAGAAAATCGACAATTTCAGACTTTGTTTAAATGTCTTGAAACTTTAGCATGACCTAGTTTAAGACTCGATATTATAGCGGAATAACTTTTTGCTGCATTACATTTAAATATTTATGTGAAATTATTACAGTGGGATAACGTATATTGATTTTTTTCTAAATTAAATCCAAAATTTTGAAAAGAATACTTGTAAGAAGAAGAAAATTACGGGGTGCTTCCCTAAAAAAAAACTTGGTGCCTTTTAATTACCACCCTAATACGCACCCTATGTATTCCTCCATACTTCTGGAACATCCGATATACCAATTATGGTTGTAGTTCCCCATTATTTGGCATTAAAACTCCACGACATATTTCGTAACTTTATATACCAATCTTCAATAACGAATCGTTAGCATCAGAAATCAACGAAAATGCCTCCGTTTACCTATTTACTAATAATCACCAACCCTAATTTTACATAATTAAATTATGGCTCTATTAATTGGCGCGGTATTGGGATATTGGACATTTCGGTACGACTATTCCTATGAATATGACATAAACTCATCTAAAATTTACTAGAAGTTGTATTGATTGTAATCGATACTGATTAGTTTTCACGCCAGCAAGCCGAGTATCCCTCTTACTCAAGCAGGCTTCCAACATTGTTATTAAACCGTTATAATATTAATACATTTTGATGTAAATTACGTTCCTTTAAAAGCATACTTTGATCTGCGAGCTGCAAGATCTTTGAATTATTTCCTATATTATTATTCTGTCTTTAATGCAGGCTTAAATAAATTTGTATGTGCTCATGAAGATGCGAACAAACGCATTATAAATTTTTAAGCGTTTTCTACAATAGGTAAATTGGCAGCGTCCTCTTACAACAATATTTTTCTTTGTATAAATATCATAAAATAATTTACAAATTTTCTCTTGTAATCTCAAATCAGATTCTTAATCAAATCCATGCGCTTTCATGTTAAAGAAAAATCAAATCTCTCTGGTAAAATTATGATGTAATCGACATTTGTTTTAATAGCAATCTCTATTTCTATTATGCCATTTTTTAAAAGAGCATACTTTTACTTCCACATCCACGTAGTGGATTGGAAATATAGTAATCGTAGAAAAAATTTCATGTCATGAAACGTCTACATTTTAAATTTGAGAAAAAACATTTCCGTCCGTTGGTTTGTCGGTCTGTCTGCAACTTTTTTTTGTCCACGCGTTTTCTCCGGAACGGTTCAAGATATTGACTTGGAACTTTGTACACGTATATATTATAACGAGATCTGGAACTGGATGGTTTCTCTGAACATATCCGTTGAAGGGTTCGTGGGTAAATAGGGGGAAATAAGTAAAGCAAGCTGGTAAGAGTACAGAATCTTAAAATTTGGTGTATGTACTAAAAGCCAAGGCCTCGAAATTTTTTATAATATTTTCCATCCCCCCCCCCCCCCAGGCCCCACTACATTATTAAAGTGGTTGATAAAATAAAATTGAGATATTCGCTTGAAATTTGGTATATGTATATATTTTAATGACATCTGGAACTAATATGCGATTCAAATGTATTGACCCCTCACTTTAACCACGAATATCTTAGAAACAGAGAAGCAGAAAAAATTGAAATTAATATGTGTTCGTTATGAGTCTATTCTAAATCAGTCACTGAAATTTTAATAATGTACATTGAACACTTTTGAAGTTCTGCTAAGTTATATTGAAAAATGTCCTACTTTTTAAGAAAATTTTAACTATACCAGTTTTAAATCTATTATATCTTGGAAAACATGCCTACTATGTAAATAATATTTTAGACACCGATAAAGCACGGCATTTTTTGTACGAAGAAATTTTTTCATAATTTTTATTCTAAAATTTTGCAGTTATTCTCAAAAAGATGACGTCATGTTTATTCGGTTATTTATCAATGTATTTAAATTTTTCTTGTTAAAAGAGTTAATTATATAAAATATAAGCATTTTCAGAAAAAATAATTGGTATACTTATATCAAATACTAATTTAGTTATCAAGCGTAATAGATAATATGAATGCAAACTTGCAATGCTTGCAATCCTTTACGCTTGATAACTAAATTAATATTTGATAAATACCAATTCTTTTTTCTGAAAATGCTTACATTTTATATAATTAAATATTTTATGAAAAAATTTTTACATATATTGATAAATAACCGAATAGATATGACGTCATGTTTTTGAGAATAACTGCAAAATTTTAAAATAAAAAATTATGAAAAAATTTCCCCCTACAAAAAATGGCCTGCCTGCTATATCGGTGTCTAAAATATTATTTACATAGTAGGACATTTTTCAATATAACTTAGCAGAACATTAATAGTGCCCAATGCAAATCATTCAAATTTCAGTAATTGATTTAGAATAGACTCATAAAAACACATTTCAATTTTTTCTGCTCCTCCGTTTCTGAGATATTCGCGGTTAAAGTGAGGGGTCAATACATTTGAATCGTATATTAGATTATATTTTTGGACTATTCCGTTGAAGGGTTGGGGATTAAATAGGGGTAAAAGGGCGAAAATCAGTAAATCAAGCTGGTAAGAGGACAGAAACTTGAAATTCGGTGTATGTACTAGAAGCCAAAGCCTCAGATTTTTTTATAATATTTGTCAACTCCCCACCACCACTACTCAATTATTAAAGGGGTTGATAAAATGAAATTGAGATATTCTCTTGAAATTTGGTACACGTATGTAATAACCACATCTGGAACAGGATTATATTTTTAAATGATTCCGTTGAAGGGTTGGGGGTTAAATAGGGGTATATAGGGGAAAATAACTAAAACAAGCTGGTAAGAGTACACAAATTTGGGATTTGGTGTATATACTAGAAGCGAGGGCCTTATGTTTTTTAATAATATTCTTGCATTTTTACGTCTCGATGCCGACCGACGCCTAGCGTCGTTTTTGTAAAACGTATGTATTTGATAAATGTTCATTTCTAGATTCATATTCTTGCATTTTTATGTCTCGGCGCCGATCGACGCCTAGCGTCATTTTTGTATAACTTGTATATTTGATAAACTTTGATATCTAAACTTATGTTCTTTCATTATTTCGTCTCGACGCCGACCGACGTCTAGCGCCGTTTTTGGAAAACTTCTCAATTTGATAAATATTGATACCTAGATTAATATTAACACTTGTATATTTGACCAATTTTGATACCTAAATTAATGTTCTTGCATTTTTACGTCTGGATGCCGACCTACGCCTAGCGTCGATTTTGTAAAACTTGTGTATTTGATAAATTTTGGTACCTGGTTCATATTCTTGTATTTTTACGTCTCGACGCCGGCTGACGCCTTGCGTTGTTTCCGCAAAACTTGTGTTTGATTAATTTTGATATATAAATCCATGTTCTTGCATTGTTGCGTCTCTATGCCGACCCACGCCTTGCGTCGTTTCTATAAAACTTGTGTATTTGATAAATTTTGATATTTAAATTCATGTTCTTTCATTTTTACGCGACGATGGCCGAGGCCTAGCGTTGTTTTTGTAAGACTTGTGTATTTGATAAATTTTGATACCTAGATTCTTACTCTTTCATTTTTACGTCTCGACGCCGACCGACACCTAGCATCGTTTTTGTCAAACTTGTGTATTTGATAAGTTTTGATACCTAGATTCATGTTCTCGCAATTTTACGAAACCCATTTTTTTGTGGAATATTAATATAAATCCTATTACAATTACTCCGAGTTGTGTAACTTTTTCATTTTTATCCGCAGCTTAATAAAAGTTTGAAAATTTCTAAAACATTTCTTTATTTCTATCCCCTGTACATTTTGCAGATTTTGTAAATTCCATGTCAGGCTTGAAAATTAGCCAAGTTCATTTTCAATGTCTTAACGAAGTTTGCTAAAACTTCTGTAATTTTTTTTATGACATCTGCCCGAAATATTATTAAAATTCTGTGGCCAATTATTTCCGCATACTAAAGTGCAAATATACTAAAGTCACTTTTAAAGAGACTTGAAAGTAAAATCTGGATGTGGAAGTAGTGATTCCTTAGGCAGCGGTTTTTTACATATGAAGCTTCAAATATTATAATATATTACATAGGTACCAATAATTTTGAGAATTTATTTATGACAATAGCCTTTAAGTAAAAACAATTGTTTAAATAATAAATCAATTTTTTACTTTTCTTCCGTGTACTTACTGACAATATCCAAACTTAAATATAAATTCATTTAAAACCTTATGGAGTTTTTTTAACGTCATATTTATATGAACGTTCTGGCATTCCTAGCTGGTTCACCACTCAACCAGGACACGTACACATAGACATCAGCATAACAACCATTCACTGTGACACTGCCATCTGCCACAGCTAAGATTCGAACTCAGGAGAGATAACAGTGATTAGACATATTGTGCCATCCAACACTAAATACCATGGCCGGGATTCGAATCCGGGACTCCGTGGTTATAAGCCTAAAATGTAATTACTCCACCACTGTTCGGACTAATCCAATTTCGTACATAATTCTGCCCTTTAATTCCTCGATATTATTCAAATTCAGACTCTGGAGAGAATCTAGAGGAGTTAGATCGGGAGATCCAGCTGTCCACTCTATTAGTCTCCGTTTGTCAATCCACCTTTTAGGGAAAACATTGTTCATGTAAGCACTAATAGTAGGAATATAATGCGTGCACCATCATCTACAACATTTTCAATCGCAAATAACTCGAAAAATATTGATTTATCGAAAAAACTTCATAGAACATTTTTTGCTTAGAATTTATCCCCATATCGATGTCTGCGGTTAATTTGAGTGTACTAATATCCACCCTTGAAAAGAGGCGGCACCCACCACCAGGGTAAAAGCGCACATCAGCACTATATAACTTTTGTTCCTGCCAGTCCCTACTTACTGTCCAATTTCACGCCAATCGGTATTATTCGAAGAATTCTGAGGTAATAACCTATTTTTACCGTCAAACACTGAACTATTTCGGTCATTTTCAGGCAAGCTTTAGTTATTTTTAAATAATACTAACGAATATAAAACTAATTTTGTTGAATTAGTCGAAAATTCAATAAGTGAGAATATTACAGCCCTTCATTTTAATTGTTTAATTTTATAGATACAACACTCTCAACCAATTTTAAGACTTTCTTCTTTGGCAATTCTCTTATTTCCTACAAAGTTTAAATGGGTTGAAATTTATTATAATGGCACTTCGGTTAAACTTTGATAGTGGTTTTCACATCTATGTACAAAATATTTAATGGTCGAGAAATAACTGAGTGAATTTAGTGAATATGAATAGTTTCTCATAGAATTGTAGCAAATGCCATTACACTTCGTATTGATTTTTGTTCGATTAATCTTTACTTGTAAAGAAGAATTTCAATGAATGCGCTTCCGTTTCCTAAAAAACTATTAAATAGAATAATGTCCAGCATTAAAGTGCACATAATTTATCGTCGTCATGTCGACGACAGAACTGTGTTTTATTCAAATCGCACGATTGAGATGCTAAATAGGCGATTTAAACCTTTGAGAGAAGATAATTTTAAAGTTTATATATAGTTGGAATCATGAATTTTGTCGTTCACGTTATTAATTTATGTACTTATCAAAGACATGAGATTTTTTTATCAACTTAAATACTAGGGTATGACAATGTAAATAACAGAAAGTCACGTCTGATGTGTTTACGGCAGAAGTTCCAAGCGTAACGATGCGTTCTAGAGATGAAGAATGCTATGGCTTGTTGTAGCCGCAACCAATGTTCAGCATTCTGTCAGTTTAGTATAATAATAATATAATAATAAGCTTCATTTTCATTACACTCGCGTACACAAGTATAGAATATAGTCAATAGTACTTGCATGGAATATAAAATCAATTAAAATATAGAAAGATAAAAAAACACATTCAAATATTGACGTAAAATACATATTAAAAACTAGTTACTAAAATCGGCAGTAAAGTATTCTGTTTCAGAGTAGACCTTATTAATAAATTACTTACATCGACTTTAAATTCACCTAGTCTTTCAAGATTTTTAATATTAGCTAACTTGATGTATCCTGGGATTTTTCGGTCATCTTTAAATGAAAATTCTTATATTTTCTTACGTTTCGGTTTTATTAACCATCGTCAGAGGAAAAACTACAATATTTATATTAACGTACAATTATTTTATGTGATTTTACAAATTTAATTTTATTACTTACAATTTAAGAAATTTTTTGTTTACACTATATTAACATTTTACGTTTATTTCTGTTGAAAGTTTTAATGCAACTAAATGCTGAACAAAAGTATTGCCTGCTTTCTGGTCTGTGTTATGTCACTATTGGTACAGTTTATTTAATTTATGGATGCTAGTTATGAGGTTTTCTCTAAAGGCTGGTGGTGTGAAATATGATATTTTAAGAATTTTGCGGACTTGATGGAACGATGTAAAAATATATGTTGTTTGGTAATATCCCCTTTTTAGTTAATTTAACAAATTAAAGTATGTTTCACTTAAATTCTCTATATCAGTGCGGTTGTTTATTGCGTTGTTATGTCTTTTAATTTGTAACATTTCATGTATTGTCCTTCGATGATAATTTGGTTCCTTTTGTAAAATTTTTGTATTGTCAAAGTTAAAGCTATGGTTATGGTCTAAAGCGTGTTTGGTAAGAGCTGTCGAGTTTTGATTTAGTGTTCTTATATTATATTTGTGTGTATATATTCGTTTATGCAGGTATTGTTTTGTTTGGCCAATATATGTACTATTACAATTATTACAGTCTATTTTATAAATTGCGTTAGTTTCGTCTTTTGGTTGTAGTTCGGGTTTTAGTTTTGTAAAGAATTTTTTTGTTGTAGTATAAGGTTTATGCGCTACTGTTATATTGTGTTTTTTTAATACATTTGAAATATTCTCAGATACTTTTGGTATGTAAGGCATGGATACATAGTTGTTATTATTCTTAACTTTTTTATTCATATTCTTATTATAGATATTATGTATTCTTTTTTTAATTATTGGTTCATAAAAATGTTTAGGATAGGAGTTTGTTTCGAGGACGGTTTTAATTTTTTTCAAGTTGTTTTGTCTATATTTTGGATGTGCAAGTTGAATGGCTCGATCTGTTAAACTATTAACAACGCTCTTTTTGTAATTGGTAGGAGTATGTGAATTATAATTTAAGTATCTTTGCGACCAAATTTCTTTCGTGTACCAGTTAGTATCAATAATTCCGGATTCATTATATTTAATGGTAATATCTAAAAAGTTTATGCTCTTTTCTTTTTCAATTTCGGTTGTGAATTGTAAGCGTGGATGAAAACTATTGAAATTATTAACAGTATGAAAAAAATTAAAACCGTCCTCGAAACAAACTCCTATCCTAAACATTTTTATGAACCAATAATTAAAAAAAGAATACATAATATCTATAATAAGAATATGAATAAAAAAGTTAAGAATAATAACAACTATGTATCCATGCCTTACATACCAAAAGTATCTGAGAATATTTCAAATGTATTAAAAAAACACAATATAACAGTAGCGCATAAACCTTATACTACAACAAAAAAATTCTTTACAAAACTAAAACCCGACCTACAACCAAAAGACGAAACTAACGCAATTTATAAAATAGACTGTAATAATTGTAATAGTACATATATTGGCCAAACAAAACAATACCTGCATAAACGAATATATACACACAAATATAATATAAGAACACTAAATCAAAACTCGACAGCTCTTACCAAACACGCTTTAGACCATAACCATAGCTTTAACTTTGACAATACAAAAATTTTACAAAAGGAACCAAATTATCATCGAAGAACAATACATGAAATGTTACAAATTAAAAGACATAACAACTCAATAAACAACCGCACTGATATAGAGAATTTAAGTGAAACATACTTTAATTTGTTAAATTAACTAAAAAGGGGATATTACCAAACAACATATATTTTTACATCGTTCCATCAAGTCCGCAAAATTCTTAAAATATCATATTTCACACCACCAGCCTTTAGAGAAAACCTCATAACTAGCATCCATAAATTAAATAAACTGTACCAATAGTGACATAACACAGACCAGAAAGCAGGCAATACTTTTGTTCAGCATTTAGTTGCATTAAAACTTTCTACAGAAATAAACGTAAAATGTTAATATAGTGTAAACAAAAAATTTCTTAAATTGTAAGTAATAAAATTAAATTTGTAAAATCACATAAAATAATTGTACGTTAATATAAATATTGTAGTTTTTCCTCTGACGATGGTTAATAAAACCGAAACGTAAGAAAATATAAGAATTTTCATTTAAAGATGACCGAAAAATCCCAGGATACATCAAGTTAGTTTGATATCAACGGTCAAGAAAATACAAATATTTATTTAATATTAGCAGATAGCTTATTAAAAAGTGTTATACCCATAAGAGCGGTACCATCAGCAACCAGAGACAAGCGGTGATGCGGGATACTTACACAAAAACCACTGAATTAAATATATAAAGCGATGGTACGGTTAGTATATTTAACTGCTTAAATAGTTCTCGTGATAGGATAGCACAGTGCGAATCTTTTTTTTCTGAATTATCAAGATTTCATTAACTCTGGAGCAATTTCCCCAGCATATAATACCGTAGTTACTAGACGAGTGTATATGTGCAAAATAATATGACTTTAAGATGTCCAAGTTATCTTTACTTCTCATTTGCCATAATACGAAGCAATGTGTAGCTAATTTTCTCAATAAAAAATCAATTTGAATGCTCCACGTTAAATGAGTATTAAGATGTAATCCCAAAAACTTGACCGAGTCATTTTGCTGAATGCTCATTTTATTGGCTTTTACGAGAAGACCCTGGTTGGTTTCTTTTGCAGAAAAGAACAATAATTCGTTTTTTTGTATTATTTAATGCTAAGCCATTGCTGGAACAAAATGTTACCATATTATTTACAGCAGCATTTACATATATGCTGAGTTCAGCTACACTTGGTGCAGAGACAGCAGCAGATGTGTCATACGTAAATAAAGACACGAATGAGTCATCAAAATTATCAACAACATCGTTTATAAAAATTATAAGAAGCAATGACCCCACTACACCCCCCTGGGGGACACCGATATTGACCTTGCTAGTATCAGATCTATAACCGACACCGCTGCTGCTTATAACAACTTCCTTTATCCTATTCATCAAATATGATTTCAGCCAATGTAAAGCAGTTTTTTTTATTCCATATTTATCTAGTTTAATTAGCAATAAATTCAAATTAACTCTGTCGAAGGCACGCTTTAAATCGAAAAATATGCATGCGGTGTTATTTTTTGAGTCGAAATTATTTAAAATAAAGTTATATAATGAAAGAACGGCATTCTGGGTAGAAAGGCCTTTCCTAAAGCCATATTGTCTCACGGTTAGTAAGTTCTCATCTTCTAAATAAACTATTAGTTTCCCATGAAAAGTTTTTTTAATATATTTTTGAAAATTTTTTTCCTTCTTCAATTCTTTGGGACTTCCTGCCACATGTATGTTTTCTTTTAAGCGGTGCTAGGGGAGTCTACAAAATATATCACAATTAACCAGTATGTTACTGGTAAAAAACCTCTACGTCTGTGACGTTTACGTCAAAGGATCAGTTAAAGGTTGGTTTTTATAAATAAACAACACAAATAAGTATAAAAACTTGAAATTAAATATTTCGCCGACGTTTCGGAAATCTAATCTGTTTCCTTTTTCAAGGCTTTTTTTGAAAAATATTTTTTGCTGTGTATGACAAATACACAGCTCTAAGAATGTTTGTTATATTCAATATCCATAGATACTTACTATTTACATAGAACTGTTGATATAGTTAACAGTTTTTTAGTAACATACTGGTTAATTGTGATATATTTTGTAGACTCCCCTAGCACCGCTTAAAAGAAAACATACATGTGGCAGGAAGTCCCAAAGAATTGAAGAAGGAAAAAAATTAAGAGAATGCCACAAATAACATTTAGACAATATATTTTTGAAAAGTCAGATAAAAGGGGTATACCTCTATAATTTGATATTAAATTTGTGTCTTCTTTTTTGTGAATCGGTATAATCTGAGATTTTTTTAATAGAGTTGGAAATACCCCTACTTGAAATGAATGATTTATTAGGAAAGTGAGAAGATGAGTTATATAATCAACAACTTTGGCTAGCGTTGCAGTGGACGCATTTGTCAAATTTAATGATTGTCTATTTCTTCTCGTTATTTATATAAGTTTGTGGTGTTTTTTGCTGTAGTGTTTTATGTTTCCTGTAATCATTTAAATTGTTGTGTAAATAGTTTTAGTTACTGTTTGTAAAGAAACTAATCTCAAAATGCCCGGCCAAAGACTGAATGCAGTAGCCAGAGACATAGTGGTGAAATTAGTTGAGTAATTCAATCAGGAAATATGCAATGGAGGTTACCTTTGCAAGTAGTCCATGAGGTGAATCGCAAAATTGAATGTGGCAGATGGTTGTAACAGTCACGTTTTGAAAGAGCACTCAGTACATTAAATTAAATAAAAATATGTTTAAAATCTATGTATTGGTAAAATTGTTTTGTACGATCGTAAAACATAAATGGTACCCAGGTATAAAAATGGGGACAGGCCAAACTCTTTTTTGCGTGTGCAAGGGTTTGCTGGTAACAAGCGGTGCCTGACACCAAAGGAGAGGTTTTCTTCGGCCCGAGGCGAGGGAGGCCATTGAGTTATGAGAACAGGTTAATTCCGTTAATTAAGCAAATAGTGATGTATTATTTGAGAGCATTATGTTCAGCAGTTTGGCATGAAACCATCTACGTGTACTAAGTGAGAACAATTTCAAGTTGATCTGTTATTTTTGCGACAAAGTACCTGTTTCACGAAAGCGAAAGAAAACTCCTTTCAAATGGTACGTACGCCCATGCGTGTCATTCTGTGTGACCTTGAGTCGATTTGATTCGGAAATTAAAAAATTATGACGTCAACGACAAGATTAGTGATTTCAACTGTACATACTTATAAAATATAATACGGTGTGTTCCGGGATGGGGTACAGAAGTCTTGTATACTTTCTTATTGTTGGTTTTTCAAAAAAATGTTATTTTGTAGCAATTGAAAAAGCTACATTAATAATTTCAGTTTGAATACAGTAAATTGACCCTGATTAATTCATTTGTTTGAGTATGCAACCCACGATCTAGAGTTCGATAGTAGATGGTTGCCTATCTAGAGGGGGGATTATGTGTAGTAAACATGCTTTCCTTAAGTATGATTTCGAGTTAGAGAGGTTACTCACATATTCTTGTTGTTGGGATATTACACAATGCTGTAATTCAGTCTTTTAAATGCAAAGCCCTTTGTTGGCGCATTTTTATTGGCTAGACAAAGAGTTCTCTAGATGCTCAAGTTGGCAACACTGAGTGCGGGAGGACACTTCCGTCGGGGAGATTCATTTTTCGACAGCGACGAGAGAGTTGAAGGCGGCGGTCCCGGTTTTGTAGTAAAGAATTTGGGTTTTACATCGCTGACACTGAAAAGAGATTTGATTTGATGTACCCAGTGTTTCTATACCGTCCTGCCAGAAGCATTTTGTAAATTCCAGGAAGGAATTCTGTTGCTTGTCGTAATCTGATCGCTACGTGTCTCGTGAGGTTATGTAATACTCTCTATATGAGGTGAGCTTTCATTTTACTTAGTTTGGTGTCTTATTTAGTTCTTATTTATTGTAATTATTACAGAGTGTTTGGTATAAGCACATGTTTGGAGGGACTGGCCCTTTGAAAATAAGTTATGTTTGGAGAGGTTTATGTTCAGAATGAATGGTGCTGCCATTTTGGTTATATAAGGGGGGCCAGCATTTAGAGGAGTAATAGGAGGAAGTCTATTACTCAGATGTTTGGTTTATGTGGGTTCTGCTGACATTTTGAGAAGTTTTGGTTGGGAAGTTGTCCACAGCAGTCTCCAAGAGATTTGGGCCGAGTTTTGGGAGCGACTCGGAGTCGTAGTCGTGAGCAACGTAGAGAACATCATCTTAGGAAGTGGTGATAGGTCACGCTGCAGTCGTCAGAGGAAACGCCAAGGCTCCAATCAGGTTTTATTGTTACATTTTAGTTACATAATTTTATAGAAATTGTTATAGTTTCATTCAGTGATTTTTTTGTTGAAATATTAGAGTAAGTTGCATAACGATATGGTAACTACAATATGCCTGGCATGATGAAATATCTTAAGATTTTATACTGTAAGTAACGCTTGGTACCACGTGATATAGTTTACCTTCTACTGTGTCACATATGAAGTATCTTTAGTAGAACATAATTATTTTAGATCATTCTTTAACATTCTAGTGCACCAGTGAGCATTGTGGATATTGGCTCATAGAAACTTCTTAGTTACACAATACTTTAGCAATGAGCGGTGATTTTAATCCATTGTAAACCTTTAACTCGCTGTTGCAAATCTAAAACTCATAGTTGGTATCATCAAAGCCGTAGTTGCATTTCTATAAAAAAGAGGTCAAATCACTGAAGTAATTTTAGAGGGAGTCATTCATGCAATTTTGAATATCTTTTGCATATACAGATTAAGTTCAGGGCACAATTGGGAAACTATTTGTTTTTATTGTTGTGTATCTCACGTGTGTGTAATAAATGTCTAATGTCTACACGTTCTTATTATTTGCACTTGTACTCCTGATGTTTGTTTAAATTTTGAGACTTCATAGAGTAAAGTGAGAGTTTTGATATCATAGAAATATTTTGAGAATACCATCGCATGGTTGCTAGTAACTTAATGTTGTTCCGTGCTGGCAAAATTATTTAAATCATATTATGTAACATACAGCCGGTGGCGTCCTTTTGAGAGTTCACACAATCCTAACCCATGGCCCTATGCTCTCCAACAAAAATCGGGTGCCGTTCGCATCGGAATAACATGTTTTAATATTTAGGTATCAAAATATGTTACAATTTTTTATCAAAAATCTTGCTTATTCAGAGAAGTAGTGAGTAGGGACCAGATCTGTTATGAAATATACAGGATAGTAATAGCTAAACTCCGACAGGATGTTACGACGATTAAAATTTATTAGGCTCTGAAAAGTATCCAGCTGTCTATTATTAATTGCATTTCTAATTAAGGTTAGAGGTGTTTTAAAACCTCATGAGCCGTGACCTTCATATGCGCAGAGACATAATCCGTCCTGTTGACTCAGTTACACTTCTGAAAAATATTATGTTTATTGTTTACAATTTATCCCGAGCTCTTGTTTATGTATACAGCAAGGCAGCGTCCAGTGTCTTCAAAAACATACTTATAACTCAGATTACTTTGCCTTTTGCGCATTTCGCGGCTCATGAGATTCTGAAACACCTCTAAGAAAATCTTTCTACTATCTACGATTGTCATCAAAAGCATATTGGCAAACTTTTCAACTCTTCCATATTTGAGACAGATTATTTATTCTTTGAAACTCGTTATAATTGGATGATTATTTGTCAAATAAACCTCAAATTAAAATTATTACAAATAAGTCCAGGGCTTTGATTTGGTTCAATTTGTCTTTAGGTTGAAAATTTTATTTCGGTCCAGATCCCCGACGTGATAATAATAATAACAATAATAATACATATTAAATAAAGAAGAACCCTACTATAAATATAAACCGACATCAGTTGTTGAAACAGAAACCTATAAGATATACTGGGATAGACGAGTAATAACAGAACATTTCACAGAACACAACAGGCCGGATATAATAGTTACAAACAAAATGGACACAAAGACTTACCTATTAGATATAGCTGTAGCCCTAGTACATAACCTCATGAAGACAAAGACCGAAAAAATACACAAATATCTAGAACAAGAAATTAAAAAATTGCAGCACCAGGAGACAGTAACCATCATACCAATAATAATAGGGGCAACAGCAGAAATACCTAAATTTACCCTAGATAGCCTAAGAGAGTTGGAAATAGCCGAATATAAAATATATGAGCTCCAAAAATAGTCGTGCTAGAAACGTATGCAATAGTAAGGAAGGTCCTCAACAACAATAGTTAAAACCCAATTGTATCTTGCTAATGCAGCCGATGCAATTGTCCCACCGAAGCGAAATACTTCGTGAAAGAGCAAATAATAATAATATAATAATATTTATTTATTTACGAAAAGAAAGAAAATAACAATACAATATGTTTATAGTAAATAAATAAATGAAGCAAAACCCACAAAAGTAATCCTTGCAAGTGGATATTATTACTTATACATACTTACATTTGTTAAGTGTGTTGTGGTATTGTGTATATAACGTTTCATTTAGCACTAAGTGTAGTGTGTATATGATAAACTGTAATCTAACCAAAGATTTAAAATCTTGTATGTTTTCTATTAACCAGAAATTTCCCATCGAATGCGATTCTTTTGTAAAGTGACAACTTCTAAAGGCAATTTCCATGAGTGGAATACCACTTTAGATCGTAATGTAATTATTGAAGTGATCAGCGTTGACTAGTGTAACATGTGAAAATTCCGGAAGTGCAGTAATTAATTTTGATCACATGACAAGCGAGGGTAATAGTCAATTAAATTCAATTGTTTCAAGTACGACGATTTTAATTACCATAGTTTTTCTTCGATCGCACATGATTTCATGGCAGCAACAGCACAAAAGGCTATTCAGCTATAGATGAAAATAAACTTTAAGTACTTTAGCTACTGAAATTACTATCTGCAATTGCTTTATCCTAGGCAAAGATAAAATATGGCCCATTACGCTACAATTAAAATACGACTCGCTACAAATCAACAGTTTCTTATACAGGGTGTCCCGTAATAACGTGCAAAAAGTTAACTACCAATTCCATACCGAAAATGAAGGTGGGTCTTTCATATAAAATTTTTCAAAATAAGCCTTTCCTGTCCTGCTACAACTTTTTAAATGGGTGTTAAAAAAACTGTTTTTAATTTCCATGTGAACATAACGTAATGGGAAAAGGAGATTTGGCACAAAATTTGCTAATGTTCACAGGAAAACCGTACAGCAAAAACAAAACTTCACAAAAAAAATATGCTTAATACACCTCAGTTGACATGGTCGACATATGCTCAATTCAGATACCTAAGGACCACTACGAGCCATTTATTATTCATGATATAAAAACAAATATTTTGACATTCATTAAAAGTTTGCTGTTTCATGTCCAATAAAAAATAAACTACCTTCTCATGTCTTATCTTTTGGAGGGGGGCTCTACGATTCTCTTATTTTTTCTTAAAATGGAAACAGGGGAGGGTCTAATATCAACGATACTGTGCTCTTATGTGACTCACTGAATGAAGATATCCTCATATCTCGCTTATCTAATATCCGAATAATTTGAAATTTTGATGATGTATATGTAACTTTAAAGTGAATTCTTAGACATAAGCACATTTTTGGGTTTCAGTCAGAGGCGTCCGATTCTAGGATGGAAAAAGGTCGAATTTCAGAAAAAAGTATTGCTATTTTTTTAGAAAAAAACTAGTAAGAAATTTTAATTCATACCAATTATTTTTCTAATAATGTTTAATAAAGACTTAAGTAAGCCATGAAAATAAGAGTTATTAAAATTGTCAATATATTTTTAACTATTTTTTTATTTTCTTTTTATTATTTAATTTGTTGAAAAATCAACTCAAACTAGTACAACACATTATTATGAACAAAAAATAAAGATACATTTTTTTCATTTAAAAATTCGTTTTACAAATAAAAATTATTATTGGTTGAAATAATTGTCTTTGACTCTGTATAAGAATTGCTGTCCATCATTCAAACTTCGAAGATAAAATATTAAACTCAACAAATAAAATATGAAGCTTATCGCAATTCTACACCCCCTTTGTAATTAGCATAAACAAAAGACTGGACACAGATTGTGGGGACGTATGTACAATTTTATCTCGTCGGAAAAATATAAATATGTAAATCCGGTAAATACTTGACATGTGATGTGATTAAAGTAACATGCTAATTAATACAACGAGCATGTGATTGTACAACAGTACACAAAACAATTTAAAAAATAAGTCGCGAAATTGAGTTTAATTTGTAGGTATTTTTAATATAAACGGATATTTTACGTTTAAATTTTCAATTATTTTCAGATTATGTGTTTCTACCGAACGTTTAATTAGCAAAAATAATTGTATTTACGTTGATGATAAATATAAAACATTGTACTGTCGTAAGCAAAAAAAAAAATAAGATAAGTCTTATAACGTATTTTTTCTAAAATCTAGTTGGGTACATCTAATTTTAATTTTTATGACATTGTCAGTTAGTTGTCAAAATTCATTGCAAGTATGCCAAAACTAATATGCCCCATATAAGCGATTTAGTTAAAGCTGGAGTTATTGCTAGAGCAGAAAATGGATGGACAATGAGACAAATTGCACTGCGTTATAATATTAACAAAAATTATGTGTTTAATATTTTAAAAAAGTGGAGAATAAATAGTACGATTAGTAGAAATCCTGGATGAGATCGACGAAGGATATCAACTCAACAGCAAGATTTGCTATTTGTAAATAAATTAGTAGAAAATCCATTTCACTCAGTAATTCAGGCTGCGAAGAAACGAATTTTCCTGGATCGAGTAGTACTGTCTGCCGGCGAGTAAGAGAATCGGAGCTACGCTGTCATCCAGCAGTACAGAAATACCTACTTAAAGCTGAACATAAAGCTTGAATCTTTACTGCATGATGTAAATCTTTGGAACAATGCAATCTTTACAAATGAAAAAACTTTGCGGTCTAACTACACACAACGGTCGTATTCGTGTTTACCAACCTTCGAATACTCGATTCGACGAGAAGCATTTATCTAACAATGAAAAAAGTGGTAGATTTAATAGCTTGGATATCGGCACGTGGTACTGCTGTTTTGTGACGTATTGAGGGACGACTTAATAGTGAAACATATATTAGGATTTTAGACAATATTAGGCTCCCTTCTCTCACAATTGTTTCCTAATAATGAATTCATATTTCAGCAAGATAATTGTGCAGTTCATACTGCTCATACCGTGACTAATTGGTTTCAAGATAACAACATTAATGTTCTTAACTGGCCCAGTCATAGTCCAGATCTTAACCCTGTGGAAGACATATGGGAACTACTCGTAAGAAATATCCAAAAACGAAATGTGGGACCACGGCATGCCCAAGAATTACTGAAAGTAGTAAATAATGCATGGGAAAATATTATTACTAATGATTATTGTATAAGTTCATTTAATTCTATGCCAAACAGACTTATAGAAGTTATAAATGGAAATGGTGCAATAAATAATCTAATAAAAATCTTAGTATTTCATTCTTAGTTGAATCATTGTTTGAAAATGGCATAAAGTGTTGAAACTGCGATCACGTTTTGTGCAAATAGTAAGTAATAAGTAAGTAGTAATAATAGTGTTTTACTTAATTTCGTTATAAATGAATTACGTTTAATTTGAATTCTTCCGGTTAAACCATTGGTTTCATTGCTGATCTTTCCTCCGAGAAAACGAGGCAACCATTTTATTCTCATAATAACTCCGTAAGTTTTTATGCTAACGACTTTCACTAAAAAGTTTTCTTCCAAAAATTCGTCGTTTTTCCGTTATTTATCGTTAAAAGGTTCGAATTCAGTTTTCGGCGAACAAATAGTCACCTTCAACGATCCATAACTCGGGTCTTATTGTAGCTACAGAAACAAAAGGAAACCTATCGATTTGTTATTTTATAAGCTTCATTCTTGCTGCTGATGATTTTTTGATAAAACGTAAGGTTCTCGAATTATTCGTGAAAAATCGCTCTAAAACATGCAATTTTTAGATGAAAAATCAACATTTTCATTGGCGATTAACTTGAGAAATATAGATTTAATGAAAAAACTTCGTAGAACATTTTTTGCTTGGAATTTATCCTCTCATCGATTTCTGTGACTATTTTGACTGTACCAATTTCCACCCCCGAGAAGGGGTGTCATCCACCCCCAGGGTAAAAGCGCACATCGGCACTATATAACTTTTGTTCCTTGAGCCATTCCCTACTTATTGTCCAAATTTCACGTCGATGGTATTATATGAAAGAATTCTGAGGTAATAATCTATTTTTACCGTCAAACATCGGACTATTAAATATTTTCGATGTTTTGAAAATAACTCTAATTTTAGGCATTATAAAAAAAACAAATATCACAGACTTTATTAGTTACACTGTAAAAATAGGTATAGATTTTCTCGTACAAAATGAATTATTTAACACACGAAATTAAATTGTTTATAGTTCCTATTTTAATAATATCTCCTACAATTTCACTAAATGCATGTGCAATCATAAATATAAAAGGTTTGGCAGGAATTTTAGAATTCGCTCGATAAATAACAATCATTTAATCATTCTGCCAGGTTCACACTCTTTTCCTGTTGTCATATTTAATGGGGCACAATGTATTTTTTTAAAACTAGCATGTGAAAACACTCATCTCTGATATTTTCGCCGTGGTAAATTTTTGCAGTATTACGAATCATTTCAATTGTCAACAAATGAACAAATGGAATGTTCGGTATTGTACACGCTTTTACACTTGATTTTGATTAATGTGTGTCAATACTTGGTTTGCCATTTCTGCTTCTCCCAACAAATTAAGAGGGCTTAAAAATTGTTCACCAGTTGCTGAGCTGCATGAGTTATGTATAAACGAGTACGTTGCCATTGACTTTCTGTCATCCGCAATGGCCCCCTAGCTAGTAATATGTATTTCAATATGGAGCAAAATTTATTTTAATTATATAAGTAAACGATATTAAGTAATTTTCTGCATTCACATTTCTATTACATCTTAAATTTGATGTATAATAATAGCAATAATAAAGTTTTTATTAGGAAAGTACGTACATACAATACGTCCAATCGCTAATGTGGAGTCTAGCCAAAGCTATTCTACTTAACCTTTCATAACCTAAGATACCTAAAATAAGTAATAGTAGTAATAGTAATACATAAAAATACATACTAACTATAATACATACACATTAAGATACCTAGGGTATACCGGGTGAGTCACGAATTGCGCTCGCCCCGATATTTCCTAAAATATTTGGAATAGAAAATTGAAGTCTTATTACACGACTAAAATTCCATCTTTTCAAGAAAAAATCAAGTTTGACCGGAAATGCCCACAACTTTCGATTTTTAAATGAAACACTCTATATATTTTTACATTTTTGGAATCTAGAGGAAATTTTGAATACAATACATTCATTTTGGTCACTTTTTGATAAACATTAAAAATTTTATTAAAAAATCTATCTCTTAATCCAGAGTGCTGTGGTGCCCAAAATATATTTTAGTTTGTGGGCTACGTTACTATAAAAATAAAAAGAGCAATATGATTGCATTACTTAATTCCCTAGAGGCGTTTAAAATATTTAAATGTGATTTTTACCCACTAAGTCGGTTTTTTTAAATGGGAATTTAATCGTTCACCAACATTTTTAAATACCTCATTTTCATACGAATCTAATGATACCCAAATTTTGAAAATCCGCTCAGAAATATTTGAGATTTGAGCCAAAATACAATGCAACCAAGCTTTTAGAAACATGCGGCTAATAGATAATAGATTAGTGGGCTTTGGAAACTAAAATGGCACATTTCTGTGTAAATCTGGTAACCTAATAACATTGGAAAAATCATAGTAGCCATTGAATGTAATAAAACAATATCAGCTGTCAGACAGACTCGTGTAGTTGTAGGCAATCTTGAGCTATCAAACATTTAATAATTGTGAGCGCAAGGAACGTTACAATTAAGTTTAGCATAGGTATGTGGAGGTAAACACAATTACATCGACAAGGAGATTTGCAATAGAATGCGACATCAGTTCGGTTTTCAGAGTTTTATTTAAATGAACATAAATATCGGGCCTATAAATAAATAAAAATCAATTCCGTTTGAACAATTAAACTTAAACTAGGTAACAGTAGGTATCTTTAAAATAATTAATATAATTAAACCATAAATTGACATTTATAGATATTGTTCAAAATGTCCACCATTTTTTTCTATACACAATTCGGCTCTGCGTACAGTTGCTTGAATGGCTCTACGCAATTCAGCCGGCGTTATTTCATTAAGAGCCCGTACAACTTTATTTTGCAGCTCTTCACGGGTATTTGCAGAAGTTTTATAATCTTTATTTTTGAGAGTGCCCCATACATAATAGTCGAGGGGTGTTAAGTCAGGTAACTTAGGAGGCCACCTGATATGACCTTAATTTGCGATTAGGCGTTCACCATGCAAATTGTTTAAATATTCCATCACTCTTCTGGAATTATGTGGGGGAGCACCATCTTGTTGGAACAGATTTTGTAAATAGGCAAGAGGAAGTAAGTCAAGAAATTCAGCTGTCTGATTTTGTAAAAAGAATAAATATCGTTCGCCAGTAAGTGTTCCATCAAAAAATATGGGTCCAATAACCTCGAATTTTCTTGAGCCCAGTACCTAGTATTATTTCTGTTAAACATACCTTGGTTCGTAAATCTACTTTCATCTGAATATAAAATATGAAAAGGAAAACCTGGGTTTTGTTGTACTGTATTTAAAAACCAGTTGCAATATACTAGCCTCCTGTCGTTATCATCTCCATAAAGATGTTGGTGTATTTGGTATTTATAAGACCGAAACATATGTTCCTTTAAAATTCTGCAAACCGAAGACTGACTAATGTCGCATTCCATTGACAATTCCCTTGTTGATGTTGTTGGGTGTACCATCACAAATCCTAATACATCAATTTCTTTTTCCTCACTTACAATAAATGTTTGATGGTCATCTTGTTGATTGGGTTCGTTTCTTAATTCTTGTTCCACTCTGGCAAACAAGTGTCTGCTTGGATGACGTCTGTTGGGATATCGTTGCTGATACAGTTCTGCAGCTGCAGTTAAATTTTTGAGACGCTCTCCATATATCAGTAACATATCGACCTTTTCATTTCTACTAAAATTAATCATTTTCCTTAATTATTACTCAAAGAGATTTCCGCAACGCTTTATTTTGTATCTGTCTGACAGCTGATATTGTTTTATTACATTCAATGGCTACTATGATTTTTCCAATGTTATTAGGTTAATAGATTTACACAGAAATGTGCCATTTTAGTTTCCAAAGCCCACTAATCTATTATCAATTAGCCGCATGTTTCTAAAAGCTTGGTTGCGTTGTATTTTGGCTGATATCTCAAATATTTCTGAGCGGATTTTCAAAATTTTGGTATCATTAGATTCGTATGAAAATGAGGTATTTAAAAATGTTGGTGAACGATTAAATTCCCATTTAAAAAACCGAGTTAGTGGGTAGAAAACACATTTAAAAATTTTAAACGCCTCTAGAGAATTAAGTAATGCAATCATATTGCTCTTTTTATTTTTATAGTAACGTAGCACACAAACTAAAATATATTTTGGGCACCACAGCACTCTGGATTCAGAAATAGATTTTTTAATAAAATTTTTAATGTTTATCAAGAAGTGACCAAAATGGATGTATTGTATTCAAAATTTCCTCTAGATTCCAAAAATGTAAAAATATATAGGATGTTCCATTTAAAAACCGAAAGTTGTGGGCATTTCCGGTCAAACCGGATCTGCACCAAACTTGATTTTTTATTGAAAAGATGGAATTTTAGTCGTGTAATAAGGCCTCCAAATTTCAATTTTCTATTCCAAATATTTTAGGAAATATCGGGGTGAGCGCAATTCGTGACTCACCCGGTATAGTCCATCAATCTGCAGAAGCCCTTGCAAAAATTGTTAGCAGGTTAAAAAAATATGGTTATGTATAAGACAATCTAAGCAACATAGCGTTTTATTTCTCCAAATTTTTAATGGCGAACTTAACCTGAAGAATACGTGAAATTAAAAGAAGAACGGTTTTTCTCTAATAAAAAAAAGGTTGTAGGTATTAAAATAATCTTTCGATTAACATATAGTAAGTTAAAGGTTAGTGCACAGACCATAGAGAAAAATGGAAGAAACTGTTAAAGATCGAATTTTTTAAATTTGTTGAATAATTACTTTTTTTTAATGCAACTTACAAATTTGTTATTTGTCAAAAATATAGGTTCTCGCTAGCTAAAAAAAGTTTTTGTTGTGAAATGTCGCATTTTTTTCTTGAAATTTCAGTTTTTGTAGAAAAAAACGTTTTTCTAAAGATGATGCTCTTGGTCGGGGAATTATCGTAGAGGCACGCTTAAAAGCTCAAAACTTTCATTAAGACTTAAGCTACGATAACTTATTTATGTGTCAAGTTTAAATTGTGAATGTTATTCCTAAATATCAGTTCATTATGAGGAGATGATGGTGATGAGGTGTATAGGATACGGTGATTTATAAATACTCTCCCTTCGCAACCAACCAAGTTCAATTAATTTTGAATAAATAGCTGTACTTTCTGTAAACGGTTTTGCGTTAGTTTATCCAAGCAACTATACAATTTTGCAATAATGTATTGCAGGTAATATAAAATCAACAATATTTATATTGTTATACAGTAATCTTTGGATTAGATTAACCTGTTCTTCAAATCTTAAATTTTAATCATCAGTTAGTCCAAAATTTTTACTTTGCTTACAACTGTTAGGGTGTTATCTACTATTTTTAGTTCTTTATTCTCGTTGAACATGATAAATGTATGTGGTCCGCATAACAGTGATGTTTTGTATAGTTTACAGTATTGAAAATGTCGGCTGTATATATTAAGAGTAGAATAGGCCCCTTAGCAGATCCCTGGAAAACACCTGAGGTAATTTTGGTGATATTTAAGAAAGTATGACAGTTGACAGTTTGACATCTATCGCTCAAGTAGAATCTGCAAAACTGATTCAATTCATTAAATCCAAAACAATGAAGCTAGGCACATAATAAGGTGTGATCTAGAGTGTCACATGCAAATACATGTATTACGAGATATGCGAATAGTGATAAAAAAGGAGCAAAAATGGATGGCAGAGGTTTCAAATAATTATACAGGTAATTCGGATATGTGCCAAAGAAACTTTCTGTCTGTGTAAAAACTGATTTTTAAACAAATTGTTGCCAAACTAGCAGTTGTCCGTAATTTTTTTTTCTTACTTTTTATTGGGTATTTTGTGGGAATAGGATTTCTGTACGAGCGGCTTTTCAAACGAGCCCCCTCTAAGATCGGTTTTATCGAAAACCAAAATTCTAAAAATTGTATTTATAGTATTTCGTGTGAGTGCGGAAAACATTACGGAGGTGAGTCATCTAGACCTTTGAACGTAAGGCTTGGTAAACATAGAAATTACGCTAGTAGGGGAGAATTTGAAAAATCCAAAATTTGTGAAAATGCGTGGGATAGTAATCACAGGAGTCAATGGAACTCGGAGAAATTTTGGAAAAAGAGAGCAACGGAACTAAAAGAAAACTTAACGAATCCACGATTATTTTATTAATGAGGATTATGGGTTTCAAATTATTCAACAGATTTTTGTACTACTTGGTTGACCATCCTTAGAGATGAAGTAAGTAAAAATAAGATAAATATAATTTAATGTCTCAATGTGACTATGGAAATATATAAACAACGAACTACCATGGTTTACGGCCAAAAAATTTTGAAAACGGAAGTAGATAATCTTCAGAAACGTTAACTGTCTTTAGCTTTCATTTTCAGTTTTTATTTTATAACATTGTTCTAGTTTGAATATTTTTAGGTGTGAGACGTTTTGTGACAATCAAGTATTCAAGAATCAACCTCCGCCTGACTCATTTGACGCAGAGGTTTTTTCATTAAAATTTTTAAATATTTTTCAGTAGCAAAATATCTAATAAAAAGTAAGAAAATCTGAATATGCCACAAATAAACAATTATAGAAAATAAATAAATTTTTATTTCGTTTAAAATCTCATAAAATGTCAGAGGAACGGATGTTGTATAAAAACGTATTAAATAGTTGTATTATATCTTCATATTCATACCATTATTATAACCCATAATTAGCTTGCAAATGACCTATATACTGAACGATCGAAATACTTATGCATGTTTTATGTCAACAGGTACATCATAAGAAACAAATTTTAAATATTTATTCGGAATTATGTCTGATGTAAGCAATTGCTACTTGTAGTCCTTTATATAATACAACCGTCAGTAATATCGTAGATTGATTTCTGTTTACTAAGAAATAGCTTGATGAATATTTAACAGAAATATCTGCCATCCTTACGGTTGTATTCATACATGGTAATGAATAAATGAAAATTAGCTTAAGTCATCCAAAATTAACTCGATGCAAGTAATACAAAAGTTATTGAAAACTTCAACATTCTTTTGACTGTGTCTTCTTTTCATAAGATTTTACACTTGATAATAGGTGGTTTTTAATTAATTATTTATTTGTTTATTGGTATTCAGATTTAACATGTGTATCTGTAACTTCTTCATATCGTTAAGAGATTTCAGAATATATTCTTAATTCCTGAAATGTATCGTAAAATTATATTTCTTTTAATTTTCTCCTTTTTGAAATCAGTATCATGATGAAATCCATATTTCTTTCAATTTTTTCCGCTTCAAGACTGTTTTAGACGATTCTCCGAGAAATGCAGTAATATGGTGCAAAGTAATTACTGGACCATATTCCTTGTGACAAACACAGAAAAGAAAATGTATATCTTCATATATCGCATACTTGAATGGGATAGAAAATCAAAGTTTGGTCGGTTTTTCGTTTTCTTTTTTGTCTTTGTCGATGGAAAAGTGATATTTACATAAATTAGTAAATGGAGCGTACTTTTCGAGAAAAAGAATCATTGGAAATGGTTTTCAGAAAATTATTTTTGTTTCTTATGTTAACACAAGAGGCTAGAAGAATAAAAATTATATGAATACTCGTTCCGTTATATTTCTCACAAACCAGCTATCTTAACTCTCCTAATTGTGTAACAAGTATTTTTTAATAAACACGACTTTCTTTTTTAAAAAAATAATAATGGAAATCTGTTCTGGATAATGTAGCATTTGAAAAAGCTACATAATTAATATCAGATTTATTTGCTTTTTGTGGAAGTTTTGTGGTTCTACATCGTGATCACAGTAGTGGATTTGTATTGGTGTCCTCATATATTTCCCACCGTCTTGCCGCAATCGTTCTGTAAATTCCAGGAAGGAATTCTTTTGGTTGCCGTAACTTTGACGGCATGTGTTTCGTGAGGTTATGTAGTACTCTCTATATGAGGTAAGCCTTATTTTGAGTATTGTCTTGGAAAAGATCTTATTTATATTGTAACAAGTTTTTTCCTTAACTTGTTGTCAATTATTTAATTAGTTGCCAAATATTTTCCATTAGGCACCCGTACTAGGAATAAATTCGAATAAATTCAATTTGTTGCCGAAAACTCATGTTTAGCGACCATGCTACAAAAATTGAAATAAAATCCATAGAAGCAACTGAGCATGCGCGAGCGGAGTATTAGAGAGAGATGGAATTGCAGCAATTGAGAACCGGCACTTTCCGTCTTGACGTCGCTGAGGTGAGATCATTCTAGTTTTTTTTTCTTAAAAGATTTGAAGTTTAGAGCCATCCTATAATACCTTGTTGAAAGTTTACTTTTATTATTGAATTATTATTGCATTAGAATAATAACCTAGTTGTTTTGATTTGTTATTGAATTTTAAGCTGGCATTTAATTGAATTATAATACATTTGAAGTTAACCACGTGGTTAATAAAAAACCACTTGTAGTGGATTGCCCCAGCTGTAGTTTATTTATTTGTCATTTTGGGACAGTTGCTGCGGATTATTTTATGTTTAGATATTATATTAATAATTTTTGCCAGTAGTTTATATTATGTACTTACATACATAGGTATATATTTTTTTGTATTTAGGGTCGCTCTAAAATTTATTTTATTAGATAATCACGACTAATATACTAAATTATTGAATTTGTCGAAAAGCAAGACGTAAAGTCAATTTATCTAAATTAATTTTGTCATAGAACCGGAGAGCATCTCCAAAAATTTATATTTTATTTAATTTTTTCTAGTTTTCAATTTTAATATCTATTTCCTTTGTTCTACTTTGAACATTTTGGTATTATTAACAATTTTTTCTTTGGACCATTTTGCTTCATAATAACTTAACTTTTGTCATTTACAGTAATTTTGTGGCGTAATTTTTTTGATAAGTTAGTAGTAGAGTTTTTTATCGGTCCTCAACGATTTTCTTAAATTAATCCTAAAATTTTACAAATTCTAACACCATTTTTTTGTGTAGTTTTTATAAAAAGTAGTAAACTTGGCCATTTTTTTAAATTCTTTTCAGTAAGTTTTAAAGTTTTAAATCATTTATTTAGAGTCATGTCAAATCTAAATCATTAGTTTTTTTCTTTGTGTAACTTAATTTGTATCAACTGGTTCCTGATTTACCACTGTTTTCATGTAATAATCTGGATCGACCAACCCTGGATCAAGCACATGGTAGTTTTGCTAGTGGCTGAACGAGAATAATAATTGGCTGAACATTTCCAACTTCGTGTCATCCTGGAACCTCCTCGTTGACCCGGACAAACAATATAAGTCCTCAATCCCAGGTACCTGTGGGCATCTTCAAGAATTGACACCTTGGAACTCCGCACTCTCCGCCCAAAGTTACGTAAGCAATTGACTATCATCGTAGCTTTTCTTAGTCAGAAGATAACTACTAGATATAATTGTAAACCAGTTGATATTTTCAATTTTACAAGTTTCCGTTTCAATTTTTTTTTTCTCTTAACAGATTTTCATTGTAACTAAGCATTATATTTTTATTGTAGTAAATTTTGAATTTTTCATTAATTCTCACATTTAATTGTAAAGTCTTTGTAAATTTTAAACTTTATTTATTGTTAATATATTGTTATATTTTGTTAATTTTGCTTTTGATTGTTTCCTCCTTAACCAGTTGCAGGAATATCATTTGCATGAATACGCTGGCGCCCAGTTTCTTTGTTTATTTTTGTTTTGTAACATTCAAATTATTAAATAACTCTTCTCGCCACAAAGTGACCCTCAACCAACGCTGAGCTAACCGGTTGCTACTCTTTCATAGCTTCCTCAGCACCCAGCTGAGAAGTTGTGGTTGCAATATATGTAAGAGCCCAGCTGTGTGATGCTGTAGTTTTGGTTATATGGGGCCTAGTATTTAGAGAAGTTCAGTTATGTATGGGTCTTTCTGACGTTTGGAGAAGTTTTCTGTTGGGGAGTTGTTCACAACAGTTTTCAATAATTTTAATGCAGGTAGTCTGGTGTCCGGCATGCATTTATGGTTATAGCCAACGGCTGGAACGTGCAGGTCACGCTGCAGTAGTCGAGGAGAATGCCAAGGCTCTAAATAGGTTCCTTAGTTTCATTTTGGTTACATATTATTGAAGGAAATTATTATAGATTTATTCAGTGATTTTTTGTTTAAACATTAAAATAAATTATACCTTGCAACTATAAATTGAGCTCTGAGTTTATATATAGAATGATGAAATACTTAACACTCTTACTGTGAAGGCAACGTATGGTACCATGTGATGCAATTTACCCTCTACTATGTTACATATGAAATATCTTTAATAGGACCTATTTTAGAACATTCCTTACCATCTAAGTGTAAGCAGCGAACATTGCAGTTGTCAGTTCATGAAATCTCGTTTATTACCTAATATTTTAGTGATGAGCTGTAAATTTAATTCATAATAAATCTTTAATTCGTTGTTGAAAGTTAGAACCCATAGTTACGTATTAGATAAGTCATAGTTGCAAGAAAAACTCAGTCAGATAGTAAAGTTAGATTTTCAGTGAAGTTTTATTAAATCAAATGCACAGAATTTCTTTAATGCGTATGAACCACGTTTAGGTAACATCTGAAGTTTTTATTTATATTTTTGTTGTACAGCTCACTTGTGCCGAAAGAAATATTTAATGTCTACAAGTTTCTGTTATTTACACCAATATTCCTAATATTTAATGGATGTTGATCATGATCTTAAGTTTGATCATTAGTTGTAGAGTAAATTTTGATACTAGTTAATTTTAATATTTCCATCGCATAATTGCTAGTAACTTAATTTTGTTCCTGGCTGGCAAAATTATTTATATCACTACATTTAGTATCCAGCAGGTGGCCCTTTGAATGTCCAAACTCCTCACCCACGCCCCTATGCTCTCCTTCAAAAAACTAGCTGCATATCGCACAGGTGAAAGACTATTTAATATTTAGGTATTAAAACTGTTACAATAACTCTGTGTTACTCCATATCAATCTGCATAACTTTTTCTAGAAGTTCTTAAATTTTCTATAATGCATTTCCCTTCCGTCATTCATTAAAAACTAACTAAATTAAAAACAAAGACATTGTTTTCACAAAACCGTTGTTTCTATTTAACAGAAGATAACTGAGTTCGTGAAAATGCTTTTATTGGAAAGATGTACCCACTTAGAGCCTACTTTTTAAAACAACAATCAAATAACTCATCTATTTTTAAACATTTTTCTTTCTTTCTTCTTAAATGCGCTATTGTTTAAATCAATAAGTTGATGATATATTTTGATATAATAATTAAATTTTATTTGTTAAAGATACTACTGAGGTTGTACAGCTCTACAGAGAAACTCCATTTAATCGAAAATTCTTTAGTACAGACAAGCAAGTAAACAAATTACAGAAAATCGAATAGTAACTGGACTAATATCCAGAACATTAAAAAGATGTGAATGCTCGTTGTAATATATTGTTAAACCGTAATCTGATCATATAAAATTTAAAGTTCAATTTTATAGGCGTTCCCCTGTAAATTCTTTTTCTTACTGTCTATTTACTAAACCTAGACGGAAATCATACTTTACATATTTAATAAATTCGCTGCTTTCGTTCCACAAAGAGCTATTCAGTATCATATCGTCAAGTGAAAATGACCAGAAACTTCAGATATTGTTATAAATTTCTTTCCTTTATTGGTGTGCACCCCAGATACAAGCTGTATAGGCCCCTAATTTTTGGAAATTATTTAGCTGTATTATGTATATTCATACTTGTGTTATTAAAGTTGTATATGAAAGCGGATTTGGACTCTATTGAATCATGCAATATTCTTTTTCTGGTAAGTATTATGATTTGCTTAAAAATGATTGAGTGATAAATAATTATTTGCTTCTGTCGTAACATCAACTGATTTACAGAATATAAGGCAGCTCATATGCATCATATTGTTTACAAATGTCAAAAGACAAAAGAACAACGTGTTATATTGGCAAAACGGTGCTGGATAACTTTTGCTGCTTCTTTGATCTCCTGTACATAGTAAGCCGCTTGTTCAACTCTTCTCTATCAACAAACCTGTGACTGATCTCAGTTGGATGTCGACAACGTACAGTTTTTCCTACCCAGTATTGAATTTTGATGCGTTATATCCCCCCTATATATAGGGAGCGCAACATCATCAGCGTGAGCTAGTCTAAGAGTATGTGGCTGTTGTCTGTCAACCTGACGGTTCTGTAGAAGTAGCACTGCACGATCTAGTTTTGGGGAAGTCAATCAACATCTACTAATCCTCTTCTAATCCTCGGCGCGGTAATGCCAGCCACTCCGTGTCAACATTTGGACGGTGACCTAGGAATTTAGAAAGAGTCGTTCGGATCTTAATTTCGACAATAATCAAATCAGTCTTTATTCACTTCAGAGTTCCAAATGTGTAGGTCAAGACTGAAATGGCACATGTGTTTATGTTCTTAGAGATACTCTCGCCATACTTTCGATTTCAGAATCGCAGTAAGCCCTTTGTCATACCCTATGAAGACTTTCTCTGTAATCTAATTAGGCTAGAGGCGTCTAGGTAGAAGAAGGCCGAGGTACTTATAGGTATCGGCATTCATCATCGATTCAATGTTTCCTCCATTCTTCATTTCAAAGCCGCTGGCTATAATTTTTCCCTGGTTGATGTTGACGATTTTACATTTGTCCAAGCCACAAGCATCTGAATTCAATTAAAGAACTTGTTGGTAAGGTAACAACTGGATGTCATCCATGTAGATGAGATGACTCATGTCATGTTTTGTTATTGTTCCATACTTGAGATGGAATCCATACCCAGCTCTATTAAAACGGGAGGACAAGATGTTTAGGTCTAAGCAGAACTACAGTAGACTTAAGTCATCCCCTGAGAAATTGCACCTTCTGACGTTAATTCCGTCTATGGTTGATTTGTAAAATTTGTGTTCTATGATAAATACTACTAACTAATAATAAATGCTAACTACTATTATTAAGTAATAATACGGAATTTCCAGCTCTCTTTTAGGGAGAACATTTTACTGATCCCTTGGTAATACACCAAGGAATCCAGAATATCCACAAGGGATCACAGAGACTCCCACTTTTTAGTATATGCGCAGTTCCCAGTAGTGCGATCTTCTGCACTTCTGCACTTCTCGCGCACTCGATTGATCAGCTATTGCAGACTTCTGAACACTTCGTAGGGCTCCTTAATTACTTGCGCGGTTGTGATCCTTGCATTTGACATTTTACTCACCCCAATTTGGAAGTCTTTATACCAGCTCAAAATATCAGCATCTTTGAGCATCAAGTTGATGTCATTTGGAATAAACACATCGATCAACAAACATAATTTCTCTTTTACATTACCCACGACGATGTCCGGTCGATTCGCATGAGTTATAACAGACATATCCCACATAAGTGTGACATCATTGGTGTTAACAACTTTTCAGGGATGTGGTAATACCAGTATATCATACTGCTTACACGTGACCCAGTGGAGATAACTGGCCACCCTGTGTGTCAGTGAGTGTATTCTGATAGTGCCAGTAGAATATATTTCGCCACCAACGGACTGACATTTTTCTCTGCCAGACCGCACATCCCGCACTTGCAGTGAACAGGCTGTTTCAGTATCATCCTCTGATGGTATGTGATATTCAGTGCTTGATCTTGCGCTGCTATTATTAAACTTTCTGATTTCCCCATCAGGCCTGAATCACTCAACCACTTTGTAAACAGCTCCATGCGCATTGCTGGTCGATCAAGGTCGTAGAAGAATTATCCGTGCATCAGAGTACTTCTATTTTCCTCTTTTCAATGATGCATTTAGTTTTCTGCTTCGTGTCCTCGTCAGTGGTTTCATCTACCAGATATTCCTGATGGATTTTGCGTCCCTCTTTCTGATTATAGTACAGGTTTTCCTCCTGATCATGTTCATTAACTAGTCATATAAATGTGTTCTCCTTGTCGGATATATTATGCTTCCAGATTGTGAGGACGAGGAAGATCCTAATAACGTGCATATTGTTAGAATTTTCCTCCTCTTCCTATCCACTTTGCCGATGTCGTTTCGAAGCTAATCAACAATTTCAAACCTGTAGGTAACTAACGGAACAGCAATACTGTTTGTTACAGCGATTTTGTTATTTGCATTTAACTCGGTTTTCAGAGCTTGCCTAATGCCCCGGTAATATTTTATTGCTACTTTACATTTCATTTCATCGTTGTCGATTTCGGCGCATTCCTTAATACCCAAATATTTATGTTTCTCCCAGATCCGAGTTTCGTATCACAGATTGATCATTTAGGACGATGTTCTGGCTTTTGCAAACAGCTAGTAGCTAGTCCTTACAGCCTCTGGCAGCCTTTAGGATCCCTCTCGTCCTTGCCTTTATAGAGAATGAAAGCGTCTCCTACGATTATCCATTCGAGGTTTCGTCGAGGTGTCGGATGACTTTATTGACTCCATGCTTCAGATCATGCTTCAGATTCACTCCATCAATGTAGCTTGAGCTCTTGTCTGATTCATGAAGCATCCTCCTTCGACCTCCAAGATTCCACGCCAAACTCCTCAACCTGTTGCTGTGATGGAGGTGTCTGTATTACAGTCCGCTGAACTTTTCTTTGAAGACAAAATTTCTTGACGTCGTCTTCAATATTATTATTACTATTATTATTATTATCTTTAAATATATGCTTAAACTTGAAATTATTTCTTTTTTTTAAATTTTAGGTCTCACTTAAATATGCAGTGTTGATATTCAGAAGGGATTTGATAAAACAGGCCTTAAATGATATCGATAATTTCTGGAAAGACGAGTCAAACGATTCTCAGATAAATACTTTGACAAAATACTTGAGTACTGGCGGAAAGTTATATGTCAGATATTTATGTTTTGGATTAGCAGCATCTGCTGTTAAACCATTTACTTCATCTGAATCCTCAATATTTGGATGCTATATTCCGCCCCAAATACCATTTCCAGTGTTCTATTTTCTGGAACTATATGTTTTTCTGTTTGCTGTGATAACGTACGCGGGATTCAACATGTTAATCTGCTCTTGTATCATACTGGGTGTGCTGCAATTTAGGTTGTTGAGCGTTCGAATTAAAGCTCTTAACTTGCGCGGTGCTGTAGAGAGTAACTACAATCTTAAAATATGTTTAAGGAATTTAAAGAAGAAAGTGGAGTACCACAATTTTTTGATAAAGTAAGTAAACACATTTGTTTCATTTGATGATAAACAAGAAAAAATTTCTTTAACATTATTATTTCGCTTTATAGACAATCGTATTTATTAGCAAAAAATGTTCTGAATCGACATCGTTCACAAATTGCACCCACTTTTCTTCATGTGCATGGGTCTCAACTCATGCACAGTGTATTTTGGTTAAAAAAAATATTTGTTTCGAGCTCGAGGCTTGTTCGAAATCCTAAAAAAATGTTTCGCCACAATCGACTAATACCAACCTCTCAGACTATGAAGTTTTGTATATGTATATCTTTTATGGGTAAAAGACATTTTTTGTAAGGTGCACGGCAAGGTAAATATGCATGTGCTTCCCCCGCCAGGATCCGCCGAGAACAAGTTGATCTTGTGTAAGATTAAATTTTCCAAAAATTATGTCTGAAACAATTTTTTTATGCGAGTTATGTGGGTAAGAAGGAAAATCGAAAAAATATCTTTTCTCGAGACTGACTGAATTGATTTTGTTGAGCAAAATATGTCATGAACTTCAGTGTAACAATGTTATTAATAAATTGCGAATTTATCTTCCCTCATATACCCAAGGGAAGTCTTGTATTCGAGAAAAAGTCACTATTTGATATTTTTAGATTTTCACGTATCAGATAACGTAGATTAAGAAAATTTAGATTTTTAATTCTGTCTGTCTGTCTATCTGTTGGTGTAATAACTAATAAACTACTTGACGGAGAACAGTCAAAGATAGATAGCTATTGCTAGTGCCAGAGTAGAAATGGTTAGACTTTCTCTGAAAAATATACAGGGTGGACTGTCTAAAGGGGATAGATCATGAAAAAAAATGTTTCGCTCAAATTTAATAGTCGGATCCAGTTTAAAATGACCAATGTATGAATTAATGTTGCGCATACGTTTTCACTTGCACATAAACTTAAAGCAATAGCCTAAAGACATTGTCAATGTATGTCTACCAAGATTCTTTCCCACTTCTTTTGAGATGGAAATATGAAATGTACACTGAGGAGTGAGAAACATAGTCATAAATTCAGCGATTCTCAAGCTGCGTGATTTGACGACGAATATTACTTATTCCCGTGAACTAACACTACTCTAAATATGAAAAACGTCCTTATATGAAATATTTAAGTTATTTTTAGTGGTAAATAGCAGATATTCGTCCGTCAAACGAACAATGTCAAACCACTAAGTCTTACAATTTTCTAGTATGTACATATTACATAGTATCGTGTAGCTCAATCGGTAAGATACTCGAGCAGCAATAAATGTAAATGGGATGCGAGTTCGATCTCGATTCTCACTTCTACTTTTTTTTTAAGCTCTATTAAAAGTTAATAATTTTCGTTCTAAAATTTTTATTTCGTTAAGCCGCGCCGCGAGTTTTGTTAATACTTTATTTTCCCCAAAAATGCCTTTTATTACTACTAGCGCGTGTTTATCTCTAATAAAATCGACTGTCTTACGTTATATATTAATACACGAATGGTGAAACGTGTGTCGAGTAGATAAATTGTTCAAGTGTAGTGTTTGTTGTATTGTTTATGAAAACCTGTCGTAAATTGTTTAAGTGTAGTATTCAAGTGTTTTAGTGTTTATGAAAACGTGCCAATGCGTTGTTTTTTCAGATTTTTTTTATTATTGTTAATTCTTTTAATATGTATTTTCCCAACCAGAATATTTATTTATTACCGGTAAAAGAAAAATAATTTATTTTCGTTATTCTCATAGAGATTTCAGATTTCTTTTTATTATATGAAATATTTTGTTTTTACTAACATCATTTTCCCTACTAATACTACGATCCTATCCTTTCCTGGCAAGACATGCCCATACCTCCCTCCCCTCCCGGTGGTTCTTGCTAGACTGTAACAATATTAGCCTTTCATTTCTTTTTCTGATAACTCATTGTTATTGACTGAATTGGGCAATTCATTTTTTTTATCAGATTCATTTGTGCCCGAGCCTATATACCTACAGTATCCGTCATAAAGTTGGCTACATATGGGAAAAATTTGTATTATTAAGATTTCTAAAAAATGCTATATTGGGGGTTCGTTTCTTTTTTTACATGCAAATACCTTTATTCAACTAAAACACACAAAGTTTTTGTCGAAACTAATTTGTGGAATAGACACGAGAATTTATGATTTTTCATATAGTAATTAAGTAATGGTAGGAGTAAAATTTTCACTTTTTATTTTCCTCATATCTGTTTCAAAATTGATACATGAGGTCCTTGTTGTATTCTATGCACTTTTTCTTGATAAAATTTTTCGATATCTTAACAATTTAACTCATTTTTCGGTACCACCGTCAACAATTTGGTTCAGTCCTGCCAAACCGGTGATTACATGACATGTGTTAAAATGTAATTTTTTGTTGTCGGGAATGCATAAACGAACCCCCAATACAGTTTTTTAGAAATGTCAATAATACAATTCTTTCCCATATGGAGCCGTATGGCGGGCAGAATTCCATTAAATTGACGAAGTTACTAAACTAATAAACTTAATATTTTATGACAACAGCTTTCCTAATTTTTTATCATTATTTTGCGACATGACTGTTTGAGAACTAATGACATTTCTTAGGCATCAAATAAAATCTTAGTTCAGACGTTTTAGCGGTCATGACACAAGTATGCTTACATTGTACCCGACTCTAGATGAAAACAGATTTTGTTTTGCTGAAATTTAAAATTTCTACGGTTTATGACATTCTAAACCCATTTAAAATATGCCATAATAAACTGAACATTTCTTCCACCACTATACTTCCATTTCAGTGGATGTGCAACTGAAAATGTGACAGATAGCAATAATATGTTTCATATACACAATTGGCAAGGAAATCACCTATTATAGTTTTAATGAAAAACATACAGGGCGGTCATCCTAAGAAATAATTCAACTATAGTTGAAATTTGTGAAGTCATTTACGGAAGCCGTCCATATTTGGTACCTTATATTTAGTATTGAATTTTTGCTGTCATATGATCACTATGTATATTTTTTTGACCAAAAGTTATCAGGTTTTCTTTGTAATAATAGTGATAACTACATTCCGATGATTATTATTCTCATTTGTCGATTCGTAATTATTAATTTTTTAGAGTGACCGCCCTGTATAAATAAAGAGGGAAGTTCTGTGTAAATACCCATTGTTTTATTCAATAAATATGGGTCAAAAACATTTTCATAATATTAATATTTTTCTAAGGGGATGCGCTTAAAGCACTATCATCATTTTCTTCCTAAAATATCTTTAAATGTTCTAGAATCACATGTCCGAGTTTCAAAACGATCACAGTTTAAGAAAATTAACATTTTTATCGCGTAACGTGCTGATGAGGGCACCCCATAATAAGGGGTACAAAATCGCACTGCAACCTTCACGTGATGTTTTTTACCTGTATTTTTTTTTAAATCCAAGAATTTCTTAACATTGTGGCATTGGAGCCCACAACGTATATTTTAATATATAAAAATTTAAGCTATGATACATACTAGTTTTACGTAAATTATTCATTTTTTGTATATTTATTGGATTAATTTAATTCATTTTCAGGTACGCCGTGAATCTAAATAAGATATTATCGCTACCCATTTGTCTGTTAATAATGATGAGCGTTTCGTTGTTATGCATATATATGTATGTGTTATCAACGACGTAAGTATCATTAAACTAACAATAGGAAGTAATTTTTAATTGAGTAGTGTTGCAAAATATACAGGGTGTTTCGGAAGTGAACGATCAAGAAAAGAGATGTGATGGGGAGGACATTTCCAATCAACCAATTACCAAGCACATATCGGGCCAGATAAATATGAAAACGGATACAATACGTTCAGTTGACTTTCATTCGCACTGGCAGCAGGCGGTTTCAGACACGATGCCTTTTTAAAATTAATATCATTTCAGCGTAATTTGTGTAAAGTAGATTTGTAACATAATTTTTAAATCGAGCTAGTAGTTTTTGGTAGATTTTGGTCAATAATAGATGAGATTCGTAAATATGTAAAGAAATAAGTGGTACACTGGTACCGTGCTGCAATGCTATTGTTCTTATTGTTCTAACAAAGAGAGCCAGTGAGATTTAAAAACTTAAAATTCGTTTCCGGGCAAAACGGTAGTTTATCATATAGAATAAAGAGAGCAAAAAATTAAACGACATTATTAGTCCATTGAAATGTTTTGGCCAAAAATCACCCGGGTGATTTTTTTAACCTGAAACTTTCAAATATTTCGAGTAATAAGCACTCTACGAAAAAATGTTTCAGACTAAAGTTATAGAATTGGATGGGAGCAGTTCGGCGGTATATGTCACTTTGACTTTGGGTGGAAGGATTAAGGTCATTCAAGGTCAAATTCGTTTTACCTATTTAAATGGCAACCCCTATTTTTTATTGCAAATTCGTATTGTCTGACTAAAGATAGACTACTTTTGTTGAAATCATTTTTTTCTGAAATTGTTTTAGTTATTCGGCGAAGAAATTCAAAATTTTAGAAATTTGCCATTTTTTTACTTGAAAAAGAAGAAGTTTGGACAAAAACTGCAAGAGGCAAAAACAGTTTGGGATCATTCCAGGAATGATTGCAAATTTTTTAGAAATGTCCATTGCCCTTCAGATGCACTTGATCCATTTGCAGCGTCCTAACACCTCTCCAATGAAAAGAAATTTAAGAATGAGTAGAGAAAATTGTTTGTAATATAATAATCTACAAAAAACATCTCATGCATTTTTTTTTCAATAAAGTCAATAAAAAAAGTTATGACCCTCTTAAGTGACATTTTCCTTCCAAATTTTAAATATAACTTTTTCATTTTCAATTTTACGATTGAAGTATCTAGACCAAGATTGTAGAGAATTCAATTCTCTAGAAAAAAACTCTTAGAAATTTTTTTGTAAGACTTTATGTTCTTAAGATATCGCATAAAAATTGGTTACGCCCCCTTTTTCCAGATGTGGCTTTCAATCCCTCAACTCACACTGGCCCCCCTAAACTTCAAAATAAACAAATCTTGTTCTACCCAAAATGCAAGGTCAATGTAACATTTCAATGAACTATATGCACATAAATAATTAGCTGCCGCGGTTAATCCCAAAAAAGGGCAGAATTCGGCAAATTAATCTAAAAGCACCAAATTTTGCAGGAACATTTTTAAGGCCATTCTAAGGGATTTGACCCGGAGGGCAAGCCTAATTTTTGATTGAGTCAAGATGGCGGCTATTTTTTATTATTTTAAATTATTTTATTTTATTTATTTTATTATTTAAAAAAATATAATATATATATACATTAGTACAAACATATCAAACAGCAACCCTGCGTCGGTCTCGAAGAACACGTGGAAACGACGGTTGGTCGGCTTGCCCCACTCCAAATTTTGAAGGCAAATTCAATTTGTCGCTTCTCTACAGGTTTGTTTTGGTTTTGAAAAATACCAGTCCTCGGATGTCAGGAACATGCGCAGTTAGTAAGTTCAGGACCCGTTTTACTAACTGCGCATGTGCCTGACGTCCGAGGACGTCCTCGGACAGGCTATTTCTCAAAACCAGAACAAACCTTACGCTTGTTCTTCTCAGTCGCGAGTTCGCAACTGACCTCGTTCTTGTTTTTACTTGTGAATGTACAGACACGCGACTTAACCAACATGTATTTTCATGTTGTTGAATAGAAAATCATACAAGATTTTTTTTCTACTGGTCAATAAGTCAGGTAAACAATATATAGATAATATTTCGATTTATTTTATAATTGTATTATAATAGATCATATTCCCACACATAAAAAATAAAATAAAATCACCCCTTTGAGGTTATGTGTTTCTTATATCACGCTAAGGTACCTGTTACATAATATAAGCTACAATAAATATACCTTTTACATATAAAGATTGTCAGTGGCGGGCATTTTTTTTTGAGGGGTTTCTTAAACTTTTTTTATGTGAGCGAGGATCTCGGGGACGATGGTTTATAACGGGATATATGATTTTTAAGCATTCTGGACGTAAAGGAAAACACATTGGGAAAAACCTTTCTAGGAGGACAAGTAGTAGTAGATTAGTCAAGGTGTTGTATATGTCAGTGTAACAATCAAGAAAAACTACTTTGTCCTGCACGTAACCCGGTCGAGAAAACGCGCAATAGTGGCTACGAAAATTTTTCAAAAAGTGTTAAAACTTCAATTCCGTTTTCGTACGTCCTGCCATCTCGCATGCCTATTAACATTTTTGGTGATGGGGAGAGTATTTTAGATGCTTTAATTAAGAATGAAGCCAAATGGCATAAATCCTGCATTAGACAATTTTTAGAGCCGAGACTAACTGCGCTTATTAAAAAATTTGATATAGATCCTACATCTGAAAAAGCCGAGGAAACAGCCAAAGGCAGCGGCAATAAAAATACGCGTGCTAAGGTAACATTTGCGGTTCCGCAAAATCAGTTATGTTTTTTATGCAAAAAGCCTGAATCCAAAATACAAGCATTACATAGATGTGAAACTAAGCAGATTCACGAAAGAGTATTAGATAGTGCTAAAATTCTGGAGAATTCAGAACTGTTAGCAGTGCTTAATTCTGGAGATTTAGTGGCACTGGAAGCAAAATATCATAAAGAGTGCCTCGTTGATTTATATTGCAGCTTACAAAATCGCTATCCAGCTAGGAAGAGAAAGATGTATGGGCCTCAGGGGTTTTCATGCCTTTACTGGTTGAGACAGTGTATCCTTCTTTGGCTGAAAAGGAAAAAAAGGAGCATGGAAAACATGGATGTCATGTGAGTCAGCAACCGACGCATTACTTGGATGGTTGACCGTATCTCATTTCACTGTCATGGTTAAGTGGTAGAGTAGCATTAGCTAAACTTCGCCAGGACGTTAAAATAAATAAGGCAATTAAATAAATAAAAAAAATAAATAAAATAAATATAATTATTTTTGTGTATTTCCCGAATGACCACATTCCAAGTCACATTCAAGCACTTCTTGAAGACTTTACATCAAAGATGTATGTTGCAACTACAGGATTCTCCGAAATCGATCAGCTTCGAAAGCACCTATTCTGCACTGAAGATAAGCCTCTACACCTAATTCCTCCTAGCTCCGCAGCACTGTTACAACATTGCCTTCGTGTTGCATATCAAGCCGGCCAAATTTGGGGCAGATCATTGGATATGTTACAGGTTGACCCACTCGTACATTACAGTGCAAGTGCAAGGATACATGTGTAAATAAGTGGTAAATAGTCTAACATAAATATTCTAATGATTTATTAACCGATTTACTTCTTGTTAGTGCATATGAAGAAGATTTGCCGGTCTAAGCTCATAGGAATCGAAATTTCCATATTGGACGTACACTTTTAACCACCCTGTACAAATTTATCATATAAATTAACATTGCACTAAAAAAGAGTTGTTTTAATATATTAGGTTCTAAAAACTGTTGATAACCGACAATTGCGAATTGTTAGTCGGCCATTTTGAATAAAAGGCGCCATTTTGAGTCAAACTCAAAAAATGGCCTTGCCCTCCGGGTCAAAAATCTTATAATAACCTAAAATACGTGTGTGCCAAATTTTATGCTTTTAGACAAATTTGCCGAATGGTTGGATTAACCGCGGCAGCTAAATATGGTGAGGCCAAAAAGAGAATTTTCAAGGACATCGGCAAATAGAGCCGTATTCTGTCTAGAGTGCACGGAGTGATTAAAAATTTTGAACAGTACTGATGGGATTCTGTATCAAGAACGGCGTATTTTCGAATATTTGCTCTAACACTATTTAAATTTTATTTTCTTAAAATTCTTAAAATGTATTTCTTTACAATTAATCCTGTGTTTGTAGAATTACTTATTTGTTTCGAAAAAAATAATGAAACATTTTTATTTAACAAATCAAAAAGAGAAAAAATACATTTTTATTTTGTGCATAATAATAGTACGTACCGCATGCGCTCTTAGGACGTTATTTACATTGTAAACAAAACTATCGAAACTATCGAAAACCTGTGCAGTAAGACATACACCAAAATGCGGTTTTTTGCATTTGATCCCTTGATGCATTTATTCAATTTGATACCTATTTCAATCTTATACAAATGGAAAATTGCGCTTGTGCATCGAAGAAATGCATTTTTTCGTGAGCAGTTTTTGAGGTAATTAAAGAAACTTATTATTCGGTAAACCATGGTGGAAATTAGCCCAATTTGCTACTCGGGGGTTTTTGGGGTCGTTGAACATGAATATAATGTTCAAGAAGATCCTCTATGTACATGGAGCCTCAAAAATAATCCTCGATTGATATGAGGACAAGGGCAATCTTGACAGATTATCTCCGTAACTTTCTTACAATGATTTTTTTATTTATTTCATTTCTATTATTTATTGTTATCATTTCCAATATGATTATAAAATATCTTTATTTAAAATTGTTAAACAAAATTAATAAAAATTTGCCTTGTGTTCTTCAGTTCTGTTTGAGTCAAACCCAAAAAATGTATACGTTCCTGAGCGTCATACCCATACATCATGCTGACGTAAGTATGCTGCTATGTATCTACATAGTGAGGGGGTTTCGACTAAGCCACTATACCGGGTGGCCACGAGTCAATGTACGCCCCCAATATTTTGGTTGTTTTTGTATTTAAAAATTTGGTTTTTGGTACGCATAAATTAGGCAATAATAAGCTACTTTTAGACTAACAGAAATGAAAATATCACTTCAGGTTGAACCGGAAGTGACATCAACTTTTTTTTCTTAAATGGAATAACTATATTTTTTTTATGGTTTCTCATTAAGCATAAATTTCTAAGTGCAGCGGTTTTTTCAGATGTAAAATATTCAAAAAAATAAGTGAGATACGAACAATTTTTTTATTTTTTCAAAATGGCCGCGTCAGATAAATGCGATGTAAGAAAATTACTAAGTAGGCTATGGAAATTATTATTAAGGTTGTAGACTTGTCTGTAAAGAAGAAAGCAGTTGTTTGAATTACTGATAGGTACCAGTATTTTTAGGTTTTTTTTCAAAAAAATGGATTTTCATTTTCATTTCCGTAGGGGTCCTATGGAATTTTTTTTAATGGAACTGTGCTATTTCTTTCATTAATCAAAAATAATGATTCATAAACTATAATTTTTTCGCCATCAAGCATTTCTTAACGATATCCTTTAGAATAATAAAAGTAAGCGCCAACAAATCATTTTAATAAGGTACCTATCTACATTTAATTCCAAAATTACAGATAACCATGAAAATGGCAGACATTCGCAACAATTGAATTAGTCTTGACTTACTCACTAATTTTCTGAAGCAAGTGTATTAAAGTTGTTATAAACAAGAAAATTAATATAAAATGGCTGAAAATTATTCAAGAGATGAAAAAGTTGACATGATCGTTATTTATGGAGAGACTCGACGTAATGCAACTAGAGCGCAAAGTCTGTATGGACGGAGATATCCAGAAAGAAGACAACCTCCGAGAAACTATTTCGCCCGGTTGAAGCAACAATTTGGAACTGAACCTAATGTAGAAATTGAAGGAAGATTTATTGTGGATGAAGAAACGGAAATTAATGTATTAGCTTTAGTGCATATTGACTTAACCATTTCGATAAGACAAATTGAACATGAATTACCAGTTTCCAAAGAATCAGCCAGAATAATTTTAAAGAAACACGGCTATCGTTCTTATAAATATCAATTGCATCAATTTTTGTATGAGAATGATTATCAACGAAGAATAACCTTTTGCAATTGGTTACAGTTCCGCCAATTAAGAAATGAGAATTTTATCAAAAACATTTTGTTCACTGATGAATCGAGATTTACAAACCTTGGGTGATTTAATCTAAACAACACTCGATATTGGGCAATTGATAATCCTCACATTATGAGACAGGGGCGGTTCAGGAGCGGTTTGACTTCAATGTTTGGTTAGGCGTACTGAGCGACCATATCATAGGTCCAATAATTTTTAACGAAACTCTAACAGGACCAAGATATCTAGAATTTCTCCAAAATATAATAGTTCCACAGATTAATCAAATTGCCAATGCCAATATTGACGAGGTTTACTTCCAACAAGACGGGGTTGGACCACACAATGCTATTATCGTTAGGGATTACTTAAATCAATTATTTCCAGATCGTTGGATTGGGACCCATGGTCCGGTCAGATGGCCTGCAAGGTCGCCTGACTTAACCCCACTCGATTTCTTTATTTGGGCGCATTTGAAAAATAGAGTCTACGTGACTGCTCCAACCACAAAGCAAGATCTGAAAGAAAGAGTTCGACACGAAATTGCACAAATAACACCTCAACAATTACAGAATGTTGGACGTGCAACGATAAGTCGCGCTACTCTGTGTATTAATCATAACGGTGAACAGTTTGAACAATTTCTATAATGGTTTATTATAATTTAGGTTTTAAACAGTTTTGTTGTTCCTGGTAATTTATTCATGGTTGTAACGTTATACCTATTAAAATTATTTCTTGTTTAATTTGTGTTTACTTTTTAAAAATACTTCTATTATTACGAAGGATATTGTTAAGAAATGATTAATGGCGAAAAAATTATAGTTTATGAATCATTATTTCTGATTAATAAAAGAAATAGCACTTCCATTAAAAAAAATTACATAGACCCATACGGAAATGAAAATGAAATTCCGTTTTTTTGAAAAAAAAACTAAAAATACTGGTACCGATCAGTAATTCAAACAACTATTTTCTGCTTTACAGACAAGTCTACAACCATACTAATAATTTCCATAGCCTACTTAGTCATTTTCTTACATCGCATTCATCTGACGCGGCCATTTTGAAAAAATTAAAAAATTGTTCGTATCTCACTTATATTTTGGAATTTTTTACATATGAAAAAACTGTTGCACTTAGAAATCTATGCTCAATGAGAAATCATCAAAAACATATAATCATTCCATTTAAGGAAAAAAAAGTTGATGTCGCTTCCGATTCAACCGGAAGTGATATTTTCATTCCTGTTAGTCTAAAAGTAGCCTATTATTGTCTAATTTGTACCAAAAACCAAATTTTTAAATACAAAAACAACCAAAATATTGGGGGCGTACATTGACTCGTAGCCAGCCGGTATACTACGATCATTCATATTTATACCAGTTCTCGCTGCGATAGATCTTTTAAAAAAGATGACCGGATCTCTTCATAAATATAACACGTCCAAAAACCCTCGAGTAACCAAAGTGGGCTAATTTCCTCCGTGGATTACCGAATAAGTTATGATTTTTTTTTTAATTACCTCAAGAACCATATGCGAGAAATGCATTTTTTCGATGCACAAGTGCAATTACACATTTGTATAAGATTAAAATAGGTACAAATTGAATAAATGCATCAAAGAATCGAATGCAAAAAACTACAATTGGATCCAACTTACTGTACATTTTTCGACAGTGGCATGCTATATTTTCTCGACTATATTGACAAATGGCAGTAGTGCCTTTAACGGACAAGCGTCAAATGTTATAATTTTTTCACATATTAACGTTTATCACTTTTTCATTATGTTGGACAGTACTGTATAGGGACATTCGAGTATTGATAGTTTAACTTTATTTAATTTATAAAAAAGTGTGTTGCTTAGATATTTTATTTTTTAAAAGGGTTTTAAGTGGGTGCACTTTTCCAATAAGGGCATTTTTTGAAATCTGTTATCTGCTGTTCGATAAAGAGAAGAAACTGGTTTTGTGAACACTTCCTGTCCCCAAAAATAAATATCCCGCATAATATTTCTAAGTAAATCATCCATTTTTATTGTTTGGAAATGAAAACTGTACTAATTTCGTTATATATCTCATTATAAATTCCATGTTGTCATTAACATATGACTAGGTACCATCCTTTTTAAATTTGTAAATGTTTTATGTACTTTCAGTGAAGCCATTAAAATAGATTGTATTCGAATAGGAGTGAACAGTTTTTCTATGATCTCGGAATTTTTATGCATATATGGTTTACCTGCACAACTATTGATGGATGAGGTATGTATGACAACAAATTTACCATATTTTAGATAATCCGATTGTCTAAATTAATAATAACGTAACATAATATTCCATAATTCCTCTGAACTATGCTGATTTTCTGATATTTAGTTAGATTTTGTTATAATAAAACAGAATGATTACGTTCAGATGCATTATAACCCATCGTTATTTATGTTGCTTGTGACACCATGAGAACAAAAATAGATTATCGCATATTTCGGAGGTTTATTATTATTTATTCGCGACTCCTTTTGTACAAAATTTTCTTAGTTAGTCTCTTTCTAGTTTCTCTTGAAACTTCAATGTATTCTCAAATTCTTTATGCAATTACAATTTATTTAAACAATTAACATTATAAATTTATAGCATTTCCATCATTTTTTAATTTCACGAGTTAGTTATTTAATTTTGTTGATGAAGAGTTTGCTAATGAAACCTGCAAATTATTTAAACAATATAACATAGTTTATCACCATCTTTCTACAGAATGAGTATTAATATAAAAATGAAAAAGATATAATGAATAATAATACATCGTTACAGCAAAACATATTGGGTTATAAGTAAGCTATAATTGTTTAAACGATTTAAAAAAAAATAAAAATGTTAATGCAAACCAGAATGTGACTAAATGATAAAACAATAATTTCTACAAATAAGAGGACATCGCAAACAAAAATAAACGTCGAAATATGGGATACTGTACTTATGCTCTCATGGGGTCACATTGGGATCATACAAATTGTTTCTATGAGTGTTGAGTCTAACAAGGATTTATTAATTCGTATTCTGTGGATATTTATGGAGAGGAGATTTGTATGCGATTTTTATTTTACTGTATTTTAACTATTCTACAGAAAATTTACGAAAAATGTAATTTAATTATAAGAAATATATGGGGAACTTCATGGTCTCGGAAGCACGTGTTAATATCAACCGATCTTGCTCAATTTTGGAGATCGAAAGAATGCACAGATTGTAAATCAATAATAATTTTACAAACAGTTTTTCTTTTAGTTCTCATAGATAGTTTTTTCCGCTGTTTGCAAAATCCTATAAAGAATGTTTCATTACAGCTTTCTATACAGGGTGTTGCATCATGAGAGGGACATAGCTTAATAGGAGGTAGAGAACATCAGTGGTAACCGGAACCTCCCATAGAAATGTCTCATTGGGCCTTCACTACGAAATTACAGTGTTAAATAATTTTTGGCCAAACCTGTTTTTTGTCATAACTTTGACAGGAAATGAAATAACGGATTCATATTTGGTACGGCTAATGTACAAACGAGCCCCAAGAGATACATGTATAAAAAAATATATCCAGGTCCGGACTCACTATAATTTATGTTTCTTCTTTGCATCAATAAAACATCACCCTGTATATATTTTTTTGAAATTTCGATACGATATTCGAAAAGAGCAAGAAAAAACAATCAAAATGGCCTATTTCATTTTTTTGTTACACCTTCGTGGTTATTTAAATACGTTGTTAAATGTGCAAGAAAATGGATTACAGAACCCTATTAAATGAGAGGCACGTGAAATAAATAGTTTTATAACTAAAATTTGCAAAAATTCTATTGAGCCTAGGTGGTCTGGGTGAATCCTAATTCCGGCACGTTTTAAAGGTCCATTTTGGTAAAAAACTGTGGTCCTAATAAGTAATCGGGTATGAAATAACAAAATTTTTAATCAATCACAGTAGGCTTGTTCAAAGAATAAAAGTGACAGATAATTTAAACCATTTAGGCCTAAGCAACCAGTTACATTGATCAAGAAAATCATCAACAGTTTATACTTAATAAAAATTGGAAGAGAACAAACTAAAATCTAAATAAATAAAATATTTTCCATTCAATTAACAATAAATAACAAAACAATAACTAAATGTGTTTAAAAATAAAACGTAATTGACACTAAAGTAAATTTTCAAAATGTCCTCCCCCAAATTCTGTGCATTTTCTTGCGCGTTTAGAAAGGTCACCAATTGCTCGACATATCATTTCTGGATTATTCCGTATTTCGTCGCAGGTTGTAACGATGCGCTGGATTAAATGTTGTCTACTTTCAATTTCAATGCTATAAACCTCGTTTTTTAAGTGGCCCCATAAAAAGTATTCACAAGGGTTACAATCAGGAGATCTTGGTGGCCATTCATGTGGACCCCCGCGTCCAATCCATCTATTAGGATACACATTGTTTAAGTGTTCTCTTACTTGAAGGTTAAAATGTGGTGGGGCCCCATCATGCTGAAACAACATGCCTCTTATACCGATATTTTCTAACATATTCGGTAAAATGTTTTGAAGAAAATCAAAGTAAATTTCACCATTCAATCTTTCTTCAAAAAAATGTGGCCCTATCAAATGTCTATTCACAAGTCCGATCCAAACATTTACAGAAAACCTGTGTTGCGAACGGCGTTGGCGTACCGCATGTGGGTTTTCCTGTGCCCATTTATGATTATATCGTGAATTGTTTACTCCATCCCTTGTAAATTGTGCCTCATCCGTAAATAAGGTTCTGTAAATGACTGGGCGATGATTAGACAACCAACGACAAAATGCCAGGCGGGGGATATCGTCGCCTTGTTGAAGACGTTGTACCTGCTGGATATGATATGGATGGTAACGTTCTCTTTTTAGGGTTCTCCATACTCGCCAATGAGGAATACCAGTTGCCAAACTGATTCGTCTAGTGCTCATATTTGGGTTTTCTTGAACTACGTTTGCACACCTTGTTGTAAAACACGCTCCACAACTGCAGAAGTAGGAAACTTTCCGTGTTGTCTTGCATACTGGAACACCGTACTAAAGGTTTTATGATTAGGGCATCGACGACCAGGAAAACGCAGCCGATATTCTTTTTCCGTCGACCTACCATTTCCATTACAGAAACCATAGATGAATATTATGTCAGCATATTCCCCGTTTGTAAATTTTACTGGCATAGTTAAAATATTTTCACAAGTTTTCACTAACTAAATGCGGATTATTGACACATTAAATTACTAACAAACAATTATTCAACTGTTTAGGAGATTTCTTTTTATTATCTGTCACTTTGAACAAGCCTACTGTGATTGATTAAAAATTTTGTTATTTCATACCCGATTACTTATTAGGACCACAGTTTTTTACCAAAATGGACCTTTAAAACGTGCCGGAATTAGGATTCACCCAGACCACCTAGGCTCAATAGAATTTTTGCAAATTTTAGTTATAAAACTATTTATTTCACGTGCCTCTCATTTAATAGGGTTCTGTAATCCATTTTCTTGCATATTTAACAACGTATTTAAATAACCACGAAGGTGTAACAAAAAATGAAATAGGCTATTTTGTTTGTTTTTTCTTGCTCTTTTCGAATATCGTATCGAAATTTCAAAAAAATATATACAGGGTGATGTTTTATTGATGCAAAGAAGAAACATAAATTATAGTGAGTCCGGACCTGGATATATTTTTTTTTATACATGTACCTCTTGGGGCTCGTTTGTACATTAGCCGTACCAAATATGAATCCGTTATTTCATTTCCTGTCAAAGTTATGACAAAAAACAGGTTTGGCCAAAAATTATTTAACACCCTGTAATTTCGTAGTGAAGGCCCAATGAGACATTTCTATGGGAGGTTCCGGTTACCACTGATGTTCTCTACCTCCTATTAAGCTATGTCCCTCTCATGATGCAACACCCTGTATTTCATAATAATGGAGGTAACAATATGTGCAGCCCTAATTTGGGACACACTATATGGTATATGTACTTGTTTAAGAAATACATGTTATTTTTTAAATAGTTCTGCATAGCGGCCAATCCCGGGATTCGAGACTGTCTATTTTCAATCTCGAAATCCCGGGATTCTAATTTCGTCTCGGGATTGTTCTCTAGTCAGGAAATGTACAGTTCTTATTAAAATGAAATTGGTTTAAAGTAGATTTTTATTACAATTTTCAAATAGGGATAGTTCTCGTACAGCAATTATATTGACTCGAGTAGTTATATAGTGGGGATTCTCGTGCCTCAGTGAAGTGAGAGTATGGACTCTCGTTATAACCAGTTAGAATCCCCACTATAAATCTAGTGATTCCGTACGCCGTCATTTTTTCTTCAACCTCCCAAACATTTTTTGAATTAATTTTTTATTATTGTACTAAAGAGTTTAATCAGGGCTAAAAACCAACCTAATTATTTTGGATTCACAAAAAATGTACACTACAAATTAGCGTTCGTAAATTAGAACTTACTCGCCCATAAGCTAATGTAATATATATTTTTTTTTAAAGGCGGCGGAAATAAGTAATACAGTGTACTATGAATGTGAATGGTATCTTCCCAACATCGTTCCTGTGCGAAAGTATATATTAATGATGATGTTAAGAAGCCAGAGAGAAGTTCGTATTTCTGCAGAGGGTTTTGTCACTATTAATAATCAAACTGTAGTAATGGTACGTATTATAGTTATGTAGTGTCTCTACCTTTTATACAGATTTCTTATTTATTCGAGTGCAATTAGGTTTTTACTCCAGAACCCAGTTATACTGAATGGGTTCTTTTTGCATTGAGTTCCTAACAATGAGTACAAGTACAAAAGTTCACCCCTTAAAAATTGCCGGTTTTTATTTGGAGGTGCTTCCCACCCCTCTAGAGGGGTGGCCAAAAAAGTAAAATAGTAACCACCGAATCTAATATTAAATCATACTATAGGAGAAAAAGGTGGTTTACAAGTTTTCATAAATATTTATATTTTCCCAGTTACGACTATTTGAAGATTACGATTTTAGTTTTAAGAAATTGGTACCCTGAGACTGTCTTTCGTAAATAACTCAAAAGTCTTACATTAATGAAAATAATAGTATGGTACAAAAAATAAGATTATGATATTGCAAGTATTTTGTTTTTTGTTTATTTCTGTACGATGAATACTTTTAACAATATGATAATTTGAAATGGCGCTCTAAGTATAGAGATATAATGTTTAAATCTCAAATATGTCAGAAACAAATTAGTATGATGTTAAAAATACATATAATAGAAATTAAGGGACTTGAAGTGCTCTTTTATAGGATCTTTTTTCTATCCATACAACTTGAAAGATAACAATGTTATGTGCTAACCGTTTCACTCCCAGATATGAATTTTAGGATGACCCTGTATAGCGCCCAACGGTACTTTAAATCTTTATGAAAGTAGCACCAATTTGGGGACAGGTAATATGGAATTTAACCTTAACCCTTAACAATTCCTGATGTGGTAATCAAGTGTATGGTAATTGAGTGGTACTTTGAAGTACCTTTAGTAGTTAAAGAGCTAAACAATGAGTGCCTTGTCATTTTTTAAGAAATAATTCAGGATATCCTGTTGCCATGGCCATATAACAGAAATTCAAAAAATCTGTACCAGTTTTTATTAACATATAGCATTACTAACATGCTCTAATTTTTTAGCATCTTTAAAACAGTCTACTGCTACTACTTTAAATTAAGAAAAATTTTACGATTTTGCTGAAAGAATTCCTTTTTTATTGTAAATAATTACAAAACAATTAGTATTAAAGGAAAATATGTCATACATAGAAAAATAAAGCTTAAGAAGCGTTAATTTGCTTTTCCAAATATTTGTAGAATTAAGAGTTTTGGAAATATGGGGTTTGAACTTTTAATGGCAAAGAAATACATTTAAATCTCACATTTCTTCAAAACTTGAAGATCTCAAAATTATAGCATGTTGGTAATACTATATATTAATAAAAACTGGTACAGATTTTTTGAATTTCTATTATATGATCAATGACAGCAAGCAAAATTTTTACTTCAAAAAATTAGAAAGCACTCATTGCTATGCATACAACCGTTATTTTTCAAGCCGTAAGGAGAGAAAAAATAATATCAAAGAGTACTACAAGCCCTTTAATTTTTATTATGTGTATTTTTAACATAATACTGACGTTTTTGACATATTTGAGATTTAAACATTATATCTCGACTGATAAACGGTCGAGCGCCATTTTTAAACTATCATATTATTAGAACTATTCATCGTACAGAAATAAACCAAAAAAAAAGACTTGTAATTTCATAGTCTTATTTTTTGTACCATACCACTTTTTCCATAATGTAAGGCTTTTGAGTTGGGTTCAAAGAGTGACAGACGCGTGCTTCGTGGCTCCTACAAGATCTCGAGATAAATCCGGATAAAGCGGCAACAAAGCATCGAAATTGTATTGAATTAATACGTAAACAATTCCGCATTGATTGATATAAATTAGCACGAGTCTGGCTATTTCATATAGTTGATATTTGATTAAATTATGTTGGTTGAATAAATCAACACAAAAGAGTGTATATAAACAACCCGAGAAAGGGTACTGCTTGACCGTAAAATCTATACCTGGATGGATGCGATCCCCTTTTCAAGTAGGTGACATAAAATAAGCAACAGCCAGCCAGATGTGGATGTGAATGAAACAGATAAGTTTTTGTTTGCTTTACTATTAATTCAGTTTAGCTCATTAATGAAGTCTATTTCTTTATTTAAATTGAAAAATTAGAAATTAAAATTGAAAAGGTATTTATTTATTGGTTTATTAATCCTTGTCAGAGGATAGTTTATTAAACAACAGAGAAAAAAATGTTGGTAATGAAATAGAAAATACCCGGAATTGGAAGGCGGCAGTTGAAAATAATTACTCTAAATTGAAATCGATTGTTTCAAAGAAACGACATACCTACAGGTGAGCAAACTATCCCTTTGGATCTTTTTTCTCATAAGGCGCAAAAAAAATGTTACCGCGAGATAGGGCCCTTCCCAGCAACTCCACCCTAAATGAGTATTTACCTGTGGAACGGTTAATAAATAAAAAAAAAAGCTGCCAGATTCAGAAACAGAAAGCTTAGAAGAAGAAAAATAAGGAGATGACGATAGATGGAAACTTAGTAGAAGCATGGAAACTTAAAAGAAGCATCTCACAAACACCCACACTTCCCATCCTGTATTCCCATCCCATGCGTCATGCAGCTCTCGCTGCTGACAACAAGCATGTACAATGTCCAACCCGGCGTATGCAGCCGGTCCGGCGGTATATAAAACATCCGAGATTTCGTTCTGGCACGCGGTTTGGCCGTCCGTTGAGCGTGTTCGACGGACGAGCAGGCTGCGTGTTGGAGCGAACCTCCATGGATGCCCGGAATCGGCAGCAATGCCCACCTTACGCTGGCAACTCAATCAATCAATCAATCAAATGTAATACTTTTGAGTTATTTACGAAAAACAGTCTCAAGGCACCAATTTTTCAAAGCAAATATCGAAACCTTCAAATCGTTATAACTGGGGAAATATAAATTTTCATGAAGAACTGTAAACCACCTCTTTCCCTTACAATATGATTCCATATCAGGTTAGGTGGTTATTCTTTTACTTTTTTGCCAATTTTTAAAAAGTAATTTTTTTTGTAGTCAGTATTAGAAACTCAGTGCAAAATAAATCATTCAAGTCCATTCATTATAGCTGGGTTCCGTCATTTTTCATTTTTAATGACTAATTGCACTGCAATTATGCTCTTCGCAAATACATAACGATGAGTATATTGCAGTCGATCAGCACATTTTTAAAAGCGGTAATATCGCTCGTACATAAATTCGTTTCCGAATAGTTTTTTATATCCCCTCGATTTAAGTATTTTCTAAACTGAATTCATTGTTGATTAACTAACAGTACTCTACTAAATAAGTGCGATTCTTTAAGTTGTTTTTATTTCTTATGTCCCTCTCGTGTTCATTAATTCTAGTTTTTATATATATTGTTGTTCGACCAACATATAACATGCATTCTTCTACTTTTCCTTTTGGGACTTCCTACTATATGTACTTTAATTTCTTAATGGCATCATTTAGACATAAAAATACATGTGGTGGCAAGTCCAAAGTATAGAAGTAGAAGAATTAAGAAAATGCCACAACTGATATTTAATCAATATTTAAATAACATTTGTTACCATTTTTGTAGTGTATTTTATTAACGAAAACAAAAAGAAAAGTAGAAAAAGTAAGAAAAAACCACAACTAATATTTAGACAATATTTAGATAACATTTGTCACAGGTTTTGCAGGGTATTTTATTAACAAAAATTTAATCCACCACACTTTCGTTCAATTCAAATGATTAACATTACTAGATCTGCAAAAAATCTGATAGATCAAAATCAAGCAATTTTCATTTAATACTTTATTTTTGCCAAAGGAGTATTATAACTAAGTTATCTTATATAATTTAGTAGTATGTAAAATCATTTGCAGCTTCTATTCAAGTCAAATAGTAGTTGTAGATGTATATTCCATACAATGATGATATGTGCACGTATACAGTCACTTTGACTAGTTTGATAACCTTCAATAATATAACATTATATTTAAAGCGTCATGTTAATATGTATTGATTTATTTTCTAGATGCTCAAGACGGCATACAGTTTTTACACTTTTCTTCAAACGCTTACATAATTCCGACACCCAATGGCATTAGAAGAGCACGATGTCACCGATATGATCTTTTTCAGCCTAGTTAGGAATTAGTTGCTTTATCACTTACTGCTGAAATAAGATTATATGTTATAGCTTTAATTATATGCACTTCTTATCTAAATATAATGACAATTTTCAAATTTGTGATTTTGGAGCAAAAATAAAAATTTCAAAATAACTGTCGTTTACTCAAATAATTTAATTGTTTGGCCAAACGAAGCAAAGACAATATAGAACAGTTAATTGTCCAGGGAGAACCAGATGACCAGAGGTGAAGAGAACGACCATCAAAAAGTCGGGCTAATGTCACCAAAGAGTTCATGGAAAATAATTTTGGTGAGGCCGTGCACTTAACACGCAGCCACGATAGATTGCGTGATACTGTCGGGCATGCTATACAAGAAGAGGAGGCAAGCTACAACATATGATTCACAAAATGTCTATCAAGACTCTATCAACAGGAATAAAGAAGACTCAAAAATATACTTTGTTATTCATATTCTAAGAGTCTCAAGAAAATAATGAAACATTTGGTCATGGGTTATAAAAATGATCTTAATAAATATAATCAAGAAGTGCATTGAATTCAAAAAACGTGCTCTGGTAATAATTATAATGTAGAGGGCTTAAGAACGTCCTTGGCAACATTTTAAATAGGTACAGTAAAAACCAACTTTTGGAAACTGCAACGGAATTCAACTTTACAATATATTTTAGAAACTGTAACGAAATTTGACCTCAGGAGAGTTTTTAGAAGCCTCTGTCAAATTTTACTTTTGAGAGAAGCATCTAAGATGAATTGCATCGACTAAGATTAAGCCAAGATCAGCTTGACTGAATATCAATATCCATTTCCATGGTTACGATTCTATCTTTGACCAAGCTGAGTTCGATTCAAAACCCGCCCTTAATGACCATCCATCTTTCATCCAACAGAATGACAACTGCTCAATTTTTGATATATTTGTCAAGCACAAAATTCCTTCATAAAGGGACGACACGGACGTCTACATGGGGCTTACATGTTTCTTTAATGAGTTAAAAGTGATACATCATGACGAATGACAAAATGGTCAGTTTTAAGATATTTAAAGCTAATCACAAGTGATCCAAAATTTTCATTTCAGTTATTACAGTCCAAAACCTTCCAATCTTAACCTGACATTTCCATACAAATACTTCTGGATATCTTTTTTGTGACAATTGATGATTGCAATCATCTCATATATGAAGGAGAGAGTGTGCATCCTCGAGGCGTAACTCCACTTGCCTTATGTGGTGTACACTAATCTGAATTGTTTTACAGTTAACCCAAATATATATCTTTTCATCGTATACAATTGAACGTTCCAAACGATAAATATTAATCGAATTGAGATTTTTAATTGACAACTTATTTTAAGGCTGATGACCTTCGTGCGTTTCTGTTTTTCAAACCAGTAACTACCTGAATTTAAAGGATTCCGTACGGTTCTTACACGTCTGTTCAGTATCCAGAATTCACACAAAAGCGAGCAAGGTTATTAACTTAAGGAATGTCTAACAATGTTAATTTTAAGACAATCATCAGAGAAGTAAATTGTATCGCTGGTCTTCAAGAAGACGGGGAGCAGACAGTAGCAATGTATTTTCGAGTTATAACAAATTACCCTGAGAGTGAAAAATCATTTCCGGCCATTGCAGAAAGAATCTCTGGCGTCATTTGTCATATAAATAGCGTCATGTCCTTCAACTACGTTACTTAAGACCTTAGACCTCTGCAAAAACAACTTCATAAAAACCTTTATGTGCGCAGTAAATGAGAAAACAAACATTAAAATTATTTACGCTCAAGCAAAAACATAAGTGGATGAGACAAGTGAGCGTCAGGTAATAACCAGTCCTTATTGATAATATCGGCAACTGTGAATTTAAGATTTAACGGAGAATACACATGGTAAGATTGGCAACTCGCCAGTTAATTAATGTTTGATATGATCCTCGATCGTGAAGAGACTGACAGGCGGTGTACGCAAGATTTCGAAACGTAGATGTAGAGTAGTTTATTGCCCATTTCTTGAGCAGCCCACCACACTAACACCTTCTACTTTTTCTTGTTCAAGTACCGTATGTACTACAGTAGACTGTAGTGTAGTGGATATAATGTGTAACACGCCTTCCTCTGCTCTTCTGATAATTGTTGAGAAATCAGGAATGTTAACCCATTTAGGTTGTCACGACTGTTGCTTGCGACCAAGTCCTCTCTTCCCTTTAATTTTGTTCAGTGTGTTCTCCTTGAGCAGTCTATATTTTGGACACCGAATATGAAACTTTCCATTCTTTCCTCAGACCAATTATTTGTCTGAGTGTCATCTCCCCGTAGAACTTCCGCAATGGTGATGTGGTCTATCCAAGGGATTCTGAGAAATCGTCTTAGGGTTCACATTTCAAACACTTCGATCTGATTTAATGACCAATAGCGAACCCCTTAACTCTCCAAAGTATTCTTATTCACAAACTATTTGTGATCCACGAATTATCCTAGTTGGCCGCCGCGCCATTGGCGTACAGCCTTACCAAAACTTTCTCATTAGCTCCATTTTGATATCAGCTCAACGTTTTGGAAGACGTCCCCTTCACCTTCCCTTCAGATTAATTTGAACTGTGAACTGTTCTATATTATTGGTGTGACTAAGAGGATTGCCTTTACGGCGGTTTTTCTAGCAGAATCGAGCTTTTAGTTCGATGGGTTCTGCAGAAAATTTGTAGCAAGCGGCTCCAGACCCACGTCTAGAAGGCATCAATATGACACGCGTCGTCTTTCTGCTTCCCTACGATCCATGACTCAAATTCCTGTACAAAATTTTGTCCCATTATGATTATTACAAATTTTTTGTCCAGTATCCAATTGATTAATTAAATAGGCATGATGAGGGTATTTTCTTATTTCAAATGGAGACTAGCTGTTGCTTAAAAACTAACATTAGATAAATCACTTGACAAATATAGAAAATTCCGTAAATGTTAAGTTTAATATCTAGTAAAATGGCTCCTTGTTAATTATTACAACTGTGTTGTTTTAAACCTGTTATTCGCATGTGTCGGTGGAGTATGTTTTAATTCTGGCCCCGTGAAAGCTATATCTATATAATTTATAGCATTTAATATCCTTTTAGTAACGACGGCTTGGTGCTTAAGAGAGGAAATCTATTGCCACCTCAAACCAAGGGGTGCTAAAATAGGCATTTACCATTTAGATAATTAGTACACATTTATGTGGCTTGATAAACAGGAACAACAATCCCTTTTTAACCCTTTTTGATTACATAAGCTTGAAACATGGATACCATTATGTTCTTTTTAATTACGTTTAACACATTTAAGATAACATTATTTTAATAAGCAGAGGTTGGCACAAACACTGGAAAAGTTGTTTTTATAGTTTGAATGTGTTATAATAAAGGTAAGCAATCTTTTTTTAAATTTTTCTAAACTTACTTATTTAAATTAATTATCAAAAATAAAAACACCGTCCAAGGAAAATTGAAATATTTTTATTATTAGTTGATAAAAAATATTTAAAAATACTTACACCAATAAAATCGATTAGTGTCGATGAGTATCGATAAGATAGCAAGATTGGTAAGTTACCAGTTCACCAAAATTTGACGAGATAGAAATTACGAAACGCTCCGGATTTGTCCATCTTCATTTATGCCTCTGGAGAAATGTCGAGTCTGATTTCTAAATATTTATTAATAATTATTTTTTTTAAACCCAAGCAGGGAAACTCCATGAAATACCGAGAATAAATACCAACAAATATTATTAAAATGTAGAAGATATTATTTCTAAATGTTTGCATCGTAAAAGAATTTTCAATCATTTTCTTTTCTTGAAATTGGTTTAGGTTGTCACGAAATGTTAAGGTTCGAAATTTTAAGGAAATAAAAATGTCTGTCTGTCTGTCGGTCTATTGGTTTATAACTTCTTTTTTGTGCCCACGTTTTCTCTGGAACGGCTTAAGACATTTATTGAAAAGGTACAAGGATGTAATATAATGAGATCTAGAACTGGATTATATTTACTATATTAATTACTATATTAATCCCGGCAAAAGGTGGGGGGTAAATAGGGAAAATTGACTTGAATTTTAATACTTACACGTTTATATTTTAACAACCCAGGTGTTAAATGAATTATATTTTAAGATGCTTCCCTTAAAGGGTTGGGGGTGAAATATGGATAAATAGGGGTAAATAATTAAAGCAAGCTGCCACCCCCACCACCACCCCCCACTACATTATTAAAGGATTAAAGGGGTTAACATATTAAAATTGTGATTTAGTGTGAGCAAGGGTAGCCACCAATCAACGTCGGTTAGTCGAAAAGGCATTAAATTGGCACATCACTTTATGGGTTTTTGAGTAGTGATTCTTTAGGCAGCGGTTTTTCATAATAATTACATGCTTTTACGACATGTTTCAGGTAAAATCTAATCTGAGCAAGCATAAGCATTAACAGTAGCATTATACTAGAGGAGCAGTCTACTTCTACAGCCATTTGATCGTCAAATATCTTTGCTTCTTACTAGTTGAATGGTAAAAATGGTAAAAACCTCCGCAGAATAAGGATTTCTTACACTGCATCGTTCTCCGTAAATACATTTCCGCCTCTGACGTTCTAAATATACCGCACCGGAGACTTCGAACAGGTTACTTTCTCATTTTGTGAAGTGAGTGTGTTATCCAGTGCAGTTAGTAGTTATCTAAGGTTAGAGAAGTCTTCAAATCCCCTCTAGATTTATACAGGTGGTTATGTGGTTCCCTCTCTGTCACCAGAGATCACGTTTTACTTCTACTGCATATAATCAGCAAAGTAAGGCTTATGTTCTTTGCATAGTTGCCGAAAAATTTGAATCAATTTCTAAATCATTTATATGATCTCCACGATAGACCTTTTCAATATATTTATTTTTCTTCTCATAGTTGAGAATATCTGCTCAGTTTTGTTTGAACTGACTGGAAGATATGTATCTTCTTGACAATCTTGCATCGGAAATCGGCACTCTATTACAGACGATATTTTGGAGATAAACTATACTTATAGAATTGCTGGTGTAACTCGTCTAGAAGAGAGTTCTCTAATAGAGAATTAATCCTCTTTATTTCAGCGCAGATCTTTCCTATTTTATAGAGCATGGATAAGGATGTACCCCTCTTTTCCAAGTAGTCGTTACTGCGGATACCTAATGGCACTTTAAACATAAAATGTTAGAGTTCTCATTATATTAATTGGCTCTACATCGAAGATCGCTATCTACAACGTTCGAATGACTTAATTGCTGGAACATTTCTCCATTTACACATATTTTATACCGACATTTATATTTATAGTAGTTTATTTTCCACTCTCAAAAGGGTATAACCATAAATTGTAAATATAAGCATCATTTCCTTTGTACGTATGAACAGAAGTGCTGGTAACATTACGAGTGTCAGGTGAGTGATAGCCACCATTCTCATGTGGATAAATTATCGGTCCAGTCTCGTTGGAAGCGGTGAAACTAAATAAATCGAAGGATAAAAATAAAAAACTGCATTGATCTACTTTATGTTCGGCGTTTTCTATATTCTGTTACAGTGATGCAAAGATAAGCCCTGTATTGGGCTCATGTTGTATTATCTTTAATATTTTTTTTTTTTTTTTTTTTTTTTTAATGCCTTATTTATATTAACGTCCTGGCGGAGTTCAGCTAATTGCTGCTCTACCACTCAACCAGGACACGTACACATAGACATCAACACAACAACCATTCCCTGCGATATTGCCATCTACCGCAGCTGAGACTCGAACTCAGAAGAGATAACAACGACTAGACATGTTGTGCCACCCAACAGCGGTCTAGGTCACTGCTACCGTCTCGGTAACACATGAAAAAACGCCACCAACATCCATACCCTGGCCAGGATTCGAACCCGGGACTCCGTGGTCGCAAGCCAAACACCTTCAGCATTGCGCCACCTAGCTGGTGGTCTTATGTTTATAAGTAAATATAAAAACAGGTACGTAAACGTTGCATTTAGTTATAATAATTCAAAAAAATATTATTTATTTTTTTCCAACATTACTTTTGTGATAGTTTTTCTGGAGTCTATATTTGTTCTCCATGTTATTATTCCACATCTAAGAATTAGTTCAAGTAACATATAATGTCTTTAAGATATTGAAAGTTAGTAGATTTTTAACGGACTCCAAGAATATTTAAAATAATTCGCAATTCGACCCATCTCCATATTTTTTTATGTTTGTTCAAACACTACTCTAGATTAACTTATTCCTTTAAAGCTGTAGAGTGTGGCTTGACGGTGACTCTGTTTTATCAAGCTATATCTAGTATAAGCTGAGCCAGAATCGGAAACATTTTCATCACAAATCTGGCGACCGCACAAATGAGAATGGAATATGATTCATCATAATTCCATTCTAGTTTATCATCAAGCTGCGACCAGTGTACAGTATGCTGAACATTAAAAACTAGACAACAATCGAATTTTGTCGGATTTCCATTAAATATTTTCGAAATAGCTGATCCTGAATCTGATGTTATACGTTAAAAATTACAAATAGGAAAGTCAATATGGCTCTCATAATCTCAGAATTTACAAAAAAGAGATTTGCTGGAAAGTTATTTGAGATATCAGGAACGAATCCAATGTTAAAGCTCTAAAATCCAAAATGACAGATATTTTCTTTCGTATTGTAGAAGCTATATGAACGGGCAGAACATTTTTAGTAACTATTTTTCTAAAGGTGTAGGCGGTTCCATTTTTTCAAAAAAATTTTTAGATGGCAGAATTTCTAAATAATCTTATGTTTTTTATTGTTTAGTTGAATGTGATTTGTCCATTTTAATTAATCTATTATCATTTCAAGGTATTTAGTAGTTTTTGTTTACAATAACTGCATAACACATTTACATTTTCCTAGAATTCTGATTCTATTTTGTTTTACTTCTATTTTCGCTTATTTTTACAAACAATTTGAAGATAACTACTAAATAGAATATTGATACTTTAATATTCGAATAAGTCTTCTCTGTTTATTAAAATGATAAACAACAAATTTCCCGTAAGGGATTATACTGTCATTCAACAAAATAAAAGTTTTCAAAATCTCAAAAAAATCAAAAAAATTAAATTGAAACATACTTTGTGTAAAAATATTAATTAAATCTTTGCATTCTTTCGATAACCTGAATTCTGGTTATGCTAGCAAATTAAAATCCTAAAACGAATTTGTCTAATTTCTTATTCGACAATTTTTATTCTAACACTAGCATCCACACAGTCCCCTACGGCCATGCAGATTAAACTAGTATCTACATAACCCCCTACGATCATGACGTTTCAGTTAAAGATGAGAACAAAGGCCTAAAATGAATTTATTTATCTACCTTGTCTTAAAAAATGTTCATTCTAATGGATTACATTTTCATGAAATCTACCATTCTGTTTCTTAGAAATGCTTAGCTTTTTAAACGTTCTTCGCCCTTATTCTGGAGCTCATCAGGAAGACATAAAGCCACTCATAAAGATGTTTCATGCAAAACCAAGACAATTTCTATGAATAAGTGTGAAATAATTATATTTGACATTGACTGATAAAAACTGCCTCACCTATCTATAACTAACTAGCATTAGAACCTATATACTCTATGCATGTTTAAAAACGAAACATCTTTATACGTGGCTTTATGCCTCTCTGATGAGCTCCAGAATAAGGACGAAAAACGTTTCAAAAGCTAAGCATTTCCAAGAAACAGAGTGATAGAGTGATGAAAATGTAATCGATTACAATGAAAAATTTTTAAGACAAGGTAGATAAATAAATTCATGTTCGGCCTTTGTTCTTATTTTTAACTGAATCTTTATGATTGCAGGGGTTTATGTAGATACCAGTTTAATCTGCATGGCCGTAGGGGACTGTGTGGATGCTAGCGTTAGAAGGAGAATTGTCAAATAAGAAATCAGACAAATTCATTTTAGGATTTTAATTTGCTAGCATAACCAGAATTCAGGTTATCGAAAGAATGCAAAGATTTCATTAATATTTTTACCCAAAGTTTTTCTTTTATAGATAGTTATTTTTTCTACTGTTTGCAAAATCCTATAAAGATTATGGTTCAATACAATTACAAGCAAACAAATAATAATTCATTTTTAAACATTTTATTGAATATCTGACATTTTAGCTTAGACAATGTTTAGAACACACGCAAATTATAGAACAAAAAAGAAAAATTCAAGGAAGACTCAATTTATGTAGACAGGGCGCGCTTTCTTAAAGCGACCAATAAGACAGCTACCTCCCAAATTCAATTGTTCCACGAATTAATTTATATTCTATTAAAATGCTCCTTAACGATTTTTTTTAAGTTTAGTGTTTCCTGCTGCTATTGGTCGTAGAATACAAATTTTAAGAATCCTTGTTGGTTTCTGTTAATATACAGTATTATTAAAATGGTCTAAAATCTCATCTCTCGCTTACACATCTCGTGTTTTCTTCAGTTTTTCTAAGAATAACTTCAACTCTGTGTCAGTTGTGTTCTAGAAGATGGAATCACCCCAAACATTGAGATTTTATTTTACGTTAATTACTATAGTCTTCAACAAAGATTACAATAGGAATGACGAAAACCTATTAATTACTGGAGAATTACTAGTGTGGCGTTTTTATACGTTCATTGACAACACTACATTAGCTATCATGATTTACGTAAAAAAATTAATGTATGCTTCACTGCTCTAATTATTCGCCGGGATATGAAAAATTTTATTAATGTCAATCTTTACCTCAAGTCTTCATTTCTGATATGATCCAATCTGTCTACTTGAATGAACTCTATTATTACCTGCAACAAGAAAATATTTTATAATATTTGGCTAAACGCTCAGAACACATTATAATAAATATTTAGTTAGTAAGAGAGAGGGTGCTACGGAGACATTCGTTAACCCTAGATCAGTAAGTAATCCTGGCCTGGCCAGCGGCAAGCTTTTTAGTACGACAAACGACAACAACGAGATATATAGATGAACACGTTGTCGTATCAAGTAGATGCTCGTGCGAGTTGCTCTGGTGCAATCTAATTTTTTGCTTTTATTTTCATGCAATATGTTTCAACTACTGTGATTTAGAAACAAATTACAGTAGAATCAACGGACATTCACATCCATGTCATCATTGGCTCCATTGAGTTATGGAAAACAATCAGAGCAGTCTGCATTGCAATGTGTAATTTAGGCATTTTTTATATTATGGTTGGAATTTTTCAGAATGAGAGAAAAATACGTAGGTATTAATTTCTTTTTATTATAATTATTTAGACAGATATTAAGATAACTTTATCATTACTTAAATACCCTATCGTAACATAATTTAATAAGAGCAAAATAACAATTTCATTTTACAATACAAAACCCAATACAGTCTGAAATATACATATATGGTAATTTTTTCCGAAGTACCCTAAAATATAGTGGCAAACGACGAAAATCCCACTCAGAACGTAGCGACAAGCTAGTTTGAAAAAGCAAATTTTCAAGAAAGTTCATGGGGCAATTTTTGCCATAGAAACCAGCAAACAGATTCTCCCGATCTGTTAGTGGGGTGAATACTCCAAGACCGACCCACTATAACATACCTAAAAAAGAATGTCGAAATTCAAAGTGGAGGAAATAATTTCTCTGGGCCCAAAATTCATAGTAAAAGGCCTTGGTGGGAATAGCCATAAGGGTTGCTCGAATGCGGATCGACGCCAAAAAAGTTTCTTCGGGTTCTGTACCGATAGTACGTTTTAACAAAACTGGAAAGCCTCATAGAACTCATATAGAGACAGCATCTTGAAATAACTTCACTTTAACGATTGATACAATCGCCTATAAGAAATATTAGCAAACGAAAGCGATCCAAACACTTAATAATTTACAATAGTCCAACATAAATTTTACAAACATGTTTAACTGGGAATCTGAATATTTTTGGGGCCAGTCGGTTATTACAATTCTCTCGCCGCCGCACAGTGGGAAATATGTGGCCTTTCTTGGACAAAAATCTGCCGACAGTAGATATATCAATCAATTTTAATTTTAAAAAACGGAAAATATCCTTAAGCCATTGTACTTTACAGTAATGCTACGGCAAAGTGGCTCGATAACATGACCCCTCCATTCGCAGATAATGTTAGGGTTAAAACTTATAGGTTTATGACTGTTATTATACTCTTCGCAAATACAAAACGAAGAATATATTGCACTCTATCGGCACATTTCTAAAACCGGTAATATTGCTTGTAGAGAAAAAAACTGTGTTTGTGATTGAATTCTGAACAATTTTCAAAATGTCCGCCCGTCCGTCTGTCAGTTTGTCTGCCCGTCTGTCCATTCGTCTGTCTGTACGTGTGTCTGTCCGTCCGTCCGTCACGTTTCTTGTAAGCACGATAACTTAAGAACGAAAAGTCCGATTGTATTGAAATTAGGACAGAAAGTTAGTGTTATTTAGAGGACAAACCCTGTTGCTCTTCAACAAAATTGATCAATAAATAAAAATCATTAATTTTTTAATTAAAAAACTGCGAAAAGTATAATGGTTAGCTTGTTTAATACATACAATGCTTCACTTAGAGATTATATTAAATTTAAAACTGTTAATTAGGTTAATCTGATTGCATAGGAATAAAACCATGTGGATAGAGAACTATCCTTTTTTGACCTCAGTAAAATAATATTTACAAATCCAAACGCAACTAATATACGATTCAAATGTATTGACCCCTCACTTTACCCGCGAATATCGAAGAAACGGAGGAGCAGAAAAAATTGAAATAATGTGTTTATTATGAGTCCATTCTAAATCAATCACTGAAATTTGAATAATGTAGATTGGACAGTTTTGAAGTTTTGCAAAGTTATATTGAAAAATGTGCTACTTTTTAAGGAAATTTTCACGACACCAGGTTTAAATCCATTATATCTTGGAAAATATGCATACTATGTAAATAATATTTTAGACAACGATAAAGCACGGCATTTTTTGCACGAGGAATTTTTTTCCTAATTTTGCATTTATTCTCAAAAACGTGACATGTTGTTTATTCATCAATTGTAACGTGCGGAATGCGCAATAGCATCCTTCGTTACATTTTCTAACATTTATTAGAAAAATTTTAATAATCAAACATTTTACTCTCCTATGCTCTGGTACTATAACGAACATTCCTAAACAGATGACAAGTTGGTAGTAGCTTATGCTTACGCATCGGTGTGTTGAACAGCGCACGCTCGATGATATTCAAATTAAATTAAATAAATAAATAAAACTAACTGAAAAATGAAGTTGAGTCGAGTATTTATAATAAAGTCGGATAGTCACATGAAACGTAGAACTATCAGTAACAATATAGATCCTTTAGCTAATTAAATATTTCATTAAAATAAAAGAACTACTTTTTGGGCGGAGCCACGTTACTGTCGGTCCGAGACATATGTCACAATACGCAGCGTTAGACTAAATTCCTTCTCTTTCACTCGAGCCGTCCTTCGAGGTGGACGTAATAGAAATTTTGTAAGACCCTAATGGGGATATTAAAATAGGAAGGAACCTTATAGACGTATAAGGTAATAGTTAAATAATTGTATATCGTTAAATACCATCTAACGTATAAAAACATTGTTTTAGGTTCTTTTTCTTTTTCTATACAATTACAAATTTCATTTTAACTTCGAAGTGATCCCGATGTTATACCTTTGCTTCGTGAACAATTACCTATATTCAGCTTTTCTTAATAATCAGTAAATGAATTCTACAATGCTACGTTTCTCTTTATTATGGAATTTCTCGACATGGCGCATTTTTTAATATTTTACTACTAAGTAAATCATTCCAAGTCAGCAAAATGGAGGTACCCAACATCAGCCTACATAAATCCGTATTCATCCCAGAACAGGAGCGCACTTAGGAATTTCTCTCATCAGGACTTTTAAAACAAAAGATAAGTACTTTTGATTATTATCTCATATAAAAGGGATTATTTTCACTGATAGTAGTTTTTGCTTTATGAAAGCAAGGTATCTAGTTTTGGTTCATAAAGCCAAGTATTTTAAGTTTAAATCTTAGAATCAAGCGTCTTTTGTAAGATTTTGTTTTGTGAATTCGTTGTAATATATTTTAATTCACAGTTACCTTTATCTTGATTCATTGTTGAAATTTTCCATCGTAGTATCGTGTATGCACATTTGTTTGGTTATATATGGTAATAGTCATGGTGCATTTTGTGTAACGAGTATATATAGAGTTGATGTGGTAAAGCCATGGGGCATTTCGTTATAATATATGTTTTGTGAGTATTGAGAAACCGCTGCGAGACATTTTTTTGTAATATAGTTATTTTGTCTCTCGTAATATTCTCAAGTAGCCCCCAGGCCTTACTTTGTAATATATTTTGTGTTGCACTTTAGTATATCTAGTGCTGTAAACAGTTTGTTTGTTGGATTATTTGCGAGATACCTTTGTATTATAGTTCGGTTTAAATCTCGTAAATATCTAGTGCTGCAAATAGTTTGTTTGTTGGATTATTTGCGAGATACCTTTGTATTATAGTTCGGTTTAAATCTCGTAAATGTTCATATCTTGTTGTAATATATGATTTCTAGTATTGAGGTAACGTTACGAGACGTACCTTTTGTAATATTTTTTTTGTCTCGTAGACGCCTCAAATTTATTTTGCTGTTGAGCAATCTGTAATATAGTGCATCTTGTAATATAGTATATCTTGTAATATAGTTTATCTTGTACATATTTCGGTTTATTATTTTGCTATACAGTATCGCTGATGCTGTGATAGCTCATACCTTTTTTTTGTAATATAATATTTTGTAATATAGTTCTATTGTACATATGTAACATTTGCCTTTTGCTTATCTTTATCTTTATCTTCAATTTTCCTTGATTACACTCAGTAATCAATGGCGCCCAAGCCTTGACCTCCACGCCCTTTTGCTCTCCGTATCTTTACTGTGCTAACCAGGTGAAACCAGTGACGCTAACCACGTCGCTCGTAGGGTGGCCCACACTTGAACAACTTGGGCAAAATAAATATTATTAATTAAATAGCCACACACAATGTATTTAAAAAGTTTTTGACAAAATATTAAATTATATAAAATGTAAGCATTTTCAGAGAAAAGAGTCTAAAATATTATTTATTTTCCAAGATACAATGGATTTAAAACTGGCATGGTCAAAATTTCCTTAAAAAGTAGAACATTTTTCAATACTATTTAGCAGAACTTCAAAAGTGTTCAATGTACCTTATTCAAATGTCAGTGGTTGATTTAGAATGAACTCATAATGAACACATTATTTTTTCTATTTTTTCTGCTGCTCCATTTGGAATATCGTAATTCTTAGATCAACACCTGTTTTCATTCCTTTGAAGGATCAATGATCAAATCTATTAAAGGTCTTTGTGAAATCTACTTAAATGCCATTGAATTGTGGACAATCGTCAATAGATTCTTATGTGGATTGCATAATATAGAAAATTATATTTAATTTTTTTACTGATAACGCCTCCAGTTGATCGTTAACAATTTTCTATTTAGCATAAACTCGTCTTGAGGTGAACAGGCTACTATTGAATTGTAACGTTATTGTCTTAATAATATTTTAGTGCTATTTATTACAACAATTATTTCAATATATTTTAAAAGGAAATTTCATCAAATTTTGGTAACTCTTATCAACCAATCGAATATTTCACTGCTAATCGTATTTATCTGGCTTATTTTTAAGAGCCAATTTATTTATTTTGGACTGAAAAATTAACACCATACTTGAAGAACAACGAGAAAAAAATATAATCGTAAATTTAGGAGTTCCACTCATTTAAAAATTTGAAATCTTTCTCTCGGCTATAACATGAAATTGCTGATGGAATCCAATATACATCTACATAAATTATTTAAATTTGTATGTTCATGGTTCGGCTCAGTCATCATCAGTCACTCCTCCTTCATTAAGTGACAGAAAAAAATCGAGATGAGGGTTTAACTTTGCTCTCGTGTTTCCTCAAGCAGGTAAAATAATATAATGTTGGAAATAATAATAAAATAATATAATAATGTTTATTCCAGATAGAAATTTAAATACATTTTAAAGAATTATTACAACATCTATAACTACTCATTAGTACTATATGACAATATAATAAACCCTGCAAAAACAAATTTGTACACAGGGTGTGACATATAGACAAAAGAATATAAAATTACGATTTAATCATAAAATGAATAACATATGTATAAAATTTATATAATACACAAGAATACAAAGTTGATACCTACAACTTCAATAAAAATATGTATCAAAGTGTCTAGAGCTTAGTGGTATCTTTTATTAAAAATAAACTTTAGAAAAATTTAAAGCAATGGTTTTCTTTAAAACTGAATTGCACTAAAAAGTGGAAAATGATTTTTATTCAGTGACTAAATTACAAAATGATGATGAAAAAGAAAACCATTGTACGTTCATAAAATGTAATATATTACCTTTATAAAACGTTATGAATAGCATATTGTAATATAACAGCAAAACGAGCAACAGCAGTACTATATGAGCGCCTAATGGTTTTTCTTTTTCATCATCATTTTATAATGTAATCACCGAATAAAAATTATTTTCTACTTTTTAGTGCCTTTCAGTTTTAATAGAAAACCATTGTTTATAAAAACATGTTTTCAATCTATTTATTTTTTACTTTTTAGTTTCCCGTCTGCCCAATTTTTTTTTTCAAACGCCATCATTTCATTTACTATCGTCAAACTATTTCATTTGATACCTATATCAAGGGGGTTGTAAAGAAATAGATAATCTGACACTTTGTGTTGGCCGCCATATTGGATTTATAATAATGTCACACAGCTTATTGCATTCTGTTTGATATACCCCTTCATTTGATACCCATTCTGAGGGGGTTGTAAAAGAAAAGGTGGTCCGCCATTTTGTGCCGTCCGCCATATTGAATTTAGAATGACGTCGCACAGCTTATTATATTTTGCTTAATATACCCATTCATTTGATACCCATATTGAGGGAGTTGTCAAGAAAAAGGTAATCCGCCATTTTGTGGTGGCCGCCATATTGGATCTACGATAATATTGAATATAACATATTATACTGTCATCAGAACCAAAGTAGTATGCAAAATTTGAGCATGATTGAATATCGTGAAATGGTCAAAAATTCAATCACCACATTTGAACCTAATGAACATACATAAAACATTTTAAGCTAAAAAAAAAAACATTGAAAAAGGTAAGTGTCTTTTATATCCATTAACTGATGTAAATGCATCCTTCCCTTCTGCTAGAGATAATATTCATGTTGTTTAATTTTAAGAATATTTGTGAAGTTTAAGTTTTTGATTTCAGCATTTGGTTCTAAAAATGTGAGACAACGTTGTCCAATTGTCTTCCTAGCATGAGTTATTTCTAGTGCATTCCTACTCTACCTAATATTATACACGTGATACATTTTTTTATTACTTAGGTGTACTTTCTGATAGCAAATTATTGAATGACAAAGTAATTATCCAATAATCAGCAACTTGTTTAAATAGTAAATTGAGTGGGGAAGTAACTTCTCTTTGATGGACAATTTTTAGGATCCATTATTGCATTATATCTAATTTTGTTAGGTGACAACTGTATACACTTCTCAAGTAAATATACAATAGCGAAGTTGTAATTGCAGGAAAGCATAATATATTGTGGTAAGTTGATTAGCATCTAGAGTTTTAGTTAAATATTTAAATTTTGCCAGGAGATCTCTTAGCTTTTGAGGTAATATATTAATATGAACATCCCAGTTTAAATGCGAATCAATTACGATTCCCAAGTATCCAGCATCTTACTTTATTGGGACCTGGTATATCGAATTACCACATCCAATCTCCAGTGGTTTGAAATCATACGAGTTGCTATTACTCGTAAGGAAGTTTAGTTTCATTAACATTAATCGTTAAGTCTAGAACCACTGTTCTTGTATCATTTTAAAATCTTGCCGTGCTGTCTCTGTGACCACTTCTCATATGGGTCCTGTATAAAAAATAGCTGTATTGTCCGAAAAGCCAATAAAACTGATCCTGTGAAGACCAGGAAAACAATTCATTAAACTATTTGTAGAGACAAAAATGAAATTTTAATACGCGACTGGGAAATCTGTATCTAATCGATACCGAAAGATCGATATTGACAGTTTGACGACATCGTAAATGGCACGGGCGAGATCGTAAATTCGAGTCGGCAGGAGTGTCCGAAATTTTTTTTAACGTTCTACACAAGCTAAAACGATAGTTTTTAGTTTCATAACCATCATTGACCAAGATAATTTGTGATATCGCGGTATACAGAGTCCGCTACTTAAAACCCCCCAGACTAGTAACTTCCTTGTTTTTTAAGCTACGACCATGTTCGGCACATCAAATTGTAGATATTTTTAAGGCCTTTAAATATGCATAGTGATTTTTAAAAAATGTTTTTGAAAAAATTATTACGAAATGAAACTTAATTTCCTTGAATATTTTTACCTTCACCGTGTACACAAACTATATTAATGTTTTCTTATAAAGGTTTTAATTAGCTCCAATTTATGTTATTACGTCATATTCGATATTCTGTTTAGTTTCAGAGAAAAAAATTTAAAACTCTCTTTTTGACTCCAAACTGAATTAACTTAAGATAAATTTGAAAAGAATATAAATAACAATTTTAAGCTTTATTTGTAAAAGGCATATAATATACAATATTTAAAGTAACACAACGGCAACAACAAATAAAAGGAAACTCTTTTTTTTTTCTTTTGTGATATCAATTGATGAACCCATTGCTAATAAGTGATTGTTTTCATGTAATACACATTTCTTACTAATAAAATTCGGTTGCCCTTCTAGTGGCTCTACAGATATTTTAATAAAAAAATTTATAATCATGATTCAGTTTCATGAACTTCCTTACTTTCATTCATTATATTCTATTCTTTCGATTTTTAAGTTGTTCAGATTTAATGAATCAACCATGGCTTTGTTATTAGTAATATTTCACATTTTCTAAGTTAGCCATGAAAATTTTAATATGTCAAATTAAAATAAATCAGAATAGCTATTTTCTGTTGAATATTAATTCGCTCGTCAATCTACTAACAATTCGACATAGTTCAATTTTCAACTTTGGAAAAAACAGAGTTTTTCTTGATTTATGGATAATATAAACGTAATGCTAGAAAAGCTTGCACAGTCTATTCTCAACGTTTTCCTGGTAAACGCTGTCCTGACCATAAAACGATAAAATTATTAATTGATAATCTTAAAAGATATGGTTCTTTTACCAACCCAAAGAGAAACAGAAGTAAACCGATGGGGAATGACATTAATATAAATGAAGTTGTCGCTGCCGTTAATGAAAATCCACAAACCTCAGTATCAGCAATCAGTGCTAGGACAAATATTTCTTCGACTTCGGTCGGAAGAATCCACAAAGACAAAAGTTATCATGCTTATAAAATGATTTTAATACAACAACTTCGCCAAGGAGATTATGAACATTTTATAGCACGAATGTCCCTACTGAATGAAAGATACAATTTCCTACATAAAATTCTTTAGAGCGATGAGGCGACATTCAATAAAAGCGGTAGGGTAAAGAAGCACAATATGCACTATTGTGAGTGATAGAAATCGTAGATGGACGCGAAAAAGAAATTTTCATTTATTTTTCGCGTCCATCTAGTCAATGTGTGGATAGGTATGCTTGGTGGCAGATTAATAGGGCCACATCTTTTTGAAAATAATTTAAATAGCAAAATTTACCCTGATTTTTTTACGAAATGACTTACTTGTTTAGCAGAAATTCCCCCTGCAAGTTAGAAGAAGAAGTATCTGGTTCCATCAATATGGTGTTCCTCCACATAATGCCCGTATTGTTTCTAATTATTTAAACACGGTTTTTGGAAACCAGTGGATAGGAAATACCGGACCTGTGCGATGGCCAGCTAGATCACCAGATTTAAATCTGCTGGATTTCGTTTTGTGAGGTTACCTTAAGAGATTTGTGTATAACACCCAACCTCAGAACACTGAGGATTTAAAAAATAGAATAAGAAATGGATGTAATTCTGTTTAGACGGAATACTTTATTACGTACAGTGAATGGTGAATTAATAAAAAGATTTTGCTACCGCATTCACGTTAATGGGCAAAATTTTGAACAATATTTGTAAAAAACATGAATGTTTATTGCAAAATCAACACTGTTGTATTTTTAGTATTCTTGTTAACATAATTAAGAATTAATTTGTTTTTTTTTTATAATTTTGCACAACATTTTTAATTTTTAATAAAAATAAGTCTACCAGCTTATAATTTTTTTAAAAGTGTTTTTATTAAAACGTTCATGGCTAACTTAGAAAATGTGAAATATTACTAATAACAAAGCTATGATTGATTTATTAAATATGAACAACTTAAAAGTCGAAAGAATATAATAAAATGAATAAAAGGAAGGAAGTTCATGAAACTGAATCATGATTATAACATTTTTTATTTAAATATACGTAGAGCCACTAGAAGAGCAACCAAATTTTATTAGTAAAAAAATGTGTAATATGTGAAAACATGCGCTGATTAGCAATGGGTTTATCAAGTGATATCACAAAAGAGAAAAAAAAAATGTTTCCTTTTTTTTTGCTGTTTTGTTACTTTAAATATTATTTATTGTATGCTTTTTACAAATAAAACTTAAAATTATTATTTACATTATTTTCAAATTTGTTTTAAAAGAATTCAGTTTGTAGCCTAGAAGAGAGATTTTAATATTTTTTTCTAAAACGAAAGAGAATATAGAATATGACGTGATAACATAAATTGAAGCCAATTAAAACCTTTATAAGAAAACATTAACACAGTTCATGTACAGAGTGATGGAAAAACTATTCAAGGGGAATTAAGTTTCATTTCGTAATAATTTTTTCAAAAACATTTTTTTAAGTCATTCTGTGTACATATTTAAAGGCATACATTTAAATATCTACAATTTGATGTATCGAACATGATCATAGCTGAAAAAATTAAGGAAGTTACAAGTCTGGGGAGTTTTAAGCGGCGGACCCTGTATATCATACTGCCGAAAAATCTCAACAACTTTACGTATCTGTTATTATATATCTATCTATCTAAATATTTTATAAACGTTCAGATGTGAACTTAACAAAGCCAGTAAGAGTAAAACTAAAGTGAAAATCTCTGACAGCTGGCGACAACAAAATTTGAACTGACTGAACGTTAAAATTTCCATAAAACATTCATGAACATTTGAAAGGCCCGGTTGGTATTTAACAGATCTCGACCAATTTATTACAAAGGGACACAGGGTTGGCCCCATAATACAATAGTCCGGACGCTTCCAATGCTAATCAAAAAACATAACTTTTTCTTCGAAGATATAAAAAAGGTTTTATGTACATTTTGTGTGAAAAGTTATTTATAGGGGAACACGTTGGAGAAGTCTACTGAGATTTCTATGCACGGCTCGACTTCTGTTCAAAATGAATTGAATAGGACAACTTTAATCACTAAATATTCAACGGGTTTCAGTTATAATAAAACGTTTATGCAGATACTCACTGACTTATTCACTAGGTTGTTTATGTTAATTAATTTTTCTCTCCGATTTATTACAAAAATTATCTCAGTTTAGATAAAATTAGTAAAGTGTCTGTAAGCGGTTTATTAAAATCGTATTGAATTGTCTTCTGAAGCCACAAGTACGATAGAGTGGAGTGCAAGTTCTATATATCGGAATACACTTTTTTAAACTGAATTTTAGCGAGAATTCCTCAAAAATTGTTTGAGAAGTTTAGCGCTTTAACCCTCTTACTTTCTGTCCCTTTGTTTTAGCAAATAAAGTTCAAGAAAATTAATGGTTAAAGAAAGAAATTTTGCATAAAGTGCGCAGCATATTTTTATTTCAATAAAAAGTTATTTTGCTATTAACGCTCGAAACGTACGCTCAACGCTATTTAAGTACGCCTAGTCAATGTTGCCGTGTTTGCGCTGCCGAATCTACCGGTATGATGCAAAGTGGTTCTTTACAAATGGTTTATAGTTCTCTGCCGAGCTTGTTTTTCAAACCACAGCTTTGAACATTCAAAGCCGCTTTATTATCGCTAAGTATGATCTAATCAATATTGTCCCATATCTGTTGACCTGTGAATTTGTTTTTCTTGACTTTGTTCTCATCAAATATTGGATTTTCAGACCAAAGTAATTTAAAATAATCCATATTTTGGGGTATAATCTTGCTTAGCACAATTACTGGATTATAACAAATATTTTATTGTTTCTGAATCTAGAAAATTTCTTGCTCTGTCCAATTTTTCGATTACCTTACGCAAAGGAGCGTAATTTGTTTCACAGTCTATGTACGTAATTTTGTTCTCTTATTTCCTAAGTCTAAGCAGCTAAATGGATCTTCAGGAACTTGACATCAAGAGACTTGTCTTAATTCTGAAAATATCACTTCATTCTATTTGACATGGGCTGGCCACCAGGTATACATACAGTCTTATGTGCATAGTTATAGTTAAACCATGGATTCTTGATATCTATAGAATCCCACTTAATATGTTCTTCTTATGAAATTCTGCGTATATTTTTTTTTTTGATTTTCAATAAAATGATGAAAATATTTTGAAAATTATTGTTATAGTATATACGATTTCAGTTGCGAGAGCATACAGACGAAAACTCGGATATTTACCACTTCTCGTCTACATTCAACGTGGTTTAGATCCACCTGTTACTTAGAAATGTGGACAGGATTAGATGCCTAGAGTTTGATTTGTCAACATAAAGGAGATGCTAACTTTATTCCGAGTTTTCATTTTTATGCTGTCCCAATTAACATCGTACATACTATACTTGCAATAGTCTATAACGAACTTCCTAATGGTTTATTGTGTGATGTACATTATAGACCATTGCAAGTAACAAGCATTCCCACGACAATTTCTTCGCATTTTCATCGCATTGTATGCAATTAGATTACATAAATGTATTACAAAATAGTAGTTAATGATTCCCAAATTCGTATAATTTTGAATACGATAATCTCTTACTTAAATGCAATAGCATTCTAAGCATTTTAAACTACTTTTTAAACTTTTTTTCTCTTTTTCATGCCACAACATTACTTTTTAACAAATTGAGCATAACAAAAATAACAAATTTTTATCGTATGCACCGTCGAACTATTATGTCATATTCCAATTACCAGTCGAAAAATAAAATGCTCCTTTACAATGAATCTATTTTTCCATTTTCTGGTTTATCAGGATTATTTTACTTTTAAAACTTGCCCAAATATTTTGCATAGATGAAATAGCAGCATTAGTAGTATTATCTGCATTATCTCCGGTGAAATAATCCTACAGTATATTGTAATGAAACACACTATCTATGGCATTTGGCAAACAACAGAAAAAACTATCTATGAGAACTAAAAATAAAAACTATCTGTAAAAATATCAATTTCCAATATAGTATCTACATAATCCCTTACGGCCATGAAAATTCAGTTAGGGGTTATATAGATACTAGTATTACAATGAAATTTGTAAAATAAGAAATAGACAAATTCATTTTATAATTTTAATTGCTAGCATAACCATAATGCAGGTTATTGAAAGAATGCAAAGATGGGAAATTAACATTTTTACAAATAGTTTTTAGTTTTTGCTGCTGTTTGCCAAATTCTATAAAGAATATAAAAAAAAATTATTTAATGTTTCATTACAATTACCTATTAAAAATATTTCACTTTTAAAACTACAATATGTTATTACGAATAAATCATTTTACAATTGTCCTTGTTTGTACCTGCCAAACCTACAACATTTTGTTTACAACCAGCACAAAATGTAACAGTTAATTAAAATATTATGTTGGCCACCTGACGAAATCGTAACCATAAGAAAATTTCATACGTATGACAAATAGTTTAATACTGTGTTCAATGCACTGCAATGTCTGCGAATTTGGTATTCACGCAACTGAATCACAGACTGTATCTCATCAAGACCTTAACCTGGCTAGCTACCTATGATGCAGCTGGTCAGTCTGTTGTGATAATTCACGTGTACCTGTTGCTTGCATTACTTGCGTCAAGCGTGTTGCACCCCATTATCTATACCTTTTTATTTTGTGACAAATCTTGTGGATTACATAAGGAGACCAAACACAAAATTCAGTTTTCAAAGTTGCCGCTAGTAAACACAAGATAAATTAGTGCTAGGGAACCGATAGCATGGTGTAGCGTACTCCTGCGTGTGTTCATAAACGAGGCATATTTGCCGCGGTATATAGTTCACAATTGTCCATTAACCCTTTGGGTCAGCTGTTCCCTGGTACCATCATTTCCAAGGTGGTGGCATTTCCTAACCTCCTAGACCACCAGACCTGACCCTATTGTATTTTATTTCGGGGGTACCTAAAGAAACGTGTGTATAGTGTACATTGACCCTCCAGCCAATATCGAAGAGTTAAAGAAGCGTATTCGAAACGATGTCAATATTATTCCCATTGGTATGTCAGCATGTGTTCCAAAAATTAAGAATCATTTTACACGAGCGTTATGAACAAGATGGGAGGCATATGGGCAACTTTATTTTTAAAATTTAAATCTGCATTTTTATACTTTAATATTTGGGCAGTAAATCAATTCAAATATTTGATATTTGATATAATATTATGATATTGGATATTTGTAATAAATCGCGAAAATGTTAAAAACTTTCCTAAAAATCTCATATTTCTATCAACGCTGGCAACATTGCACTTATTAGCGAGCAGCACATTATTTGTTATCTACGTATTTATGTCCAGAAAAATGTTTAGTTTAGTGATTCTAAGCTGACTTTTAACATTTTTTTATTCGTTAAAAAAATTAACAGAACCAATCAATTAATACACCCGGCGAAATACAGGGTGATTCGCTAGCAATGCGCCATAGCCTAATTGCAGATAGAGCACTTCAAGGCAAGCTTAGATCAACAGGGAAAAAATTTTTTTGGCCAGTGGTTAAGAAGATACAGGGTGTTTTATGCATTTGGTCTGAAAATTCAAAGAGGTATATCTCTGCAACGATTGGATGTAATCGAATGAAATTTACCAGTAACATTTCACGGCTGGAACTTCGGATTAGCCTAATTGGTTTTAAAAAATTCAGGGTAGGACTCGAAAAGATACTGCCATCCTCGCATTTCAGAAAAACTATTAGCGGATTTAGAAAGTTCAGAAAAAATTACAAAACTATTTAGCGCATTAGGACTAATAATTTGACCGAGCATTATTTAAGGAACAGTTAGATGGATTCCATGTAAATGCTTCAGAACCATATCTCTTCGATGACTGCACATTATACATGCGAATAACATACCTAGTAAAAAAAATACAGGGTCTGTGAAATTTTTATGTTGTTCCTTTTTAAATTTTTTTGTTTTCAAGCCTTATTTATATTAACTTCCTGGCAAAGTTTAGCTAATTACTACTTTACCACTTAACCTGGACGGCGAGATGAGATACTGGTCGCCCATCCAAATGTCGAACTCAAGCAGTGAGCCCTACTCACTGATCGATTGTGCCACTAAAACCAGTAACCGATACCACACCTCCGAATCATTTTATGTAATCTAGATAAAATGATAAAATTTGAATGGATTATGGGTATAACATTCATAGAAACGGTTTAGGTGTGCCGTCAATATTGAATCGCTATTCGTATAGCATTTTTTCGGAACTTTCCGAATCCGTTGATAGTTTTTCAGAAATTCGATAGAAAAATGAACTTATTGGTCAAAAACGAGGAGGGCAGATTCTTTCCGAGTCCGGCCCTGAATTTTTCAAAACAATTTAATAGGCTAATCTGATAAGTCCCAGCTGTGAAATGGTACTGGTAAATTTCATTCGATTACATCCAACCGTTGCAGAGATATAGGTCTTTGAATTTTCAGACCAAATGCATAAAACCACTGGCCAAAAACATTTTTCCCTCTTGATCTAGATTTGCTTTGAAGTGCTCCATCTGCCATTAGGCTAAGGCGCATTTCTAGCGAATCACCCTGTATATCGAGGGTTAACATATAACTACGCATTTCTTTTCTAAAGAACAACGTTAAGAAAAGAACTTTTTTGGCCCATGTGGTAAAATTTGGAAACCATTTTTTTGACTAATTTTGGGGTACTGAATACGAATCTGTCATCCGAATTGACTAAAGACATCGAGAAGACCGTAAAAAACAATCCTCATTTGGGGGTGGCTTTGAAATTGATATTAGAACTTGCAACAGAAAGTTATTCTTTACTGCAGGAAATTCTTCCAAATTACTCAGTTTCGTTAGCTAAGCAAAGAAGGAAGCAAAAATTCTAAATTCACCCTCCCTCCCTTCCCCTCGTTTCCCTCACCCTTCACCAACCATAAGAACGGTGTCAGTTACAATATCCATTATCAACTTATTTATTTACTTTTAAGAAAACCAAAACTCTTCATTAAATGACTATTATCAGGTTATAATACGATTGCTTCTGAATACTCTTTCACACATCCCCATTTATTAAGGTGGTGGGTTTAACTTTTCAGAGTTTTCATTTGTTTCAATTGCAAAAGAAATCCTTAATCATCCAACCTCTGATAGTTCTAATTCTAGTGTCAAGTTCTAATATCAATTTCAATGTCACCTCCAGATAAAGGTTGTTTCTTAATGTGTTCGCAACATTTTTCGACAAGACAGGTGACGGATTCGTTTTCAGCACCCCAAAATTATTTAAAAAAAGATGGCTACCACACTTTACCACGGTTGGGCACAAAGGCCCTTTTTAACATTTTACTTTCAGATAAAAAATGTAGTATGAAGAAATTGCATTCCTCGCCAAGAATTAATAAGAGTAACTCAAATTATGCCACTTTTCATAAATGTTGTAAGAAAAAAAAAGCTTATATCAAAGATCTATTTGGAGGCCGACGCGCGACGACGCCAGGATAACTGGACTACAAGCTTACATTGTTTCTGCCGTTATTCAATCTTATCCCAGTGATAGCCATACCAAACAATCCGCCCTGTTTCATGGCCGCTGTTTTTATTTTATGTTCCGTACCTGACTAAAATTGTAAAATGGGAGCAATACTTCCAAACACAGAAGCTACATTACATTTCAAGCGTTCATCGCCATTAATGTTCCTCTCTGTGTTTTAACCTGATAAGGAAAAATTGCATTTTGCGAAATAGGGATTTTATTCATTCAATAGTAAATGGAAGAGATATGGTGCAATTTCCCTTAGAAACGTTAAAAAACAATTGAATAATTGTTACTGGATTATATAGAACAGTTCATCGATTTAGTATTATTATTCTAACATTAAACATACGTAATAATACACCACTAGGCCGGTCGTAGTAACTTTTATTAGGTCATAAATTTAAAACTGCAATTTTATTGACTATTCTTATAGGAAAAATTGCGCTGAACACGATGGTGACATTAAAAAAATTATGAAACATAGGCTTCATTGTTAAAAACAATGGTTTTTAGCGAGAATTCTTATTTTTTTTATGTTTTTTGACTTTTTAACGAAAACAGTGCGTCGGACAAAAAGTTCAGATATAAGAAAATGACGATATTGTGAATACGCGTCGTTTGAGACTTCTAGCAACCTTTTATCCTTGACCGTTCAATTGTTGTAAACAAGTTAAGGGTCCTAAATTAAAAATGTTTCTCCTGTTCAACGAAACGTCATACGGATATTTTATTGTAGTCAAAATGTTCCATTTTGTTCATAGAATTAATAGTTTTATGACGAGCTTTCTTCCGCTTGTCTAGCGCATAAACAAGCGGTAGCGTCACTTTGACGCTGAGCGTGATTTTGGTTATCTCGAGCGCCACCTTTGCAATTTTTACGTGGGGCAAAGGTGCCACATTAGCCTCCTAACGCAGCCTGTTGCAGTAGAGCTGGGATAGTTACAGTGAAGAAACGGTTATGTCCAGGGGTCCGGATGGCACATTAGACTTTCACTCACATTCAGCAGCAAAAAGCACGTGTTGGAAAATAACAAAGTTTATTAACAGATAAAATTCGTTCATACAATGTAAGACAATAAAACAAATAAATAAATGAATAACAAGCTAAAAAAACTACATTTTGATATGCTTTTTATCCCTGTTGGGATGATTCAGTACCTTTTCAGCAGAGGGTCACAAGATGACTCAGTACATTTTGACATGTTTTTTTTTGCATTGACCAAAGTAAAGGCTAACTACATTTTGAAATAGAAAGGCATCGGTTCTATTTTTATTTAGTACATGAAAATAAGAAAATGAATGATTATATTTTAAATATAACATTACATTATATTTTTGCACATATATCGCACGGAGAATTTATCAATTTGTAATATCTTTTTAAATAATTCTATCGAATGCATTTTCGTAAATAACTCGTTCATTTTAAAATTTTTGTCCAAAAAGATCCGTGCCTTATATTGGTTATAGATATTGATCGACGGAATAGTTAATTTTCGATTTTTATTAGGAAACTGTTCGGAATTTGCAGAATTTATCAAAAAAATCAAGTTTTCCAGGATTTGTGGATTCGCTTTTGATTTACCAAATTTCTCACAAACATCAACTAATAGACCTAATTGAGCCCTACAATTTCCATTTTTGAAAATCAAAATCGGACCTTCGGTTCGGGAGTTATTAATTTCTTTGAAAAATCATACTCGGCCCTGTAAAGAATACTTGCCTTCGACGGATTCGGGCTGCCAGTAATAGGCTTTATTTGTGGCCGTGTACCTTTGATCCCACCAAGTCTCATTGAAATCTATCAATATTCTGGACAGTTACCGTGCTTCCTAGCCCGATTTCGAGAAAACCAGTTTTTTGCAAAAAAATTCAATTTGTTTCTCGACCTAGTCTCTAGTATACTTATTTGTAGAGCTTTGCCAACGGCACCTTTTCTTTTTTTAAATATCTCGATTCGACTACCTGTCACCGAGTTATTAAATTTTTCCCGTAAAACTCGAAACGTCTATATCGGGTACTTCTGGTTTTCGAACGGAGCTGAGCTTCCGGCGTTAAGGTTTTCTATTAACCACCCAAGTCTCATCGAAATCCGAAAACGGATTAGGGGGGGCTGGGCGTGACAGACAGACAGACAGACAGACATACAGACATACAGACAGACAGACAGACAGACCGACAGACGACTGACCGACGGACGGAATTTTCTAAATTCGCTCTCGAGTCGACAGATATGACTTTCATTTCGATCCGACGTTTTTTTCAGGTTTCGATGGTCCATCGGAAAAATGGCAAAGTTATACTACATTTTTTTTTCAAAATGTAGTAACAAGAGCTTAAACGTATCAGGTATTTCAAAATTATTTTTAGAAAAATAAATTAGTGCATACAAAAAAATGAACCAGGCCGTGAGTAGCTAATTTATTTACTATTTTCTGAGACTATTGGCAAGTTAATGGCGGTAGGTAGGCAAGCGATGTCATTGTCATCAACATTTGAATTGATGGCAAAATTAAGAAGCAAAAAAATAATAAATCGGCAGGTAGTAAGCAAAAAAAAAGATGTGCAAATACCAGGCAATAGCAAGCATTTATTTACAGTAAAATCATGCTTATAGGAGCGGTCAGCATATATGTGTGAAAAGTTGGCAAAATCTAATTTCGGTGCATTTGTGTGAAATTTAGTTCGGCCACGTGGTATCTTGTAGGAGATGATGTGGAAAGTTTTCTAAGTATTAAAATATACGGATAATTAATTTATTTTAGTTAGCCTAGATTTTATTCTAAATTCCTGGACTATTATAAAATAAAAGCAAATACATATATGAACGTGATGCATGTGGTTTTGACTCGAGGCAGCACGAATATTATTAACAAAATGGACGGTATACTTTAATCTCTACCCCCTTCAAGGATAAACCATGTTTAAACAGGAATTGTTTTAACTCAGTAAAATGACTAGACGGTCTAAGTTAAAATCTGGTAAACGGTATATACTGTCCCCAATTTTCCCTCGAAATACCATCTATGGTCGGTCCCCTTCCTTCTGGAAAGTCTTTGGGTCATAGCTATTTGGATAAAATCGCGAGAATTTAACAGACCCTAATTCGAGCACATCACTTTGTTAATAATTATATTTGAAAATTGAAATTTAACTGATCAAAACGGAAAAACACAGTCACTACATTTTGATTTATTTGCTCGGAAATTATTTTAAATAGGTGTTTTAATACACGCATTTTAGTGAATTATCTTATTTATGTTAATGCAAAAACGGTGACAAGAAAACGCAGCGCTGATAAATCATGTGTACTTACTCCGGGCTCGGTTTTGGGAATCTCTTTGGCACGCGTGTTGTTGATTTGAAGAATCGGATCGGAATGGGCAAACAAATATGCTTTAATGAAACAAGTAAACGCTGATCTACCCGAACGTCACTTGCGGTAAATATCGATAATTATGTTAATTTTTGCAGATTACCTTCTCACGACTGAATTCGCTGTATTTAATTTCAGATATAAGATAGGAAACTGTTTCGCTGTGTAAACTAACTATTGTTGAAGAAATCTATCATACTCATTTTAAAACAACTTTTCCGGTCAGCGGGACACATAATGAAGGAAAATATGAATTTGCATTGCATATTGGTGTCGATATTTGGTGTATTTTGTAATTGATTATATAATTAAATTATTTGTTTATTAAGTATTTGCGACTTTCCATGGCATTTTTTGCACTCTCCACCCCTGGTAATCGATAAATTCTGTGTGGTCTTGGCCATTTTCCTTTGTTTTTATCACCCCCCCCCCCCCCCGAAAACAATTTCAAAAGAAATACTTAGTAAACAAATGAAATATCTCGGCTAATGAAAAGGAAACTTTTGAGCCTAGATAGACCTCGATCCATTAATAAATTTTTTGAGAAAAATCTTGTGACCACATAAAGTTAATATATTAAACTATGGCGTCTACGAACAAATTTGGTCCCCTCGCGAAGACTCTAGCTTTTGCTTCCTATCTTTTGTGGATAAACTAAGATAGCAAGTTTTTAATTCCACGTCCAACTTTGACCAAGATAACTTTTGATCTCACTATATTTTAGTACAGTCGTCAGACCACTCAGTCTCTAGAGGCTGGGTACTCACAACGATAAAAGTTATCCAACACTCGGATTAGTCGCTAAAACGTCTGAACTAAGATTTTATTTGATGCGTAAGAAATTCCAGTAGTTCTCAAACAGTTCTCTCCTGTAAGAGCGATGATGTCGCTAAATAATTATACAAAGTTCCATCCATTTTTAAATGTTTATCATAATACTGTTTTGTATTAGCCCAAATTAACTATAGCGTTAAATTTCCGGTGGTAAGGTGGCAAACGAATAACTTCATGTCCATTCTCGCGCAGGAGTTCGTCAACAAAGTACATTGGAACCTTCTTATTATTCTTAGCAAGGTTTAACAAGTCCACTTTCAACGCTGTGGAAGGAAAAGGAATATTATTTTCAGTTAACCGTTCTTCAATTTCTTTTTCCATTGACAAGTAGGTTGTTTATTTAATTGTCGGATGTGATATGAAACTTTATCCGTTATAATTAAACTTGGTTCTTCAAGATTTGGTAGTAATTGACATTGTATCCATTCCTCAAATTGTCACAATTCATGTTATCATGATAACCCATATTTTTATTGGTAGTAAAAAAACGTAAGCTTGCTCCAGGAATAAAGCCATCTGATGTTCCAGCGTGAAAAATAATAAACCGTTTTCCTACAGTTGATTTTTTCGCTTTTTATTGATAAATCTTACCATGATTTTCGAACACTTCCATTGGCAAATATCCATATTTCATCTATAAATACAATCTTTCGAAGGTCACTGCTATAGTTTTCCATATACTTTTTTAAAAACTGAACCCTTTGCTGACCTATTCGTATTTGTTCACATAAATAGCGACGGTTACAATCTTTTTTATACCTAAATCCACAAACTTTTAATAGTTTTAAGAGACTTACCTTACTTAAATTTATGATTCCCTCATTCCTCAGCGTTTCCTTCAATGTAACTAGTGTAAAATGGGTTTTCGATTCATAAAAATTATAAATTACATCCCTTATCTGCACTTTAACACCTTCACATACATCCAAAGTTTTTGGTTTCTTTCTAATTCGTCTTTTTGCCAAGGATACATTATTAATTCTTTTGTGCTTAGTTCTGCCAACTGTACTCAGACTTATGTTTAAAGCTGCAGAAACTCTTTTTTATTGGTTAATCTATAGATAAACCACACCCATATCATCAGGTGATAGGAACGAGACGTTAAAAATGCTCTAGAAGCCCGGCTGTCTTTGGCATACCGCGCCACCACATAATTGTGGGTTCAACTAGTTATTTACTTAACAAGAAATAAATACGAAAAGTTGAAGGCGCATTTTATGTAATGTAATGTAAAGGCCATAGCTATTCGTGTGACAATAAATAATCAGGACGCACCAAACGTAAGAAAGTCGCTTTGGTTAGAGACAAATACGCGCTAGTAGTAATAAAAGACACATTTTTGGGGAAAATAAAGTTTTAACAAAACTCGCGGCGCGGTTAAATACAATAAAAATTTTAGAAGGAAAATTATTAACTTTTAATAGAGCTTAATTAAATAAAAAAAAGTAGAAGTGAGGATCGAACTCGCAACCACCCCATTTACATTTAATGCCGATTGAGCTACGCGATCCTATGTTCATTCTATTCTAAAATGTGTAATATGTACGTACTAGAAAATTGTAAGACTTAGTGGTTTGACATTGTTCGTTTTACGGATGAATATCCACTATTTACCACTAAAAGTAACTTAATTATTTCATATAAAGACGTTTTTTATATTTAGAGTGGTGTTAGTTCACGGAAATAAATAAAATTTGTCCTCAAATCACACAGTTTGAGAATCGCTGAGCTTATGATTATATTTCTCACTCCTCAGTGTACGTTTCATATTTCCGTCTCAAAAGAAGTGTTAAAACATCTTGGTACACATACACTGACAATTTCCTTAGGCTATTGCTTTCAGTTTGTGTGCAAGAGATAGTGAAAACGTATGCGCAATATTAATTCATACATCGGTCATTTTAAACTAGACCCGAGTCTAGCTTACACATAATAACAATAACAAACATCGTTCCATACAAAATCTGCTAGGTACCTAATTACTTATTAATTATTCTTTTGCTTGACCTATTTTTAATTGTATAATTAAAACAACCGTGAACATGGATGTTGTCGTTTTTTATCCCGATTCTATTTCTAATTTTTTTATCAGCCAGCAGACCCTGAACAGGCATAGGTAGCTTGTATAAAGTTTCATTTTTTGTCCTCATATTGTATTTCGTATAAGGCACGATTTTGATAAACGATCCCATCTCATTGTTATATGTTTACTACAAAGAATATGAAGTGGGTTATTACGTAAAGTGGATGTATTTCTGCCAGTTCTGGGCTTTATTTGAAATATTACTTGTCACAAATACACCATATTTTTTAGTCATTTAAAAGAAGTATCAAAATTTTCATTATGTATACGGAGACAAAAGAATTTATTCCATAAATTTTCAGTTTAATGCGAATGGTCTATGATAAAATTTTATTATACTCCTATAAATCACAAGAATAGGAGGATCTTACATATACCTTCAGCACTATTATTTTTTTTTTCCTTCTGACTGTTGTTTCTCTGCTTGATATTGAGAAAATAAGTTTTAAAATGCTGTACTGTCTTTATATGACTATATATACAATATGGAAAATTTAACTGGAATATATTCCCTATTTTCCATACACAGGTATTTGTAAAAGAAAATTGTGAAGTAGGGCAATTTTACTTTTTCATTCAGTGATAATGTTCTTAGCTTATTTTCACCCAGCCAGAGGCGTACAACACATTTTTTAAATATATGTCAGGTGACATAATGTTTGAAAGCTTATTTCGAGAAAAATACAATGCATTTTTTATTTTCTCAATATATCAAGAGATCTAGTGGTAAAAAATAAAGAATTACATGTTAAGATGTTGAAATTGCTCACCATACCTTTCTTTCCGAAAAGCCAATGGACGATAAACCCCATCTCTTACATTTTGTGCCTAATACGTTGCTACAGGTCTCGAAGGTTGTCTGATTTTGCTACGTAAATAACTATTCTGGATATATCCTCGTAAAAATAATTCGAGTAACGTAAGGTCCGACGATCTTACCGTCCACTCAATTTACACCTTCTTCCAATCCACGTATTGCAAAAAATTTAATGTTAACATTGTGTAATGAGGCATTCATACACTCATGTTACAATACTAGATTTCCGTTTACCTAGCATTTTTCACACGTTTCCAATCATGATAAACCGCCGATGTATTCGAAATCTGCACGAGGACCCAAATTTGCACACGCTCCCAATGAATCACATGTGTAGGATTCCGGATAAAAAGCACGACCGAATTCAAGACAAATCAGTGCTCTTCTGGCATTGGCATTCAGCGTGCTGCGCTGGGTTGATTACAGTTATTACCCTACAAGACGTACCACAGCGGATTGAATCTAAGTTGACCGTTAGACTCCTTCAGCGTGATGAGCTGGGACCTAATGCGTTACTTGTTATTTATCCGACGCGCGACGTCAGTGCGCGGCAAAAAGTACCCAATGTGTGCTATCAACGCCACGACGAATCACCGCCACATTGCCAACATTACACTCTCGTGAGAGAATAAACCATTCATTTGTATTTGGTCTATTTATTTACTAACCGAAATCTGGAAAAGCATCTTCAAATCAGCTATCCAAGCAAAACACGTTACATAATTTGGCGCTCGAGCAGATCCACTTTCCGAGCAAGTCCACTTCGAAGAGTGTTACATAATTTGGAATCCGAGCAGATTTTGAGACTAGTGGATAGCACAAACGACGCAGATTTTCTTTACGATGACCCTGTCAAACACAATTGGTACATATGGACTAGAAGTCGCTGAAGACGATGCCGCCACCGCCGTCTACGACCCCAATTGACGAAATATGATGATGCCGCCCCCGCCGTCCTAATTCAAATTATGAAAATACGACACGTTACAACTGGCAAGCGGTAATAGCATAGTGCGGTGGGACTGTTTTGTTGACACTACAGCCTTTCGTTTAGATTTAACTGATTTGGAAATAAAGCCGCCAAACGTCGAACGAGATATACTTGAAGAAAAGTAATATTTTATATGTCAGTCAATTAATATTATTGTTGCAGAATATTGGCCCTATTACTTGAACGCCAATTACACAAACCACCCATTTACTTTTTGTGGGGACTGAGTATGGGTTTCACGCATGCAATGAGGGTTATGGTCAGTTCAATAAACATAGTTCTACCGATTAACTTCATGTAAGGTGAATACATCTTTATCTGCAAAAGTATCTATTCCAGTGATATTTGTTACTGCTAATAAAGTCAATTACTTTTTGGCAACATTTCATGGGCCGTTTCAGTTGAATTTTTTTTACAATCGTTAAATACTCGTTGAAATAACTTTACCATATTTTTTTAAATTTTTGCAGCTTTAATTCAGAGAAAGCAATTAAAAATGTGAAATTTTGCCCGTCCTTGAAACTCCGACTTGGATGAAGTCACTATTACTATTTCAATTTTATTTTACGAGGTTGCTGTATTGGCTTGAGGTCTTGACTCTTTTGTCACTAGACATTTTACATCAGATGCCAGAACTATTAATACCTTCGCAACAATAATAATAATAATAATCTTTATTCCCTAATCGCAACTAGAAAGGGAGAAATATTGTGATTTAAAATGGTAAAAGTACAAAAGAAAGTACCTAAAGCTGGGTTTTCTGCTACGTAGACACAGGCCCACTGTCACTTCGTGACTTGTCAACTTAGCTTAATCAATGCAGCCAACACAGGTAGCTTAAACTTCCTGTGCAATGTGGTGGTGACGTCATCGTCATCGTACTCGAGTATTTGATATTCGTTCTATAAATAAATATTTATGTCTGCAGCTAAACAACAATTTTATATGAACCCCAATGGCTTGCATTACGTTGTAATATTTAAACTTATAAGTATTAGTTTAAAATTTGAACAGTAGGTGTTTAAATCTACTGAAAATTCGAATATTGTTGTCATGGACCAGTTACCGATCTCAAGTCACTGGATTCTCTTGATTAGTTAACAACACGTTCAAGTCAGTATCGTCTTGAGCTGTCCTTGTTCAGGCACATTCTTCACATGACCCAAATCCCGGTATGTAAAATAGAATTGTAGAATTCTCCCTATTGAAATTGAGCCATATCCCTCATACAAAGAGATCTCTAGAGGCATGAAAACTATCACGTTTTATATAAACTGTGTTATATTACAGTTTTAGAGCAAGACGTTACTAAAGTGTTTGATTAAGCAGAGAAGAATGTTGAAACTGTATAAAATATTTCTGAGGTACTTCTAGAAAAATTGCTACAAAACAAATAAAAGTTGCAGTCGGGCTCTAAAATACTAGAGAACAGAGTGCAAATATGGAATCAAGACGTTTTCGCTTAAAGGTACTTGGAAGGGAAATCTGAATGTGGAAGTAGTGATTCATTAAACAGAAATATTTTTTTAATTAATTTTTAAATCCATTGTTGCGTTCACTGCAACAAGCTAAAATTCTAACTTCAAATACTCTGAAATATTGGACATAAGACTTTCTTAAGGCAAATCGATACTTTTACGTCTTCTGTGTTGTCTATTTACCCTGAATATTCTAGAGTTCGCCATAAGTAAATAAAACATAGTTTCTTGATATACTATCCACGACTTCCTCCTATCGAATTCATTCCATTAAATTATCTCAGGACATTACCATTTGTATATTTTTGTGTTGATCAATCTTTATTCGCGATATTATGTTCACAATAATAAAGGATATATATTACCTTGTCCTAGTAATCTGGACAATATCACGGACATAATAAATTGTTTACCAAGAAGATTGCCTTAAACAAAATTACTATTTAATGTTCACTTCGATATGCATTTTAGCTACACAGGATACTGCTTAGCTATAAACTTAATGTAGTTGTGTTTGCTTCGAGATAATTATTATGAAGTATTGAAAAACATGCGTGTCTGCTATTTCTGTGACAATACTTATTTCTAGATAGCTTTGAGGTTAATTAATATATAGCTACAAGATCATTTCTAATAGTTAAAAATCTTCATTACGATTTTATGATCCTCTTTTATACATAATTCATTTAAATATGCCTCCTAGCTTTTCCTACTAGTTTCTATTGATTATTTTATATCTTTCGATTCTCCACTCAAGAATAACGTTTACTTATTCGGATATTTCTATTTATTAAACCCTCACCAAATAATTAAAATGTGATAGTGTGGACGTGTATGCACCTTTCGTGGGCAGGACGCGGTAAAAATGTATTTATTAAGTACTTGCATCTTCTAGAACTTTACCTATACCTCAATGTCCCACCGAAACTACTCTGATAATAATAATAACACATTTATTTTACTCAGAAATAAAAATGGCACAAACTGAACTGTAGAGCTCTTCTTCTATTTGCCCAATACAAAAAACTCAATTCTAAGATTTAAAAAAGGAAATATATATCTAATATTACAACAAAAAAAAATTTAAGTTGTGTTTTTCATTTATGGATTTTATAATACTAATAGCAATAGCACTGCACAACAATACGAAGAGACACAGGGAAGAGGCTGACCTGACGAAATAAAAACATAAGGCCGAAAATTAGTACGATTCTAGCTAAAAAAAAATTTACAATTCTTTGGGACTTCCTGCCACATGTATTTTTTTCTTTTTAAGCGGTGCTCGGGGAATCTACAAAAGATCACAAGTAACCAGTATGTTGCTGGTAAATAACCTCTACGCCTGTGACTTTTACGTTAAAGAATCGGTTAGACTCTGCTTTATTTTTAAAGAAATAACACAAATAAGTATAAAAACTTTAAATTAAATATTTCACCGACATTTACCAGAGCACCGCTTAAAAAGAAAAAAAATACATGTGGCAGGAAGTCTCAAATAATTGGAAAAAAAATTAAGATAATGCCACAAATAACATTTAGACAATATATAGCTAAAATGTACAGCCATAACACCTATGACAACAACCCACAATATCTGACCGATTAGAATGTAGTTCTTGACTTTCTTGATGTATTTTTTTTATGGTAATAATGTTTAGATTCAATTGGAACTTCATTCCAAAGATGAGACGCAAAATGGGTAACTGATCTTTGAGTTTTATGCTAAGGCGCCAAGACATTTTTGTATGTATGTAGGTATTATGTAAGCGACCTTGTGGAGTTAATTTGCGCTTTAAGTATTAAGGTTCATCTTATAAATTATTTGACATATAATTGTAAGCATGTGTAAACGTCTACGATGTTTCATATTTAATGTCCCACGTGCGTTTAGATGTGGCGATATATATTGCCTATACGGAATGCAGTAAATATGACATACATGAATTTTGAAGTTTTGAATTTTCTTTGGTGCTGCCGCTGACAATAATTTCCCATATATAACATCACCATAGTCAATTAAAGTTAATATGAGAGAGTCACAAAATTTTAACTTACACTCGCTGGACATGTATTTCACAAAACTGTATAATTTTTTCTATCGTCTATATGCTAATTTTAGTTTCAGGTCAGAACGACTATGGATGACGAAATTAGTGAAACTCTTAGGGTGTCAAAGGAACTGAAGCAGGGTTATGGACAGACCAACAGTTCCTCACCTAGGAAAGCGTCATAAAAAAAACCAGAAATAATATATCCTCAACCGCGACGAACGCGTCAAACCAAATTATCGACTCTACAGACGATGATTTTAATATCAAGGATAATCCTGTACGTAAAGTAGCTGTTCAGCTCAAAAGCGCACCAGTAAACGAACAACAATTCCCGAGCCATTATTAGACAGCAATGGAAATCATCTAGGGCAAAATATCACCTTTAATAACTACAATAAAAAATAATCAATCAAGAAATATACATTAACTTCGAGCCTGAGCCACTATACGATAATTTTTCAGGCAGAAGTATATGCCGAACTATCTACGTTGCGAGGTGGCTAAAACAGTCGCATCCCTGATACAGACCATTAAAAAAAATTCAGACAGCCAAGCTGTCCATGAAGCTCTTCGATCCTGCTTTTGAAAATCGAAAACCGTTCAGAATTACCAGAAAGCTATGACATGATCAAGTGGAAATAACAAATCGACTTTAGTCTAGATACCAGGCCACTCTGGTATGGAAGGCAACAAAATCCTCGGCTAGAGAAGATGTGGTATCTCGATTTATGAGACAGGAACTAGCACTTGGTATACCCGCAGATTCGGTCAAGGCAATTATAATAACTTGAGTCAAAAGGAAAATACTCCAGTACTGACAGGAACTATCAAGATTAGTTCACACAAAGTTCATTGAATATCCTTTGTAGTCAATGACTAAAGAAATGTTAGAATTAAATGATATACACCCAGGAACATCTACTAGTGGGACTAGCGGAAAACGGTGAATTCCGCTGTATCTATAAGATGTGCCTATCCTGCTGTTAGAAGAGTCCTGTTGTCATTATATGGAAAAGGGCAACTGGTGCAGTTTCTCGCTCAACAAGATTATCAACTTTATAAAAAAGAGGTCAAGTCAAGGCTAATCTTTTGAAAATACTTTATGTCATATGATGTTCCCAATTTTTGGAAACGTTACTGGCGACCTTTAACCTAACAAGGATAACCTATCTTAAATGTTCGCATCCTCATTTTATGAAGCTTGTTTCACATTGATAAATGGTTGGTTGGTTAAAATTAAGAATATGCCATTCAGAATGGACAAAACTTGGCTAAATCGTCATTCAGTACCTCTCCCCAAAGCACTTCGGACGAGAAAGTGTCGCGAACATGCCTTGGAGAATCGAATGGGCAGACTAGATGGATGACCAGTGGATGGAGACCTGTGATTACAAAAACTGAGATATACTTGTGGTACAAGAAAAGAACAATAAATACCCTCGACAGTCTCCATGGAGAAAGCAGACTTGCCGTGCTTCCTAACCAAGCTCTGTTCTTGCAGAGTAACAGAGAAGGAGTATATCGAACCCACTGTGTCTCAATGTAATCTAACAGCTGTGTAACCGCATCTCACACAACTGCAGAACCACTCGAGGAGGTGCATCTCAGAAGCATGTACGTGCAATAGCTGAGTACAACACACCCTACAAACTACATCGCTAACCTATTGGTCATCGATGCCTAAGCAAAGTCAAATTAACCCCACCGCCAAAGAAATACGCATAAGCATCAACTCGATTCAACCACCAGCCACTTTCCTAAATGAGATCCTCTGAATAACGTCCATTTTTCTCCCTAACAACTCGCCCACCTAAATGATAAATATACAACCAACTAGTCCAATCTTAAGGAACAAAATCAAATCCCACACAATTTTCAACAAATGATAATAACTTCATGCAATCAAAGCAGAAATACTGCATTCTGTTAAGTTATTCACATTGATGCATTAGACTGTTAATTAGTGTTGAAACCGTTACTAATATGTTCACATAAATATATATTATATTCCAGCAACAAAACTTTTGTATAAACTCTCCTATTATATTATTCCCTCCCTCAAAGACCAAAATTTGTCAACATTAACCAAGCCTAAACATACAACAATGAGCATAAGAGACTGCAACGTTATAAGACTACATATACACTACAATGTTCAATCCATTGAAATGGAAGCTATAGGAAATTGTAGAAAATAACTTTTAGAATGTCATAAAATGTATCATTGATATTTCAAATAGGGCAATATATTATTTCCTGCATATTTCGTATTATCTTATGTATACTATTTCTTTTTGTTTTTATTCTGTTATGATATTTCACATATTGTTCAAAATCTCGTAAACAGCAAAGATAAAATGTATCACATAAATTGGATAAGCAAAATCCGAGTAGAGAAGAGCCAAACTTTAAAAGGAACGTAGAATTTAGACGGTCCCTACCAATAGCGACATTGTTCACTACCGAGGACCATAGTCATCGATTAATTCTTTGCTCATAACGTACGCTAAAAGTTGTGATAGCGTGACTTAACTATGCTGTGGTTCAGTTACCGAAGAAATTAAATACATTATAATGTTTGATATACCACGTGTAATCACGCACTGTGCAGACAATATCTAAAAATAAGCGTTATTTTCATAGTTTGTAAACTAATTAAATAAACCAATGAGTGCTTGAACGTTTGCGAATCAAATTTTGAAAGAATTTAATCATCAAGGGACAAATATAAACCACATATTGTCCAAAATTAATATAATTTTATTACAGAAATTCAAATAACGATAAACAATTATTCAACGCCCGAGTATGGTTAGGGGTCATTTAGGGAATTGGTAGGGTGGCTAATGAGAACACTTAAGTTAATGCCTAAAGGCCAAGAAGGATGTTGAACAGCTTATCAATTTGTTCTCTAATAAATTGCATTTGGAACTATTAGATTCTCCTTCAGATGTGTCTGTCGCAGATTGTAGCAAACCGTGCATAAAATATACTTTGAAGTGTTCCTTATTATAAATTTGATATTTTGCTGCGTTATAGTACAATATACTAAAATTATATTAACTGACCCAACATTTAGATCACTTTCCGGATAATATGATAGTATCCAGAAAATAAAGACGAACCAAAAGACGAAGTGCGAAACTAAAGTAGTTGTTGCTGCGACTTGTTCTACGTAACATTGTGATATTAGGTCATTAATTATAATACTTTTAATTGGCATTATCAAATGTCAAAGTGGTTCAATACACAAAACAAAAAATACGGAGTACTTTAATAATGCATTTTTAATCCAAATATATGATTCTTCGAAATTATTAGATCCGACGTACCGCGACAAGTTAAAAACAACTTTTGCGTATTTAGCAGTAATAGGTAGAAATATAGAAGTATAACTTCAGAAGCCAAGAAAATACCGTTCTTTTTCTTATTAAATACGGACAGTAAATCTAGGTGTGGTTGTGAAGGTAACTTAACCCCCGAGGTAAGTATCCAGTTATAGAAGTACTCATACAGCCCTTTAGTATAGTGTAAAATTTGTACTTCTCAAATCATATAGTTTGCGAGTATTTTGGGCTGGATTTTGGACTGAGGATCCCAACTGGTAATTTGGTAATTGTATGTGCAGCTATGTAATTTTAAATGGCTGCTGCCATCTAGATTTGAAAATGTCCACTGAGTGACGTCGTACTCACACATGGCCCAAGGTAGTGCTAGTGTCGAGGTTATAACCTCTTTCATAGTATGGCGGTCCAGTACTAGACCTGTCAAAGTAGGAAAATTTCTAAATGTAATTCCCACTAGAAAAAAAACAGTAGTATCATATTCAGTACATGTGAGATAACAATTTTTAAACCAGTGCATCCAAAACAAAGTTGCAGAAACAAAATGGCGGACGTTTTACGTACGACAAAATGTGAAAATGTCGGTTTTTCTCGTTTATCTGCCAATGTAACTTTTTCATCGAAAAAGTCTGAAACAATAGTTGTAGGCATTTAAAATACTTACAAAGTGGCGCCCGTTGAATGAAAACCCGATTGTTAGATTTCTCGGAAATCTAAGAAAAAAGCATCGAAAAATTACATTTTTTGAATTTGCAGTAAGTTTTGCAATCATTAATTTATAGATCAACAATCGCAGGAAATGTGTATCATAATGTACTTAAGAAATGGTCGTAATCCGAATTCCGACGGATGAATAGTTTCCGAGGAATTCAATTGTTTTTTTAAAAAAGTGATCTTAGTAACATTTCAATTCCTCAAAATGAGGCGGTCCAATTTTAATTTTGAAAATAGCTTTCTCGGCTTCAAGAATTGTACTATCACCGAGCTCAAAGCCGAAGTCAAATATTTCAATTAAGTTGCTTGAAAACGCCGTTGAAAATGATGCATATTTCTTCGGCATAAACAAATGTACTTAATAACTTTGTATCTAAATGTAAAGTGGATATTCGCGTAGCTGGCATTTTTATACGAATTTTGAAAAAAAATGAACTCCCTCCGACCTCCAGGACGCGAAATGACGATTTATGAGAAGGGATTGTTAATAAATTTTTTGAGAGAATATTAACTCTGTGGACAGTTCCCCTAAAGCAAATTTTAAAAAAATGGCTTTAGGGGAACTGCCCACAGAGTTATCATTCGCTCAAAAAATTTACTAACAATCCATTCTCAAAAATCGTCATGTTTTATACGACCATATGCGTACAATATCACAAAATATTATAACGTCATAATTCCAGAGAAGCTAAGAACACTGACGATACCAAGTTTCAAAAAAACTTTTAGAAGCATCCTATTTAACTCGCAATTTTAAGAACATTTTAAGTTAAAATAAGACATTTTTGTATTATCTTCAGGTAAATATCTTGTATATTGAAATAATTTTTTTGGTAAAGCATCAAATACAAATTAATTACATTATATCCATTCTATAAGGCTAAATGTAAGAACAAGCGACTATTTATTAGTCGAACTGAATTTATGCCCCTTTTTTCATTAATTGTCATACAAATTTACACTTTATTTTTGAAAAAATCTGTTTATTCTGTTACTGTAAATAGCATGTGTTTTTATTAAAAAATAAATGTATTATTATTTTTATTAAATACATTTTTTTTAATTCCAGGGACCTTATTTTACTTCCACATCCACGTAGTGGATTGGAAGTATAGTAATCGCAAAAAAATTTTCAAAAATTATTATTCGTGAAATAGGTTTAGAATGTCATGAAACGTCGAGATTTTAAATTTGAGCAAAAAAAAATTTCTGTCTGTCGGTCTGTCTGTCGGTCTGTAACTTTTTTTTGTCCGCACGTTTTCTCCGGAACGGTTTAAGATATTGACTTGAAATTTTGTACACGTATATATTATAACGAGATCTGGAACTGGATTGTTTTTTGAGGATATCCGGTGAAGGGTTGGGGGTTAAATAGGGGTAAATATGGGAAAATAAGTAAAGCAAGCTTGTAAGAGTACAGAAACTTGAAATTCGGTGTATGTACTAGAAGCCAAGGTCTCAGATTATTTACAATATTTTTCAACCCCCACCACCCCTATTTCATTATTAAAAGGGTTGAGAAAATAAAATTGAGATATTCATTTGAAATTTGGTACACGTATGAATTAAAACGACATCTGGAACTAGATTGTATTTTGAGATGATTCCGTTGAAGGGTTTGGGGGTTATTTAGGGGTAAATAGGGGGAAATAAGTAAAACAAGCTGGTATGAGTACAGAAACTTGAAATTCGGTGTATGTACTAGAAGCCAAGGCCTCAGAATTTTTTATAATATATTTCAGCGCCCCACCACCCCTACTCCAATATGAAAAGGGTTGATAAATTAAAATTGAGATATTCATTTGAAATTTAGTACGCATATGTATTATAACGACATCTGGAACTAAATTATATTTTGAGATGATTCCGTTGAAGGGTTGGGGGTTAAATAGGAGTAAATAGGGGAAAATAAGTAAAGCACGCTGGTAAGACTACAGAAACTTGAAGTTCGGTGTATGTACTAGAAGCCAAGGTCTCAGAATATTTATAATATGTTTCAACCCCCACCACCCCTACTTCATTATTAAAAGGGTTGTTAAAATAAAATTGATATATTCATTTGAAATTTGGTACACGTATGAATTATAACGACATCTGGAACTAGATTATATTTTGAGATGATTCCATTGAAGGGTTGGGGGTTAAATAGGGGTATATAGGGGAAAATAAGTAAAGCAAGCTGGTAAAAGTACAGAAATTTGGAACTTGGTGTATATACTAGTAGCGAAGGTCTCAGGTTTTTTATTAGTATTTTCCATCTCCCCACCACCCCCACTCCCTTATTAAAAGAGTTTATAAAATTAAATTTAAATTTTCACTTGAAATTTGGTACATTTATGTATTATAGCTATATCTGAAACTAGATTATATTTTGACATGATTGCGTTGAAGGAGTGGAAGTAAGTAGAGGTAAATAGGGAAAAATAAGTAAAGCAAGCTGGTAAGAGTACTGCAACTTGAAATTAGGTGTATGTCCTAGATGCCAAGGCCTCAGATTAAATAAGTAAATCAAGCTGGTAAGAGTACAGAAATTTGGGATTCGGTGTATATACTAGAAACCAAGGCCTCAGATTTCTTTCTAGTATTTTTCAAACTCCACCACCTCCGCTTCATTATTAATGGGATTGATAACATCAAATTGAGATATTCACTTGAAAGTTAGTACACGTATGTATTGTAGTGACATCCGATTGAGATGACTTCATTGAAGGGGTGGGAGGTGGTAAATTGCGAATAGTGGAAAATAAGCAGTGAACTCTATACTAACAGAGTTCACTGAAAATAAGTAGGGTAAACTAGAAACTTCATTTTTAACGAATATGGTAGAAACCAACCCCTCAAACATTTCTATGACATCTGCCCCAAATATTATTAAAATTCTATGACCAATAATTTTCACATACTAGAGTGCAAATATAGTCAAGATATTTCCTTTAAAGTGACTTGGATGAAGAATCTGGATGTGGAAGTATTTTAACTTACAGCGCTGAAATTTGCAGGTATTGCACTTGAATACTTAAAAGTTAGATTAAAAAATATAAGCAATTGTTTCGCCTTATTTTTTGATAACGTAGTTCATGTTGAAATGAAGCACTCGCATCAGCTAGGCAAGCCAGCGTGGGGGGAGAGCCTGCAGCAGCGGTGTCTCTCTACGTTGAAAAGTTGACTCGCACGTTCAAAATCGTTCGCGCTTGCAAAGTCGCCTATATCTTGGTTTCTGGTGTACCTAAAAAAAATCCTTTTGTGTAATACCTGCAAATCTCAGCACCGTAAGTTCAAAAATAAGGTCTCGGGATTTTTTTGAAAAAAAAAAATATCTCGAGTCCTAAAGGTCGGAGGAAGTTATTTTTTTTTTTAATTCATTTAATTATTGCCAGCTACGCGAGTATCCACTTTATATTTCGAACACCAACAATTGACAAAGTTATTAGTACATTTTTTTATACCTAAGAAATATGTATAATTTTCAACGGCGTTTTTAAACAATTTAATTGAAATACTTGACTTCGGCTATGAGCTGAGTGATAGTACAACTCTTAAAGAGCAGAATTTGCAAAATTGAAATCGGGCCACCTCATTTTGGGGAGTTTAAATGTTACTAAGATCACCTTTTTAACAAACAATTGAATTTCTCGGAAACTCATTCATCGGTCGGAATTCGGGTTACAGCCACTTTGTTTTGGATGCACTGGTTTGAAAATTGATATTTCACATGTACTGAATATGATCCTATTGTGTTTTTTTTTTTCTAGTGGGAATTACATCCAAAAAACGCTCTCCTTTTGCTTACTTTGATTGGCCTATACTAGAATTTGCTTACTAATTTGAGACCAAAAGTTATAAATCGATCAAGGTTGGTTCCAATCATATTTTAGTTCTGTTAAAGACACCGTCTTTATTATTATTCTATGGCGTAGCCAGTGTGACAGAGTAAATAAATAATTCAGTTTCATTTCTAAAATTTTAAATTTAATGTAGATAAATCACTGTTAAGGTAAACTAGAATTATATTAGTAGCGACTACTAATTAATTCAGTGTAAATTCGCGCTTTATTTTCTTACATTGTATTTTAGTGAAATTGTTCGTTAGGCTGAATTCGTAAAAAGCTGGGAAAACATCCAAGAAAATCAATAGAGCATCCAATCAAATCTTATATCCCGAGATTGCGATTCTAAAGAATTTTGTTAAAAGTCAATTTAATACTAAGATATGCTGAATAATATTCCTTTTAAAGTTTCATATTTCTTTATGGCATTTTAAAGTATTTTATCTTTTTATAATAAAATGGAATTGTATGTAGCAAGTAAGTGCTGTTTATATGAACCGCATTCCGGAAACATTCAGATATAGAATTCCCTTCGCAAACAGTAAAAATTCCGAACTACAAATCTTTATTAAATTGCACCACGATAGTAATGTTTCAAAGTGGCTTAAGATATTAACGTAACTTTTATGTTCTGTGCAATAATCCTCCTCTTTGTCTCTGCAATTGTTAATTACTAGCCACTCCCAGAAATACAGGGTCCGCCACTTAAAACTCGTAATTTCCTTATTTTTTAAGCTTCGACCGACCATGTTCGGCACATCAAGTTGTAGATATTTTTAACGCCTTTAAATATGCATTAATTTCCTTGAATCTTTTTTACCCTCATACTGTACATGAACTGTGTTAATGTTTTCTTATAAAGGTTTTAATTAGCTTCAATTTATGTTATTACGTCATATTGAATATTCTCCTTCGTTTTAGAGAAAAAAATTAAAAACTCTCTTTTTGACTCCAAACAGAATTCTCTTAAAATAAATTTGAAAATAATGTAAATAATAATTTTAAGCTTTATTTGTAATAGGCATATCATACACAATATTTAAAGAAACAAAACAGCAACAACAAATAAAAGGTAACATTTTTTTTTCTCTTTTGTGGTATCACTCGATGATCCCATTGCTAATAATAAGTGCATGTTTTCATGTAATACACATCTATTACTAATAAAATTTGGTTGCTCTTCTAGTGACTTTATAGATAAGTTTGCGCAAATACCTTTATAAATGTCCACCATGACTGAATTATTTCTTGGGATGACCACCCTGTACATTTTTCAATAAAAGTATAATAGGTGCGCGTATGCCAAATATTATTGCCATCTGTCACATTTTCATTTCCACATTCACGTAGTGGAGTGGAAGTATAGTGGTGGTTAAAAAATTTCATTCTTTTTTAATTTTCCAAATATGTTGGTAAAAAAATGTTTTAAATTTTTTTCTTCTGAAATAGGTTTAGAATGCCATGAAATGTGAAAATTTTAAATTTGAGCAAAGAGAAAAAAATTTTCCATCAATTTTAGTGGTAAAAAATTTTTCAAAAATGTTGTTGAAAACAATTTTTAAAATTTGTTTTTCTGAAATAGGTTTAAAATGTCATGAAACGTGAAAATTTTAAATTTGGACAAAAAAAATGTTTCCATCTAGGTATTCTAGTGGTAAATTTTTTTTCCAAAATGGTAAAAAATGTTGCAATTTTTTTTCCGAAATACGTTTGGAATGTCATGAAACGTGGAAATTTTAAATTTGAGCAAAAGAAAATTTTTCATCTATTATATAGTAAGTAGTGATAAATAGATTAAAAATTTTTTCAAGAAATTTTTTAATTTGTTTGAATAGGTTTAGAATGCCATGGAAACGTAGAAATTTTAAATTAGTACAAAGAAAAAAAATCTCTATTTTATTTTAGTGGTAAAAAATTTTTCAAAAATGTTGGTAAAAAAATTTTAAGAATTTTTTTTTATGTATTTTTAGAATGCCATGAAACGTGGACATTTTAAATTTGAACAATTTTTCATCTATTTTAATGCTAAAAAATTTTTCAAAAATGTTGGTGAAAAAAATATTCCAAATTGTTTTTTCTGAAATAGGTTTAGCGTGTCATGAAACGCGGAAATTTTAAATTTGAGCAAAAAAAAAAATTATTTATTTCTTTTAGACGGTCCACCCTGTATATTTTCCAGTGAAAGTTCAACAATTTCTTCGCTAACAGTAGCGTCAACTACCTACCAATTTTGACTGCTCTCCGTCAAGCAGTTTTTTAGTTAATGCACCAAGAGACAGACAGACAGAGAGAGACAGATAGACATACAGACAGACACACTGACGGAATTGAGAAACCTATATTTTTGTAATCTACGTGATCTGAAACGTAAAAATCCGAAAAAAATCTCGGAGGATGATTTTTTTTTCGAATACAATACTTCCCTTCGGTATGCGAGGGAACTAAAAATTTTATAATCATGATTCAGTTTCATGAACTTACTTTCATTCATTTTATTTTATTCTTTCGTAAGTTGTTCAGATTTAATAAATCAACCATAGCTTTGTTATTAGTAATATTTCACATTTTCTATGTTAGCCATGAAAGTTTTAATAAAAACACTTTTAAAAACATTATAAGCGAGTAGACTTATTATTAAAAATTAAAAATATTGTGCATAATTATTAAAAAAAAAAAACAAAATAATTCTTAATTATATTAACAAGAATACTAATAATAAAACAATGTTAATTTTGCAATAAACATTAATGTTTTCTTAAAAATTTTTATCAAGTATGAGAGAAAGTTTTTGAAAAATATTTAAGTTTTGTTTTTTGAATTAAATTTCACGGGACCTTGTATTGTTAAATTGTTGATTTGATTGACATTTTTTATTAATTGTTTATAATGGAATCAAAATTTTAAAAGCTAACCAACGAAACGTAAAAGATGTAATTGCATTCCTGGACTGACAGTTTCCCGGTCAGTGGATTGACAATCAAGGTGTAATGAGGTGGCCTGCCAGGTCACCTGACTTAACACCGTGTGATTATTTTTTATGGGGTACATTAGAGATCAAAGTATACAAGGAACTCCAGCAATAGTATTGAACAATTAAGGCAAATAATTCCAATTCTATTGCCTCCTTACCTAGGAGTGACATTGGACTTGCGGTACATAACATCAACAGAAGAATAAAACGTGTCTTAATGAAAATGGGAATTTCATTGAAAAACGTCTGTAACTTGTTACGCTTATTTACACTTTTAATCATTTTTTTACCACTGTAATAATAACTGGCTGTGTTACAAAAAAAAATCTGGCCTGGGGATCTGACCATGTTTACCACATGTTTTTAGGGTCGCTGAATCCGAATCCAAGGTCTGATTAACTCCATCATATCAAGATTTTGCCATAACCTCAAAAAACCCATAATTTAAACGATATCGACATCTCTTCACACATATTGCAGTAACTTTTTCTAGACAAAAACGATCCCCTCTTTTTTGTACTAGATCGATTGCAAATTAAATTTCCAATCCGATAATGTGTGGCACGATGTCTTTCCGGAGCTTTTTAAGTGAGGTATCGGCCGCCAAAGTAAGAAGTCTGAGGATTTTGCTTCTCGAGCGACACGGCCCAGCTTCGAGGGCCATTTTTGCCAAACGAAGGCTAGCAAAAATCTGGAAAAATTCAGGGGTACGTAGAAAGACGTAAGAAATCGTTTGGCTTCAATTGGAGGTTGGTGCACGGCTGGGTTTTCGAGATATTCCCGCTTTTGCTATAATTTAACGATACCTGTAGTGCTATTGGTCATCGCTAGAGTTATCACACCAGAGGCGTCCAGAGCAACTTTCAGTGGCAAGTCGTCTCATCACAGACGCCATCTATCTTCTTTCCTACGAACCTTAATTTCTTATTTGAAACTGAATTAAATAATATCTCACACCACAGGTTTTCTCGTTGTGAAATTGTAACGTAAATTTTGCCTTGGAAGATGTCTGTGGTATAATTAACTGGCTTGTATTTTGAATTGATTTTCCTTAGCCTCAACTTTTGTAAAGTCATAAAATTTGACGTAGTACGCTTAATTATCTCTTTGCCTGCTTTGGGTAAATATTATCATCGTCTTATTTATAGCAGAGTGGTATTATTAATTTAGTTAGCTCCACTTAGTTTTTATTAACAGTTTGAGTCGATATTGTTTCACAATTTCTACTTTATAGAGTACCATAATTCTGAAGTTTTCTTATTGTCTTTACTCTCTACTTATAGATTTTAATTTTTAACAACTGTAACTTTGAGTCGTTTTAAGTACGTATTTATTGTTATTTTTTAACCTTACTGGTGTTTTTGAACAAATTTCTCTCCTTTTCTAGGGGGAAATCTAGCCAGTTCAAGCGGAAATACAAAAGCTAATTTCGATCTGACTAATTTCGTGGCCTGGAACTGGAATCTCCGTTGAGAGGAGACGAGCTTATAACTCCGCTTTGCTCAGATATAAGGTCATCACTCCATCACCCATCCTCCTAGTAATCGGCAACCAGCACCAGCTCCCACCATTAGACAACTTCTTCACTAAATTATATAAGCCCTTGATACTACTTCACTTCTTTCTTCAGCAGCTTATTGTAAATTTAAAAATAACAGTTTATTTGTCAAATGGTATTTCGGGATAAAATAGGTGAAATGCCCCTTCACATGGATTTTGTAATAAACCTGATAAGATCGTTTCTTGGGCCTAAAAAATAAGGTCAACTGGATCCGTATATCAAAATTGCCATCCCCCCTTACCCAAGAGAGGGCCCACTTCAGTTTTTTTTTTACAAAAATGGAATGAATTAAACATTCTGAAAAAATTCGTGCATATAGTAATCCCAAGGACCTGTATCCTCAATTTCTTGGCGCTCTATTGGGCCCCACTTAGGCCCTTAAAAATATATTCAAATTTTTGAAAGTAGAATATTTTTCTAATGGTAAAGATGTGTGGAGAATTTTATTTCATCATATTATTTGTGACCAAATAACGCAATTTTTAAGGCAGTTTAGAAATTTCCAAACCCCGTGCGTCAGGCCCAAAATTCAATGTGTTCATTTTTTAACGAAAGCTCACATTAATTAGATAGATATAATGGCATTTAAAGGTTGGGTAATGAATCAACCCCTGGGGCAAAGGGCACTCCTCTGGGATCAGTACTCACGCCGTTGGATTAGCCCCCTGGGGCCCAAACACCACCTTTCTTAGTAAAAAGTTTGCCTGTTGGGATCAAAAGACACTTGGCATGAGTGAATAGTCTCCGAAAGAGCAAGAAGGCACGCACTATGGTCAAAAGAGATCCAAATAACATCCCCCCTCATAACTAAGTATTCATTATGATCTACAAGAAATTAAAAGTAAGAAACAATTTTTGACAATATTAAATTTTATTATAAAAAATATTTATAAATTAAAATATTTCAACATTAAAAATAATACATATCTAAATATTCAAAGATATATTTAATCCTCTTCTGCGTCCTCTTCAATCACAAGATAAATTCTTCAGATCGAAGAGACTCGCTTTGACTGGGCAGATTATTTCTTGGAATTTGTAGATAATTGCTGCCAAGTGGGACCAACAACCTACGCGTAAGACATTCGCACAGTTGCAGCAATTTCAGTAATTGCAGCAATAACAGCCTCCACCGAGTCAGCACTTATTTCTGCGTTTTTGTATATAATATGTCCGGATTTTACTTCGAATCTAATCATACCCGATGAAACTTTTGAATAAAATAAAATCCAACTTCTTCTTTCGTCGTATAAACTTCAAAGATGTTCATATTGGCAGTTCCGAATTCCACCGCGATGATTGCGCTACAGTCTCTTCGCACGGAACCCATTACGTTTGACAGCTTGTAAGTGTAACGATATGATCTCTAGTAATACGATCGATCGACGGCGCCACCTCGCGGCCTCTTAAAGTTACTTCTCTTTAAAGATAGCGATATATTGTAAAGTTAGCCTGCTTGCTACTCATGCTATATGAATTTAGACCCCAGGGGTTATTATATACCAATTCTGGAAGATTTCTTACCTCTGGGGGGCCTCCTTTGGATGACCTTTGACACCAGGGGATGTCTTTTGACCTCTGCTTACCTTTTTGCTCTCGGGAAACTACTAAACCATGCCAGATAATATTTTACGAAAGAAGGTGGTCCTTGGGCCTCAGTGGGTATCTTTTTACCCCAAGGGGGTGACTTTTGATCCCAGGAGAGTGTCCTTTGCCCCAGGGGTAGATTCATTACCCAATCTTTCAAAGCTACTCCTTCTGTCTAATTAACGTGAATTTTCGTTAAAAAAATTAAAAAATTGAATTTTGGGCCTGACGCACGGTGTTTGGAAATTTTTAAACTACCTTGAAAATTGCTTTATTTGGTTGCAAATAATATGATAAAATAAAATTTTCCGCACCTCTTTATCATAACAAAAATATTCGACTTTAAAAAATTTATAAAAGAGTCTTAGTGAGGCCCAATAGAGCCCCAAAAAATTGAGGCTACAGGTCTTTCGGATTACTATATGCACGAATTTTTTCAGAATTTTCAGTTTACATGTTTGTAAAAGACAATAAAAACTAAAGTGGGCCCTCTCTTGGGGAGACGGGGCAATTTTGATATACGGACCCTGTTGACCTGATTCTTTAGGCCCAAGAAACGATCCTATCAGGTTTATTTCAAAATCCGTATCAAGGGGCATTTCACCTACAACTCTCAACAGTGTTCAAGAATATCAATCTTTTAAATAACATACTTTATATGTACTGATATATTATTCCCGAAATTTAACTGCAACTCTTAGTTTCCTCTATACATACATATATTTGTGACATCAAACCCTTAATATTTATTTCTCCTTTGCTATTTAAGTTTGTCAAAATTGTAGTAGTTTTTCGTCTACGTATTTTATACTTTATTGTTGATTTGTATAAGTTCATATATTTTTTTAATTTTGCGATATGTCTTAGAAACTTAGAATTTGATGACAATACTAGAAGTAAAGGTCTCAGTTTTTTATGACATCAGCCACCCCTACCACCACCTCCACTATCCCCATTCTCATATTATAGAAATTAACAAAATAAAATTGTGATTTAGTGTGAATCAGTTCTAAAAAATATTTTGGCATCAGGTTTTCCATTAGCAGGGCCGACAATTTCAATTATTTTATTAAAATTCTATGAGCAATTATCTCCACACATTAGAGTGCAAGTATAGTATTAAGATATATTCGTTTAAAGAGACTTGGATGGGAAGTCTGGATGTGGAAATAGTGTTTCCTTAGGCAGCGATTTTTTGTTTAAATCTCACTGACCATTAGTAATATTGGAATTCTGTTTCACATCATACAAGAAAAGAAAATTCTCAAAAGAAAACATTTTTTTTCTGTATCTATTAGATCAGTAAATCATAATGAAAACACTAAACATCCACACCTAGTTGACATTTAAACAGAGAACTTCTCCATCTCATGAAAGAACTGAGACACAGTCGGCTACCAACTACTTGTTAAAATAAATCTCAATCTGTACAATGATTAAAAGTGTAACTGTTTCACTTTAACCACATCTCTTGAGGACGCGCATTAAAGGAGTACTTTGAACTAAGAAGTTTTCTTGCATTAAATCTTAACTGCGAGGTCTAAAGAAACAGAAATCTCTAGAGCCTTAAATCTTTTTCTAGCGTCAACGATTTTGCATTATACATGTGAGTTCAAGCGAACATAACAACACGGTCGTTGGAGATTTCAATTTTTATTAGAAATACTAGGCGATATCTTTCATGTTCTCCGGTAAGGTGGAACCTGAAAAGGACATTTTTCCGCAGCGTATTATTATTACATAGCAACGTTGAGATCATTACTCTTATTTAAGTAAAGTTTATTTTTTCACTCGCAGACTAACAAACAACTTACTTTAAGCATTTATTGGCAGTCGTTTCTGTGCAAGTTTACACATTTTCACTATTGCCGTTAATATAATATAGTTCCTTTAAATAATTTTAATGATTAACATTAACAAGAAAAAATACTCATTAAAATAATTATAATTGAAATTGTGGCTTTCTATTGATTTTGTGTCTGCTTCTGATAGTCCAAGGGGCGACAGCAAATTTGTGTGGGGAACGAGTGGACGGGATTTAGCAGTTTAGAATACTGCAATAGTATGCCTTAAACTCATAACCGCTGGTCGGCCGATCACGGTCCCTGGCGGTAATGAGTAATTACGGTAATTGTTTATTGGGGCAATGGGGCGATTGTGGTGACAAAGTGGACGGTTTTTTTTTGTAACTAATTTGTTTATTATGATCCAAAGAATGTAAAATGCTCGGTTGACCGACCCCCACCCCTGGCGATAGCCTTGGCCGACCATTAACAACAAAGCAATTTTTAATGTCTAGCCTCCCCCAAGGAGTGACCAGGTCGGCCTTGGTCTATTCGAAAGAACAACATTTTTCCTTTCATGAAACCCCAGTCTGCCGATCTCGGTCCCTAGCTTTAATGAGTAATTACACTAATTGTCGTGGGGGGCACTGGGGGGATTGTGGTGACAGAGTGGACGATTTTTTGTTTAAACTTTTTTTTTATTGTAATCTCGAGAGTCTAAAATGCCCGGTCGGCCGACCCCCACCCCTGGTAATGTCCTTAGCCGACCATTTGCAACATTGTAAATGCCTTTCCTCACGCACGAATTTAGCAGATCGGCCTTGGAATATTCGAAAGGGTGAATTATCAAATGAATTTTTATTACCACACTGTTTTCACGTTTATAACTTCTTCCCCCATTAAGGGGGGGGATAAATGCTGTAGCAACTGCACTCAGAGAAAAAGTGTACTATTGTTTTAGGTAAATTTCTATAGTTTTAAGAAAACGTTCTAATTTAAATATGAACCTATGAAATGTTTCTTTATTTTAAGCAAATCATTTATTTAATTGTATAAAATTTTACTTAATTCAAGTAAATTATTTATATCATTTTATGATTTTTTAAATTGTTTCTAAGATATTAAATTACGTAATATTAAATAAATCAATGTTCTTCATGAAGTAAATAAAGAATTGTTTGTTTCAAAGGAAAAAAAAACTTTGATTCAATAAAATCTGATTCAAATAAATGGATTTACTTAAAACTAGTAAATTTTTTCTGACCGTATGATCGGAATTCATCGCGTGTTTATGATGGCATTTTGCTGTTATAAAATTACATTTGAAAGAAAATATTTACGATGTTAATTAAAAAAATGCATATACCATTTATTGAATTAAATATACGTGTTTCATTTTGAAGTTACACTTGGAATAACTTTAAATTCGGATCGAAGAAAAAAATTGTCGGAATGAAAGTTGTTTGTTGTGGAAGGGCACATATGATGACATTTATCAAGGACCTATTAAGGCCACCCTATGTAAGATATGGCCTCGAACTTTGGTTTTTTAAGAAACCCCTTTAGTGACTTTTACGATTCTCACCGAGGAAAAACTTGTCCTATTAAATTTTTTTTTGTATATAAAAGGACATGTAATGGCACTAACCAGGGGCCTGTCAAGGCCACATTTGGTAAAATCTGGACACCAACAACACACCGAAGGAAATGTGCTTCCTTACTGTAATCTCATAAACGTAAATTTTTTTAAGACAAGGTAGATAAATAAATTCATTTTAGGTCTTTGTTCTCATTTCTAACTGAATCTTCATAATCGTAGGGGGTTATGTGGATACTAGTTTAATCTGCATGGCCGTAGGGGACTGTGTGGATGCTAGTGTTAGAATGAGAATTGTCAAATAAGAAATTAGACAAATTCATTTTAGGATTTTAATTTGCTAGCATAACCAGAATTCAGGTTATCGAAAGAATGCAAAGATTTCATTAATATTTCTACACAAAGTTTTTCTTTTATAGATAGTTAATTTTTCTGCTGTTTGCAAAATCCTATAAAGAATGTTTCAATACAATTATAAGCAAACAAATAATAAATCATTTTTAAACATGCATAGAGTATATAGGCTCCAATACTAGTTAGCTAATAGATAGGTGAGGTTGTTTTTATCATTCAATGTCAAATATAATCATTTCACACTTATTCATAGAAATTGTCTTGGTTTTGCATGAAACATCTTTATGAATGGCTTTATGTCTTTCTGATGAGCTCCAGAATAAGGGCGAAAAACGTTTCAAAGGCTAAGCATTTCCAGGAAACAGAATGATAGATTTCATGAAAATGTAATCCATTGGAATAAAAATTTTTTTAAGACAAGGTAGATAAATAAATTCATTTTAGGTCTTTGTTCTCATTTCTAACTGAATCTTCATAATCGTAGGGGGTTATGTGGATACTAGTTTAATCTGCATGGCCGTAGGGGACTGTGTGGATGCTAGTGTTAGAATCAGAATTGTCAAATAAGAAATTAGACAAATTCATTTTAGGATTTTAATTTGCTAGCATAACCAGAATTCAGGTTATCGAAAGAATGCAAAGATTTCATTAATATTTCTACACAAAGTTTTTCTTTTATAGATAGTTAATTTTTCTGCTGTTTGCAAAATCCTATAAAGAATGTTTCAATACAATTATAAGCAAACAAATAATAAATCATTTTTAAACATGCATAGAGTATATAGGCTCCAATACTAGTTAGCTAATAGATAGGTGAGGTTGTTTTTATCATTCAATGTCAAATATAATCATTTCACACTTATTCATAGAAATTGTCTTGGTTTTGCATGAAACATCTTTATGAATGGCTTTATGTCTTTCTGATGAGCTCCAGAATAAGGGCGAAAAACGTTTCAAAGGCTAAGCATTTCCAGGAAACAGAATGATAGATTTCATGAAAATGTAATCCATTGGAATAAAAATTTTTTTAAGACAAGGTAGATAAATAAATTCATTTTAGGTCTTTGTTCTCATTTCTAACTGAATCTTCATAATCGTAGGGGGTTATGTGGATACTAGTTTAATCTGCATGGCCGTAGGGGACTGTGTGGATGCTAGTGTTAGAATCAGAATTGTCAAATAAGAAATTAGACAAATTCATTTTAGGATTTTAATTTGCTAGCATAACCAGAATTCAGGTTATCGAAAGAATGCAAAGATTTCATTAATATTTCTACACAAAGTTTTTCTTTTATAGATAGTTAATTTTTCTGCTGTTTGCAAAATCCTATAAAGAATGTTTCAATACAATTATAAGCAAACAAATAATAAATCATTTTTAAACATGCATAGAGTATATAGGCTCCAATACTAGTTAGCTAATAGATAGGTGAGGTTGTTTTTATCAGTCAATGTCAAATATAATCATTTCACACTTATTCATAGAAATTGTCTTGGTTTTGCATGAAACATCTTTATGAATGGCTTTATGTCTTTCTGATGAGCTCCAGAATAAGGGCGAAAAACGTTTCAAAGGCTAAGCATTTCCAGGAAACAGAATGATAGATTTCATGAAAATGTAATCCATTGGAATGAAAATTTTTTTAAGACAAGGTAGATAAATAAATTCATTTTAGGTCTTTGTTCTCATTTCTAACTGAATCTTCATAATCGTAGGGGGTTATGTGGATACTAGTTTAATCTGCATGGCCGTAGGGGACTGTGTGGATGCTAGTGTTAGAATGAGATTTGTCAAATAAGAAATTAGACAAATTCATTTTAGGATTTTAATTTGCTAGCATAACCAGAATTCAGGTTATCGAAAGAATGCAAAGATTTCATTAATATTTCTACACAAAGTTTTTCTTTTATAGATAGTTAATTTTTCTGCTGGTTGCAAAATCCTATAAAGAATGTTTCAATGTAGATATTATTCGTTTCGAAATTCTGTAGAAAACAAATTATACATATTTCGAGTAAATTTTTTTTTAAATCCCCTGTTTTATTCTGTTGTTGGAATAATGCCCCCTTAAATGCAATCAAATGAATTTGAAAGTAATAAACAAATTGATTTCTTTAAAAATGTGTTAAAAATAAAAGGATTGTATTGAAGTCGAATATCGTAATATATGTATTGCAATAAAAAAATTCAATACTTGAAATTCAAGTATTTCTTAGAAACAAATGTAATCAAATCTGATACTTTATTTATATTACATTAAAAACTATTTAAATTTATCCACACTATATCTAACTTAAACTCTTTAAAACTATAGTATTTAGTTTTATATATTTCATGGCCCTGATTATCTCACATTATTACCTTACGTCGCCAACCTTCTTTTTATGTGTGAAAACACTTTTATGAATATTAACAGTAATAAAGTATCTATCCATCTTAATTTCTTATATAATAACGATTCCCTTTCTCTAAATTACTTTTGTGTTAAACATAAAAGTTAGAGAATGAACGGAATTTTCATTAGAACATTTTACTTTACGAAAATATCTCACTCATTCCTTTATGAATAATAATATAAAACTCCACTCTAAAATTTTCCACATACGGTTTCGTTCTAGAAGTTGGATTTTTAAAAGTTATGTAAAAGTTCTGAGGAAACTTCTATAAATTTAAAGTGTGATAAATGCTTACAAACCTATTTTGGTAAGGAAACGTGTGTAGGAGAAAGTTTTATGGAATGGCCCCGAAAATCTCCTTTTGACGTTTTATATATTTATTGATATGAGACATCGGAAATCTTTGATCACGAGAGATATAGATTGACTAAGGTGTATTCTTATAATTTTTATAAAGAAATATTCATTTAAGTATTAATTAATAGTAGTTATGTTAAAAATTCTTTGATTTTTGCAATACCAATTTAAATATTATGTGAAAAGTGCAACCATTTTATTGGTACAGTCGGTACTTTGATCCGGACAATAAGATGTAAGAAAATTAGACTTGTACCCATCTATCAATAAATATCGCTTCGTTAACATCAGGGGCGGTTTTAACATGCTTGCCGCCCCCAGCACTATTTTAAGATGCCGCCCCTACTCTTAAAAAATATAACATAATGCTACCCAAAAAATGTTTACCAAAAAAAAATAATACTTACTAAAAATTTTTATTTTATTTTAAAAGAACAAAGGACACTACACATTAGAGGTGAGTGGTATATAAAATGACTTTTCTGTATAACACCTATTTATTAAAAATAAGGAAGAGATAATATAATTTTAAAAATAAAATAACTAAAAAAAAATTTATACAAGGTAAAGACGAACTTTTGTTCCTTTTTTTACAGTAAAATCATTGATTGCATCTCCCGTTTTCATAGTTTTTAAAATTTCGTTTTCAATATTTAACACTGCTAGTGAATTTAGCCTTTCCTGCGTCATTGTGGACCGTAAGTAATTCTTTACCCGTCGCAAGTTCGAGAAACTCCTTTCTCCAGAACAGTTTGTAGCGGGTATTTATTTTCTAATATAAATTAGATATGAAAGAAAGCCGCTTCTGGTTGCCATCCATATTGCTCGATGCGTTGTTTTGGCTTCAATGGAACTGTCGCATTAGCGGAATCATAAAAACGACTAAAGCAATATTCAAAAGAAAAAAATTCTGCCGCCCTTGAAATTTTGCCGCTCTGGACACTCGCCCAGTGTGCCCAGTGGTAAAACCGCCACTGGTTAACATACGCAAATACTATAACGTACTTTCCACCTCACTGGAGTACATCAATTTTTTCCCATAAACCAACAAAAAAAAATGTTAAAAAGTATATGCATATAAAACCCTTCAATTGCTTATTCTGGCTATTGAATGACCACATTTATTTTTCTTTAACTAACATCGCTGCCTAAGTAATCACTACTTCCACAACGAGATTTTCCTCCAAATGTCTTTAAAGGTAAACTTCTTGACTATATTTGCACTTTAGTATGCGGAAATAATTGGTCATACAATTTTAATAATATTTGGGCAGATGTCATAAAAAAAATTACAGAAGTTGCAATTTAGCAAACTTCGTTAAGACATTGAAAATGAACTTGGCCAACTTTCAAGCCCGTAGATGATATTTATAAAACCTGCAAAATATACAGGGGATAGAAATAAAGATAAGTTTTAGAAATTTTCAAACTTTTATTAAATTGCGGAAAAAAATTAAAAAGTTACACAACTCGGAGTACTTGTAATAGGCTTTACATTAATATTTCACAAAGAAATGGGTTTCATAAAAATGCGAGAATATGAATCTAAATTTATCAAATACACAAGTTTTACAAAAACGATGCTAGGCGTCGGCCAGTGTCGAGACGTAAAAATGCATGAATTTAGATATGGCATCGAGACGTAAAACTACAATGTGAATCTAGCTATCAAAATTTATCATATGCATACGTCTTACTAAATTGATGCTAGACGTACGTCGGCGTCGAGACGCAAAACTGCAAGAACATAAACTGAGGTATCAGAATTGATCACATACACAAATTTTACAAAATCGTGGCTAGGCGTCGCGTCGACCGGCGCCGAGACGAGAAAATGGAAGAATATGAATCCAGGTATCGAAATTTATCAAATTCTGGAGTTTTACAAAAACGACGCCAGGCGTCGGTCGGTGCAAAGGCGTAAAAATGCAAACACATACATTCAGATATCAAAATTTATCAAAGACACAAGTTTTACAAAGACGATGCTAGGCGTCGGTCAGAATCGAGACGTAAAAATGCAAGAACATAAATTTAGACAGCAAAATTAATCAAATTTAAATTTTACAGAAACGATACAAGACGTCGGTCAGCATCGAGACGTAAAAATACAAGAATATGAATCCAGGTATCAAAATTTATCAAATACACAAGTTTTGCAAAAATCACGCTAGGCGTCGATCGGCGTCGAGACGTAAATACGCAAGAATATGAACCTAGGTACTAAAATTTATCAAATACCCTAGTTTTACAAAAAGGTTGATGTCAAGACGTAAAAATGCAAGAACATGAATTTAGATGTCAAAATTAATTAAATACAACTTTTAAAGAAACGACACAAGGCGTCGGTCGGCGTCGAGACATAAAGATACAAGAATATGAATCCAAGTATCAGAATTTATCAAATACACAAGTTTTACAAAAACGACGCTAGGCGTCGGTCGGCGTCGAGGCGTAAAAATGCAAGAGTTTAAATCTAGGAATCGAAATTTATCAAATACACGAGTTTTACAAAAACGACGCTAGGCGTCAGTCGGCGTCGTGACGTAAATATGCAAGAACATAAATTTATATAAATATCAAAATTTATCAAATACACAAGTTTGGATTTTTCAAAAAAATATTAGAAAGAAATCTAAGGGCTGGGCTTCTAGTATACACAAGAAACCTGAAGTTTTTGTACTCTACATAGCTTGCTTTACTAATTTTCCCCTATTTACCTATACTTACATCCCCACTCCTTTAACGGAATCATCTCAAAATATAATCTAGTTCCAGATGTCGTAATACATACGTGTGCCAAATTTCTAGTGAATATCTCAATTTTATTTTCTAGTTTAAAATGGAGTAGGAGGGTTGAAAAATATTACAAAAAAATCTGAGGCCTTGGCTTCTAGTACATACACCAAATTTCCAGTTTCTGTACTATTTGCTTTAGTTATTTTCCCCTATTTACCCCTATTTAACCCCCAACCATTCAACAGAATAATTCAAAAATATAATCTAGTTTCAGATGTCATTATAATATATAAGTATACCAAATTTCAAGTGAATGTCTCAATTTTATATTATCAACCCCTTTAATCATGGAGTGGGGGGGTAGTGGGGGGATGGAAAATTTCGTAAAAAAAATTGATGCCTTGACTTCTAGTACATATATATCAAATTTCAAGTTTCGGTACTCTTACCAGCTTGTTTTACTTATTGCCCCCTATCTACCCCTATTTACCCCCCAACCCTTTACCGCATATGTTCAAAAATCAATCCAGTTCCCGATCTCGTTACAATATATACGTGTACAAAATTTCAAGTCAATATCTTAAACCGTTCCGGAGAAAACGTATGGACAAAAATGTTATAGACCGACAGACAGACAGACAGACAGCAGGCAGACAGACAGACAGACAGACATACTGACACAGACAGTCTTTTTTCATTCAAATTTAAAATTTCAACGTTTCATGACATTCTGAACCTATTTCATGAGAAAAAAAAATTGAAAATTTGTTTACGATTACTATACATCCAATCCACTACGTGGATGTGGAAGTAAAAAGTATATCAGGTATTTTTCGAATTACAATCAATTACAGAAGTTTAGAGAAAAGATGTCTTGATTTATGGATCAGATCGATAAGACAGTTCTTAAAATATCTTTTTTTACACCACCAGCTATTAACGACACAAACAAACAGAAGGCAATACAGTTTTTCAGCATTTCATTGCGTTAAAACGTTTAACAGAGATACACGTAAAATGTTATAACAGTGAAATTTTGTATTTAAATCGCGATAATTGTAGGTAATACATATTCAAGTTGGAAAATTACATAAGGACATCGTATTTTATTATAAATATTGTAGTTTTTCTTGTGACGTTGGTTAATAAACGTAAGGAAATATGAGATATTCATTTAACCCATTAATGCCCAAGCATTCAAAAAACAGAAAAAATAATACTTTGTATTTTACGTTTATTTTAGTACTAAATATTACACTGTGAAAGAAATTTCGAAAAAAACACAGTCAGTTAAAAAAAAAGTAATGATGCGTTGACGCATGCATGGGCTTAGGTGTGAAATATGATATTAAAAATATAACACAGGATGAACAATGTTTTTCTTATATATATAAACCAAATTGCATTATTTAGTATGATAAATTGCAAAACATTCGGGGTGTAAATGAACATCGCACTTTTTGCACTAAAAAATCTACTGGTTCTTGCAGTAGTGGCATCTTCTACAGGCTTTTTTCTCGTGTACTTTGATTAGATTGCCTAGATTGTCGAAACGTACCTCCCTTGGTAAATTATTTGCCTATGATCTACCCAGAATGGTACTAGTTTTAGGTCGCATACTTTCGATATTTTTCAGTCTTCTAGTAATAGAATCGCTTTCTAAATTCATAAGCCTAACAGCAATATATGAGCGAAAATCTAGTTGGGAAATTTGTTCTCTATGTCCAATGCGATCAATTTTCCAGGCATTGACGATTGCACTGTCCACCAAATTTATAAATAATGGCCACCACCATTTTTCCCCTTATGCGAATGCGATAATTGGCAATGCCATTATCATGTAGATCTACTCCTTCCATATATTTGTTATAATCCGATCCGAAGATTTATTAAATAATGCATCATAAGATTCTGTGTCCATTTTTGATAGCGATTTAGTTGCTTCGAGAGTACACTTAGCAGTTCTGTTCTCGCGAAACAGTTTTTCTCATGTAGATATTTTAGTAGGTTGTAATATGTGGAGAAGTTATCAAAATATACTTTATGCTCTGATGAATTTTCTGTCAAAGACAAAAGATCTACAACAACTTGTCCACCTAATCCACAGCCCACTTCTTCAGTAGATTTTGTACTATTAGCACCACCATGTGGTTCAAATTGAAACAAATATCCATCTGCACCAGCCAAGCACCACAACTTGAAACCAAAGCGAACTGGTTTATTTTTTATAAATATTTTGGCAGAATGTCTCCCAAAATATGGTACCATTTCTGCATCAATTGAGATGTTATGTGCATAAACTCCGAATTGTAAATACCTACTGTTCATCCCGAAAAATAACAGGATATACATCAAGCTATATAATATTATAAGTAATGGAATTTGTACTTATAACACCTTATATAATCCTCTCCATTTTCTTTGCCAGACAAACCTTTTGACTACCTTATAATTGAAATTGTTTTATACGATGCTACTTTCATTAATTACTAATAGACACATTGCCAGGCTCTTGCCCCAAAATTATATCCTGTAGATAAACCTATTCATAGAATTGTGTAAGTGAAATGAAATTATATAAATTACAAATTGCATTATGCCATAATCCTGTACGCTTCAACATTATAGACTATTTATAATTGATGGAAGGGGATGTAAACAGCAAACTTTAGATTAGTTAACAGGTCCAACTTAAGTGGAAGGTTAGTAGACATATTCCTTAGATCTTTACTTAGTTAGATTAAATGCGCCCTCTTTAGAAACTTTGCTTGACAGGCCCTATTAGAAATTTAATTAGGGTAATCAGTACTGAAAAACCATTAGACGTATTCATTTTGTAGGAAAGTAAAATATTTACTTGACAGGGAAGCTTTATTTTAAGATGTCTGTTACTGCAAGAGTTTATGAGTCACTTACACGGGTTTTGCCAGTGAACTATTTCTGATGCCTGTGTAATGAACTTTTGGCTTAACGATCGTAATTAACTTCCGAGGAATCACAAAACGAGAAATAATAAAAGTTACCTCTAAACAATATTAGTTCATCAGGCGACTGCTCAAGATGCTACCTGATAAGATATCAGGATGAAACATGATCAAATAGAGGTTATGGTAGGGCAGGAACCGTGCACCAGCATTTTTAAATTTGGTGCACCATCGTTTACCCATCCGTGAACGCCTGGCCTTTCTTCGAAATTGTAAACTTCCATTTTGCCTGGAATCGAATTTTACATTTTTAGGAATCACCTGCTCAGTTTCTCCGAACAAAACGAGCTATAGCTTTGTAGCTCAGTGTCAATATATTCTAATAAATCTACTCTATGGTTGGCTAAAATCTTCTAAAACCTACTGGCTCGAGTTGAAAATTGAAAAATTTTCCTAAAAATTGGACTGTACATTTACATTGACATTGACATTTACATTCGTTAATGACTAATAAAATGTACCTAATTCTCTAATGCAGTAATATTCTTTGACATTAATGCCGTCTGCTATAGTGGAAATATTAGTAATTTTTATCAAAATACCGTAGTGCCGTTAGGAGGCATCAATTATAGTTAATCGTTAATATAATAATTACAGAAGAAACATTTGAGATGGCGCTAACCTTCTACATTATTTTCTCTCGGGTATCGACAAGGATAATAATTAGACATAAACTCCTGAAACATGGTGTAAAACACCAATTTACCTTTTTCACTATATATAGAATTGGCGTAGGACGTTCCGAACAACTAATAACTAGTAATACTACATTTCTCTTGTACTAAAAATCACTGTAAATATTAAAAATGTACAAAAAAGGTAGAGTTCTACCAAATGTGGTTACACTGTTCATAAACACAAGCTGGTATTCGCCGTGTGTCAAGAGTCGTCGTATCTCATATCGGCTCCTGCCAGTGTAGACGAAAGTTAACTGGCTTTCGCTTTTAACCTTAGCTTGTATAGATATTGAAACTTGAATGGATAAATCAATAAATATTTATTTAATCGGGAACAGTTGTACACAATAGATTGGTTTTTCAATAGAAAGAGCAGTGCTTTGTCTGCCACTATTGCGATAAATTTCATCGAAGGCACCCCAAGCAATAAGAAAAGGATTTACTATAAAATCAACTGTTCAGTAAATTTTTATTAAACTATTGCGTGGTTTTTAGCTGTGTATCATGAAGCGGTTTTATTATTCCAGTAAGTTAACTAAAGTATTTTAATCTGATTTGCTGAAGAGTCCCTTCGGTATGTAAATTATTTCACCTATAATATTCTCTTTAGAAGAGAGCATTGTTGAACCAGACGGTTTACGATTGAACTGAGAATTCAGACGTGGCTTTAAGCCTTCCATTCTTCTAGAGAAAATAATAGTCCCCTTGAGGTTCTTGAAAACACGAATTACTTTAGAGGTCGAATAATTCAGCCCTTAAAATTGTTTAATACTGTATGAAAGCATAATATAACAGAGGCACTTGTGAGGTGTCCGATATATATTTCCTAGGCTTCCAGTACGTCAATATAGATGAAAGAAACAAAATCGAATTATTATGACTCTACTAACAGAAATGAAAATCTCCTTAAATATTCAAAATGTAAAATACTCTTTATAAATGTGAGGGCTGAGTTTATCACACAAAAATTTCACATTTATTTTTTAGTGGAGTAATACTAAAAGTATAAAGCACCTAATAAGGAACTGATGATATATTGATTATGTGCTTAAGCATAAAAGTAAATAAGAGGTAAGCAGCACTCATATTACAGTTAAATGAGCTAGATGAACGATTCAAGAAAATAGAAAGTAAAATTTTAGTTTGAAATCTTCATAGTATCGTTGAATTAAATAATTTATCTCAAAATTGTGCAGCAAAACTAAAATGTTCAAGAAAAAACGCAAAACATAAACATCGTGATACGATGAAATGAAAAGGTGATGAAGCGGGATTCAATCCGCCGTAAAAATGCTCGAATGAGTGCTAGAACTGAGATAGTAGGCCATGCGTGCTCTTAGGCAAATTAAATTTCATACTATTGCAACAACCCATGTGATTAAAAATAATTGAATATGGTCAATTAATAGTTTTAAATATTATGATAAGTTTAGTGCTAATTTTAAGTCACTATTTCACTTTATTTGTTTATAAATGACTAAAATAACTATTTCGGCTCCCAGTTGGCGCAGATAAAACTTTTTTTATTGTTTCTTATCTTATGTATTTTTAATGTACTTGCGAGAATGCAAGACTTCAAAATTAAGCATGTTTTCCTTTTAGATAATTTAAGTGGGCGGTATTAGTAATATATTCTTGCAGTTGAGTTATTACATACTTGTGAAATTCAGTCTTTTGATTGTAAAGTCCTTTGATGGCGCGTTATCATTGGCCAGAGAAAGTTTTCTCTAGGTGGTCAAGTTGGCAACACTGAGAACTGTGTGATATTTCGTCTCCAGGAGATCTATGAAGAAATTTTGGTGCAGCACGGAGTCGTAGTCGTAGCCAACGTCGCGAACGTCTAAGAAGTGGTGACAGATCACGCTGCAGTAGTCAAGGAGAATGCCAAGGCTCTGTTTAGGTTTTTCGTTTCATTTTAGTTGTATATTTTTGAGGAAATTATTACAGATTTAGTCAGAGATTTTTTGTCCATATATTAAAGTCAATCTTACTATCATTTTTGCAATCATAACTTAACTCTAAGTTTATATGTGGATTCTTGAAATGCTTTAAGATCTTGATGTGAAGACTACGCACGGTACCATGTGGGGTTAGTATGCCTTTGGCCACATTGTACATGAAATATTTTAAGGGAACATGCATATTTCAAATCATTTTAATAGTTTTGTTAGAGCAAATATATAGAATTTTCTTCGTTGGGCATAGATCAAGTTAAGTAACTTTATTTATTTATTTTTTTATTATTTTACATCTCACTTGTGTTGTAATAAATGTCTATTGTCTACATGATCTTGTTATTTGCACTAGTGCACCTGATATTTGCGTAGATTTTGAGATTTCATAGTAAAGAGTAAATTTTAACATTATTGGTGGATTTTAAGAATTCCATCGCATGTTGGTACTAACTTAATTTTGTTCCTGGCTGACAAAATTATTTATATCACTACATTAGTATCCAGCAGGTGGCGCCCTCTGAGTGTCCATACTCCTTACTCATGACCCTATGCTCTCAAACAAAACACTAGTTGCCGCTCGCACAGGTCAACACTTTTTAATATTTAGGTATTAAAATTGTTACACTACAATCTGGAAAAAAAAGTTATACGACTTGATACCCAAAAAGGGTCAACCGTTAAATTTTAGATTCTGTTATTGTTTTTGAACCGTTGTTATAAACTTTTTCGCTTAAAATTTAACCCCATAATTTATCTCCATTAGCGGCATATTCTTCTAAACTTTGGTTAAATTTAATGCAATATTGTTTAAGTTATTACCAACTGTTTAAAAATGCCACCCACAATTGTTTCCGTACTGCAATTTAACCAATTGACCAAGAGAGTTCGGATACATGTAGTTCTCTTCGCAATTTCATCGTGAATAATTTGTTTCACTTTCCACAATAAGAGTCATAGAACCAGAGTTATTGAAGAAAAACTGCGAAAAAACACGATTTTGAACATACTTTTGTTACAACAAAAGCTTTCCACCACATGGATTTAATCCAAAACTTTTTCCTAAACTTCTTGTAATGTCTACAACAAGATCCAGCAATAAAAATGCTATAGTAAGACAATTCGGAGCAACAGACCACCCTCTGACAATGAAGGCAATTCATAGTAATTTTATAATTGTTAATTTAACGAAACAAATAGTAATTAGCAGGAATACAAATGAATGAAATTGCAAAACAGTTGCTTATAAGGCGTCACCAATTTTTCACATTGTTATCCAGCGAAATTATTAGAAGGATCGATCGAAGATGCAATAAAAATAAAGAAGCAAATAAAGAAAAACTTTACGAGCAGTATAACAGAATATATTACAAATTCAAATAAGCAATTTACAGCAAGTAGCGTAATAGTTCAGTTTCACAACGATGATAGTTAATCCTCGCCGGTAAAGATAAGGCAAAAAATAGTACTGGTAGGAGTTTGCTACACTTTAGTTATTCCCTATTTAATTGTCTAAACAAAATTTTCACCCCTCGCAGTTCTAAAAAAGGGTGGATTTTTGAAAAATATATACATATATATGAATTTTAGCGCCTTTTCGCCTTTTTCTCTATTTTGAGGAAAAACTATGCATATTGCTGAAAAATGTCAGGAGAGCAAAGTTGTAGAGCATAAAATTTTGTCTCTACGTTTTGTCCGAATTCCGCATAGTTTCACCGCTAGAGGGCGCGAAAGAAATATGCAAAGGGATTTTTGCGCCTTTTTTAATTTCAGCCAAAATTATGCATTTTGGTGAAGAATATCGGGAGAGCAAAGTTGTAGAGCATAAAATTTCCTACAAACTGTCTCTACGTTTTTGTACGAATTCCGCATAGTTTCTCCGTTAGACGGCGCGAAAGTCTATTTATATATATTTCTTTCGCGCCCTCTAGCGACGAAACCATGCGAAATTTGAAAAAACTTAAAGAAATATAGAAACAAAATTTGTAGGAAATTTTATGCCCTACAACTTTTCCCTCCTGACATTCTTCACCGAAATGCATAATTTTGGCATTACTTCACTTTTTACAAGTCCCATAGCTGTGGTAAAATGTCTTTTGATGTCTAATGTCTAATTTGAAGGGACTAACAGGTATAATACTTAACGATGCTATTCATTCGAGTAACAAGTAAATATACAGGGTGTAATTAGTTTCATGTCATTAAAAAAAACTGGTGGTAGGGAACGATAAGACAAACAAAAAAACCTATATAACATGGGGTTTAAAGCTCGCAGTTTTGGAGAAGAAATAATAAACAAAAATTTCGCAAATTTTCAATAAAATCTTTTGAAAACTACTGGAATACTGAGGTAGGTTTAGATCGTCGCGCGTTTCTTTCCCTATGATACTCGATATTTGTGTAGATAGCTATAAAATGTCGGCGGTCTTTAGCGGTGCGGTAAATAAGATGAAAGACGTCGACGTTTTCTGAGTGTTTAGTGGATCTGATCTGAAGAAAACTATACTCTGACTCTCCCTTGTGCAATATTTTAGTTTCTGTGGGTGTTTCGTTATATACACACGTCCAACCCGCGATTCGTTGTTTTTGTTATTTTTGAATTTCGAGTCGCTGTGTATTTATAGTGAAGATTTATTTTATTGACTTTACCGTTCAAGTCGTTAAATTCTTGATTACGTACAGACACAACTTACTTGTCGTTCTTTTTGTATTCCGTTTTGGATTTTGGACCAACTTTTTCTTTTATTTTTCTCTATTGACAACGTTAGTTGATAGTTTATTGATTAGTGTTGAACGGAGTACGCATGTCCTTAATTCGACGTGCCGAACTGTGTATTGATGCAGATGCAGATTGCGAACAATTAACTTAGGTGGTAAGCTTTTACGTTAATAAATCACATTTAAATATTCTAAATTATAAACATTAATCCAATATTTTGTTCCAAATTAAAAGACACACATGTAAAGAAATGCTCTGTTTAAACTTCTGCGGCTTGTAGTTGTGCAGGAAAATATAACGAATTATTTACCTCTTTACAATTGCCTGAGTTCGGTTGAGGCGGTCCATCACAGGCGGTCGATGATCCAAGGCCTTTGCACTTTGTTATGACAATTTTAAAGTTGTATAATTGAGAACTTTAAGATCATTGACCAAGAAAAGCAGTGGTTCTCAATTATTTTCTACATTAATATTAAAAAAAATATTAAAAAGGTTGACCTAGGTCAGTTTTTTTCAAAGTGCCCCTAGAGGGAAAAGTCATAAAGGTTTCTTGTTTGTCTAGTCGGTCTCCATTGCCGGTTTTTTTAATGACATGAAACTGATTACACCCTGTATAAGGCATTGCAATGTACCAACAATAAGTTGATTAGCCGAACAACCAATTAATTATAGTACAATACTGACAATATTTGGAATATCTTTTTTCGTTTCGCTAACTATGCTGCTATTATCAAGGGTTAGATAAAACTGAACATTTATATTGACGATTTTATACCTCATAATATAACATTAAATTCACTTTAAAATAAAATAATACACGTTAATTTCCTGTGTCAGATCTCACGCAAGCAAGAACCAATCGATATGTAAACAAATATTGATATTGAAAAGGATGCCGGTTATTAAAAGCAAACAATCTCTAGATATAAACCATAAAAACACTTTCCTCGACATTTCCTTTAATATCAGCTGGCAATCCAATATTTTTTTGTTATGAACTGAATCCACAGTCACAAAATCCCTTGTGATTGCTGCCAGTATTTAATTATATTATTGCGTTATTTCAATCATACTCTCTAAGAAGTAACTAGAGCCCCACTCAATTTTTTTTTATATATATAAAGTGAAAGTAATTAACGTAAATAAATATTTGTTCAAGGAGACGAGACGTTATCAAATTTGGCCTCATATAATCATGTAATCATTTCTGTATATATGAACTCTAATGGAATAGGGTGAGGAATAATGATGGTGAAATGAGCACGGCTCAGAGCCTGTTGATCTTCGCGCTGTGGGTTTGGTTCCCACCAACAACGAAAAAATATGAAAATTTTTCTAGCGGTGATGTTTGTGAATGTGAAATGCCGTTAATGTAAATTTAGCAGCTCTAAAGGATCTGAAGATTATTTTTGGAATATGAAAACAGAAAAATATATAAAAAGAAACTACTGACATAGTCGCATCATTTTGGTATATCACTTTTAACATTGAAAAAACAAGGTCAATTGACTTCATTTTTGGTGCAAACAGTTCAGAAAGACGGAAATGTATGGTTTCATTTTTTATCCAATAATTGGCAAATTTTAATGGCCAATTTAATGAAATTAAGTGAAAAATTTGTTAACATACGCAATATGCCATGAAATTACACGAAACTGGTTACTTGGGGGATTTTGAGATCGCTGATCACCAATCTGAAGTCCAGTTTGAGAAATTCAAAATGGCGTACCGGAAATCGGGTCATCTTCCAGAAAAAATGAGAATGGATATCTTGACCTTGAAAATCTGTATTCGGGGGTTTTTGAGGTCGCCGATTACGAATTCGAGGCCTAATTTGATAAATTCAAAATGGCGGACTGGAAGTAGAGTCAATTTCTCAGGAAAACTCTTCTTTCGTTTTTTGGACTGAATATGAGTACCCGATAATTTTTTAAATATCATTGTATTCGTACAGAAGAGGAAGTACAAAATTTCCAGTAAATTTTTTTTTGCCTTATTTGATAAAAAATATCTTTTCAGTGTTAAAGATGTTCACGTATCTCTTTCTTCTTTTAAAATTTGCTAGTTTCATTCAAATAATAAAGATATTTTCTATATATTTCTCTTTCACAAAATTTCTTTGTTCAAGTTTTTTTTCTGGTCCTTAACCAACATCAGCCATTTTGTATAAGGCTAAGGAAATATTTAAATACCTCTAAATTTCGGTACAGTCGAGTTTTTTTTCTTAACTATTCATTGCTATATTAATCAGTAACTTGTTCATCATACTTCCAGAAATAAAATTTTACAATTACTGTTTCTTTTTTTTGTTGTTGGAACTTCATTTATTTTTGTAGTGAATTTTATCTCTAGAGGTTTATTGGTAATTTTTTTCTTTTTGTGAAATTTTGCTTGCCTCTAAAAATATCTTATTAATCATTTTACTATTGTCAAACACATAGTTTTTTTAATTCACTTATCATAATTTTTTTTCAATGCACTTTATTATTTATCAACTGGTTCTTTACACTACCCGCTTTTTTGTATGTAAAAACCTGGACCATCCGAAGCACCACAAGAGGAGAAGTTGGATAGGCTGGAGCTTGTTCTATATTGGCTGGATATTTTTTTCAACGCAGCGTCTCGCCTGGAAATTCTCCATTGGCCAGGACACGATCATTTAATCCTCCTTTCCAGGTACCTGTGGCCATCTCCAAGGTTCGACTCGTTGGACTTCCACGCTATCCACCAAGTTGAGTAAGCCTAAAAATCTCCATACCAATTCTCCGTTGGTCAGAAACAAACTTGTAAACCAGTTGATTTGATTTGTTTTTCTCAATTTTCTAATATTTTAAGCTCTTTGATTTGATCCTCAATTCCACCTTGTTTAAATAATTTTTGTCTTGTTTTAGTTAGTAAATTAGTTCAATCACTTTCATTACCATAATTCTGTTTTTATATAACTAATAAAAATTTTGTAAAGTATTGTAAAATTTGTCTTATATTATATTATTTGTTTTATCTTTGATTTTGATTGTTTCTCCCCCTAATAAAGTTTGCAAGAGTGTTATGTACTGAATACGCTGGCGTCCAAATTCTTTGTAGTTTATTAAAAAAAATTAAAAATATACATATAAAACGCTTCTCGCCAGAGTGACCCTCAACCAACCCTGAGCTAGCTGGTTGCTACTCTTTTATAGCTTTCCTCAACAGCCAGCTGAGAAAGTTGTGGTTTCAAACTTAAAAACGAAAGGTCCGATTGTATTAAAATTTGGAAAGTAAGTTAGTGTTAGATGGAGGAAGAATCCTATTGTTTTTTAACCAAATTGACCAATAAATAAAAATATTATTAATTTCTCAAATAAAAAAAATTATGTTAATATATATAAATAATAATGTTTTGTAATTAAACTAAAAATGTCTAAAACTAATATTATTTACAAAAAAAACTGGGACCGACGAAGCAACTTTCACCCGCCCTGGTATCTTTAATCAGCATAACGCTCAGAATTGGGAGCATCCTCGAAGTTGTACGAGATAGCCATTTTCAATATAAATTTTCATGCACCGATTAGATGGAATTGTGCCATGACTGACTCACTGGTCCATTTTTTCTGCCCTCGCGTCTAAATTGTCCAGCCTTTCTCCATTTTTGGAAAATTATTTTCAACCAATCTTATATGGCATGTCTGTAAATAATAGAGTGGATAGATTATTCCAATTAGATAGATGTCCAGCCCATTACACTCTACCAGTCCACTGTTGATTGCACGACTATTTTTCGGGAAGATGGAACGGTCACGGTCGAGACTACCCCCGCCCGCGCCCTTTGCCTGCGCGCTCTCCGGATATGAGTCCTATGGACTTTTTTTATGGGGTATGAAGGACCAGATTAATAAGAAGCCCGTCAACGGCGAAGCTGTCTTCCAGGTAAAGCTTGTTCAAACAGATCGGGAGGTCATATGAGTGCCGTGCAGCTCCTCACTCTGTCCTCTGTAGGTATGAACTCTGTATTGACAATGGTGACAGTAATCTTGAGCTGTTTTGTGAATTTTCAAAACTTCACTGTTTTGTAATAAATGCTATGAAATGAGACGCGTTTTTCTCTCTTTTTTCCTTTCTGCTCTAATTCGGGGGGGTAAATCTGAAAATCCATCCTGAACTTTTGGCGATTTAATTTTGGGTCACCCTGTATACTGCATGTATTAAATTGAAACTACAGAATATTTACATACAAAATTTCTAATAATGAACAAATACGTGTACACATTTAGCAGTAAAATAGCAAGTGCTGCCTCAAGAATATAAAATAAAATACGAAAACGCATAAAATCTTTATATACCCAGAAAGCGAATAACTTATAATCAAATAGCCTCGTTTATTAAGTACCCTTCTCACTTAAAAAGTCTTTTATTTTAGCTCATTTATGCCGAGCTCAACTAAGCAAAGTAAAAGAAAATCTAATATTTGCACCTAATCAACTTTGATGGCCCTTTTTAAAATATATTTTAAATTTGAGCAGTCGAAGTCTCGGCTTTCAGTGACATAATTCATGTTCTCTTGATATTTTAAACGATTTACGAGAGAGTGAGGTAGTTAAAACTAGAAACATAAAAATATTTAGAAATGAGAGAGATTTCAAACAACACCATCTCGTTATGAAAATTGCAACTCGGTAAGTAAACAGTAAGTACCGTTTAAAAGATGTACTTTATCCAAAGTGAGTGAATATTGTTGCGTATCAATAAAGTTTGCAGTTACAAAAACTTACATTGTGTCTTTTGATATACAGGGTGATTCACGTAGGCCATTCATTAGAAGTTTTTCAACTTGCAGTTGGATTAGAAACTTGAAATTTGGTATGCAGCCATAATCGATCATGCCCGTTCTATCTAAAATATTTTCAGTCCTCCAACTCTACAGGGTGGGCCATTAATTGGTACCAACTTTCTTATTTTAAATGGAAACCTATATTTTTCTTTACATGGTTCGACTGGTCTTCTAATTCTGAGTTCAGAGAACCTAAGTTATGTTAACTTATCTATTACAGTCTTTGACATATGTCCAATTTTTTGAAAAAAATTGCCGCAGTAGTAGTTTACGAACAAATTTGTATCTCGCAAACCTTTCAAAATTATAAAACCAAATTCGTGAAGCAGTTAGCTAGAAGTCCAGGCTAACTTTTGATGTCCCATCGGTGGTCCCATTTTGTGCCATATGGGCGTAGTCGATTTTCAAATGTCGCAATCAAAAATTGTCAAAAAGTCAATTTTTTCAAATGGCACCTACTATTTTTTTTCACACCATTCGAAAGAAAATTGAATTTTAGGGTGAGTTGCTTAAGCATTCCCTATACCTAACTTTACCCCATATCGAGTTATTTAATAAAAATCAAGAAATACCTTATCTTGCCGAGAGATTCCTTACTTCATCAAGTATGCCTGGGAAACAAAAGACAGTTGTAATAATTTTTAAAGAAAAATATGGATTCTTATTTAATTACACACCACACCAACAAATTATTAACGAACAAGAACAATGTTGACGAAATTCTGACGTAAATATTCAATGTGACCACCATATTTTTGTTCAAATATTCTATTATTCTACTTTCAATAGATTGCGAAGCACATCTTTGCGCCTACCATTTCTGACGCCAGAAATCAATGCAAAATTGAATTTTAGGGCCACTTTTCTTAACATTGCGTATGTCTATCTACAGTCGTTTTTGAGTTATTGGCATTTTTTGAAAAAAATATTGTTTTTTTTTTTCTCAAGGGTAGTAGGGTTTGGAAACAATCATTTCATTTTAATTTTTATTCAAAAATCGTATTGCAATAATAAATAATAACAACAAAATAACAACAAATAAACAGATTAACAAAATAACTATTTCAATACAAATGCTCAATGTGTGCACCGTTTTCACTGACAGAATTTCGTCAACATTGTTCTTGTTCGTTAATAATAATTTGTTGGTGTTGTGTGTAATTAAATAAGAATCCATATTTTTCTTTAAAAATTATTACAACTGTCCTTTGTTTCCATGGCATACTTGATGAAGTAAGGAATCTGAGAGATAAGGTATTTCTTGATTTTTATTGAATAACTCGATATGGGGTGCAGTTAGGTATAGGGAATGCTTAAGTAACTCACTCTAAAATTCAATTTTCTTTCGAATGGTTTGAAAAAAAATAGTAGGTGCCATTTGAAAAAATTGTCTTTTTGACAATTTTTGATTGCGACATTTGAAAATCGACTGCACCCATATGGTACAAAATGGGACCACCGATTGGACATCAAAAGTTAGCCTGGACTTCCAGCTAACTGCTTCACACATTTTGTTTTATAATTTTGAAAGGTTTGCGAGATACAAATTTGTTCGTAAACTACTACAGCGGCAATTTTTTTCAAAAAATTGGACATATGTCAAAAACTGTAATAGATAAGTTAATATAACTTAGGTTCTCTGAACTCAGAATTAGAAGACCAATCGAACCATATAGGTTTCCATTTAAAATAAGAAAGTTGGTACCAATTTTTGGCACACCCTGTATAGTTGGAGGACTGAAAATATTTTAGATAGAACGGGCATGATCGATTATGGCTGCATATCAAATTTCAAGTTTCTAATCCAACTGCAAGTTGAAAAACTTCTAATGAATGACCTGCGTGAATCACCCTGTATGTTAACACGGTAACCCAGTGGGCTAGATTAATTCATACGGTAAAATCTGCCTAGTCTACGATCTAGATTTCTAGTATTGGCGGAAGGATATTTCGGAAAAAAATGATTTTGTGTTTACGTTGGTTTCAAAAGTGATGGCAAGAATAAACCACATCTATATGGAAGACCTCAAGCTATTTGCTAAGAGTGAAGCTCAACTAGCACAAGAGTTAGATATCCTCAAATTGTTCAGCCAGGACACCAATATGGCTTAAGAAAACGTGTTTGAATGGTATTTAACGAGATAACATGTCAATAGTTAGAACATCATGCTGAGTGATCAATCTCCAAAGTATCGATCCGGAGGTCCGGAGGAACCGATGTCGAAAAGTACCCAAGAATCAAAATGAAAAGTAGGGTTGTGAGACAATACTGCCGTCGCATTATGCAACCTCTTAAGACTTAGCTGATAGCTATACTAAGGGGCCCTTATCAAGGCTGTGGAGTCCGATAAAAAGGACAAAGCTGTGTAAGGAGCTCTAAGGAAAACAAACTAACCACCACAGTAGATCCATGGGGGTCGCGGTGATCAAGGCCAATCAGCCAGCTCCTTCTTCGTAACCGAATCGTCTAAGACTTAGCTGTGCATCAAGAATACAATCTTAGCAATAAGCATTATTGCTGTCCCCGTACTTATCTCAAGATTTGGAATTATCGATGGGCTTCTAAGCGACATCAGAAAAATGGACAGAGATGAGAAATATCCTAAGAATGAGCAGAATTCATCATTCGAAAGCAGATATGCATAAATTCAAGAAAAAGTAATAATGCGGCTGTGGATTAATACAGCTGCAATCCACTTATGACTCCTCTTCGAGACCAAGCGCACATATCCGACAAGGGAAATAGACATTCACACGGCGTACTAACTAACTAACTAAAGATCACATGCGTGCAAATATAAAAGTCCTCGGAACTGTTAAGAAGGGCCATGATTAGAGCCTACAATAACTCCCTGCTCAATTTAGAATGCAGAAGGTCGTGCTATTGCTGACGGCACTAGGCATACTCACAGACTTCTCCACGAAACCTCCAGTCTGCTTTGATAGACGGTGCCATTAAATACAGACAGACAACTCACATGACGGACAATTTCATTCTTCCTCCGTTAAGCCCCGAAACGCCCGCCGACATAAACAGTATTCAGCTATAATTGGTATATCAGGAATTATCTCAATTTTCTTATGAAAAAAGTAGGAAGGTCCACGCATATACTATTGAAAATGTGCATTAACATCAGCTCTATAATGTACGTCTCTCTAGGTCCCCTGATCTAAGATAGACCCAACATATTATATGTATAAATATATGCTTGAAATGAGATTGACTTCTTTCACATAATAATATGTATAGAGATCACCAATTAGTATTGCTTTTAAGTATTGTTTAAACCTTATAGGATAATACAATACCTTTTTAAAGAATTGTGTATAGGATTATACATTTTTATTGTATTGTAGGAGAACGATTTTTGAATAAGCTTAATAAAAATCATGTTATATATTAAATCTTGACGCCTTAACATATGTCTTTTATAAACGATGGTACATCATAATGAATTATAGAGTGCGCAAGGATAAGAGGTGTAACTTTGTCCTATTACTTATATTTAACAACGTAATATTTCTATTCTAGCAGATATTCCACGGTCATATTTACGGAGCCCATGTATAAGTCAACAACATGAATTTTATATCCTTTGTAATCTGCTTTTGTCTGCTGTGTCCAAGTAGGTTACGTATATAAAACCGCAAAATATGATAACACCAACGCCTCACAAAGGTATTATGTATATTGAAATTTAATATATATCTGGCAAAGTACAAGTCAAATTAATGCAAACATTTTGAACCATCTTATTTAGTTATAAATTGAACTTTAATGAATTGTCAAATACTGCAACCAATGTTTTTGCTGATTTTATTAAAGAGAGAATCTCCCTCATTTACTTTTATGTATATTTACCTTTTATTTACATTCACATCATTTTTGACACCGAACGTTAAAACTACACATTTATTAGAAATGAGAAACAAATTGTATCTAAGAGACATATTATATCCCCGTATATACAGGGTGAGTTATAGTGGATGGAGTATTAGAGGTATATGGACGGGTAAACATACCCTTTTGAAAATTGTTTGTGTTACTAAAGTCACTGCGACCAATCCAACCAAAATAATTAGAAGCATGTGGTACTTCCGATTATACCGGAAGTTGATACCAACTTGCTTATTTTAAATGGAACACCCTATATATTTTCGACTTTTTGAGATGACCATAAAATTCTGAGTCGAAACATATAGCACACCCTATGTCTAAACTCAACAGGTTCGGAGATATATGATATTTTATAAAAAAATTTGACAGATGTAATGGTTTGCAAAAACCATTATAACTTTCTTCTTCTAGAAGATTTTTATTTACTCTTTTCACATAGAAAGAACACAAGGTGAGCTGAACTCTGCATTGAAAAAACGTCCAATTATAGTATAGCAAGTGTTACATTTTTCACGTTACATTTTGTCAAATTCGAACCTCAAGAACATTTTTATTTCAAATGGAACACCTGAATTTTTTAGGTTGTGTCATGTAAAATTAAATTCTTTTTTCTCTAGTATTAGCATTGTAGGGGTTAAAGTTACTTTTTGAGATTCTCGCGATTTTCTTAAATGTTCTAAAATTTTTAGTACAAATTATCAACTTAGCCATGATTAGAAACAATCATCAATGTCAGTAAGTCAACATGTAACACATTTGCTACTCAATACCCACAAAAACAGAAACAATCACCAAACACTGAAAGGCGCATATTGGATAATTTTAGAATATGTCGCTCTGTCAAGGTAGAAAGTTAAAGCCTATTGTTGATGACAAAAACATAGAAATAGCAATTTTTTGATATTTTTTGACATTTTCAATGATGGCATTAAGGCAAGCCGCTCTGGAATCAGGATTATCTAAGAATTCAATTCAGAAAATCTTGTCAAAATATAAGTTTTATCCATTCTCCTTTCATATCGTTCAAAAATTAAAAGAAAAAGATTTCCTAACAAGAGAAAATTTTTGTGAATTTATTTTAATAAGACATAAAAGTGACAATTCTTTTTTGAGAAATATTATATGGTCAGATGAAGCTAAATTTACCAAAAATGGACTTTTAATCGACACAATTCCCATTACTTAAGTGACTCGAATCCTCATGTGAAATTTTCAAGAGCATTGGTATTTTAATGTTTACTGTGCCGTAAAAAACGATGGAGTCGTAGCATTGCTCTTTTATGAGGAAAATTTAAATAGTAAATTAAAATGATTTCTTCAGCTAATGTGTAGTTACAATTTTTTGTGTTCGTAGGTGAAAGATGTCTAAATTATCTACAAAATTTGGAAGATAACTATCTAGACAATTTATCTCTCGCCGAACATAGACAAATTCTTTATCGGCACGATGATGGTGCCCCTCCACATAACTCGTATTTGATCAATAATTTTTTACAAGAAGTTACCATTAAAAATTGTATGCAGAGAGTGAAAATGCATTTTAAAACTGATCATCGGATTCCGTTAGAAGAGATTCGAGGGCTAAATTTTGAACATTTATTGAATTGAAATGAAAACATTTTTTTAATTCGTTTTCTCTTTGCTATTTTAGTTTATGCAAGTCGGACTTTGAATATGTTTTATTTGTATTAATAATATGTTTCTTTGTCAATATAAGCTTCCTCCGTTGTATGCCTGCGTTAACAGAGCAAAACATTCTAAAATTATCCAATATGCGTTTTACAGTGTTTGATGATGGTTTCTATTTTTGCAGTTATCAATACTTGGTACACGGCTGCTATCGGAACATATTTTTTTTACTCGAGAACTACAAAGTGTACCACTCTGAATTTTTCACAGTATATCTAGAATAAAGTGATCTTTATTGCACTGGTAATACAATTCCCCAAAAACCCGTATGGGCGATGCAATAATTCAAAGTTATCAATACCTGGCACACATCTGCTCCTGGATTATATTTTTTTACTCGAGAACTACAAAGTGTACCAGTCTGAATTTTTCGCAGTATATCTAGAATAAAGTAATCTTTATTGCACTGGTAATGCCATTCCCCAAAAACTCGTAGGGCGATGCAATAAGCCAAAGATATCAATACTTGGTACACGGTTGCTCTCGGAATATATTTTTTTACACGAGAACTACAAAGTGTACCACTCTGAATTTTTCACAGTATATCTAGAATAAAGTTATCTTTATTGCACTGGTAATACCATTCCCCAAAAACCGATGCAATAAGCGCAACTTGAATCCTGGAAACTAAACACTTTCCGATCCGTGTTTATAAGAACTTTTTTCATATTTTGAAAAGTTTTTTCACTTTATGAAGTTTGGTATATGCAAATATATTGTTCTATATTCTCTGTCTATTTTTATTTTTTGTATGTCCAAATTTACTTCTTGAAAGTGAAATGAAATTATTGGACGCCAAATAGTTTTAAGAAACAATTAAAAATTACAGACTATAGAACATCATTAGCATGATTATCTATACTCTATAGAATGACTCTTAAAAGTAAATGTGTTACATGTTCTTTATATTTATCACATTCCTGTAAAAAATAAACAATTTTAAAAACTCTTCATGAGTGTAATTTAAACGTGCTGGTGTTTTTTGACATAATAGAATGACTGACATTGATGTTTGTTTCTAATCATGGCTAAGTTGATAATTTTTACTAAAAATTCTAGAACGTTTAAGAAAATCGCGAATATTAAAAAGTTGTAACTTTACCCTCCTACAATGCTTACACTATAGAAAAGAGAATTTAATTTTGCATGACACAACGTAAGAAAATACAGGGTGTTCGATTTGAAATAAAAAAGTTTTTGAGGTTTGAATTTGACAAAATGTAATGTGAAAAATGGAACACTTGGTATACTATTATGGAATTTAATTTTAATGTAAAGTGTAGCTCGCCTTGTGTTCTTTCTATTTGCCAAAGAACAAATGATGATATCCTAAACGAAGAAAATTATAAGGGTTCTTGAAAACCGTTGCACCTGTCAAATTTTTTATAAAATGTCAAATATCTCCGCTGGGTTTAGATATAGGACTACTTAGAAAAATGTATAGGGTGTTCTATTTAAAATAGGCAAGTTAGTATCGACTTCCGGCATAACCGGAAGTACCACATCTAATATATCAAATTATTTTGGTTGGATTGGCCGCAGTGACTTTACTCCCAAAATTTTCACAAGGATATGTTTACCCGTTCTCCACATACTTCTAATACCCCATTCACTATGAATCACCCTATATATCCAACATATTATATCGTTTCCAAATTTTTATTTATCATATTCTGTGCCAGAAATTTTTTTTTTTTTTGAAAACTATAATACAATAATTGCATATAAATGATGTGATAGCTCATGTTTATTAAGAATTTCGGTTGTGTACAACACAAAAACTAAAGATCATAATATTGAAATGTATGAGGGTCTAGTTAACAGAAAAGTGGACGTTGAATATGAGTCCCTACTCAAACTGTCTGCACCTGTAAATATGATTCAATAAAACTAACCGCAATTTGATCAGAATTATGACATGTTAATTGGGCACACATTAAGTCGTGGTTAATTTTATCAAATGCTCCATAATTTAATGAAACCGAGCGCTGTGCATATTTTCATCCCTAGCCCTAACAATGTTAAATATAGCCAGCTTAAAAGGAGTGTAGTTCAATATTCACATTCAGAGAAGCAGCTGTATCTCAATTATTTCATCGGTCAAGTATTATAATGTTCTATTGGAGTATTTTATAAACAATACTTGGCAATTAAGCATTTAAAAAAATATAGTAATTGTATTTCGTCCTTAGGACACAGCAAGTGTGTCGATGTTTACTTTTATGTTCATTATATTATAACTGCTATAAAAGCATATTAACTTCATTTCTACATTTTTTATTTCACAAATTTAAAAAAATGAATTTTAATAGAGAAAAATAAATACGCTGACAGAACAGTATGATTTTATTGAAATTTAAAATTTTATAAAAATGTAACAATACTGTTCTTACTAAAAAATTATATTTTGGAAAAAGAGTGTATCTTTAAAAATACTTTATGAATAAAACATACAAACCAAGTACAGGTTTCAAGTGAAATTAAGGCAAACTCAAATTAATCATGTTTTAATTTTTTGTTAGTTTTCTTTATTTTTATTGATTTATTTGTTGATTTTTGGGTTTTGGAATGTTGGAACATATCGTGGGTAAGCCACCATTCAAACCTTCGTTAGTTTTTGTGATGCTTCTTTGGTTTTTGAAGCGCTAGAAGATATCGTAGGTATTTCAACAACCGCACCTTCATTAGTTTTCAGTTCTTTTGCCTATATAATGCAGCCGCAAGAGTCTTTGAATTAATTATTGTATTGTTTGAAAAAAGTTGACAGTATCCGGCTGTCTACAGGTGGAATAAATTTAAATAGCTTTTTTAAATGCAAAATTTTGTCGAAAGGTAGGAAGGACACAATCCTTGGGTTCATTGCAAGTCTTTAGCAAATTCTGTATTCATGACGTTTCCCGCCAAAGGTGCAGATAGAATATTATATTACTCGACCGACGTTTAGGATGAGTAGCTGTATTATAATCCGCGTCGCACTTAATATGAATACACTCTTGTCTTCACGTCATTTTTAGAGATAAATAAGTATTTTCCAGATAGAGCTTCATAAACTTGCGAAATAGGGATATCTCGCTTCTCGATGAAGATATTAAAAGAAATTATTTAAAAAAGTTGTTCAAACCCAAATTTTTAGACCGTGTACCGACTTTCAGCGTAATATTCGCATTTTTAATTCTTTGCTTATTTTGTGTTGAAGCCACGCTATATTTCTAATTCTCATTCGTCATTTTCACTAGTGTGCCATGGAATCAAAAGAAAGGCGCTATAGCATGGTAGCTCAGAGGACTACAGCATCTTAGTGGCGAGCGCCTTAGTTATTTGTCTATCGTGTACTGAGTTCGATCCCCAGCCCGATATTGGCAATGTCGGTGTGTAATGGATATCATCTGCATCTGCATTATCAATTGAGCTGCTTTTAAAGTTGTTTGGAAAACGAAGAGACCCATTGATCGTCCCCAAGAATTGCACAATACACGTTGACCTTGGGGAATATTTGCTTTCACAGTTGTTTAAGGATTATCTGTAGTACAATGTCTACAATTTTGAGAAGACGCTGTCCCATTGGCAGTGAATGTGGACTCGTCAGTAAATATAATTTTATTTAAAAATTGAAGTCATTTAAGAAGTTTACTTGGACCCAATAACAATGATTTATTACTTCCACATCCACATTGGAAGTATAGTAATCGAAAAAAAAATTCAAAAAAAATATTTTTTTTCAATAGGTTTAGAATGTATTGAAACATTCTTTATAGGATTTTGCAAACAGAATGTTTCAATACAATTATAAGCAAACAAATAATAATTCATGTTTAGAATGTCATGAAACGTCGAGATTTTAAATTTAAGCGAAAACAAATTTTCTGTCTGTCTGTCCGTCTGTCTGTCCGTCTGTCTGTCCGTCTGTCTGTCCGTCTGTCTGTCTGTCCGTCTGTCTGTCTGTCCGTCTGTCTGTCCGTCTGTCGGTATGTAACTTTTTTTTTTTGTCCGTTTTCTCCGGAACGGTTTAAGATGTTGACTTGAAATTTTGAACACGTATATATTGTACAGAGATCTGGAACTGGATTGTTTTTTGAACATATCCGGTGAAGAGTTGGGGAGTAAATAGGGAGAAATAAGTAAAACAAGCTGGTAAGAGTACATAAACTTGAAATTTGATGTATATGTACTAGAAGTCAAAGCCTCAAATTTTATTATGATATTTTCCCTCCCCCCACCACCCTCCACTCCATTATTAAACGGGTTGATAAAATAAAATTGAGATTTTCACTTGAAATTTGATACACACATATATTATAATGACATCAGGAACTAGATTATATTTTGGGATTACTCTGATGAAGGGTTGGAGGTTAAATAGAGGTAAATAGAGGAAAATAAGTAAAGCAAGCTGGTAAGAGTACATAAACTTGAAATTCGGTGTATGTACTAAAGGCCAAGGCCTCAGATTTTTTATAATATATTTCAACCACCCCTACTAAATTACTAAAGGGGTTGATAAATTAAAATTGAGATATTCTCTTGAAATTTGTTACACGTTTGTATCATAACGACATCTGGAAATAGATTATATTTTGAGATGACTCCGTTGAAGAATTGGGGATTAAGTAGGGATAAATAGAGCAAAATAAGTAAAGCAAGCTGGTAAGAATACAGAAACTTGAAATTCGGTGTATACACTAGAAGTCAAGGTCTCAGATTATTTATAATAATTTTCAACCCCCCACCACCCTTACTCCATTAGTAAAGGGGTTGATAAAATAAAATTGAAATTTGGTACACATATGTAAACCGACATCTGGAACAAGATTATATTTTGATATGATTCCGTTGAAGGGTTTTAGGTTAAATAGAGAAACTAAGTAAAGCAAAATTTTTTAATAATATTTTTCAACCCCACAACAACCTTACTCCGTTATTGAAGGGGTTGATAAATTAAAATTGATATATTCACTTGAAATTTGGTAGAGGTATGTATTATAATGACATCCGAAACTAGATTATATTTTAAGATGATTCCGTTGAATGGTTGGGGGTTAAATAGGAATAAAAAGGGGAAAATAAGTAAATCAAGCTGGTAAGAGTACAGAAATTTGGGATTCGACGTATGTACTAGAAACCAAGGCCTCAGATTTCTTTCTAACATTTTCCAAACCCCGCCACCTCCTCTCCATTGTCAACGGGATTGATAACATAAAACTCAGATATTCACTTGAAAGTTAATACACGTATGTATTGTAATAATAATAATAATAATAATATTTATTGGTCCAGTAGATTATGTTACAGATAATATAGGACAGGTCAAAATAAGCATAAGGTACATAGAAAAAAAAAAAAAAACAAATAAATATATACATATAAATATACATACGTGCACACACATACACATACACACATATATATATATAATAATAATAGTGACAATGGCAACAGCAGCAACAAGCAACAGCAATACTATTGACCGAATACACGTAGTATATATGGCGTGTCAAGAAAAATAAAAGAATAATATATATGAAAGCTATTCATTAGCTTGTTCCATATATTCATGAGTACTATAAAATGCTCCATTTATCAAAAAGTTTTTTATTTTATTTTTGAACACAGGAATACTTTTTGTGTTCCTAATATCTGTTGACAAGTTGTTATAGAATGTGGCACAATTATAAATGGGTGATTTCTTGAAGGTTGATGTTGTGTGGTGTGGGATACGTAATAAATGACCATGTCTAGTATCGTGGTCATGCGTAGATGAATTAGGTACAAATAGGTGTTTATTTTGTTTAACAAAAAGAACACATTTAAAAATGTAAATACAGGGTACAGTGAGAATTTTATGATCTGCAAACACTTGTCTGCAACTTTCCCTGCTATCGAGATTAAAAATGAGCCTAATTAACCGTTTTTGGAAAATGAACACCCTCTGGATTTCTCGAGCGCTACCCCAACTAGTTATGTTTAGAGACATATGAGAGTACGCCATCGCATAGTAAATGTTTAGCAGTCCTGACACATTGAGAGAGTCTTTCAGTTGTCTGATAGCATAATATGCCTTACTTAATTTTGCACAGACACTTTCGACATGAGCGTCCCAGGTAAGTCTGTTGTCTATATAAGTGCCTAAGAATTTTACCTTCTCGCTGAAGTTAATATGTTGAGCTAGATTTACGTTATTTGGTATGCCTTTCCTTATAAAGTAATTGATAGCCATACTTTTAGAGACATTTAGTATAAGCCGATTACGTTGGCACCAGGCGCTAAATTCATTCATAATACTACTCACTATGGATTCCATTTCTTGTGGAGTATCAGCTGCTACAGTGATAGTGGTGTCATCCGCAAACATTGTGACTAATCCGCTACTAATATGATCAGGTAAGTCATTTATATACATTAGAAAGAGTATGGGGCCCAGGACAGAGCCTTGGGGAACCCCTAGTTTGACATCGTGCTCCTTAGACCTGATTCCATTAACATCTATAATCATATTTCGCCCCTCCATATACGACTTAATCCAGTTCAGAATGTTTACTGGAAGTTCTATATTGGACAGTTTATCAATTAGAAATTTTGTGCATATTGTGTCAAATGCCTTTGATAGGTCAAAAAGTAATGAAACGACTAGTTTACCATTGTCCAAACTCTCAAAAATATAATTTAGCATTTGACATGTTGCTGTTTCGGTAGATCTATTTGCCCTAAATCCGTGTTGAGTTGTACACAATATGTTGTTGGACTCAAGGTAGGTTGTCAAGCGATTGCAAACAATTTTTTCTAATAATTTGGATAGTGCGTTTAGCAATGATATTTGTCTGTAGTTTTCAATGTCATCAGTACTGCCCTTTTTATGTAGTGGTACAATTAGAGCAGTCTTAAATAGGTTTGGAAATTGGCCCTGAAATATTGATTGGTTTATCAGATAAACAAATGGTTGAATAATGATATCAATTATATGTAGTATTGATAAAACAGACAGTTCATCGATCCCAGATGTTTTTTTATTTTTTACTTGCGTTAAGGTTTCTAAGACTTCCTGTGCCGTAACAGGGTATGAATTAAACGGGGTTTGAAAGTTTTTTTTAATCACTTTTGTGCACGGCAATGACAGATTTTCCCCAAAATGATTTAAGATGCTGTCTGTGGCTGCACAGGAGAAGTGGTGTGCAAATGCGGTAGCGACTTCACTAGCATTTTTTATTTCTTGTGAGTTATGAGTTAAAAATATGTCTTTTTTACAAGTAGTTCTGCCTAGTTTAGAATTGATAATATTCCAGGTCTCTTTTGTTTTATTGGAAGCGCAATTAATCTTGTTATTATAAAATTTTGCTTTGGTTAGTTTAATATTAAATTTGTGTTCTTTCTTTTTAATATTGTACATATTTCTTAATTCTACACTGTTGGAATTTGACAATAACCAAAACATATTTTTTAAGTTTTCTCCTTCTTCTCTGATATCGTTGGTGATCCAATCTCGATACTGGCTCTGTATCTTTACTCTACAAACATAAGGGCACGATAGGTTTAAGCACCAGGAGATATTTTCGGCAAAATAGGAAAATGCGTTATTGATGTTTAAATTAAATAAATTGGACCAGTTTACTTGAAGCAGCCTGGTACGAAATTCGTTCATATTGTTTTTACTTAATGATCTTTTACTTATTGATTTCTTGATAACATTGTCTTGCTGTATGTCTAACTTTTTCAGTCTTAAAATATGTGTGAAATGATCTGCAATGTTTGGATCCATTAATTCGCAAATAAAAAAAGGATTAGGGATAGTTGTAGCCATGTAGTCTATACAGGAGGAGCTTGTATGACCATTTTTGTTCGTAAAAATTCTAGTATCGCCTAGATTCAGTATATTTACTTCAAAAGAATTTAAAACGTCAAGTAATAGTTTGGTATTTAAATGACTTTTGTTTAGATCAATATTTAGATCGCCGCAAACAACAGTGTATTTTGACTTGCTAGAGGCTATGTTCAGGGCTTCCGTTAAATTGTTAATAAAAGAATAAATGTCACCGTTTGGTGGTCTATATACTGTAAGAATTGACAAATAAACGTTATTTATTTGGCAAAGTATGGCACATATTTCGACGTGACATTCAATTGAAAGATTTTTCACTTGTAATATTTCAGTTGCAATAGTGTCAGTGTTTGCTAAAATTATTGAGCCACCATGTATGTGATTAGTTCTAGAATAATAAGCTAATACATTATAACCTTCAATGTGAAGATTTCCTATATCATTGGCGTTAATCCAGTGCTCAGAGACACACAAAACATCAACCTTTTGTTTATTTAGAAATATTTCTACTAGATTAAAATTATTTAATAGACCTTGAACATTTACATGACAAATAATGAAATCACAGTTTTTAGAGTGGTAATTATTTTTAGAGTTGCTAATAACATTTAAGTAAGGGTTATTTGCGAAAGTCTCGGATATAAAAAATTTTGTTTTACTGTAGTATTTACAGAGGCTGGACTGTTTATTGTTTGAACTGTGCTATTGCCTTGTTCCAGCGAATTTAACTGCGACATAGGAGCATTTATCGATCTATTATTTAGAGTTATATTATGACAGTCGGCCTTGCTGCCAGTGCCATCTGTGTCAATGAATATAAGTGTATTATTAGTATTATTTTGACAGAGAATTACAGCAATTATTTCTTTACTTAACTCTAATTTAGTCAGGGTTTGACAAGCATTTTTATTTACATCAATGACACTAACTTTACTAGGTACACATCTATCTATTCTTTGTATAAAATCTATCAATCTTTTATTAAATTTGTTGATGAAGACATTTTTTCCGTATTTTCGGACTGGAACTGTTGTAAAAGTTATATTCGTATTGCTAGCATTCTTAATTTTATTGCAGATATCTTTGAATAATGGATGTCTTGAAGTCTTATTAAAATTGTTCGAGCCTGCTATAATTATAACATGGTCTTCTAGTGTAAATTTATGAGTGAGGGCTTCTAGATTTTCTACGACCTGGTTAAAGGCAGCTCCTGGTTTAAATATGGATTGAATCAAATAACGTTTCTGATCGAGTTTGTTATAAATTATTTTATTTATATTGCGACCATAATCATCGCTAAGTACGAGTATTCTACTAATGCTTTTGTCAGTTTGATGGCATACATTTCTGTTTTCTTTTGTATTTTCCACAGTAGTATTATTGTTTGTAAGGGCATTTGTAAGACTTACATGATTGAATGTAGCATCGGTACTGCACATGAGTATATGCTCACTGGGCTCCTGGACTATTACTTCTGTAGCTGGCGGCACGGTTTTACAGAATTTATTTGTTTGCGTGCTTGCAATTGTTAACTTTTTATTCTCTTTTCTTGTTTGGGTACCAATGGTGTTTGACTTTTTTTCCTCGTGTCTGATAAGTTTTTCTAGTTCACAAATATGACTCTTTAGTTCTTTTATGATTTCATCTTGCTTTTTTATAATCATATTACATTCCTCCTCCCTTTCCATAACCTCTTCTAGAAAAGCTTTATTTTCTTCTTTCAATTTCCCAATGTATTTATTTTTTATTTCTCCTTCCTCAGCCAATTCATTGATAGTTTTTTCGAGAGTAGAACGCTCTTCGTCTTGTTCACTGAGGCTATCGTCATCACAGCAGATAATTTTATTTTCTTTAAGATGTCGGATTTTAGATCTGTATTTTGGAATACAACATTTATGATACACATTGCAACACTTTACACAAATGTAATGTAAATGACATCTGATTGAGGTGGTAGGTTGTGAATAGGAGAAATAAGTAGTGTAAACTAGAAATTTCATTTTTAATGTATATGGTAGAAACCATGGCTTTAAACTTTTTTATGACATCTGCCCCAAATATTATTAAAATTATATGACCAATAATTTCCACATACTAAATCAAATCTAATCAAGATGTTTCCTTTAGAGCGACTTGGATGAAAAATCTGGATGTGGAAGTAGTGATTCCTTAGGCAGCGGTTTTTTATTATCATCATTGCCTTCCATTAAAGTATGTAGGAATTTTGGCTAAATGGGCTTTATTTTATGACAAATTTCTTAGACTGGCTCTTGAATTTTCACTGTTCGGACAAAATATTTTCTTATTACCTCAGTTTTTTCTGTAATGTTGAACATTCACTAGGCATTTATATATAGAATGCTCAAAATTTCAATCATTTCAATCATCAAATCTAAAAGAAAAAAGGGGTGTAACATTATCATATTACACCAGGTATATAAAATAATGAATGAGGTATTTAAATTTTTCAATCTTTATAATTGAATCTAATTAATTATTATACCATTCGTGAATACAAAACGAGAAGTGTATTTATTTTATGAAACTACGTTTCTATGTATTTTTTACACATTTGGTTCACTGTTTGAGAAATTTTAGGAGCATTGTCAGCTCTTGAAATTTATCGACTCGACAAAAAAGTTAAACATAGCCTAAATTAAAGTACTGCAAATTAAAAGCTGCTAGCATAGAACACCGGACAGAGAAAGGGCGAGTTAATTAAAGAAAGCGAAGTTGAATTTCGTTCGTTCAAAGCTTCAAACTTCTTAATCAGGAGGTAGTAGTAGTAGAAGAAAATAAAATCCATTTCTCATCCCTTTTTATAAATCTTTTTATGAAATAAAATGCGACGAATTTTTAAGAATATGAAGGTCCCTCTGCAAGAGGCAAACATAGATTAGCGATATGGATAAAACGGAAAATAAATCTAAACAAACAAAAATATATTTATTTTAGCATGGCCGTAGGTGGCTATGTGGATATTAGTGTTACAATGAAAATTGTCAAAAAATAAGAAATAGACAAATTCATTTTAGGATTTTAATTGCTAGCATAACCAGAATCCAGGTTATCGAAAGAACGCAAATATTGGATATTAATATTTTTACAGATAGTTTTTATTTTTAGTTTTCATAGATATTTTTTCTGCCCCTTGCCTATAAAGAATATCTTTCAACACAATTATAAGCAAGCAAAAATAATTCACTTTTATTTACTTGAACATTTCTTGATATGGCACATATTCCCTTTCTGCAACTAGCGGATCATTTATTATTATTCAGAGACTAAATCGTTTCTTTAAAGGTAAGTAAAGTTTAATTTGAATATTAACAATAATAAATGCATAAGATCATAGGAGATAGGATAGGATATTTCTTTTTTTATGTTGTACGCTTGTCTTTAAATTACGTGTTAGTAAGTAGGTACTTATGGAACGGGTATAATAAAATTTGTTGCGAGAATATGAAATTTATATTAAAGTGGTTGAATAAAACTTGATTCAACTGGAAAAATATATAATCTTATGTTGATAATCGAAATATATAAATACGAAATGAGGTGTCGGTGATACTTTTCCACGTGACGATATCACGCCTAAACTTCAATAAACTTCCCTAAGGCAGATATACTTTCGGGGAATAGGGGATGGATCCATTACGAAACCTGAAGCATTTCATATACACATTTTTTAATATTTCGGCGTTATATCTTGCAGGAATTTATATGAAGGAAAGCGAATAATAAAAAAACTAAATGAATATGTTATTTTGAATTGAGTACAATTGTATCTATGGAGGAAATATGTGTGTGCTTTTCCTAAATGCTCCATCTTCTGCGCGTGACGTCCTTGTTTGGCGAAAAGTTTGTGATTATGTAATTCCTGAATGAAAGTAATTTGTATGTGTCTAAGTTGTACCTGAGTCTTGTAAAATTCATTGAAGACAGAACTTATCCACCTCAAGTTATAAATGTTTTGGACATGCTCTAGTATTGCATATTAAAATTCTTTACCTCATGAGAACATGGTATTTCAGTATTCTGATGCTTGTACAGGGTGATTCATTATATTTTGACCCCCCTTTACTTCTGTTGGAGAAAATATTACAGCTAGACCTATCAATCCTGATACATTTTAAATTGGGGAAAAGAGATCTAAAGGAATATATAAAAATATAGAGGGTTTTCCATTGTTATATCACGTGACCTATGCAAGCAATTGTTTTTTAAGTTCCATTTAAAATATAAATACAGTACACAGTACAGTATACTTAAGATCGCAACGCCCCTCTGTACACCCGTTGATTGATGCCTGATTACCTTCAAACTTTCGTGGTAAGAAAAGATCGGTAAGGTGATTCCTTGATCTTAGTAACATGTGACGCATGTCAATAGCGTGCAATTTTAAGGGCCTTTAAAAAGTTTATTTTTCAAAAAAAGTATTAGCGATTTTTTTAAACTTGTAAGGTATTCTTAATCAATACCTTTAGAAACCCATTTGTACAAGATTACATCATAGTAGGTTCAAATGTGTTTTTTTTAAGTGAAAGAAAAATAATTTATTGACACTTTTGTTTTCATCAATTCAAACCAATATACGATTCAAATGTATTGACCCCTCACTTTAACCGCGTATATCTCAGAAACGGAGGAGCATAAAAAATTCAAAAAAATTACGTGTTCATTACGAGTCTATTTTAAATCAATCACTGAAATTTGAATAATGTACATTGAACACTTTTTGAAGTTCTGCTAAGTTATATTGAAAAATGTCCTACTTTTTAAGGAAATTTTGACCATACCAGTTTTAAATCCATTATATTTTGGAAAATATGCACATACTATGTAAATAATATTTTAGACACCGACAAAGCACGCCATTTTTTGTACACGCAAATTTTTTCATAACTTTTAACCCTAGAGTTACCAGTTTTTTTTCAAGGTCAAAAAACAGCGGTGTCGCGGCACAGTAGAGAGAAGACCAGTAGACTCACTTACTCTTGAGATTTGTTATAATCGATTTTGTTTTTTATGAATCCACTGCACATCCGATATTTGTACGCTCATCTACATATACACTGCTCGAGCTAGAAAATGCTAATAAACTGGCCAACACTTACAATGACACTAAGTTATTTTTGTTCGAAGATATCCTTGGCAGATGATTTATTTTGCGATTGAATTTAATGTTTACTGATTAATCAATAAGTAGCGAATTAAAATTTGACCTGCCTTTACTTAAATGTATTACATAACATCCGCGTCTGACGTCACAGACTGAAAATGTATGGCTTTGTATTATTCAGGCAAAAATTTGTACACGACTGCTGAAAAGGCCGCGATACTTTCGATTAGACTGCTGCGCTTGCCAATTACATTACCTAGTGTGTCAGTAGATTACCTAAAATTTGTACAGCGATGCTGACGGTAGAACACAAAAGTGTACAGCTTGCTACAAATAGGTGCCTGCTTGCAAATAAATGATGTGTTAGAATTGCAACTAACTGATATAGGTTGTCTGTTGTACAAATTGAGTGACAATAATAATATCTCTTTATTTCTAAGTAACATGTCGCGGTCGACTGAGACTATCGTATGCAACGGTTGATATACGCAAATGTAATATGGGTCAAGTTACCAGTTTTCTTTTAAAGTGGAAATACAGCGGTGTCGCGGTCGAGTGAGACTGCTTATATGCAACGGCTGATATACACAAATGTAACATGGGTTGCATATATCACAGGGGGTTAAGTTACCAGTTTTCATTTAAGGTGGAAATACAGCGGTGTAGTGAATCGTGCTATCGAAAAGTTGAAAAAGTTGAAAAACTTTGTTTTATGTATGATGTTATTATTTCCAATGTCCCGATGATTGCAAGGATTGCGAAATCTGTGAATTTTTATTTTAAAATTTTGTAGTTATTCTCAAAAACGTGACGTCATGTTTATTCGATTATTTATCAATGTATTTAAAAAAATGTTAAAATAGTTAATTATGTAAACTGTAAGCATTTTCATAAAAAATAATTGATTTATATCAAATATTACTTTACTTATCAAGCGTAATAGATAATATTATAGTAAACTTGCAATGATATTATCTTTTATATTTGATAACTAAATTAATATTTGATATATACCAATTTTTTTTCTGAAAATGCTTACTTACCTTAAATAACCGAATAAACATGACGTCACGTTTTTGAAAATAACTGATATTACAAAATTATGAAAAAATTTGCTTTTACAACAAATTCCGTGGTTTATCGATGTCTAAAATATTATTTACATGCATATTTTCCAAGATATAATGGATATAAAACTGGTGCTGTCAAAATTTCCTTAAAAAGTGTTTTTCAATATAACTTAGCAGAACTTCAAAAGTGTCCAATGTACATTATTCAAATTTCAGTGATTGATTTAGAATAGACGTCATTTTTTCAATTTTTTCTGCTCCCCGTTTCTAAGATATTCGCGGTTAAAGTGAGGGGTCAATACATTTGAATCATATATTAGTTAAACTTGATACTGTTTTCATACGAAGGTAACAGATGCATGGAATATTCAACTTACCCGAAATCTGCTATTGACTAGAAATTTGTCGTCGTACCTGAAAAAAATAAAAAGTTCTTGAATTATTGAAATATCATAGACAGCAATTTAATAGAGCCAACTAGTAATTACAAAATTCAAATATGTTGGTAAGGATGTGAAAGGTAAAAGGAAGATTGAAGGTTCAAATGAGTACATTAAAAGAAGACCTAGGAATATTCTAACGTTACTTACGGTCTCTCCGAAGCTGCCTCGAGACGCACGCCTTGCTAAGTTTGTATCTGCTCTCGTTGCAAGCGGCTCGGTCGAGGCACATATAAAGTTCGAGAAGCGTGCCTCACGAGGTAGTCTGAGAGTGTTTGCATGCACCTTGAAAATACATACAGACTCTCCGAAGATGCCTCGCGAAACTGTCGAGCGAAGCATGTCTCGTATAGTATGTACCTATCCCGATAGAGCTGCTCGCCACTTAGGAATGTGCTGCTCGCAACGAGCGTAGGTACAGCCTTTGTCAAGAATGCCTCGCGAAGCAACCTCAGAGTCTGTACGCACCTTTAAGAGAAATATTTACGGTGAAACCCTAGCTCATAAATTTAAGGCGGAGATGTATTTATTAATAAATAATACGTTACACTTATAATTCAATTATATTGAAAAAAAATTGATGTGTACAAAGTGAGGTCACCAACTTCATTAAAAATATAATTAGCGTTTTGTATTTTGGCAACTAGGATTCTAGATACTGGAGAATCAATGCGTAAAAATCGAAATTGTGTGTTTATACAGGGTAAGATCAGGGGATAGTTCCACATAAGCATAGTAGTAAAAAACTCTTAATACGATTTTTTTTACTTTCAAATTACAGCATTTGAAATGATTAATAACAAAAAATCTGAAAGGGTTAATTATAAAAGTTTAATCTATAATAAATTTTCAAATATGTCTCGATGGATCTCCAGACAATTTATGGCTTGTTTACGAAGAGAGTGTGTTGCCTTTCCGAGTTCATCTTGATGTTCCTTTTTCTAAGCTACAGCATTCAAAATACGAAGAATGAATGCACAGCGATTGCCCACTTTTGATTCATACACTTCATTTGTCATCTATCCTCAGCAACCAAAATCTAATGGTGTGAGGCCTGGACATCTTGCCGGCCAGCTGATAGGAGCACCATCTGAATATCTGTTTATGTAAAATAAAAACTATGTTGATGTTAGTTGATTGTCCCAGAACATTATTAGATGCTTAATGTGGGAGTGTGCCAGAGAGTAGTAATTGCTTTATAAACATTTGCGATTCATTATAGCTTGGAGATTGCTGATCGCGTACTAAATTAAATTTAGCTTATTTATTACGTAATCTATATGATTAGTCCACAGCAGATCTTTAACCACATGCAGATCTAAAATTTTGATACTTGAGACCCTCGCTAGTATATATGGTCTCAATTGGGAAAGCATAGACATGAAAACTCGGAGTAAAATGGGCATCTCCTATATGGGACATAGGCGGTGGCGGTAGAAATATAAAAATCCCTTAAATACTAAATAATTATTTTTTAATTGTTAAAGAAAGGAATTTCTATAATACCTTTATTCAAAGTGGTTAATGAAAAAATGTGCTTATCATATTTGATAAGTCACATAAATGATATATTAAGGCTACGTCTATTATCTCTCGTTCTATCTTCTAGCGGCAAAGTTACGTAATCTTAGGCGGGAGTTGCATAGATGGTATATAATCCTTCCGAAGGGGTGTACAGCAGCGACTGTCTTGTTTATTAAATGTTAGGCCATGATTCTATGCACTTTGCAGTATCATGATGTCAGGCAGGTAGAAAATTTCTACTCTTCTATAAAGGAAAGACGGCAAAATTTTAAATGGAGAACTCGTTTCTTGGTATCGGTAATTGGTCTCAGTAGCGGAAATAGGACGACGTTAAATAAACAAATTTCAAAAAAGCTTTGTCTACGAACTTTAAATAAACAATATTTCATTCGTCACTATCCGAGTTTTCAGAAATTGAATCGGTATTTACATTAATAATAATTGGATAGATAGGTGGTAATATAGAATATTCATTTTCCTTTTTTATCACATGAGATACACACTTCCTCCATATATTGCTTTCGTCTATATTGATGTAGTCTTGTTGTTACATCAGCCCACACCATTTCAATGAGGTTGAAGACGTAATAATATGGAGGCAGACGTAAAATAGTATGATTGTGTGCTTCAAGAATTTTTTCAACGGCATGTTCCTTTTTAAAAGTTTGCTTTCCAATCAGTTCTAATAAAGTCTTTTTTGTGTTCTTTTCTGGTATTTCCAAGCCTTTACCTTTCATAAATTCAATGATATCGCCTTTTCTTGTGTTAATGTTCGGAATTTTTGTGTGTTGCCGCGAATGATATAACGCATTGTCCATAACAATTACAGAATTTGGTGGGATATTTGATAACAGCTGTTCCTTTGCCCACTTCTCAAATAATTCGGTCATATCCTCCTGGTAGTCGGCAGGGGATGGCTGAATATTTTTAGCAGACAACAACAACGCATTTGGAATAAAACCACTAAAGTTACACTTTTTGGTGTTATCTACCCAACTGTATTGAACTACATCATGGATGTCAAACCATGTTTCGTCAAGATAAATTATGTCTATCTGCATCTCGCTATTCTTTTATTTTACGCGGGTACTCGTGTCGATGATCAACGATGCATACTGTTTACATAACTACCATTCGTTTGTCCAATTTTTTGTACCTAAAGCCGCAATAAAGCAAAACGTTTCGCAAAGTATCTAATGATTTATAGTTATAATCTGGACAGTCGCGTAACTTATCCCTAATCATTTCTAATGCGGGCACCTTCTGTTCACTATAAAAGCCATACACAAATCGACGAATGACATCATTGGACGCGTTATTAAGTTTTTTAAGTTTTTGCCCAACTCTTTTTCGTTTAATAGAATGATCAACTACAGCCCCGGCTCTGATAACCCTATAAATTGTACTACGGCTAAATTTGGTTAATTCACAAATTCTTCAGAATTTGATTATATGAAGAATCAATATATTCGCCTCTTAAACACGAGTAAATATTCAAAACAACCCTTTGAGTTTGAACGTGTAAGTCTTTATTTTCAAATTCCGCTTGTATAGGCTCTGTATTAAAATCGTCCTTTTCGTTGTCACTACTATCGAAAGACCTCCAAAATGCCATTTTAAACAATTAATTACAAAAAGTCACTCAAACACAGTAATAAAACTAATAATTTATTCAAATATTCACTAGAGTTAAGTAATTTATAACACTACCTGGCTGTACTGCCTGTACTGCACTGCCTCGTACATATCATACGATACAAATAGTTCATACGTATTTTTTGTTTTATATATTATGGCATGCAAAAACTCTAAACAAGGTTGGTGTTGACAAATCAAATTCGCTAATCATCTAACCCCACCTACATTTCTATGTGACAGGCTGATAGAGTCCACGTGGGCTGTAGACGAAGAGTGGTGAATATAAATCTGAAAAATGCTGTGCTTGTCTCATTCAATGTGCTATATATTGACAATACCCCGTAAGATCCTCTAGTACCGTGCTGTTCCAACTTAGTTCGTAAATACTATACACTGTTATTAAGAATGGACGTAGTCTCTTCTACTATTTTTTCTTTTATAAACCATAACATATTTTTATAACAGTTTTTTCGTTATTTGATTTTAATTTACTGGAGTAACACCAAGCGTAAAATAATGACAATAATGTGTTTGATTTAACTTGGAGTTCTTTTGGGGAATCGGCAGTTATATAAATTGTGGTGTCGTCTGCAAACATAACTATAAGTATGTTTAGCTCTTTAGTTACGTTATGATCATGGTTATTTATAACATAAAAACGAAATGAAACTTTGCCTCTTGTATGCCATATAACCAAGTGACAATATTGTTTCTTCTTATGTAATATTTTCTGGGATATAATACAGGTTTATTATTATTATTATTATTATGTAAGTGTTGGAAAAAATACTAGAAGCGCTTGAAAATAAAATTTTTGTACTAACGTTGTAGCAATTAAATGATTTTAATATTTACATACATAAATAGGCACCCTGTGCAACATACATTTAAAACTCGTTAATTTTAACTATAATGAATTCCAAAGAAAATCAATTATATTCCGGTGTAAATGAAAATGTATTTATTTACTAAAGTGTATGTAAATACACAACCTGCAAAGAGTAATTAGTTACTAAATTTGAATACGCTGTGATTTGCAATTAAATTAGTCATTAATTAAATAGTGATCAGTTCTTGGATAGAAGCTATTCTGTTTGGAATTACCTTTTTTGAACTAAAGCCCCTGCATATACTAAGTGTAATTGTTACCAACGACAGTTCGTTAAAAATTGTTTCAAATGCAAGGTTTTAAAAAATGGTCATCAATATCAAAACTACGTACCCACCAAGTTTTATGAATCAAACAGGACTATTTGCGGGCTGTATATTAGTGCGAATTACATACAGAACTTAGATGTGCAACCCAAAAAATAATATAATGAAGATGTTTGAACTTTATCACATTCTTTTCAGACTACATAGCGGCGGCATAAGTATAAGGTAAGCTATCCTTGCGCTCGATATTGATGCTATTAATTGTTTATAATGTGACATATAAGTATCCCAAGTTTCAGTTCCGAATACAACGAGTTAAAGGAGAAAATAAAGGATTTAAAACTTGCTATATGTTTATTTCTCTTGTTTTTCAACAACGATTTTCTTTAAGAAATACATGTTATAACATATGAATAAACCTTTTATAAAAAATGACTTTATTTCAATAGAGGGAGTAAAAAATACATAAAAAGTTGGTACTATACTTTTAAATAAATTGTGGAAAATCTGTTGAGAGTTCTGTAGCACACATATATATTTCTTTGAGGTAAATTCGATAGATAGAAGGTATTTTGAAAAACTTAAAACCATCCCTGGGCCAATGATGTGTCAAGATGCTGCAGTTTTCTATATTTTATTAATATTACTGTTTACTGCTACTGCCTTGGCTTCCATCGCTTAGTAAAGGAATTTGCTATAATCGTGAAAAAATCACTACTCGAGATTATTTTCAATTTTCGCATTTCATACTAAGCAGATCATGAAAATTAAGGTCTATTCGTACGGCTGTCTGTTTCTCTCTCTATCTGTTTATCTCTCTGTCTGTTTATCGCTTTGTCGTCTGACTGTTGGCGCTAGATTTACAAAAATATTCAACGAGGAAGTACAATATTTGGTGGGTAGTTGATGATATCGTCAAGAAAGAAATGGAATGCGCTATTCGTAAAAAATATACAGGTTGGACAACCCTAAATTAATTAGAAACGAAGAAAATGTCACGGGAGACAATGACATTTCGCTTGTAGTTAATACATCTGTCAAGGAAGATAATAATTTCATAAAAAAACAAAGAATAAAGAAATGAGACAGAAAAACAATTTTGGAACATAGTTAGACCTATTGCCAGAAAAATCTGATATAATTTGAGTAAAGAGATATACATCCAACAATAAAAATACTATAAAGGTTTTGAAATCTCCCGAGCAATTCAAATTCCGATTGATCGTATATAGTTAATAGTGCGGTCGATGAGGATTTTTATCTAGGACTTTTCGTCCAATGAAGGGTTTGTGATCAGGCCCGACAAGAGGGGGCCAATTTTCCTGGCCCATGCCTCTTTTAATGGTCCCTGCCCGGGCCCACTCAAATATAATTTCGCACTTAAGAATTTTTAACATGTATTGTATTTAGTTGTCGTTACATGTGTTTTCCTATGTTCAGATCCAACAAATTGATACCAGATACCACAAATGATCGATATTTTAATGCCGTTATGCAGCCTGTGGATTTAAAGGGCTAAAAAAATATAATGATCTTGGCAGCTCGCCACCTATATTGACAGTGTTGAGGCCCGGAGAATTGTTTGGAAGCCCGCTCTGGCTCTCGACGATCCTATATTGTGATGACTCCTCCAGTAATGTCTTTTTAAGACCTTGTGAATGAGTGTTAAAAAACTCCGAATGTCAGGTTTATCTAAGATGGTGGTTTCCGTCTCTTCTGGTGCCAAATATGGAAGCTTTGCTCAAACACTTTTAGAAAATTCTATCGCAGTGAAATTATTTCTTAGCATGGCCACATTGTACATTTTTTATTGAAAATATAATAGAAGTCTTCCCTGCCAATTGTGTTAACTATATATGTCAAATATTATTGCCATGTCACATTTTTATTTATCTCTTTGAACGGTCCATTCTGTATATTTTCCAGTGAAATTGTACCCATTTCCTCGCTGGCAGTAGCACCAACTATCTACTAAATTTGACTGTTCTCCGTCAAATAGTTTTTTAGATATTGCGCCAATATACAGACAGCAGACCGTAATCTACAAGGTCTGAAACGTGAAAATCCGGAGAAATATCGGAGGGTGATTTTATAACGAATTCAATACTTCCCAGGGCCGCACAGTGATTCAAAAATGAATTTTTGTGGACAAAATTCGATCTACATCTGAGTTTTGCTTGAAATGACTAAATTTGTTTTTTGAAAGTATTCTCAAAACAATACTTTACAACGCCCAACTGCCCAAATTGAAGCAAATTGGCTAAAAACCTTAATTTTGAGATAAAACCCTCGTTACTAATTTCTTGAAAATTGATTTTTCCGGTCTCTAAGCACAAAAATTAACGCAATTTTCACAAAAATTACTTTAATGGCATTATGTTAGTCCTATAACCTTCCAGATTTTTGTCGCAATATTCTCTGAAAATTTGAGCTGAATCGGTCAAACAGTTTTTGAGTTATAATCAAACAAACAAACAAAATTTTCTATATTAGTAGGTAATGGATTTTTTTAACTGATATTTAAAAAATCAATACTTCTTTATTTATCAATCCAAAAAGGTTAGAATACTATGATGATATTATGTAATAAAAACCTCAAAAATTTTTCAAAAACCCCCAAAAAATGGCCAATTTCTCGAAATTGGACCACTTTTGGGTACAACGAATATCATATTCTAAACATATCATACAGCCATTAAAAAGAGGAATGTTTTATGTAACTTATTATCCCATATTTAGGCTTATTTAACCCCCAACCCTTCAACGGAATCATCTCAATATATAGTCTAGTTCAAGATGTAGTTATAATACATACGTGTACCAAAATATAATCTAGTTCCAGATGTCGCTATAATACATACGTGTACCAAATTTCAAGTGAATATCTCAATTTCATTTTGTCAACCCCTTTGATAATGAAGTGGGGGTGGTGGGAGGAGGGTATAAAATATTTAAAAAAATCCTCAGTCCTTGGCTTCTAGTATCTACACCAAATTCAAAATTTTTGTGCTCTTACCAGCTTGCTTCACTTACTTTCTCCTATTTACCCCTATTCAACCCCCAACCCTCCATCGGAATAAGCGTAAAATATAACCTAGTTTCAGATCTCGTCGTGACACATATGTGTACCAAATTTCAAGTTAATATCTAAAACCGTTCCTGAGAAAACGTGCGCAAAAAAAAGTTACAGACTGACAGACCGACCGACAGACTTCTTTTTTTCGCTCAAATTTAAAAGCACGACTTTTATGACATTCTAAGCCTATTTGAACAAAAAAAATGTTTGAAATTTTTTATGATTACTATGCTTCCACTCCGCTACATGGATGTGGAAGTAAAATTGGAAGAATTTTTGTGTGCTTTAATGCAACTTGTTAAAATAAGTACTACTAACACCCTTCCGTTTATGGACTTAGCATTCTTTGTATTTTGTATAAGCAACGTTACTGTAAGCTCTGATAATACATTAAATGAAATAAATAATTAATTATACTTATTCTCCTTGATATTGTTAACAAAAATTGAGGGTTAAATATCTTCTGTTTCTGCATATCCACAACTAGTAAAAGCACACTAATTAGAAACAATGCTTTTAATAATTATGTGACTATACATTATTTAAAATGCACAGGTTAAAATGAAACAATGGAAAAATTAAAATGTGTACATAAATATCACCTCAGGGCGCATATATTTAGGTTATTTCTACATTTACCAGGAGAATTAAAACAGCTAAAAGGGTGGTCTGGCATGATTCATAAAAGCTTTTGTTTCTTTATAAACACAGAAAATACAGACAATCTTGAAATTAGGTCAAAAAGTCATTTTGTGTTTATAAGAGTATTATTTGTTACTGTTGTTACTGTTCCATTCAAATTACCCATATGAACTTTTACATTAAACACAGTTGACAATTCGCGCCCTAAGAGCAATTACCGTACCAGATGGACGAACATAATATCAAATTTATTATTTTAAGCAAATGGGCCTTGGGAAGTAGCTCATCAAATGTATTATTTTGTAACTTTTATTGCACTTATTAGTCAAGTACTATGATCGACAGATAAAGCGCGTGTCTCTGATGGCATTGCCATAAACTAAGGAGTAGCACAATAATTTTAGGTTTCAACTATAGAGAAAATTCAAGTCAGCTGGACTTTTGTATACAGCTCTATTTCTACGTTTCAAACAATGTGCGAAAATTCCCATCGATATCGTGACTGGGTTACGAGTTAACTGCGGCAAAATGTCGTGAAAGGTGCTATGGGTCGGATGTTAATTGAGGTTATTATAAAAATTATAGATCCCAAAATTTTCTACAAAAAATTTTTCATACCTTTCTTTCGTACAACTAATCTTTTTCGTAATATGTAGGTTAAATTGGGAAATTACAAAATGTACTGAACGCATTCATGCCCACGTCATCTTCAGGGTAATAGTAATAATAATAATATAAGTCTTTATTTTCATTAGACTTACAAAGTAAGTATAGAATTCAAATAATCATTTAATAAAATAAAATAAGATGACTACTACTGACAAGATACAAACCGAAAGTACAAGTAATCAAACAATCATAGAAACAATCTTAAACTTAGACAATAATACATAATATATATGGATGAAATACAGAGAGACACATTAAAACAATAAGATAAAATATAAAAATTATATAAATTAATATTTTTGTCACTTATTCTGTAAAGTGCAAAGCACATTTTTCTTTTATGAGTTCCTCGGTAGCTCTAATCTGCGTTATGGTGACAAGGTTAGCTCAAATGGTGAGGTTTTATAGTCGACATTTTCCTCAAATAATGTCATTGAATATAATAACTTTTCTAGTATAAGCTCGCTTCTTCTTGAGTTAGTATAATGTGGCAGCTTACTTACCTCAAAAATTATAAAGACATGTAACCAATTTTTTAACCAAATTTCTTGAACCAAATTTGAATCTAAACTGTTCAATGAATTTGCAAAATTTCTAGGTTTTCGTAGAATTCGAACCACCACTTACCATCCCCAAAGTAATGGTATGGTGGAACGTTTCCATAGAACACTTGAAGCTGCTTTAACAGCTAGGGCTAATACTACGCATTAGGTGGACGAACTTCCTATAGTATTGTTGACTTTTATGTTATCGCCCCACAATCGAAGCGAGTTCGATTTGCCATCGACCAGTGCTCCGGCTGATTAACTCCTTTATATCCTAACGGAGAGTATCTGTGGCAGCTTACTTACCTCCAGAATTATAAAATACTACAAGACATGTAACCAGGATACAAGAGAAAACAAAAAAATAAAAGAATAACAAGATTTTTGAGAAAATTAACAAAAATTTATTATCATCGTTTGAACTGTTGTAGAATGGAAATATATATATGAATAAGGAGTTAAACTAAAACTTGTTTCACAACCATTAGACGATTTACGATCCTGAGTCTTGAATTTTTTATTTTAGTGACAACAAAATTAATCATAGTTACAAGGTAACTATATACAGTGTGTTTCACTTCTCGTGAAGACACCCCTGTATCTTCTTTATTTGTGGCCGAATTAATTTCAAATTTTTATGAGGTATACAACTCTGTAAGGCGACTTTAATCAACACATGAATGTCGTTTAGATATAAAACCTCGGCTTACTGCGATAAAAAGAAAATCGAGATTTTCGAGAAATCATAGTAGGCTTAGATATAGATGAAAATTTTATTAATAAAAGTTGTTCAGAATCACTAGATATGCCCCCCTATAAAATTTGGTGAAAATCGGAATACTTTGAAAAAAAAATTTTTGTTTCACTTCTCGTGAAGACACCCCTGTATCTTCTTTATTTGTGGCCGAATTAATTTCAAATTTTTATGAGGTATACAACTCTGTAAGGCGACTTTAATCAACACATGAATGTCGTTTAGATATAAAACCTCGACTTACTGCGATAAAAAGAAAATCGCAATTTTCGAGAAATCATAGTAGGCTTAGATATAGACGAAAATTTTGTTAATAATAGTTGTTCAGAATCACTAGATATGCCCCCCTATAAAATTTGGTGAAAATCGGAAAACTTTGAAAAAAAATTTTTTTTTCATCTCGTGAAGACACCCCATCTTTTTTTTATTTGTGATCGAATTTTAAGACTAATTTATTTTAAAAAATGTATCAATTATACAACTCTATAAAATGACTTTATCCAACCCACAGAGAGAACTTTTTCCAACAAACGAAAGTCGTGAACAAAAATCATGATTCAATAAAACGCTAAAAGGGCCACTTTTTATTACATATCAAGTTGTAACACTGTTCCTTTTTTTTTGTTTTTTTCGTTGTCAATGTTCTTGAGGAGTAACTTTCCATCATATCCTTCTTATCGACTCAGAATTTTAGGAACATTAGGGGTTTTTTGATTTTTTGTTTTAAATGTTAAGAGTGCCGTGAAATTAACTGTCAATAACTATTTTGTTTATTTCTCCATTCTTACTTTTATGACAGAAGTGATTATTGTTATTTATTGTTCAGTTCGTAAGTTTAATTATTTAATTTTTTTAATCATAATGGTTAGAATTCTTTTAACCACTGATGAAAAAGTAGAAATAATAAAGATAGTCGGTGAAAATGTACGGTCTTCAAGAGAAGCTGCAGAAGAATTTAATTTAAGACATCCTCTAAGACGACCAATACACCATGGTACCGTTGCAAGAATATGTCACTTGTTCAATACAACTGGTAATGTGCTTAAACCGAGAGTACATCTCAGTCGAAGACATGGAGAGGATGACGTTATATTAGCGGCGTTTAACGCCAATCCCACTACCAGCCTTAGAAATATGGCTCGTGACCTCAATTTGTCGGCGTCAAAAATTTGGAGATGTTTAAAACGCCATAAGTTACAACCGTTTAAACCAAAATTTGTACATACCTTGGAGGAAGGTGATGAAGAGAGAAGACTAGAATATTGTTTATGGATCCAAGGTAATTATTTAAATAATAGAGACTTCTTGAAGAAAGTAATTTTCACGGACGAAGCAACTTTCTCCACCAACGGGGTAGTATCATCACAAAATTCTAGATACTGGGCAGTAGAAAATCCTGATTGGATAATAAATTGTAAAAGGCAATATTCCCAGAAGGTAAATGTGTGGTGTGGAATTTTTAATGAAACAATAATAGGGCCGTTCTTCTTTTTTCAAAATATAAATGCGTTACATATGCTACAATTTTTAAATAATGATCTGTGGAATGCAATAGTCGATTTTCCTTTGGAACAATTGTATTTCCAACTCGACGGAGCATCTATCCATAATTCCGTAGTAGTAAGAGCATGGATGAACGAACATTTTCCCCAAAGATGGATAGGACGAAATAGCCCTCTAATACATTGGCCACCCAGATCTCCTGATCTCACTCCCATGGATTTTTATTTTTGGGGTCATATTAAAAATAAAGTTTATAAGACCAGACCTCAAAATGTGGAGCAGCTTTGTGTGAGGATAAGGCACGCGTGTTTAGAAGTTACGGCTCAAGAACTGCGAAGAGTTGTAATAAATAACAGAAAGCGGATTGAGAAGTGTATTACACTTGAGGGTGGGTTAGTAGAAAGGGGCCGAATATAATAGTATAATAAGTGGCATTTTAGTCATTCACTGTAAATACTGTTTCATTACCTTTTATTTAATAAATAATTTTAATAATAATTGTGCACGACTCATTTGTTGGAAAAAGTTCTCTCCGTATGTTTGGACAATATCGCTGTGTAACTGATAATTTTTTTTAAATAAATTAGTCTTGAAATTCTGTAACAAATAAAAAAGATACGTGTTTTCACGAGAAGTGAAACAAAAATTTTTTGTTCAACATATTCCAATTTTCACCAAATTTTATAGGGTGGCATATCTAGTGATTCTGAACAACTATTATTAACAAAATTTTCGTCTATATCTAAGCCTACTATGATTTCTGGAAAATTGCGATTTTCTTTTTATCGCAGTAAGCCGAGGTTTTATATCTAAACGACATTTATGTGTTGATTAAAGTGGCATTATAGAGTTGTATACCTCATAAAAATTTGAAATTAATTCGGCTATAAATAAAGAAGATACAGGGGTGTCTTCACGAGAAGTGAAACAAAAAAATTTTTTTTCAACGTATTCCAATTTTCACCAAATTTTATAGGGTGGCATATCTAGTGATTCTGGACAACTTTTATTAACAAAATTTTCATCTATATCTAAGCCTACTATGATTTCTCGAAAATCTCGATTTTCTTTTTATCGCAGTAAGCCGAGGTTTTATATCTAAACGACATTCATGTGTTGATTAAAGTCGCCTTACAGAGTTGTATACCTCATAAAAATTTGAAATTAATTCGGCCACAAATAAAGAAGATACAGGGGTGTCTTCACGAGAAGTGAAACACACTGTATAACTTCATTTTTACCAACTTTACGCAATGTATTATTACAATTCTTATATCGGCCAGACATTAGTTTGGTAATTAAAAAATAACGGAAAACACGGCGGAAGGTTAATTACCACGCAGGTTCTCTCCGGGCACGAGTGTTTCGGGAATACCCGCATAGGTTGGAAAATACTGGCACCGACGAGTGTATCCATTCCGGTAATAGCGATATACCTGAACACACAGTGTTCGTGTGCAATCGGTAGAAGAACGAGAAGGAAAGAGATGCAGCATAGATAAGACCCTACCTGCATGCGGGAAAACCTGCTGAAATGATGCTACCATTAGAGCTAAACTGGAGAACTGTCGAGAACATGACCACATATATCATGAAAGCTAAGAAAGATGACAAAGCACAGATCCGAACCCCTAATCGACCAAGGGGAAGTGGAAGCAGTTTCAGGTCACTGTAGAAACATTGAGAAGGGGCACTCCCTTTTTTCCCCGAGGAGGGGAAATTTTCAAATAGGCACTCCGGTTGTCGGTGTGAACTAGTGCCGAATGTTTACCGGCTAAAACCACTGTTCTAGCCGGTAAAAATTCGGCACTACTTCACACCGACAATCGGAGTGTCTATTTGAAGATTTCCCCTCCCCGAGAAAAAAGATCATATTGGCGGTGGTTTACATAAAGGTAATTCTGCACCTCTCATTTTCATTGCTATGTTCCTCCAAAATTTCGTAATTTCAACATAATTAACATTCCTTATATTTTTTAATCATTGTTACCGATTGTAATATTGTTTAAAAATGAATCTACGAGTGAAATCTATCATTCTGTTTCTTGGAAATGCTTAGCCTTTGGTCCTCCGTTGCCTGGGGATACCAAGCAGCCACCCATCTGAAGAGGATACAAGCCGTGGAAAACGTCGCACTTCGGTGCGCCGTGGATGCACCATGGTTTATCAGAAACGCCGACATCTTCAGAGACCTGGAATAAATCCCAGTAACTGAAGTCATCCGGGACAGAGCGAAGAACCTATACGCCCGTGCAGCAGAGCACGGGAATCCGCTGGTCAGACAGGCGACTGACTATGACCCCAACGACGCTCCGAGGCACAAGAGGCCGAAGCTCCAGATCCTGGATCATGGGTAAGTATAACTAACCCTTTATCTGTTCCAGCCCGATCTGCAAGCCACACCGCAAGGAGACAATGACCAAAAACATCCAATACCCGATCCCGGGGGTACCAAGCAAACAACCAGCTCGGCACCCTTACCCTAGCCCGTGCCGGCCTCTGACGCTAAGAAAGCGTCTCTGGCCGAACACAATCCTGAACTACACAGTTCACGCTTCCTTCCGACGAAATCGGAGCACATGACGCCAATTGGCACCCTGGGCTTCCGACTAGTCAACACCCCCAAATCCCTTTCAAACTCCGAGAGGGCTCGATTACAGCTGTTCCCTCTCACGACAGACGAAAGACGCTCCCGGGAGCCTATACATGCCAGCGAAGAAAGAAGACCAAGACAGAAGAGCGCCAGAAGAAACGACCCAGCTGGCAGGGTCCAACAGCCAGGACCAGGGGAGGTTTGCTAACATCGCCAATACTGTCCGCATTTGCGGGGGGGGGTAGGCGAAAAAGCAGGCCCACCCCTTACGAGGACGGTCCAGGTCTACAGCTATGATTGGGGTAAAGAGCTCAAGTTCGACCCCTAATCATCCGAGACCGTCATCTTTAGTCAAGAATATTGGCGCTTAGCCTTTGAAACGTTTTTCGCCCTTATTCTGGAGCTCATCAGAAAGACATAAAGACGTTTCATGCAAAACCAAGACAATTTCTATGAATAAATGTGAAATAATTATATTTGACATTGACTGATAAAAGACAATCTCACTTATCTATTAGATAACTAGTATTGGAGCCTATATACTTTATGCATGTTTAAAAATTAATATTATTTGTTTGCTCATAATTGTATTGAATCATATTCTTTATAGGATTTAGAAAAAACAAAAGAGAAGGTAGATAAATAAATTCATTTTATTCCTTTATTCTCATTTTTAACTGAATCTTCATGATCGTAGGGGGTTATGTGATACTAGTTTAATCTCCATGGCCGTAGGGGACTGTGTGGATGCTAGTGTTAAAAAGAGAATTGTCAAATAAGGAATTAGACAAATTTATTTTGGGATTTTATTTTGCTAGCATAACCAGAATTCAGGTTATCGAAACAATGCAAAGATTTCATTAATATTTTTACACAAAGTTTTTCTGTTAGTTATAGATAGTTATTTTTTCTGCTGTTTGCAAAATCCTATAAAGAATATGTTTCAATACGATTGTAACATTACCTATAATCTGTTTTTTAAGACTCAGTATGTGCGATATTATTTAATAACCTTGTTCCTTCTGTATTTTTTGCTTCTTTGTATTATTTTCCATATACCTATATTTATTTAACAATTTTTAATAAATATTGAGATTGTTACTACAAGCTTCGAACATAACTGGTATACTGGCGACATTGCAAAGTTCTTTAAACATTTTCGTTTATTTTAACGCCGAAAAGGGTTATTATTATTATTTTAATATATTGCTACTTACACAAAAGAGTAATCATTCTTGTTAGGCTAGACGGACTAGATAGGTTTCTTATAATAATAGACTTTAGAATTCTAATAGACTCTGAATCCAAATGGAAATACAACTGAAATAGTCTCCTCAATAGCAACTCAATATATCAAGTTGATGGAAGATGTCATAGGTATTGATTTTTTCTGCGCTGCCTTTCTACGCTTCCGAATATAAATATAAGAATAACGGGGCAAGGTCAATCGACGCACTAACCTTGCTTTTGTTTAAATGAGTTTAAAGACGTAGTCGAGCTTAATCGACTGCAATTACCTATTTAATCAACATTTTCGTGGCATTAATATTTATTTCATTTTATTTATTTTTTGACGAGCCGTATCTCGAAAACCAAAGGACAGCAAAACTGATTTCATTGTGTCAAGCTTCTCATAAATTATTATGAGAATTACCATAAGAAATATAATACACTTTTAGCAAAAAGTATACAGGGCGAACACCCTGAAATAGTAGCGCGACAGAGGCTTCTCGCAAAAAATATACAGAGTGGGTACTCTTAAAAATATAATTAACGAAAAAAATATGAAGAATGGTAGTAACATTTTACATGTAATCTACACAACTGCCAAGAAAGAAACCTACCATACTCTTAATTAGAAACATATAGCGTGGTTTCTTTAAAAAAAATAATAGAGCAACAGAAGGAAAATAATATTTGAAATTTTGTCGATATTTCCATAAAGAAAACCTTATATAACTTTAGATAAAATAGAATAGAGTGTGGTCGTCCACCTGAGAAGATAATAAATAACAATGAAGAGAGGTGTATTATGTTATACTCTTACAGATTCTTTATGATATGAAATCATTACCCTTTTAGTGAATTGCATATTTCTAAAATAATGCAGTAACAAAGTGACTCTTCGTATCTTTTCCTCACTTTATGAGCATATTTACATAAATCTTGCCACGAATGAATATGTCATAAATATTAGACGAGAAATACGTATCAGTGAATCATGTCGAAAGGGAAACGCAGTAATTTTCATTTAGGAAGAAACAATCATTTCCTTTCAATTTCTCTCGCTAAACAAATGCGCAACTGTTCTGTAATTTCCGCTGAATGTAGTTAATAGTTCTAGAATCGATTTAGTGTCTCCTAGTCTAGACAAATAAATGACTATTCCTCATGTAATAATAGAAAATGTATTCCATTGATTAATTAATTAATTCATTAATTAATTAATTCGTTAATTAATAAATTACATTTAAAAAAATAAAATTCCCATAAACCTGAATGAATTTGCTAATCAAATAATTATAGGAGTTTAGGATATGTAATGAAATAGAAAAAGTTCACAGGAGTCGGTTTGAACCTGAAAATCGTTGTACTAATTGGGTAATATAGACGAAACGAAATTTGTGCTAATAACTTTTTCCCAGAATCATTAAAAATGGTAAAATTGTGAATTGTTCACATTTATATTTTGTAATAAAAAATCAGTTTTAAGTAATATCATATTAAATATTAGTAATCACATTCTTCATCTTCATCATTGACAATTAATTAATTAAAGTAATATAATATAACTATATTATATATTATGTGGTTCGGACTCCACTATAAACTGTAGGGCCTCGTTTCTCTTTACCTTACACAAAATCATTCTGGATTTTCAAGGAGTTACCTCGGTGACTTGAGAAGCGGTTAAGAAAACTTTTTTTTTTTTTTAAACATAATTAAATAAAGTAATATAACCAAATTACAAGTAAAATATTTACATTAGCAAACTTTTGTTGTAAATATTTATTTAACTAGACAATTCTGTGTCTCACATCTATTATATGACTTTTTTTATTTAAGGTAAAAAGCGTTTTGTCCATTTATTTTGCACTTACTTTTGGAGCAATACCAGTTAAATATGGACCATAGTATATTTATACCGGGTGGCCGCGAGTCAATGTACGCCCCCAATATTTTGGTTGTTTTTGTATTTAAAAATTTGGTTTTTGGTACAAATAAATTAGACAATAATAGGCTACTTTTAGACTAACAGGAATGAAAATATCGCTTCCGGTTGAACCGGAAGTGGCATCAACTTTTTTTTCTTAAATGGAATGACTATATTTTTTTGATAGTTTCTCATTAAGCATAAATTTCTAAGTGCAGCAGTTTTTGCAGATGTAAAAAATTCCAAAAAACAAGTGAGATACGAACAATTTTTTAATTTTTTCAAAATGGCCGCGTCAGATGAATGTGATGTAAGAAAATTAAGTAGGCTATGGAAATTATTAGTAAGGTTGTAGACTTGTCTGTAGAGCAGAAAATAGTTGTTTGAATTGATAGGTACCAGCATTTTTATTTTTATTTTTTTAAAAAAACGGAATTTCATTTTCATTTTCATTTCCGTAGGGGTCCTATGGATTTTTTTTTAATGGAACTGTGCTATTTCTTTTATTAATCAGAAATAATGATTCATAAACTATAATTTTTTTGCCATTAATCATTTCTTAACGATATCCTTCCTAATAGTAGAAGTATTTTTAAAACGTAAACACATAAAACAAGAAATAATTTTAATAGATATAACGTTACAACCATGAATAAATTATCAAGAATAACAAAACTATTTAAAACCTAAATTATAATAAACCATTACAAAAATTGTTCAAACTGTTCACCGTTATGATTAATACACAGAGTAGCGCGGCTATCGTTGCAAGTCTAACATTCTGTAATTGTTGAGGCGTTATTTGTGCAATTTCGTGTCGAACTCTTTCTTCCAGATCTTGCCTTGTGATTGGAACAGTCATGTAGACTCTATTTTTCAAATGCGCCCAAGTAAAAAATCGAGTGAGGTTAAGTCAGATGACCTTGCAGGCCATCTGACTGGACCATGGGTCCCAATCCAACGATCTGGAAATAATTGATTTAAGTAATCCCTAACGATAATAACATTGTGTGGTCCAGCCCCGTCTTGTCCGAAGTAAACCTAGTCGATATTGGTATTGGGAATTTGATTAATCTGTGGAACTATTATATTTTGGAGAAATTCTAGATATCTTGGTCCAGTTAGAGTTTCGTTAAAAATTATTGGACCTATGATATGGTCGCCCAGTATACCTAACCAAACATTGAAATCAAACCGCTCCTGAAACTGCCCCTGTATTCTTCGTTGTTAATCATTCTCATGCAAAATTTGATGCAATTAATATTTATAAGAACGATAGTCGTATTTCTTTAAAATTGTTTTGGCTGATTCTTTGGAAACAGGTAATTCATGTTCAATTTGTCTTATCGAAATGGTTGGGTCAACATGCACTAAAGCTAATACATTAATTTCCGTTTCTTCATCCACAATAAATCTTTCTTCAATTTCTACATTAGATTCAGTTCTAAATTGTTGCTCCAAATGGGCGAAATAGTTTCTCGGAGGTTGTCTTCTTTCTGGATATCTCCGTCCATACAGACTTTGTGCTATAGTTGCATTACATCGAGTCTCTCCATAAATAATGATCATGTCAACTTTTTCATCTCTTGAATAATTTTCAGTCATTTTATATTAATTTTCTTGTTTATAACAACTTTAATACACTTGCTGCGGAAAATGAGTGAGTAACTCTAGACTAATTCAATTGTTGCGAATGTCTGTCATTTTCAGGGCTATCTGCAATTTTGGATTTAAATGTAGATAGGTACCTTATTAAAATGATTTGTTGGCGCTTACTTTTTAAAAATACTTCTATTATTACGAAGGATATCGTTAAGAAATGATTAATGGCGAAAAATTTATAGTTTATGAATAACTATTTCTGATTAATAAAAGAAATAGCACAGTTCCATTTAAGAAAAGTTCATAGGACCCGTACGGAAATGAACATGAAAATGAAATTCCGTTTTTTCTAAAAAAAAAAACTAAAAATACTGGTACCTATCAGTAATTCAAACAACTATTTTCTGCTTTACAGACAAGTCTACAACATTACTAATAATTTCCATAGCCTACTTAGTAATTTTCTTACATCGCATTCATCTGACGCGGCCATTTTTAAAAAATTAAAAAATTGTTCGTATCTCACTTATTTTTTGGAATTTCTTACATCTGAAAAAATTGCTGCACTTAGAAATGTATGCTTATTGAGAAACCATCAAAAAAATATAGTCATTCCATTTAAGAAAAAAAAGTTGATGTCACTTCCGGTTCAACCGGAAGTGATATTTTCATTCCGGTTAGTCTAAAAGTAGCTTATTATTGGCTAATTTAAGTGTACCAAAAACCAAATTTTTAAATACAAAAACAACCAAAATATTGGGGGCGTACATTGACTTGTGACCAACCCGTATGCTTGTGATTATAATCTAGTCATTACGCCGAAAAAATTAGGGGGCGTAGGAAAATAATTTAGTAATGGATTCTCTGCGTCTAAACTTTGCCCCAAGAGAGATCTTGCGTTTATTAATTGTAACACTGTAGATGAAACCCTGAAATTTGTTTTTAGAAATTTATTAAAAATCACAAAATTTTGGATTGGCCAGTTCCATCGAATCCTACGTTAAAAAGTCTAAACAATTCTGATATAACTCTGCTTAAAATTACTGATAATACTGATACTAATGATTTTGGAACTACGCTCTTCCCAAGAACCACATTTTTATATTGTCTGTCGCCCAAAAATCGTAGAGAGCAAAATAACACCCTGATCTATCACTAGACGAAAAATGTATTCATGCATTTCAAGTTATGGCGAATGCGCCGGTTAAAGACCGCAGTTTATTTTATTACTGTTTAAGAAGTATATTCATTTAAATATTGTAAAGTAAAATTAGTTATTTTTAAGGGCTCAAAATGCGATTTACATATTTTTTCCTGTAAAAATTAACAACCGACCTCACATCACTGCATAAACGCATTTACTGAGTGAGCGCGGCCTTACGATGAAGCAACTCTCCTTATACTTCATATCTGCGAACTCGTTTTTAAATTTTGTTTAATTTTATATCATAAGTCAATGATTATGGTCTCAATGCATATGAAAACGATATATATTTTCCAATTTCAAAAAAATTGTACATTCGAAAGATTTTTTAACGCTTTTCGTTTGTTTTGATAATTTTTACCAATATTGTAAGCTGTCATTTGGGGGTATCAAATAGGAGATTCTTGACTTGAAAGCCAGTACTAATTTAGGGAAACAAGAATCCCTACCCACGCGTGTTTGAGATTCTCCCCAGCTCAGGGGGTAGTAATCTATACAGATTTCTTTACCAGGATCACGGTATATAGTAGTGGACAGCAGTGCTACCATTAATGAATCGAGGACGAGCACCAAAACGTTGGACAGATGAGATAGTGAGAAAGAGCTCTATGGCCGTACGCCTAACAGGCAGCCGCGATAGATGTTCTGAGGCTATTGGACATAGAGAGTCCAGCTAGAATATTACAAAAAATTGTGAATAAGAAATTCAACATGAAATAGAAAGAGTAACCCCACAATCTGGCCAAAAATAACTCGTTTAGAGGTTCTTAAATATGGACTCGTATTTGGCAATAAATGATAGTTTGTCATGCGTAATCCTCTGAAAGTTTCAAACCTATCATTACCACGTTATGAGAGATTGTAGTTGTCATTTTGCACCAAATGAAGGTAGGCTATTGTATATCTATTTTTTGAGGTTTGCTTAAAAATTTTTAGTAGTCAGGTTAATGGTATAATAATGCTATTTTTGAGAGTCAAATACATTGATATTTTTTAAATGGGTCAATTTTTATAATTTTTTTAATTTATAACGGAAGCAACTTTGGGGATAATAATAGGCACAGCGCACGGTGGGCAAAATGCTCAAAAACGTGGTCAATCGAAAATTCAATTTAGGAACTTTTTATGCCCTAGATGCTTAGTGTGACAGTCTACTATACAGGGTGTAACATAATGGAATGTCATAAATGAAAGAGCGTATTCCTCGTGCAAATTTAAAAATATTTTTTCATATAAACAATTGTCATTAGAGCCTTCGTTACAAGATACAGGGCGTTGTAGTTTTCAAAAATACAATTATTTCCCTATATATCTTTTAAACAAATATAGATATTTACCTGAAATTTTGTGTGTAGAATACATGATTAGTATTGTATTTAAATTTAAAAAATGAAGCCCCCAGCTTTAACCAGTGACGTAGATTTGAAGTATGTAGGGTACCTTTTTTCATGAAGTTATGGCACGCCACTGGGCCAAATTTTCTTTTGTGCTTTTTTTGGAATTCAAGTTTAATTTTGAAGAACAATGTTCTCTTGACATTTTTGCGCATATTTTACAGTTTTAAAGTTGTTAAAGATTAACCATAGTGATGTATTGTTAGATAAAATAATGCGTCAATTGTATTTTACAAAAACAAGTGGGCATCTGTCAAACAGTGTTTAGATGATTAGCGTCCAGTCAAACTTATTGATCTGAATTGTCGATTTAAATTTAAAAAATTGTATACTTTTTTGTAGAATTGACAGATATGCATTTTTGTTATGGGCTTTCTAATGGTAATAATGTATATGCAGCTGCACGTTATGCGGACCACTTTCCCAACCAACGTCATCCAGATCGAAGAATGTTTATAAATATTCATATGCGCCTACGGCAATCGGAAAATTTGAAAGCTAATCATGGTAGTGGAAGAAGGGATACGGTAACAACGATTCAACGGGTGGAAAGAATACTAGAAACAGATGAAGATAATTTTAGTATTAGCACAAGAAGAATTACGGCAATGGAACGCGTGAGTCACATGGCTGTTCATCGCATTTTAAGAACCAATTTATTGTATCCATATCTTTTACAAAGGCGCCTGACTCCCGATGATACAGTACCGCGTATGAGATTCTGCGAGTGGTTTACACGGAAATGTATTCGAAATCCTTTATTTCAGTCTTCTGTATTAGTTACGGATGGAGCTGGATTTAATGGGGATCTAATTATAAATTTTCATAATAACCACTTATGGGCTGATGATAGTCCTCACGGAATAATTGAGTCGAAGCACCAACAACGTTTTTAATTGGTCCATTTGTTTTACCTCGAAAACTTAATGGACGATCTTACCTAAATTTTCTTCGAGATAATTTGCCACTTAAGGCAACGTATTTTTTTTATGCATGATGGTGCTCCACCTCATTTCTCCTTGCTCGTTCGAGCATGTCTCAATGAAACTTATCACAAGAAATGGATAGGTCGTGGATGACCTATGGCATGGCCAGCCCGCTCCCCAGACCTGAATCCACTAGATTATTATTTATGGGGTCATTTAAAACAATATGTTTATTCTGTTCCTATTCCAGATGAAAAAACTCTTCTTCATAGGATAGAAGAAAGATGCCAGCAAATTCGCCTGAATCCTGGAATATTTGGTAGAGTAAGAACATCTATGAGACAACGTACCCAAAAGTGTATTGAGACAAATGGACGTCACTTCGAACATCTCTTGTAAAGTTATTGCATTAATTTCTTGTTTCGTTTATCTTTGCAAATTTTTGTTTAAATTAAAAATGAAAATTTCTAATGAGTTTGTTTTTCTTACATTTGGCACTGGTTAAAGCTGGTGCTTCATTTTTTAAATTTACAGTACTAATCATGTATTCTACACACAAAATTTTAGGTAAATATCTACATTTGTTCAAAAGATACATAGGGAAATAATTGTATTTTTGAAAATTACAACGCCCTGTATTTTGTAAACGAAGGCTCTAATGACAATTGTTTACATGACAAAATATTCTTAAATCTGTACGAGGAATGCGCTCCTTCATTTATGACATTCCATTATGTTACACCCTGTATAAGGTGTGCTTATAAAGCCCACATGTATACAGTATGTCTTACTTTTCATGACTCCCATATCACAGGTCCCTTATTAACAACGCGATTTTCTTAAAATTTGGATGGAATGGACTTCCCTATCAAGAGATTGTGTCAGGGTAAAACATTAAAAATCCACCAGCGGCGTTCGTCGTTATGAGGAAAGATGAACCTAATTTTACAAAAAAATATAGTAGGAAATGTTTTAACTGTTAAACAATCTCATTAATCTTATGTCAAATACTTACCAATACCGAGTTTCAATAAGAGAAAATAAAATTTTCCTTTTTAAACTACTAATAATTATTAGTGATAACTTTATTTTCGGCAGTAATTAAGAGTTAATTAAGGTGAAGGAAGACAGTTGTTCCATGTAGAATGAATCCTGTGATATGTTGAGCAAACTGTGATTTAGTTATCTTTGTTAATTTTATTATTTATTGAGTTGTTCATATATGCATGCTGTATATTTAACCCAAAAATCCATTGCAAAACGCTCCCTTCAAATGCTTATTGTGTGTTCTGCAGTTGTTTGAATTTGATTCTGTTCGTGAAAGTAAGTATATTTTAACTATGTACTTCAAATTTATTATAATTAATAAATTTATAATCAAATTTAGCATGTAATTTATGAATTTTATTCGTTCCTACTTCAAATTTAAAACAAAAAAAGCAGTAAGTTAATTTTTCCACGGTTTCCCACCCAGAAACCAATTGTTAACTGACCCAATATTCGAACATTCGAATTAAGCAATGTAAGCTAGCGATGATAAAAGTGATTCTTCTTTCGCCGATGAATAGCAGTTGCAATAAAACTGTATGAAAATAATATTTTTGTTATGTATTCACCTTTCCATTCCATCACACCGCGCCACATTTTACAAAAAAATAATTATTTCTGTGTTTTCAACATAAATGTAACTATCTACCTTGCAAACCCCTGTATACTGACTTTCAGCTGTAAAACACATTTTTTTTAATAAGAAGGTCAGTCGAAACATCTATACACTGACTTTCACCTGAAGAAACTAATTTTTTAACAAATAAGTCGGCCATATTGGATCCGCCGTTTCATTTTGTTTTTATTTATATTAAAATCTAAATCAGCGACTTCAGAAATTTTCAGCAATATTGAAATAGATCTAAGGGTTTTGGCTACGTTTCCGAGCATTTTGCTCAGTGTGTACAGTGGTGACAATTTTTATTCCACTGATAATCAAATTGTAACAAATCATATGCAATTATAGTCTATACTGCAACACCGTTTACACTGTTCACAATTAACCCTCGTTTATTTACAAAAGTTACAGCAGTCAAAAAGATTAATACGTTTTTATTACTATCGTTATCATCATGATTAAAAATATTGATTCAGAGATAACGCCTCCATTCGCAGATCTTCGTCGCCCTACCTTCCTAATTAAAGTGAAATAAATAGCAGGAAATACATCCCCTTAATATCAGCGCTATACCGGAATTTATCTCGCACTTTTGGGAAATTCAGAATGTTGCTCCTCTTTGAAACAGGAGGTGATTGTGATTACCCTGACATTTTATATCTCTCCCACGGCATAAAATATTTCAGACATATTTTGCAATTAATTCAAATTAACAGGTAAATTTGGCAAATTGAATTCATCCGGTAGATCCAAATTGGGTAATTCGTGCCGAAGGCAGCACCGCTTTACCAAGCAGCCTTTAATTCGAGCCGGTATAATGATCCTGCTAATTTGGTTATCGTTCCTGCAGTAACAAGACAAGTTATCCTAGGTAAATGTTAAGTTGGCCATCGTTGCGGCTCAGTCAGGGGCGTGCGGTGACTTTTAAATTGGGTTAGAGAGATAATGAAATAGAGGGCTGACTAGCATATTAGTTAGGTCTTTCTCTTGTATTCCTACGTCGTGTTATATTAATTCTAGTGTTGATGAGCAGCTTATTTTGAATACATTGGTAAGGCACAACTAATCGGAGTATTAAAATAGACAATGTTTTCTAAACAATATACAGTATTGGACAAATGTGTGAGATCACCTACTATAAAAATTTTGTAGTATTTTTACTCTATTCAGTGACGTACTTTGATTTCCAACAGCTACCCTATTTTTCGAGATATCACAGTTTTTTTGGATGACCCTGTATATTTTTACATTTTCAGAGTCAGTTTTTCAACGATTATAGCAGTATAGGGTTTTAGTCTAGGTGTCCGCGTACAAGAAATTAATTTATACATATCCTCTTGAAACCTCTTGCATGGCTTAATTGCGCATAATCTACAACTTTTTTCCTCTGCGAAAATTTTCGAAAACACAGCGTTCCCCCTCCACTTCTTCCAAAAAATTTCCACACGTCGTGTTGGAAAATAGGGAAATCTATTTTGGAAAATTCGAAAATGGGATTCTACATGTTACTATTGAGTAATCTTGAAAAAATCAGCTGGTTATCAATAAAGTAAATGTTCTTAATTCCTAATTTTTATAAAAAATCCGAATTAAGAACTTTTACTAATTCATTGACAACCAGCTGATTTGTTCAATATTATTCAATAGCAACATGTAGAATCCAATTTTCGAATTATCCGACAAAATAAATTTCCCTATTTTCCAATACGTCGCGTGGAAATCTTTTGAAAGAAGTTTAGGGGAAACGCCGCGTTTTCGAAAATTTTCGCAAAGGAAGAAAGTTGTAGATTAGGCGCAATTGAGCCGTACAAGAAGTTACAATAGGATATATATAACTTCAGGCTATTACTATGGTATAGAATGCGATGTGTTACACACTAGTAAAAGAATATACCGATAGCTTGTTTGATTTGTCCTTGACTCACTTTTAAATAAGCAATCAGTTTTGCATATTTAGAAACATCAATATTTTTATAGTTTCCTTCAGCATTGAGTACTTTTTCCACATTAAAGAAGCTAAACACTTTTTCTGGACGCTAAGGGAATAAGCCAGCCATACATTCCCATTTACACCAGTAACACCTCTACGTTTTGTCCAATCGTTATATTCGCTGAATTCCTTGTCATAGAGAGCTTGGGATTTCTCATATAGTAAGTTTAAACAAACATTTGCTTCTATTCTAATTTCTTCCGAGACATATCCATTTACATCCATATTTCACAACTAATGATTAGTTTTTGCCTTTATTTGTTGTTTATGTATTATGTGTATAAAGTAGTAAAAAATATATAACAATTAACACCATACATACCAACCATTCCATGACATTCCCAATTACAATATTTACAAATATAAAAATTAATTTGTCAAAAGAATTGTCAAACTTAAAGAAATATTCTAATAAAATTTCTTTAAAAGAAAGTGTTGAATAAAATTTTGTATTCCATACTTGTGTGATTACACATTAGTCATTTAAGAAAATTAGTCACTCGACCCAACGGTCTCGTAGCTAATTATCCTTGCGCGACTAATGTGCATAATTACACACTAGTGCAACTATTATTAGTCAATGAAAACTAAATTTACTACAAGATGTTAAGCATTCTAACATTCAAAAAAAAAAGAAATTAAATGTTTAAATTGGAGACCTCAGCCTCCAATGCACAATATCCTAATAGATCGAAGACGAAGGACTTTTAAAAGCATGCTGTGATATTTCTTAATTAACCATCCTACTTCGATCTTCCAATTCTTCTAACGACTGAGGCTTGGTCTTATAGACAACGGATTTTAACTGACCTCAAAGAAAATAGTCTAAAGGGCTTAAATCTGGTGGCTGTGGTGGCCATTCAATGTTCTCTTCGACCTACCCATCGCTGAGGATATATCGAACAGTTTCAACAATACCCTTATTTCAGAAACTGAATTTCGCCCTTTTATACCACAGTCTCTTTTTAATTCATATCAAATTATGTATTTGTTCTGTATCAAAAACTGTAGCTGTAAATAAAGACGTTAATTATTATTATTATTATTTCATTTAGGTATTGACGCACGTCAACTTCATAATGAGGTAGATCTCCATCTTGCTGATACCAAGTTTCATCCGAGTCGTTTAGGACATTCATTATGAATATTTTCCTTTTTCTCAATACTAAAGTGCCCAATATTTTGTAAAAACAAATTATATTCTCATTAACTAATAAATATTTATTACTCCTTATTTTATTATTTTACTTAATATTTAAAAAACCTCAAGTCGCGCACCCTTCAAACAACTCTATATCCTTATAACTTAATATATTAAAAAAAAACTGTCGATGACGCAATATCTCGAAGAATAGGGTAGTTGTTGGAAATCAAAGTTCATCAGTGAATAGAACAAAAATGTCACAAAATCTTTGTTAACGGTATTGTTTAATCGAAATTATAGTTTAGCCAGAGATCAGCTGTTTCCACACTTTTGTCTAACCCTGTATAATGGATGAAGTCATTACCCATACAGGACAAGGACATCCTCAGAACATACTGGGGACAACTTTTCAGGACATATGGGACATCCTGGGAAGGTCTCATTATCACCTTAGGATGTCCGTAGGATATCCAAATGGAACAGTTCGGGCTTTGCTGATGACGTCCTCGGGACATCAGTACGGGTGTGTACAGGACATCATCAGCTCTTATATGGGTTATGCCTGGGCTTTACTATGAACAACCTGAGGACATTGACATTACTTTTAAACTGAACCAATAAGCGAAGACAAAGGAATACAAGTTTATAAAACGACTAATAAAAATGTGATACATATATGTACAACTCCATACACATACTCGTATCTATCAATTGGCGTATATCGCTTTAAAAGTAAATCTACCAAACTAATAGGGTTTATATATAGTCCAATGAAATTGGTCTTCAAATCAAAATTTTAAGGTAAATACTTGAATTTTTAATATGTTACTTTGAAGTATTTGAACACGATTAATGAAAGAAAATTTTTTTCAACCTCGAGAAGGGGTGAAAAAAATATGTGTTTTTTCAAAATTACTCAAAATGTGTAAAAGATAGTAAAAAAAGTTTCAAATGAAAATTGTAAGAACATGAAATATTACATAAAAATGATGTCTTGCCTTTTTTGGTATTATTAAAATCAATAGAGTTTAGGGTAGTTAGAAGTCATGTGCGGTGTGGGTAAGCTTCTGATACTAGTTTGGCAAAACTTACGGTCTTATTCATAACGTCGTGTCACGTTTTGTGATCCATAAGTTAACCTAGTTGGCCTCTGTTTGCTGTATAGCACGTCTAACAGCATTTAACCATCTATCGCGGTTGCCTGTCGTCGTCTTTCCATCAGGATTTCCTTGATCGCTCTACATTATTCTCTCCCCAGTTCATGTGACCAAAAAATCAATACTTTTACAGAATCGAACTTTTAGTGCGATGGGTTGTCCACGAAATTCGTAGCAGACCCACCATCTGATGACATCACGCTCTCTGCCTGCTTCCTTAATGGTCCATGTACGTGCACGAAATTTCAAGTCAATATCTTAAACTGTTCGACCGACAAACTGACCGCTCGACTGACAGAAAAAATTTGTTGGCTCAAACTTAAAATCTCAACATTTCACGACATTCTAAACCTATTTCAAAGAAAAAAATTTTAATTTTTTTTGCGATTGCTGTACTTCCACTCCACTGCGTGGATGTGGAAGTAAAATAAAGAAACGATAAAATGCCGGATCCGCCTTTCTTTATTTTTTTACATCGAACTCATATCAAAGCACTCTGCATTGAATTAACAAAATGATTTGTTGGAAGTATTAGTGTATTTCTGTTGTTGCGATGTAAAATTTGTCAATAATCTGTTGCTTTTGATATCATTTCTTTTTGTTGTCATCGTCACAATCGAAAGGAGAAGACGATCAAATTCTTAGATTCGTAAAATTTTTTGAGAGGAACTGGTATACTTTTTGTTTAAAATGGTCGTCATTTAGTAGAAAAAAACAATATATAAAAAATAAGAGTTCTGTGTAAAAGTCTTCACAGATTTTTTAAAATCTCAAGTAAAGTCCTAATTACAAATAAAAGAATTTTTACATCTACCGTATGACTAAATAGATAGACAAAAGTTCCAGTCATTCGGACATACGCCAATGGACTCGGTGATCATGATTTGTTTCATATCCGCCCTCTCTTGCGAGTATCCGCCAGATCCCAGTCCAAGACCACTATCTTCCGTCTATTTAGTTTCCGACCCTTATCATTTATATGTTCCTATACAAATATGTACTACAAATAGCAAATTTAATGACGATGCCAAATCTGATAGGTGCTGGAAGCTAGAGTCTCAAATATCTTGGTACATAGCAACTGTGAAATAGAGTCCGGTAATCTGGACAATACAAATAGTGCAGTTTATTGTTATGATGCGAAGATGATGGATGAACATTTGTTTTGCCTAAATAAGGGATGTGAGTTCGGTGTTCATTGTCATATTCCAGAACTAAGCCAAACTTCAGTTACGCTATAAATTCAGACAGGGAAGTAACATAATAACTACTCGACTCCAATATCGATTTCTAGTTTATTATACTTTTCGCAAGTATAAAAAGAAGAGTATGTTGCATTTGATCGACACGTTTTTAAAACCGCTCGTAAAGAAAATATATCAATGTGTTGGTGATCTAGTTCTGAACAACTTTCAAAAAGTTCGACCGTCTGTCCGTAAGTCCGCCTGTTTGTCTGTCCGTCCGTCACCGTTCATTTTGTAAGCAAGATAGCAAGAATGAATAGTCCGATTGTCTTGAAATTTGGAAAGTAAATTAATATTAACTATAGAGAGCGCGCTATGGTTTATTAACAAAATCGGTCGGTACAAAAAAATTAAAATTTAAAAATAATTAATTAAATTAATATTTTATATTTATTAAATGGTCATTTTTTAGTTTTTAGGTTAAGTATAACGAGAGTTTCATCAATTAAATTAGAATTATATAATTTAAAATGTCTGAAACTAAAATGTATCTACAAAAAAATTCGAGCGGTATCGCCGGTATCCTATAGAATGTGAAACAGTTATATGAATAGTGCAATAAATCGGCGAAGAGTTTAATGTTTACTCTAGTTGCTTCCTGTTATTACAATTACGATTAATAAGAGTTAATTCAGACACATTTTTTGATGCCTCTGTAGTGATAAATCTACAGATTCTAGTTTTTAAGCTATACTAAATAGTATAAGAAGAAACAATGTATCTCTTAATGCCCACTATCTTCTTCAATGAGGTCTATAAAATCCTATGTTCAACTCACTACGTATTTACTCAATTTTTTTAGAAACAACGTGTTAGAAAATTTTGAAAAATTTCAGTTAATTCTGTTTTGGCTCAAATAAGGTCTTATTTCATTGCATTGTCTAATTTTTGACATCTCAAGTGTACCTCACCAGAGTTTCCCTCTTAAAAATGTATGCAAATTAAAGCACTTTGAAACAACTCAAAAAAATAAATATTTTATTTTAAAATATTTGTACCTACAGGGTGTCCCAGAATTGAGTTCCCGGACAGAAACCTGTAATTCCAGAGTTCATATTGGGTCCGTATAAACCAACTTACCAAAAAATGCACCCCTAAGGAAGTGCATCCTCTTAAAATGAGACAGAGAAAAACATTTATTTCCAATAATTTCCATTATATTGAAGGTAAAATTTTCAAATTTTGATGGAAGCTGTATCTCTAGAAGTACTCTACGTAAACTTAACAACAACCAAATATCTTTTGTTTCTCAATTTTTTCTCCATAATTAATATTTGATTAGCTATATTTTTTATCGCTTTAAAATGTTTGCAAAGCATTGAAAGGGCTGCGAAAAGGTACTCTTAATTTTTGTATCATTAATCAAAACACACGGAATTATCGTTTTTTCTCCATTTATCAGCACGGTAGCTTAGTCGGCTAAGCGTCTTAGTGGTGCGCGCGCTTGGTCAGACTACTTAACACCTATGAGAGGTTTAGGATTTGGGGATTGTCTATTATGTGTAGTGTTTATGTGTATGTTTATGTTTATTTGTAATTAACATTTATTTACGATTCTAGAATAAAATAATATAACAGAAAAGTACAGTTTATTCTAAAAAATACATAAATAACAAATGCTAAACATGTTGTTTCCGCACACAAATTAATGCTTTTAAAATTTTGTGTAATATCAATGAAAAATCAATAATTATCTTTTTTTAATAATAATAATAATAATAATAATAATAATAATAATAATAAATGTTCTTCATTTTCCCACTACAGATACATACATGAATTAAAGGAAATACAAATCAAATGAGGAGCGGAAACGCCGGAGATCAGATGGTTATGCCTTTTTCACATAGACATGAACACAACAACCATTGCCTGCGATATTGCCATCTACCGCAGCTGAAACTCGAACTCAGGATAGATAAGAGCGACTAGACATGTTGTGCCACCCAGCAGCGGTCTATATCACTGCTACCATATCGGTAGAACATTAAAAACGCCACTAAGCATCCATAACCTAGCCAGGATTCAAACCCTGGACTCTGTGGCCGCAAGCCTTAGCATTGCGCCACCGAGCAGGTCTCTGTAAGTCATAGGTGCTAGTGATACAGGAAACCTGTCGCGTTTGAGAAACAAAAGATATTTAGTTATTTTCAAGCTTACATTTTCTACTTTACTTTAAGAAAATGGATTTCCTCAGGGATGAATTTTTGGACTAAGGTAAGTTGGATTATACGGGCCCAATATGAACTCAGGGTGCACAGGTTCCCGGCCGGGAAGTCAATTCTGGAACACCCTGTATAATAGCAATTTCAGTGATTTTTTTTAAATCGTCGTTAATTGCCACAAATGATTATTTAACATCGTTCTTGACAACTGTGGATAAATAGTTCAAAATAGAACAATGGAAGAACTGTTTTTTCGTTTAACTCACGCTTAATCAAAATGGGCCAACGAATCTCAAACTTTAACCATATTATCACTACATGTTTGTTTATAAAATCTGTTAATATAAAAATCTAATTTTAACAAGCATTCAAAATTTTATATATTTTTTTGCTGCCGATAATACGTAATAATTTGCAGGAGAAAATACACCAAGCTGGAAACATTATTATGTCCTGAAATAGATACCATTAGCAAGAAATAAAGATGAAGAATGGAAGCAACTTTCTAATTTGCAGTTCGACTTTAGCCCGTTGGATACAGTAATTTAAAAAAATCAGCTACTGGAAGCGGCTAGAACCTCCCCACCCATACATTTGAAATGCGACAAAAAAGCTGTATAGTTGTTGAAACTAGAGTCTAGTCAATCGGTCGGGTGCTACAACCGTTCAGGTGGTGTCCGAGAAGGAGTTTCATGTCGAAACGGCTCGCATTGACCGTACCATGCGAAAAGCGATCTTATTCTTGAAATTGTAAGTAATTATAAAATAAGCAACTTGTTATGCTATAGAGGCACTAAAAGTAATCTGATCTGAACCAAAACCTTTTCTAGAGCACTAAAGAAATCCTCATGCAAAGTTTAATCCAAATGCGTTTAGTAATTTTGCCGGTATCGTGCACACATATACACACACATGCACACAGAGACATTTTTCAAAAAACACTTTTTTGGGTTCCTGGGATCTCAAAACTTAATGATTTGATGCTATCTCTATTTTCGATTTTGGATCAATTTTAGTAACCTCTCACAGTTTTATAATCAAATGCAAATGCAAATTCCCTACAATGTAAGAGTAATCTAAAATAGAATTGAGGAAATGAATATATTACTAGCAAAAAATACTCGTAATTATTTCAAACTCTTACTAAAGACTGATCATAGATAAGTACAAAAACATATATCCTTCTAAACAAAATACTTTGCTGGCTACATGCCACGAACAACATTGAATTATAAGAAAGAAATATGCACATTACGTACAGATAACTGTCACAATAATGTTAGTTTTAATTTTAAATTATCCTGTTCAACAAAACCAAAAAACAACTAAAGACAAAAACACTTACCAAAAACATTAAAAACTTTCACAGACACGTGTTTCTGTATCCTACACAAGGATACTAAGTTGAAAATGAACTAAACAGTCACTTACCAGGTAATACGTATTTATGCAGTAATTATTTATGGTTCTAACGAACAGGATAATCCAAAACAGATTTCGGAGAATTACCAATACAGGTATAATCATGAAACATAATCAAATGCAAATGCAAATTCCCTACAATGTAAGAGTAATCTTAGATTGTAGGGATTGTAGGGAATTTGCATTTGCATTTGATTATGTTTTATGATTATACCTGTATTGGTAATTCTCCGAAATCTGTTTTGGATTATCCTGTTCGTTAGAACCATAAATAATTACCGCATAAATACGTATTACCTGGTAAGTGACTGTTTAGTTCATTTTCAACTTTGAAAGAAGTAGCACTGAAGAAGTATCCTTGTGTAGGATACAGAAACACGTGTCTGTGAAAGTTTTTAAAGTTTTTGGTAAGTGTTTTTGTCTTTAGTTGTTTTTTGGTTTTGTTGAACAGGATAATTTAAAATTAAAACTAACATTATTGTGACAGTTATCTGTACGTAATGTGCATATTTCTTTCTTATAATTCAATGTTGTTCGTGGCATGTAGCCAGCAAAGTATTTTGTTTAGAAGGATATATGTTTTTGTACTTATCTATGATGAGTCTTTAGTAAGAGTTTGAAATAATTACGAGTATTTTTGCTAGTAATATATTCATTTCCTCAATTCTATCTCACAGTTTTGTTGGGAGGTTAATAAATAAATATATAATAATATTAAATTTCCTAAATTTACGTACTCTGTACTGAAATATTCCGAGATTAATCAGTATTATTATTACTATTACGAAGATTGTATATCAGGACGATAAATTCGTTGCAATGATAATAAAACATGTTTCATTAATTTCTCCTAAAACAAAAAAGTTGTGAAAGGTTTATCTGATATTTTAAGTGCTATATTTTGCTGTGTTCCCAAAGTTACATCGCCTGTAAACCTATATTTCCTGAAAATATCAGCTACTACACGGGTCCATTATTTACACCCATGTTTGGCCCTATAAATATAACTCGGGAAAGTTGTCTGTTTGTACACAGTATATATCAAATCAATCATGAGAAAAGAAAGTGACTTTCTTCAGTTCGAGCCATATATACGCCACCCTTCAGCGCTTGGATTCGATATCCTGTTTAAAATCGCTTATTGTATTGTTTCCGTAGCTGGAAAACCCAACTTATGTTATCAGCCAATGAGAGCACAACCATTTTATAAAGTCTATCGGCAAAAACAATAATAGATTACTCAGTGAAGTTCAGGGAACGTAAATGAAATGAGTATTTAACAATAAAAGTATTCTACTTATTTCTGGGAACGCGCCAAGTCTAAAACAGGAAGAGCATGAAAAAGGTCAAATTGTATAACAAGATTAAAAATCTACTATCAGTAAAGTTTGCTTTGTTAGTTTGCTCCAGAAAACCAGAGCGTGCATATTTACATCAAATCTGAATACAAAGATTGCAATCTAAATTTATTATCCATTGCCTAATATTTACACTGCAGCAAATACATTAAAAATGTATTGTCAGTGCAGTTAAATAATGGCATACACAGAATATGTTCTTCTTCGAATTATTGAATTTTATATACAGGGCAATAGTGCGTCGGGCCTCGATACCTCGAGTTCTACGATAGCCAGAAATTTTTAAAAAATTGCAAGTAAACTATATAAAAAAGTCTATAACTGGAAATTATTTTCGAACATACAGGGCGAGCTAAGACGAAATTACAGAAGCAAGTGCCTTTTTTAAATGGAATGCTATGTATATCAGCACATTTTTTGAAACCTATTTCTAGGCTCTATTCATTCCTGTATTAGCATTGAATAACTGCCAACCACTTCAATGTAATTAATTTTTTTGTTGAAATAATGCAATCTGCAGATGGATATTAAAAAAATCAACACAGTCACAATTATGGATTTAAAAAAAACTTATGTTAATACCAGTTACGAGTGATCTAATTAATATTTTTAAATAATTTCCATTTCCTAAAACTGTACAGGGTGGCCAAAAATTATTTTTTAATTAAGAACTTTTTAAATTGAATTTTCTCATTTTTTTTCAAATGGAACACCCTGTATGTTCTTCAACGATGTGATGTAGAAATGAAAAACGAAAATTTTTTCTAAGTAGATCCCTATGACTAATTGCAACCAATTTCGTTTAATTTAGCAATAATTACAAAAAGTAAACTTAAAAAAAGAGGTTTCTTCAAAATTATAATAAATGTAAGAAATACATTTTTGTAAGATCTGGGGATCTAGCAGGCCATTTAGTGTGTCCATTTCTTCCAATCCATTGATGGGTAGGTATTATTTAAGTGGTCCCTAACTGCATTTAAATAATGTGGTGGAGCACATCTTGCTGAAAGCACATCCTATTTCGAATACTTTCAAGATTTACCAATAATTGTGGAAGATAAGTCCAAAAAATTAAGACAAATAGCTCCAGTCAATGTACCATCAAAGAAATGTGGCCCTATTACATGTTCTCCAATAATTCCTCCCCAAACGTTTATAGACCATCTGTGTTGGTTATCAACTTGCATAAGAAAGTGAGGATTTTCCGAAGCATAATAATGGAAATTGTGCCTATTAGCAAATCCGTTTATATGAAATGTAAGTAATTAGTAATTAATTAATTGTTTTTTTACAGAAAATAAATCCATCAAATACCAGAAGTATCCAAACCTTCAGCAACTTCGATGACACAAACACCACAGGAAAGCACCTCCTAAACCACAACTTCTGATGACGACATCGATTGGGACAGTAGTGATCAGGTAGGCAAGTATGTATTTTTGATAGGTCTTACTTTATTTATTATTTCTCTACAAATATCTATAATAAATTTAACTTTTGAATGCCTTTTGTCTCTTTTTATTCGACAATGTTAACAATATATAATGTTTCTGAATCTTTTTCTAAAAACATTGATTAAACAATTTTTTGAACTCTTACATATCAGTCCCAAGTATGAATAAAATCGTGGAATATTTATATTTTCACCATTATAACTCATCCCCAGGGGATCATATTGTTTTTCCTTATTTTTTTCATAGAAATTTAGGTATCGAAAGTACGTAAACTGAGTTTCAAAAATATCGAAGGTTGTTTTATTTTCAACCCCTATATCACACTCTCAGAGGGTTCCATTTTTTTTTACTGTTTTTCCCTTAAAGATCTATGCACAATAAGTACATTTGCAGAGTTTCAGTATTTTCCAGAAATTTTGGATTCTGGCCGACTGTGCCGTGGAGACTTTTGTGCAGGATAACAAAAGCTATAATATACCAAAAATTCGGATGATTCTACCAAAACCCCATTCCCATAAGGTTTATGCGGGGTCCTTTCTAAAAATTATTGCAAAATACTAATTTTCAGATCGTTACAAATAAAGAAGGTATTCTTATTGCATTTCGATAAATCAAGCTGTTCTCGAGTAACTTGTGTTTAAAAAACAACGTGCATTTACAACATGTTATTAATAAATTCTTTTACATGTACAGAATGCTTTCATATATTACTTTGACATATCTGTTATTTATTAGACGTTGATTCTTTTCTTTGAAATAATTCCAGTTTAATTGTTAATATTATTTAAACATAGGTGATTACACGTTCTCTGAATCAACAGACGTAATTTTGACATTGAGAGAATGTTTTGGTAATGCTGCTGCAACTGTAAAATGTTATAAAGATAAATTCCCGATTAGAAATATTCGTGATGCCAAAACTTTTTTAAGCACAGAACGTCGACTTAGAGAAACAGGAAGTATTCAAATTAGAGGCTCTGGCCGTCCAAGAAACACAAGAACTGTTGACGTTGAAGAAGAAATATTAAATATTTTAACGGAAAATCCTACAATAAGTACTAGAAGATTAGGCTTAAGAATGTATATATCTTACCAAACCGCTTTAAGAGTACTTACTACATGAACAACAATTGCACCCATTACCGAAAAACTTAAGAATTATAACCTGAGGAAATGCCAATAACAGTTGATCTTTCTGAATTGTTGCTTGAACGAACGCAAAATGTTCCAATTTTTTTAAGTTAAATACTTTTTACTGACGAGACTACATTCATACGACAAGGCATGTGTAATTCTCGGTATATGCATTTCTAGGCTGAGGAAAATCTTAATGGGAAAATACAAACCCATTTTCAACATACTTTCAAAATAAATGTATGTTCAGCAACTATAGAGAATCAGTTTGTTGGGTACCATATATTTCCTAGAAATTTAAATGGCGATATGTATTATGATTTTTTGGGTAACATCTTGCATGAAATATTAGGTAGTATTTCATTGCGAAAGAGAAGAAATATGTTTTCATGCATGACGACGCAACATGGCATTATACCAGAACATGCAGAACATGGCTACACTGTCCCAAGAGATGGATTGACCGGGGTACAGATGGACCGATTAAGTGGCCTGCTCGGTTTGCTGGCCTAACTCCTCTTGATTTCACTTTGTGGAGTTATCTAAAATCACGAGTTTCTAATCCTCAAATTGAAATGATTGAACAGTTGGGAGAAAAAATCGATCAACAGTTTACAATGCTACATAATAATGAAGGAATTTTACAGGATGTTCAATGTTCCTTAGAAACAAGATTTAGATTGTACATAAGGAAAAATGGAGAACATTTCGAACTATTTTTGTGATTGATAATTAGCTATTTTATACGTTTAATAATATTTCAGAGCATTCTGCACGTGTAAAAAAGGTATTGATTAAATGTTGTAAATGGACGTTGTGCACGCTCCTTTTTTCAGTTTTATATAACTTACTTTTTATAAAAATGTGCTTCCTTCTTCCACTTTTAACAAGGTCTCTATTCATCATCACGTACACGACAGAGGTTGCGACTAGGGAGGAACTTGTCCTCTTGTCCAACGCATAGAAACGGCTTTCGGTACAATTAGGGAGGAAATACGACTGCATACAACAACTGTCGAAATACGAAGCAGATGTCGGGCCTGCATACGCAACAGAGACCAATACTTTGAGCAAGATTTTTAAATTTGTTTAATAAATGATAAAAATGTAACTGTTTCTTTATTTCAAGCAAACCAATGAACAGAAAGGGATAGAAGATAGATTTTACTTCGCAAGAGTGAGATAACAGATCTTACCTGTTTGCCATGCATAATTTTAAGCAAATATAATTTTTTATTCGAAATTTTGAATATTAGCCTTATGCGACCCGATTCATTAATTTAGCGAATTCACGAAGTTATTAAAAGATTTTTATGAGATGTGGCACATCATTAGCAAGAGGATAGACTAGAGAATTTTTGAGGGAGTTGGAATATCTCGGTTGCTCTGAGTTTTTTTTTATAGCCGTCTAAAGTCTAAGTTTAAATTTAAACTTTACCTATTCCGAAAGTTTGCGAGTGAATAAAAAAACAACTAGATGATTAATGAGAGTAATTTTGGATTTAAAAGAACCCTTGAACAATACACATCAAAATAAAAATGAAATTCGCAGTCTACGCCTAATACTTTTTTTATAATTTGAATTTAAATGTAGAATTTGGGATTTTTTTATTAAAAAGATATAAGGTCGATATGGAAAATCCCGCAGGGCATGGGAAGTGTTAAGGGGCCTGAAAGGATAGCAGATAACCCTTTCTGTCGGCTATTTCAATTTGGCACACGATGCATCAAACACCCTGTATATTAATTACATTGGAAACGTACCGTTTATTTGAATATATGGCGGATGCGCCGGTAATACTTAGAATACTGACCCTAACTTGAAACTGTACTGAACGTGCGTATAATGGATGAATAAATCCAAGAAAAAATCGCGCTGGTCGAATTGGATACATCCTTTTTTGAAATCAATCAAGTGATTCTGTAGTTAGCATTTACAGCAAGAAAAGTGTAAATAATAAAAAAACACTGAAAATGTTTATTATTTGCCTTATTTATAATTTTGAGGGTTTTAAATAGCTGTTTTTTCTAGATCCTCTTTTAAAAAATTATAGTTTTTATTCTGTTATCTTTTCTGCACTTTGATCTGTGTCTCCAAAATAAAGCAATACTAATTATTTTCTGCCATAAACAAATTACAAACAACATTTGTGATGGATTTTTTTGCATGTCTTAAAGGACTTACTTGTTTTTCAGTCTGTTAAAAATGAAAAAAAAATGGTGGTCATAAAGTGATATTAACTCTCAGTGTTGCTATGTATGTTAAAAGGATGGACCAAAATGCCAATATCTCAGTATCAGTTTTGACTTCTTGGTTGTCCTCAATGTGGAGCAGATTAATAGTACAGTGGTTGATTGATCGTACTGGTCGTTGCCTAATTTAACACAAAGCTTCCACCAACATTCACTGCATATACTCTACAAGCGTCTCCTGTTGTTAATTGATATAAACCAGAGCGTTAACAATGTCAAAAATCACCACATGTATGTGTAAAGGATTTGTGATAAGAACTGTTATTTTAAAATTTCCTGGAATTTGTTTTCTTTTTGCCGTAAGATGAAAATTCACCCAACATGTACTAAAAGTACATATTTTCAAAAATATGCAGAACTTCAAAATAACATGTCTACCTAACATTTTGTGATAATTAACTTAACGATTTTTTTTGCAGAGAAGACCCCATGTAAAACACAAGCTTTTGCAACCACACTAAATGCATACGGGGATTGTCCTTAATATTGGGAAATTGGGTTAAGACCTTAGAATCACACAGGCTTTAAATTTGATTAAAACCTCTTAAGCTTATTATTATCGAACGTTTGAATAATTCTCGATGTACATCTACGACAGCAGCTGTTAGTTTATTTTTATATCCCTCGCTTGCCGAAGGTAAGTTTACAGGGTTGACCGCCTAAGGAGAATAAATAATGAAAAAATGTGGCAAATGGCAGCAATATTTGGCATATACATAACACAATTGGCAACGAAGACACGTATTATAGTTTTAATGAAAAATATACAGGTCATCAGGTGGTCATCCTAAGAAATAATTCAAGTATGATGGAAATTTGTAAAGGTATTTTCGCAAACCTTCCATATTTGGCAGCATTTATTAATTATTTATTTTTTCTATCGGATGAACAATCTGTATATTCTTCTAATCACATCTATCAGGTTTTCGTTTGTAACAATAATAATAACTACATTCCTACCATTGTTTTGCTCTGTCGCGTCATTTCTAAAATAACATATTTTTTAAAATCGACTAGCCTGCACACATAAAGAGGAAAGTTCTGTGTAAATGCCTTTACCGATATATAATTTCTTCGCTCGATCATAGATTTTAATGAACTTATAAACTCCCGATTTATAGACTTTTTGGGTTTTGTCTTTATTACCCGAAAAGGCTGTAAATCAGAAGTCTATAAGGCAAGACAGAAATTTCAAGAAACGTCACTGTGAGCATAAAAACAGTTACATTAAGAACAAAACGAACTCTACATATGCAAATCATTTATTAGAAGATAATTCCAAAGTTGTACGCGTAGATAGTAAAGGATAGAATGTTTAAAAATTAATAGACATAAACGATTATTCTCCCTAACTTAACATTACTTGGAAATGAATGGCATGTGTAGCATAATTTTTCTAAATTTATTCCGAATCTGTTGATATTATTTGTATAATGTTTTTATTTAGGTAACCTTTATTATTATGTTAACTACTTTTTATAATACGAAATTGTCAAATATTCAGTATTTAAGGACACAGTCTTTAGATTGTAAGTTATCAACTCACCATCCGATGAAGCCTATGTTAGGAGACACGATCCTCATGGTTAAAAATAAATTATTGCAAAAATCTAAACCACAGTGTGTTAATTAAATTTAAATTTAATATGGATTTTCATCAAGTATGTGCCAAATCAATCAACTGTTTTAAATTTTTGTTAAAAACCTGGCGGGATAAGCAAATTCTGAGCCTCATTACTGCGGATCGTTAAGTACAGATTCTAGTAACTGCGGAACGGAAACCTGCATGGCGTAGCTCAGCGGTAACAAGCTCAGTTAGTAACCAACTCAGAATTATTCGCAAATATATGGTGGAGAGGTTCCAGCTCCTTCCAGTAGCTGTCCATTCTTTTATTATGTTTTTAAACAGGCTTCAATATGGAATGAAGCATTACAATACAAACAATTAGCTAGCTATTAATTAACTTTTCCTTTTAAAGATTGCATTCAAAGTTAGAAAGAAAAGTATGTATAAAAAATGCCAACTAATCTCTATTCTTCAAGTTTGCCAGTGTGCGTATATTTATTTATTCCTAAACAAGTACGAAACGATTCCACAAGAAATTTGCTAGACAATATCAAGTTTTCTGAGTTCTCAATTTCACAGTATTCCAGAAAGTTAAGTTTTTTAGGGTAAGTTATAATCGATGTAAGCTACAGAATAGATTTATGTGCAATGTATGAGATGTCACAAGATAAATAATCTCCTCTGTGGGAGTTTTTGTTTCATTTCCTTCGTCTAGAACTGGCTTAGTTTGTGTGCGGTTGTAGTTTTATAAAAGTAATTTTATTAAAGTTAAATGGTCCGGTTAGTTCAATATCAAGGAAGAGATTACATAAAAGTCTTTGTTCAGTTCCTTTTTAACAAATAACTTTTGAACTGGCTTAGTTAAACCACTCCAGTCCTTAGCTTTTGCTAAAATTTCAGCGAGAATGTAAATTCCTCCACTTCCTAGCACAGTGTTGATTTATTTATTTATTTATTTACTTACTTATTTATGTACTCAAAATATCTACAGGATAGAATCCGAAATATTATTAAAACAATATAATGCCATATTATATAGAGAATAGAAGATTGACAATTGTTCCCTAAAGACTTAATAATAGGGGATTTAAATTTAGAAACTAGAACTTTGTTGGGTTGGCAATTGCCACACTGGATTTGGTTTCTTGGTGCCATATTCTGGCAATTATCTTTTGAATTCGTTGGTGGGAAGTTGTGTGCAGCACTTCGAAAAACACAAAATTGGTTATTTGAAGATTGGGGCTGGACAAGTGACTCCCGTAAATAGTACCTGGCATTTGGGTAGTTCAGAAGCTTCTGAGAGTTTTTGCTGGCTGTGGACAAGGGTAAGTTGTTGGCCCTTTACTTTGGTCTTCGAGCTCTATCTGCCCAGGTGCAATTTGGGGTACTCATATTTATTTGAATAATTAATTAGAAAAATACAGTTTACAAAAGAACAACAATGAAAATTATAAAAAACACAGATATAAATTAAAGACAAAAGACAGAAACGAAAAAGTAAAACATACTAAGGTAGATTATTACTAACAGACAATTTAAAATTGTTGTTAAATGAACAAAAGTGAACATCAATATTTGCTGGTAAATTATTCATAGCCGATATGACCTTTGCAACGGAACAATAACATTTGTATTTTTAAATGTGAATTATACTATTTGTTTGCTTATTGCGTTTGCGTATTGAAACTTATTCTTTACAGGATTTTGCAAACAGCAGAAATAAATAACTATCTATGAGAACTAAAAGAATAACTGTGTGTAAAAATATTAATGAAATTCTCATTCTAACACTAGCATCCACACAGTCGGCCATGAAGATTGAACTAGTATCTACATAACCCCCTACGGTCATGAAGATTCAGTTAAAAATGAGAACAAAGGCCTAAAATGAATGTTTTCCCTAACCTGTCTTAAAATTTTTTTTAATGGATTACATTTTCATGAAATCTATCATTCTGTTTCTTGGAAATGCTTAGCCTTTGAAACGTTTTTCGCCCTTATTCTGGAGCTCATCAGAAAGACATAAAGCCACTCATAAAGACAGTTTCTATGAATAAGTATGAAATAATTATATTTGACATTGACTGCATGGCCGTAGGGGACTGTGTGGATGCTAGTGTTAGAATGAGAATTTTCAAATAAGAAATTAGACAAATTCATTTTAGGATTATAATTTGCTAGCATAACCAGAATTCAGGTTATCGAAAGAATGCAAAGATTTCATTAATATTTTTGCACACAATTATTCTTTTAGTCCTCATAGATAGTTATTTATTTCTGCTGTTTGCAAAATCCTATAAAGAATATGTTTCAATGACTATTGTAATTTGAATAAAAATTATCAGCATAGAAAAAATCTTTATTTCTCGTATTAAATCTAGGAATTCTAAAATTAAATAATTGCAAAGTTTCTGAGGGATCTATTTTATTATTGATAATATAAATAAACCAAATTTTTGTATCATTTTAAGATGCCTTTTCTTAGGAGATGTAATACCCAGAAACTTGCCCTAATAATTACTGATTTGATTCTAATAAAGGTATTATTGTATTATTCGTCTTGGCCGACTTGAAAATATTTTCGACAGATAACAAATCAGTTGGATGGTAATTATTAAGAAGGTTGTTGTTGGTTGACATATTTTCAATAAAATAAATTATTATAAGTATTGAATTTTACCTAAATTTCCAATGACACTGATCTATATGTTTTTCTGTGTTATTCACTTTCGAGCAATATTCGCGTGACCACTGTTCTAGTCGCGCTTGGCTACCACAATCGGCTTCCAATACACAAGCAATAAATTTTAACGGCAGCGTGATTTGTCTATGCATATATTGTCCTTGGTTTTGCTAATGTTCTGGTTTAAAGACAAATTTGGCGTTCACAATATAGGGTAATTTGGTACAGAAGTTGACGCTTTTAGAATTATATATTGCTGTAAACTTTGTTCTTATCTTTGTTCTTATAAACAAAGAATCGGCATTAATTTCAAGTATAGCTAAAGAGGGCTCGGCGATTATACTGCTTTTGAGTTATTATTATTCCTGTTTAATTTAATCAAATAGATATATTATAATCGGACAAACATTTTTAGTAACCGTCGCAGAAAAAATATTGTTGTATGCAAATCAGATTCATAACACGGTGAACTCGTTCCGTATTTTTCAAAATATTTAGGCTATGACTATGTTTTTTATCGTGATTTTTTCAAATGTAAATCACTAGATTTAATTCATAATGTTAATTGTTGATTTTAACCACATCATTTAATTCATATCAACCCTGTTGTTCATCTTAGCTATTTTCTTGATTTGTATAGGCAATTGTGCCAATGAAACTAGAAACAGACATGACCACATAATTTAGTACTTCATTTTATTAACAGTTTTGAACTATCGTCATTTCATATCTCAGATCCCACGCGAGCAAGGGTTATTTTTATTTTTCTATAGCATAATAAACAAAATAATTATAAGCGCTTCATTTCATTTTTTATATATTATAAAATTACGAAGACATTAAATTGGTAATTAATGCAGAAGTAAGCACGTCTGTCTCAAACATTTATATGAGTGAGATTCGATAAACAATTTGGATGAAGGAGCATAAGATATTTGAAAGCCTCTTTTTAAACAAATTTACTTAGCTCTTATTTAAAAAATCAGAGAGGTCATGATGGCAGAGGTCATCATGACTATTCTTTATGGTTAAATTTTCATAATAGCGCGTTTCATGAGCATATGGTTTAATATCATAGGACCACAAAATAAAATCGAAATGTACCTTTGACCAGACCAGGTGCATGATCTGTTTTTGGGATCGCTGTAACTGAATTAACCCCCCTTTTTTGAGCTAGATCGACTGGAAAATACATTTCCAATGCAAGGACGTGCCGCATGAAATTTTTTCGGCGCTCTAAGAGACAGCTATGATGACGTTTTTAGAAAGTTTTAAAGCTCATTCATGAATCGTGAGAGGCGAGGGGACTCACATATATCAAGCGCCCCAAATCGTGGGAGGCGAGGGGACTCACTTAAATCAAGCACCCCGAATCGTGAAAGGCGAGGAGACTCACGTTAATCAAGCACCACAAAGGAAACAGAAGCCTTCTACGCCCACGTCGTTGCTTCTGGGTGTGGCAAAACGTAGGTATGTAGGTAACTGCAATAAGGAAAACCTCGACCTTACTGAACTTTAAAGTTACGGGGTCATGGGGTTATAGGTTTTAAGGTCATGGGGTTGGAACAAATATCTGGATCGGAGTTTCTGAGTTTCGGGTTTTAAACGCGTTTACTGCGCTTTGTGGTGATGTGGTTGAAGGTTTATGGGGTTTTGAGGTTATAGAGTTTTTGACTAATGGGTTTTAAGGTAAAAGGGTTAAAGAAATATGAAGTTAGGTAATTCAATTACGCTGGCGAGTTAGTATTATTGAGTTTTACTATTATTTTCCAAGTTTTTGGGGTTATGAGTAAAACCAGAGGTGGTGGGGCAAAAGGGGTTTCGGATTCAGTTTCAACGACCTCCAGCACATATAATGCATCTGGTCTGGTCAAGGGTACATTTCTATTTTATTTTGTGGTCCTTTGTAATTTAAGCCACCACTTTATCTATAGGTTCATAATTCCAAGTAGCACAATGCGTGAGCATCAGTTTAGCCAGTCATATGAAATTCTATTTTTATTAAATCACTTATAATATTTATAATTAACAATGATTGTGGAAGTTAAACCAGGATTATATTTGATCCTAGTTTACGAAAACAACAAATTAAACCGTGTTGGTACAAGTCGCATATTTAAAGTTGTGATGATATCATGCATGAACTGAAAAGTAAATTTTCTGTACATATACATACGAGTTAATCCAACAAAAATAATTGCTTCAATATGTAACTATGTATCGTGCAAAGTTGGTTAAGAGGCATATAATTAAAAATAATAACATTTTTTAAGCTTTAGTGAATCGTATTTCTGCTACCCGCATTCGTGGGCGCTTCACTCTATCCGATTTAATAACATTTGATCCTGTTACCTTCTGAAATAAATGCTCATTTTTACTGAACAGCGTGGGATAAAGTGCAGGTTATTTGTACCAGTGAGTACTTCGTACTATGTCGAAATTAGGAAATACCCACCTACTCTTTCTTGAAACTGTTACTAATTTTCATTACATGTTACGGCAGTTAAATACGGACACTATACGAATTTATGGGTAACTAAACATTTGTATCCAAGGATAGAATAGATCAGAATACATTTACTCGTTCAAAGACTGATATACATGGCATAGGAAAGTCAACAACAATACTAATATATATAGGTAGAGAACCGGCCTTATAGATTTCCTATGAATAAGATACATGAAAAACTTTGTATAAGGGAGTAAGTACTACCACAGATCTACAGGGAGCCACTTTTCATATAAGCAAATTTTGCCCGCGTCATGGAATTTTACCGGAAGTGGCGTCAAAATGGGAGGATGCGGGCAAATAAGAAGAAGCAGCCTATTTTTTTTAATAACTAGAACTCTTGTACTTTAACTTAAAGCTAATGATTCATGTATTCGATGACTTAAGAAAACAGAAACAAAACTTTAGTCGAGGCTGTCTCGGGGTTGCGGGCAAATTAAGCCTGGCAGTCCACTACAATATCACTGTATGCCTCAAAACCTACATTTTATTCATGTATTCGATGTCACACAAAATTGTGACCGGAAGTGACGTCAGAATTCCATGACGTGGGCAAATTAGCAAAAATGAAAAGTGACTCCCTGTATGTCTGTGGTAGTACTTACTCAGTCACATACAGATTTTCATATATCTTATTCATAGGAAATCTATACAGACGGCTCTCCACCTAATAGATATGAAAGAAAAGACAGATATAAAAACAGTAAAACAGTATTATAAAATAAAAGTGTATTGCATAAATTCGTACATTAGAAATTTCTCCACAAAATAAAATGTAATTGATACAAGAAAAAATTTCAATTCTATCAAAAATTTGTTATAGAGTAAAGTGTATATGAGCACAATTAAAATCGTATAAAAACTAAAAGCAGGCAAAAACAGTCGGCAACTCTTTATTGTACATGGGCGGAGGTAAACAGAAATGCTTGTCATAAGAAAATGTATTAATTTTTATTATTTTTTGTTTATTAGATAGGTCATTTTTGTTCATTATCCATTAACATATTTTTGAAGTATTATATCAGTTTTAGATATAAAGTCTAAATATTTAAATTTATTGGGTTTAGTTTTAAAGTTAGCCCATACTATATTGAAATATGTTATTGCTCAGCAAAGACCAACGAGAAGGTATGAACATATCCTTGCCGGGATGAGGGGAAGGGACGGGTTAGATTGACGAGGGGCAAGGATGTTATATAGTAAAAATAAAATTTAAGTTCCTTCTAAAATAAAAATGAAAATGTAAGTTTCTTAACCAAAGCAAAGAATTAGTACAACAAACATAAATATTTGTATAGATAAAACATAAATAAAAACAAAATTAAATTATGTCTCTAGAATAAAGTAACTTAAATTAAAATTTCTTGTCAACTTAATAAAATATATTCCAAGAAATGTAACAAAAAAGTAAACTTCATACCTAATATAATAGCTAAATATTTTGTTCTGAAAATATATAGGTATTAAAAAAGTTTAATGCTAAAAGTTCACGCGTCCGAGTCTTCACTTTCTGGAGAGGAATCATTATTCGGTTGAATTATAATCGGCGCAATGGGGGGTAGTGTTGGATATTGATTTTCTTTTTTAATTACATGCTTAACGCCATTTTTCCATAAATCAGTATTGTCGAGGTCATTTATTACTTCTCGTATATGATCAACTACTACCGCGCTTAACGTTGCAGTCATTACATTTTCGCAAACGATCTTTTAAAGTTGCTTAAACCATCTCGATGAGATTAAATATGCAATAGTACGGAGGTCACCGCAAAAGTGTATGACCGTGTATATTGCATAAGTTATCAATAACATATTCCCTTTTTAAATTCTGTTCTTTTATTCTTTTCAGTAATTCGTGCTTTATTGGAACTTTTACTGGAATTTCCATATTTTTTTTCTCTCATGAATTTTAAAATGTCTTGTACTGACGTTTGGTATTTTATTTAATACTCGCGAGTGATAAGAAGCATTATCTAATACAATTACCGAATTAGGCGGAATATTTGGTAAAAGCTGTAGATGGTTCATTCGGGCTGATTACATTGCCAGTCTCGGACTCGTCTGCACAGTTTCAACTACTATTCGATTCTCGATACCATTGTTAAATATGCAGGACAAAATATCAAGTTAAGTGCGCACGGTCCTGTGCTTTAACACTGACCAGTTTCAATTGACTTCGTAAACACTTTACAGGGCCCATGTAATATGGACTCGATGTATATAATTTAAGTGTATAATTTGTGTTGCAATCAAGAGTCAATACGAGTTTGTTAGTTGTTGTCATTTAACGAATTAATCTCAGCTGCGGTAGATGGCAATATTTCAGGGACTGGCTGTTATGTTGATGTTTATGTGTACGTACGAGCCGCATATAAGCATTCTTTACACTCGCAGGAATATGGCAGTATTTGCGGCAATTTCTTTGACCGTCCATGCGCGCTGAAGTGGCGCAGAATCTATTGACATTTGACGATATCTTTTTAGTGGTTCGTTGTTATTAATTTTCTCAATAATTTTTATTTTGTCTTTGCGTTCAGAAATGTACAAAATATGTTGATATATACATACACTACAATTATCACAAAATGTTTTAAGGTACATCAAGGTCGAGAGTTTAAAGTCAGTGGGTGGTATCCGAGAAGGCAAAGGAGCATTTGCGCCGTTTCCGCAATTTATTTTTAATTGCAAAACGGCGCAAATGTTCCTTGCCCTTCTTGAATATCACCTACGGCTTTTACTTACCTCAAAATTTTCCAAACAAAGTGTTGTATAATTTAGAAACATTGTAATAAAGAAATCAACTTTGTTATGTTACATATTATCTATAATAATTATAGTAGGTAGAAATTACAAGACTCGAATTCATTTTTAAATGTTTTTTTTTATATATATTTTACGTAGGCGTCAAGTTGCAGCCTTGAAACAGCCACTGAAATACTTACAAATACTGCCATATCCGTACGACTGTAAAGAATGCTTATATGCGTACGGGGCAACATTCAAATTGTTCATTGCAGAGTCTATGGGAAGAAATACATAACTTTTATATGCAATATTTTTTTCGACTCGTGACAGATGGCGCTATGATCGTAAAAATTAACTGTTGCGAACATCTGAAGAAATACTCCATACCAACTGAAAAATCGCGAAACACTGCCGAAGTTCGTGCGCTGTAAGGGCCCTTAACAAAAATTGTCGCAATACAAATAATCTCATTTCAAAATTCACTGTCGAGCGCACCATGAGGCGCCTCAAAGAAACGGGAGACGTAAAGCATCATGAAGTTCCTAGTTCCATGGTCGCAACAGTTATTTTTTGCGATCACAGCGCCATCTGTCACAAATAGAAAAGATGTGTCACATAAATGTTAAGTATTTTCCATTTACAATTTCAAAGTTGCGATCCGTCTCACCCACAAGGCAGGACAGGGGCAGCTTCAGTTTAGCATAACTGGATACCTCTCTTGAAAACATTAAAAATGTGTTTTTTATTTTTTGGTTGGAACTGTATTTCTCGAAATATTTCACCGTCCCGATCTATCTGTCACACGCTTTATGGTTCCATTACGAGAAATGAACATCTTGTTCACTATAGAACTGCACCGGAAGTAAGAACTGTTCGGAATTTTCAGACGCAGTTCGCGATACAAATAACAAAATAGTAATAGATTTAGTGACTAAGGTAACAAATTACTGGAAAAGGTAATAGACCTATTACGAGTGTAATAATCTGGCAACACTGCTGTTGTGTTTAATAGATGACCTGAATAATAGGTACATTAAGCGAACATATTACAAGGGACAAAGAGGACAGCCTATAATATGTTGACCTAATGTCATTAAGGAGCTAACGGAAAAGTGCTTTAGTAATGTCGGACACCAAACAGGCAACCGTGACAAATGGCGTGATGCTGTCTGGCGTACTGTGCATCAAAAGAAGGCGAAGGTAACCCACGCTAATTACTTAAATCAATTGATATGGAAATGGTGACAAGTTATTGATTTAACTTCTTATCATGCAACTTAACAATATATTATATAACACACAACATTAACACGAAACTTGCGATTGGGATTGTTTGGACAATCTCCGTACTGAGACATAAATCGACAACAGATACCATTCAACATCGTGTAGCACCTTTATTGAAAATTACTTAAAATACTGTAATACAAAACAGTACATAAAAGAAAGTACTGCGGTGATATTGTAACAGGGCACTTGTTGGCGTTCGCTTCGCCTCAAAGATATAATAACATCATGTTAGCTCTTCTGTATACATATATACATAAAGTTTGACTTTCATTTTATGAGAGATCGGCGTCGAAGACGAGAAAATAAAGGAATCCTAATTACCGTAAAATTCTTTGATCAAAGCGCATTAGCCTTCGCAGTATATTAATTAATTAAATCCGTAAAGAGAAAAGAGCTTACTAAAGCCCTAATAATTCTTCATATAATTCCTAGAAAATTTTAATTAAACTTCAGTAATATTTACGCTCCTGCAGCTCGAAATACTGAAATAATAATAATCGCTGATCATTAACTTAATCTCAAACCGATGAGAACCTTTAGTTTTATGATAGCTCTTACCGCAAGACAAAGCCTTAAAGAAAACGTAAATTTACATTATGTGTTTTTAGAGACGAACTTTTATTTCAAGTTTATTGTCAATTCAATTTTATAGAAATTCCTGGGGAATTAATTTTTTGAGCGCAGGAAAATAATTGCTTTTATGGTTTCCTCTAAGTGCATTTCAAATATTAATATCGTAAGACAATAATGAATTTATTTCCGGATAACGTTTTATAACATGAACAGATCCTATATCTTTGATATCTTTCGTGGAATGTCCTTGTAATGAAACATTCATAAATTCATGTCACATTACTAGATTTTCGTTTATCCCTACCAGCGCTTGCACACGCACCCAAAGTTAAACCACGTGTGAGGATTTTAGCCATAAAAGAACGACGAAATTCGATACAAATCAGTGTTCTTCTGGCATTGGTCTTCAGCGTGCTGAGCTGGACTAATATCGGTAATAGTACTCAATTGCGTTAACAAGCCGGATCGAATATAAGTCGACCGTTAGGTACTGCAACGTGTTGCAATTTATTTATCCGACGCCGAAGGTACTACCCTCGTGGGTGACGACGTTAGCGAGTCGGACCGAATATAAGTCGACTTCTAGGTTCTGCAGCGTGTTGGGCTGGAGTCTGTTGTGTCGACAAGTTATTTACCCGACTCCGTTACGCCCCATAGGTAGGTTCTCATGGTTATTTGTACCAGGCCAGACCCGGTGACATCGAGAACATCGACGTCACGGCGAGGTAGAAAGTAGCCACTTCATTGTCACATTACACTCTCGCCCACTCAGCACACATTTTAATAAACGATATCTAGAAATAAACTGTTTATTTATATTTGGACTATCTTATTTACTAAGCTGAAGCCCGGAATAACTTCACCAACCCAGCTACCAAAGCAAATAATGTTACATCCTGAAGGACATCGTCTGTTTTTTTAATGTCTTGTTTTTGTTTGTTTGGTATTCAGTATTTATGATTAGACAAAAAAATGTATTATTGACTTATGAGAAAACCCTCAAAATCTCGTCATAATAAATCATTGTACCCCTACCTTCTATAATAGGGATTCTCATTTGGATGATACCATATTTGAATACTTACACACAGTGGAAACCCATAATAAATTTAAAGAAATTTAAATTCTTTTGACATATAAACTTGATTTGTCATTATATCAGACCTACCTACATCACGGTTATTGGTGGTATACCGGCACGGTAGCTCAGCCGGTTATACGTCTTAGTAGCAAGCGCGCTTGGTCAGACTGCCTATCGTGTACTGAGTTCGAACCCCAGCTCCGACACTGGCAATGCTGGTGGGTAATGGATGTTGTCTGCCATTTTTCAAACATGTAAATCCCTTTCTAGTCCACTGAAATGTATGCATCTGCAATTTAATTTTTTTTATCAATTTATGATATGTTAGAAATTAAGTGATTTTATTGCCGGTGTATCTTTTATCAAAAGTTTCGCAAAGTGGTAAGAAACAATAAAACAAACTTCAGTCACCTGTGTACTACTGCGTTTAAAGGGAGTGCATTTTCAAAAATGAGGTAATAAAACGATTCTATATTATTTTATTGTGTCAGCCACTTAGTAGGAAGCTTCCCTTACATCGGGTGTCCAAAAAGTCTGGAAACGATCAAATGCCTCGAGTAATACAAATTGGATCCAAAAAGGAAAAAACACGTCCTTAGCAATTTTAAAAGCGCTATCCAATGATAAAAAGTGCGAACCCCCCACCCCCACCCCTTGAGGTGGGGCAGTGGTATAAATTTTAAAATATTAAATGGATACCCCTATTTTTTATTGCAGAATCGGACATTCTGACTAAGAAAATTTTGGAACTTGCGATTTTTTTACTCGAGATTTGAACAAAAAAAATGCCTTTATTGATGCACTCGAAAACTCCAGAAACTACAAAGGGCATTGAACTATTCCGAATTAATCTGAAAATATTTCCGGGATGATTGCAAATTCTGTTTGCCTCTTGCAATTTTGGTACAAACTTCTTTTACGAGTACCAGCTGAGCTATCCGAACAGCCTAAGCTTTGAATTCGGGGAATGTCTACTATGTGAGGTGTGTTTATAACGGTAAAAATTTTAAACCTCCAAGGTGTCTTCATTTAAGCCATGATTAGTAAATGTCAAAGTGTTTTTTTTTTTAATAATTAGTTTCATTTATATATTAAGTTTGCATCACTAAGAAAAATTCATATATCAGTATTCTTGTCTGCCATGCTCTAAGGCAAATGATTAATCATGGATCTAGCTGTCACCTGTCACAAATGTGTCAGGTAATTGCACAGTGGCTCCTATACTATTAAAGCATCGTACATAGTAAATTTAAATATATGATTTTACATATTGATTTATGTTTTAATAAAATATGCATATTTCCTCAATACAGTTCAACCGATATTGAGTCATAACGCATGGGTCTATTACATTGAGGTATCATTTTTACAATATTAAATCAATATTGGTGTTTAACGTAGGATAAAGCTGATATTCGGAGAAAAGGAGAAAATGTGGCAAATGAAAATTGTCATAGAGATTCATGTAGTCATTAATCAAAGAAATGACTCGTCGTCTACATTTACATCCGAACCGAGACCTAATAATTTTTCTCAGAATTATTTCAGCATCTCAAATCTGTATGCAGTTATAGACTCTTTAATTAGATTCACCTAAAAAACTTTTTGATTGAATTATTCGAACGCTGTAGTACTGCATTATTAAATAAAGAGTATATTTACTCTTTTCGATAACTTCAAGCGGAATATCTTTTTTAATTATGCTGCAGAATAAAAATGCACTCCTATGTCTCTACCATAAATAAAGAGAAAAAATATATTCAGTAGGAATACAAGGCAAATAGTATTTGTTCCCGTTTGTTGAACCGAATAGGTATGGAACATTTGTATGAAATGCATACTGGCAACATTCCAGTTCTGCTGCGATAAGATAGTCGAAACATATTCCAACAGACCCGCGGCGCTTTGTACAATATTTGAACAATAATTAGCCGAAGAAACTGGGTCTGCAGGGAGGTAATTAAATAAAATTACATTCATACCTTCGCTTAATTTCAGAAGAAGTTGGGAAGTATCAGTTGCAGTCTGCATATTCTTATTCGGATATAATTTAACTCTAACATCATATATGCATATCAAATTATATTGGAATTTGAATGGTTCATTAATAACTGTTTATACTTTCAGCCATCCGAATTCAATGAATGGTGGATATGCCACAGCTAGACAATTTTAAATTCTACTTCTTCACCAAATACAGTGGCACTACTTAAAAGAATGTGAGAACGCATTAACAAATTCAAAATAATTATTACAAAACATAGAACAGAATAGAAAAATATTTATTTAGCAAATTTTTTGTATATATAGTACGTCTAAATAACAGTATCTAAGTACCCATTACATATTTTATTAATTCGCACAATTAGAATTATACATAATTAATTTATATTTCGACATAATTAAGAGTTATACTCATAAAAACAGTAAACCTCATGTACATGTATGTATTACTTTTCATGACTACCATATCACAGCTCTCTTACTGACAATGCGACCTTTTTAAAATTTGGGTGGAAGGTACTTACCCATCAGGAGATTGTGTAACGGTAAAATATTTTAAAGTCTACCAGTGGCGTCCATCGTTATGAAGAAAAATGTGACTAATTTTCCATCAAAAGATATTAGGCAAAGTTTTAACTGTAAAAGAATGTCATAATCTTATTCGTCGTTATCAAAAACTCACTAAAACCGATTTTAATAAGATAATGTACTCGGTGTTCACATAATAGGAAATAAAGCTTCCCTTTTTAAAGAACCAATTATTACAGTTATAACGTTATTTTCGGACGAATTAAGAGTTAATAAATCTGGAGGAATACAGCCTTTTCATATAGAATTAATCATGTGACGTGTCAGTTTATTTAACAGTCAAAATCAAACAATAATTGACTTTTAAATAAATTTTTTTAGACGTATTTGATTCATGAACAATTCAATAAATAATAAAATTTACATAGATAACTAAATCACAATTTGCTCAACATATCACATCATCAATTCTAAATGAAACGACTGTCTTCCTTCAGCTTAATTAGCTCTTAATTACGACCAAAAATAAATAATTGGTACTTTGAAAAGGAAAATTTAAATTTTCTCATCTTTTTGGAATTCTGTATTAGTGACTTATTGATAAGAACGAATAAGATTATGAGATTGTTTTGCAATTAAAACGTTTCCTAATATCTTCTTTTGGAAAATTAGACCATTTTTATTCATAATAACGAACGCCACTGTTGGATTTTTCTATATTTTACCATGCCACAATCCTCAGATGGATCAGTACCTTCCACCCATATTTTATATAAATCGCATTGTTAATAAAGGAGTTGTGATAAGGAAGTCATGAAAAGTATAATATACAGATTATACCACCCCAACATTTCAACGGAATCGTCTCAAAATACCACTTAATCCCAGATGTCGTTATAGTACATATTTCACCAAATTTCAAGTAAATATCTCAATTTGATTTTATCAACCCTTTTAATAGTGGAATGGGGGTAATGGCGGGATGTTAAAAAATATTATTACAAAAATCTAAGCCCTCAGCTTCTAGTATATATACCAAATCCCAAGTTCTTGTACTCTACTAGTTTTCATCGTAATCATCTCAAAATATAATTTAGTTCTAATTGTCGTTATAACACATACGTGTATACGTTTCAAGTGATTATTTCAATTATATTTTATCAACCTCTTTAATAATAAAGTGGGATTGGTGGGTGGGGGGAGAACTATTATAAAAAATCTGAGGCCTTTGCTTTTGGTATATACATCAAATCCCAAATTTCTGTACTCTTACCAGCTTACTTCACTTTTTTTTACCTTATTCACTCCTATTTAACCCCCAACCTTTCACAGGAATTAGCGCAAAATATAATCTAGTTCCAGATCTCGTGTACAAAATTTCAAGTCAATATCTTAAACCGTTCCAAAGGAAACGTGCGCACAAAAAAACTCACAGATCTACAGAGAGACAGACAGCATTTTGTTTTCGTTCAAATTTAAAATCTTGACGTTTCATGACATTCTAAACCTATTTTAACACGAAATATTTTTGAAATTTTTTTATTATTACTCCAATACTTCCACTTCACCACGTGGATGTGGAAGTAATGCCAAGTGCCAATATGGATTAAGACCTAATAAAACGGCACATTAAAAAAATGGTTATAAAGGGTTAGATGAGTACAAGTGTGTTGTGTCGCTGTTTTTCGATCTATCAAATGCTGTTGATGTTGTGAACATAATTATATTACTGTCACGAAAATTAGAAACCGTTGGTATACGAAAATATTTAAGTCGCATTATCTTCTGTATGGATGTTGAAAACTTATATTATAGTCATATAAATTTCAATCGAATACCAATGATATAATCCTGGTGTCCCACAAAGCTCAATTACAGGCCCCCAATTATTTCTGAAATACATTAACGATTTACCAAATTATATTCATCATGGTGTTACCACGATGTATGCAGGTGATACCACAGTTTCCTTATCAGCTGTCAGGCATATGGAACTCTATTATAAACTTCTGTCACACTTGAAAATGCACACACATAGTTCCAGAAAAATTAAATTATTTGGAAGGATGAAAATACTGATTTTATAAATTTCGATTTTATAAGAGCATTAACCTCTAGTGATAATATAAGTTTTACTGGCATCCACAAAGATAGTAGATTGACATGGGGATTACGCATTGACCACATTTATAAATTGCTCAGTAGTGTGTCAATCGGGTCGGGTCTAAGTGTATACTATATTAGCGTGTTCATATTTCCATTGAATATATTAACCAGTCATACTGTCATGTCATGTAGTTAGGCTTTGTTTCCGAGAGAAGATTACTAAGATTAATTTTCAATTAAAATAATAGAGCTAGTTGCAAGGAATTATTTACAAATTAATAATCAATATTTTTACAATGCTTTGCATTTATATCTACAAATGTTTGGTATTGCCAAAACTAATCTGTATATCGTCTCCATCTCAGCACAATACAAGAAAGACATAAACATCTGTTGTCGATCCTAGTGCATAGAACAGCAACATTCCAACCCCCACTGCATTATAATTAAAGTATTTTATATAACAGCGTTCATAAAACCATCAGAGAAATAAATTTGATCTTATTTAAAAAACAAAATAAAAAAATTTAATTGCAAATGCATCTCATGCTGTTGACAAATTTCTAAATAGATAAAATTTTGGTTTTTCTTGTATTAAGTATTTTGTGTTTATATACATAGGAACAGTTGTCTGTAAGGTAACTATGTTTTCATGGTCTTAGTACGTTTCTATAATTTATACAGTATATACAGACTGTCTATTTTACGAGGGCCACACCAAATATCTCGCTTAATATCTATTGTAGAAGAATAAACTTTTAGAAACAGTTATCCCATTTTTTGTGAGCTATATTTCAGTAAAAAGAAATTTGAAATCCATAGCCTACTTTATGAGATATATTACAAAAACCTGAAAAATAGGAAAACCACAAACGGTTATAGCTTCCTTATTTGAGGAGATAGAGAGGCAAAGACAATAAGAATAATAACGTGTAACAAAAAAATCGAAAAATGCAGTTGGCTTTGACATACGCTATTGTGCAAATATGAAAAATACATATCTCAAAGTAGGCCATGACGCCATTAATTCCGTTATTTTTTTCTCATTCCAACGATATAAAAAATGTCACAGAAATTTTAACCGATAGTGTCAATATTTATTATTTTACGAATACCACAATTCAATTGAATCGTAACAATCAGCTGCATAGGTGGTAAATAAATAAAGCAAGCTGGTAAGAGTACAAAAACTTGGGATTTGGTGTTTATGCTATAAGCCAAGACCTCAGATTTTTATAACCCTTTTCAACCCCTCCACCACTCGCCCTTCATTATTAAAGGAGCTGATCGATTAGAATTGAGATATTTACTTGAAATTTGATACACGTATCTATTATAACAACATCTGGAATTGGATTATATTTTGAGATGATTTCGTTGAAGGGGTAGGGGGTTAGGTGGGGGTAAAATAGGAAAAAATAAGTAAAGAAAGCTGACAAGGGTACAGAAACTTGGTATACATGAGAGAATTGGTGTTTCTACTAAAAGTAAAGGCCTCAGATTTATAATATTTTTCAGTTCCCCACCACCTCGACTCTATTATTAAAGGGGTTGATAAAATAAAACTGAAATATCCACTTGAAATTTGGTACAAGTTTTGTAATGACATCTGATTGAGATTCCGTTGACAGAGTGGAGGAGTCCACAAACTTCATTTGTGGCGTATATTCTAGAAGCCAATACCTCAATTTTTTTATGACATCTGCCTCGAACATGATATTATAATTTTATGACCAATTACTTCCATATACTAGAGTGCAAATTTAGTCAAAAAATTTTCCTTTAAAGAAACTTGGACAGAAAATCTGAATGTGGAAGAAGTGATTCCTTAGACAGCAGTTTTTCACTATAAATGACATCATGTGATTATTGTCAATCATGTTTCCTAATATTTCTTAAAATACAGTTAGAAAATAAATCCGGTGGTAGTTTTAACGCTATTTGTAAATCTTTTCTTGAAAATGAGGATTATGAGTGCTAATTTAGGAAAACCAGGAAATTTGTAATTACACAATAACACATGAAGTATATTATCTAATATACTGTACGTACAAAAACATTAATTTAAAAAAATTTACACTGCGCATGGAAAATGCTGAAGAGAAAAATTTATTTGTTTTTTTTTTTTTTACACAAATTGTAAAATAGTGATTTTAATTTTTTTCTTTTAATATCACTAAAAGGTATATAGAAGAAATTTCAGAGGGCTTGTATTTTAAAATGAAGGTAAAACTCACTGGCCATTCCAGATTCTCCATAACGTATGACTCTAACAGGTTACCAGAAAATTTTAGGTTAACATTTTAGTAAGTAAAGACACATAATAATTAATTTCATTACTAATTTGAATATCAGCAGACTGACACACATATTGAATTTAATCTCATAATTATTCATTATATAATGAATTTGTTCACTCTGTAAATGAAATGTTTATTAACAAGTAATGATTATTTATTAAGTAATAATATGATGTTGAGAATGTTGCAACCGGTAATAGACAATGATTGATATATACAACATTTTTTATTGAAATTTACACATAATTAGTGAAAATCCTCCAACTATTTTCAAAATTCCCTGACACCTCCCTGACTTTTAATAGACATTTTAATATCCCTGACCTTTCCCAGTTTTCTTGTTTGTTACAAATCCTGCCACAACATGAGAAAAATACTGTTGTAGGACATAATGCACTTAGGCCCGGTACTTTCACTTAAGTATAAATATACTTTATCCGGCGAATAACTATCCGAAGGATAAGATAACCAGAATTTGCTATCTACTGGATATCTTGTATCTGTACTTTCATTCAAATTACACCTTCGGTTAACAAATCGATGGATAAGATTTTAGACACTTCCCAAAGTAAGTGTTGCCAACTTAAGATATGGTAAAACAAGAGAAATGTATGCAGAAGCTATGTACTTCAAATAAAGATAGAAATAATCCCCTACTATTATTGCTTACCTGTTAATGACATTTGAGTCATTTTTATACTTCATGGTTGTTTGTCATTGTCAGTATAGTGTTTACAATAGCTTTTATTGTACGATTTTGTGTCTGCATATTTTTAAATGGTATATATAAAATAAAACTGTGTTTCATGTGATACATTTTTGGACAAAGTGAGAAAATACATAAATAGCAGTTATTAGATTTTTTTAAATTATTCTTCCCGTCGTGGCTTGTGAAAGTCCGTAAAATCACCCAGTTATAAAAGTCACCACTGGCCAAACCTTATCTAAAATATTCTTAAACACAAAACAACAAAGAACTTTTCAAAACTTAGGTTAGAAAATAGAATAGCACTGCCAATCAGAGCGCAAGCGCGTAGGCGTGGCTTCACTTATCCGGTAGATAAAAGCCTTATTCGTCGATTTGGGCGCCGAATAGTTTATCCTAGGAATAAGCGTATTTATCTGACTGATATCACTATTTGTAGGTGAAAATACCGATTTTTTGCTTATCTTCTAGATAAGACTTATTCTAAAGAATTAATGTCGCTATCTATAGATGAAAGTACCGGCCCTTAAGCAATCGATCATTCATTTTCTGACTTTGCTGGTGTATTTCACACGCTGTTTTAAACATGTTAGTTTGACATTTGGTTGATGATTTAGCTCCATTAAAAGCACATTCTTTCGAGGTTTTGTTAAAATATAATAACTTGCAGTATTGTTTCAGTTATCATCAATTGTTAAAAAAACCGCTGCCTAAGGAATAACTACTTCCACGTCCAGATTTTTCTAGCCTAAAAATGTCATCCAAGTCACTTTAAAAGGCCCGGTACTTTCACTTAGGTATAAATATACTTTATCTGGCGGATAACTATCCGAAGGATAAGATAACCAGAATTTGCTATCTACCGGATATCTTATATCTGTACTTTCATTCAAATCACACCTTCGGTTAACAATTCGATGGATAAGATTTTGGACACTTCCCAAAGTAAGTGTTGCCAACTTAAGATGTGGTAAAACAAGAGAAATGTATGCTGAAGTTTTGTACTTCAAATAAAGATAGAAATAATCCCCTATTGTTATTGCTTCCCTGTTAATGACATTTGAGTCATTTTGGTTGTTTGTCATTGTGAGTATAGTGTTTACAATGGATTTTATTGTGCGATTTTGGTCTGCATATTTTTAAATGGTATATATTAAATAAAACTGTGTTTCATGTGATATATTTTTGGACAAAGTGAGGAAATACATAAATAGCAGTTATTAGATTTTTTTTATTATTCTTTCCGCTGTGGCTTGTGAAAGTCCGTAAAATCACCCAGTTATAAAAGTCACCACTGGCCAAACCTTATCTAAAGTATTGTTAAACATAAAACAACAAAGAACTTTTCAAAACTTAGGTTAGAAAATAGAATAGCACTGCCAATCAGAGCGCAAGCGCGTAGGCGTGGCTTCATTTATCCGGTAGATAAAAGCCTTATTCGTCGGTTTGGGCGCCGAATAGTTTATCCTAGGAATAAGCGTATTTATCTGACTGATATCACTATTTGTAGGTGAAAATACCGGTTTTTTGCTTATCTTCTAGATAAGAATTATTCTAGAGAATAAATGTCGCTATCTATAGATGAAAGTACCGGCCCTAAGAGAAACATCTTGACTAGATTTGCACTCTAGTATGTGGAAATTATTGGTCATAGAATTTTAATAATATTTGGGGCAGATGTCATAGAACAATTTGAGGCGTTATGTTCTACCATATACGTTAAAAATGAAATTTCTAGTTTACCCAACTTATTTTCCCCTATTCACAACCTCGCACCTCCCACCCCTTCAATGAAATCATTTCAATCAGATGTTATTACAATACATATGTGTACTAACCCTTAAGTGATATCTCAATTTTGTGTTATCAATCCCATTAATAATGGAGCGGAGGTGGCAGGGTTTGAAAAATACTAGAAATAAATCTGAGGCCTTGGTTTCTAGTACATACACCAAATCTCAAATTTCTGTACTCTTACCAGCTTGCTTTACTTATTTTTCCCTATTTACCTCTACTTACCCTCCACTCCTTCAACGCAATCATGTCAAAATATAATCTAGTTTCAGATATCGTTGAAAATCTAAGTTTAATTTTATCAACTCTTAAGTCAATATCAGGCAGACAGGCAGAAAATTTTTTTCGCTCAAATTTAAAATCTCAACGTTTCATGACAATCTAAACCTATTTTGAGAAAGAAAGAATTTGAAATTTTTTTTACGATTACTATACTTCCAATCCACTACGTGGATGTGGAAGTAAAATTGCCACCTCAATTTTTTATGTGTTGTAACTCTACAAATTAATCAAAACGATTCGGTCAAATCTAGTTTTCCCTGAATTTTCATTGTGGATATTTTTTTCCCTCATTGCGATACAAGCAAATATTTAAGAAAAACAGCGAAAAATATTATTTTGAACACTTTATTGTTTAAATAAATGCCCTACGAGACTCACATTTACTCAAAACTTTTGTTATATTTGTTATAATGTTCACGATAATTTCCAGCATGAAATTAATATAGTAGGAAAACTCCTTTTTAGACGATTTAGACCCATAATTTTACCCCACTATTAATATTTTGTGATAATTGAATTAACCACAAACTTTATTTACTTAAGTAGATAAGTCCTCATGTGAAGCATATAAGCTTGTGCAACCCCGCTAAATACATATTAAGGATTATCCTTATTATTGGAAAATTGGGTTAAATCCTTAAAACCACACAAGCTTAAAATTCGATTAAAGACCCCTCAAGCCTCTTATTGTCGAACGTTTGAATAATTCTCAATATTATTTCCGACCGCTGTTAGCTTATTTTTTATACACAGCTTTAAGAATTTAGTAGAAATTCACAAAGAGATGTGGACAAAACGGTCCCTAAAATTTTATTATGCGATTGTTGGATAAATGGAAGATAAATAGAAGTCAAGCAATTTGTAAAGAAAGCTAAAAACCTCAAAATTTCAGGTAATGCTAAATCAGTACTCTTCGATCTAATTTTTTTCGCTTATAGATATATACGAATAGACAACTGAATATCATGATTAAAAGTTGTAGGAGTCAAAGTTATTTTAAAATCAATTATAAATTATTATTATTAAACGGACTATCTATAGGTGCCCTGTATCTCTTTACTAGCTGAAATTTTCGTGTGTCAAATTTGTAAAATAAACCTGTTTGATAGCAAAAACTCGTTAATACATGATGTGTTTCTCTACACTTATTTTATAGACGATGTGTTCTGTATTTCCGAAATTGGAGAAATGCAATTAAATAAATCTGTATTGCGTTAACGTAAAAAGCGAGAATAATCACTTTTTGTTTGATATCTATCTACACGCAGGCCCACTATGATTCATGAAAACTCTATATCATTAACACAGATAAAAATAGCATCATTCTACAGATGAGCTTCATAGGAAGTTAACAAAAATAAAACGATGGAAGAGTATACATCAAGAGACACGGTACTGTCTCGCACCAAGTACATTCTACAAACATAAATAATAAATATACTCTCCGCGCTCACTGATAAACTAGCTCTCTACATGAATAATGTCTACTCCCACCACCGCCTAGTATTTGCATTGAAATTTCGCAATAGTTATAAGGATTTAACTAAGAATGTGCTTAGTGACACTAAATAAATCGAAAATTCTTTATCAATTGAGACCAGTATCAATTATATAATAATAATAATAATAATACAATAATAATAATAATAATAATAATAATAATAATAATAATAATAATAATAATAATAACGTCCAAAAAACAATAACAGCAAAACATCAGAAGTACACGGAATTGATGGAAGAGATAAAACGGATGTGGGGTATGGACAATGTATATATAGTACCCATTGTACTGTCAACCACCGGCGTCATCCCTATGAGTTTACACGAAAACATCAAAAAATTAAATTTACACAAGGGTACTTATATAAACTTACAAAAAGCTGTGATTCTAGGAACAACAAGAATAGTCCGCAAGTTCTTGAATCAAACATGAGGGTGCTTGGCTTGGCCCGTACCTCATGAAAAATTGCCAGCATAGAAAGAGCTGAGAACAACAGAGATAATAATAATAATAATAATAATAATAATAATGTTTATTTGGAATTAAAAGATTATACAATATAACAATAAAGATATTTACCAAATAAACATACGGATTTCGCAGAAGTGCTCTAGTTGACACTTGTTTGCGATTTTGAGTGTGTGAACATTTCATTTTACACTTGTATCTAATATCTATATACACATATACATACATACATATATATACGCATACATATTGAAAATGATTACTTATACACTATAACGTTGCAAATGTACATGCTACATATAAATAAATAAATAAATAAATAACTAAATAAAATTAGACATGTAAAAATATAAACAAATACATCATAATAATTTTAATCGGTTATTGAAAAGTTGCCTTGCAAGATCTTGTTTATTTTGTCTCTAGGAAATCCTAAAATCCATTGTTTCACCTTTCTTTTAAATTTGACCATGTTATTTAAATTTCTTATTTCATAAGGTAAGTAATCATATAATTTTGCGGACAAATAAGTGTGATTCTTTATCCCAACTGTTTTACAGACTTTGGGTTTCACAGTAATTGTATTTTTTAATCTAGTGTTATAATTTTGTTTTTCAAAATCTACATTTTTTGTTTTTTGCAGGTTTACCAACAGAGAGCATCCATATAATTGTCGAATATCCATGACAGTCATTTTTTGAAACAAACTGTTGCTAGAGTACGTGTATTCTTTATTTAGAATAATTTTTAAGAACCATTTTTGTAAAGCATTTAATTTATTTGAATAATAATTAGCCACCCCTCCCCAACCTATTATTCCATAAGTCAAATGTGATTGTACTAATGCAAAATATAGTGTTTTTAATTGACTAATGCTTAAGAACTGTTTTAGGTATTTGAAACGTGATAATAAGCCTCTGGTTTTGTTGGTGGCATAATTTATTTGTAAATCCCAACGAAGATGTTTGTCAATCACAATACCCAAGTATTTTATTGGTTTTGCTTCCTCAATGGTTAGACTTGCTGTTATATTCAAAGGACCGAAGTTAGGGAGATTGTTCGCTAAGGATGTAAATGGAAGGTATTTCGTTTTCGTGTTATTTATAGTCAATGTATTTGTGTCAAACCAATTTTTGATATTTTTGAAATCATTTTCTACTATTTGCTTTAGGTCCTGCCACGTGTCTGCACTATAAAATATAGCGGTATCATCAGCAAAACTTAGAATTTCACCTGCACTATTAAAAGCAGAGTGTTTATGTAGATAATGAATAAAACCGGCCCTAAAATAGTTCCTTGAGGGACACCCCAATTTATAATTTTTGAATTACTTACAGTCTCACCAATTCTTACATATTGGGTCCTCCCTATAAGGTAACTTTTTATGAGTTTGAAAGCATTTCCCAGGAATCCAAGATTTTGCATTTTTGACAATAGACGTTTGTGACAAACAGTGTCAAATGCCTTTGCTAAGTCAACAAAGATGCACAAAGACAAAGCTTATTTTCATCTAATTTTTTATATATTAAAGCTGTTAAATAGGCGATAGCATCTTCTGTGGACTTTTTTTCCCTGAATTCCCTATATTAATTACGTACTAACGAGGATACGTCCATAGCAACGCGTAGCCACACCCCTCGCTCACCAAAGTCGAAACTTTTATTTCTTAATTAACCACATGTATATAGGCGATTTGTCCCATTAACTTCTACTCTAGCCCTGTCGGTGTTATTTTACATACTTATACAACTCACCGTTCTCTGCGGTGTATTAAATATTACATACGATTACACTTTATAAATATTTTCAAATATTTAATAATAATTCTATTTTAGTAACTTTTTACATTGCCACCTGTATGGTAATTAAATAACCATGTAATATAATAAAAATATCGCACAGAACAAATACGTCGTAAAACGTTTCAAGTTTATGCATTAAATAAGCAAGTCTATAAACGGTTATTGTCCGTATAAAACGCTTTTTGTAGAAATACCAGCTAAAATAACTCCATGTCTCCCAAAATATATCGTACAGATAGGAAAGACTTATATAACATATGGGTGTGAAATTATCCACATAAAATAGTTGATTTTTTAAAGCATTTCAACCCCCCACTTTACCCTCATAGACGAGTTGACAAATAATTTCAAAGCATTTTTCTAATGCGTTTCTTTATTATTAATTAATCTACGTTAAAATTCAAATTCTACCGTGGCTAAAAAAATTGTTGATTTTTTTTATGCTTTTCAACCCCCACATTACCCTGCTAGACGGGCTGACAAATTATTTCAATGCATTTTTCTGGCGCGTTTCTTTGTTCTTAATGAAACCACGTTAAAATTTAAATTCTACAGTGGCTAAAATAATAAATAGTTGTTTTTTTTATAGCATTTAACCTCCATTTTACCCTGCTAGACGGGCTGACAAATAATTTCAATGCATTTTCCTGATGCGTTTCTTTGTTCTTAATTAATCTACGTTAAAATTAAATTTCTACCTTAGCTAAAAAAAATTGTTGACTTTTTTATGCTTTTCAACCCCCATTTTACCCTGCTAGACGGGCTGACAAATAATTTCAAAGCATTTTTCTGATGCGTTTCTTTGTTCTTAATTAATCCACCTTAAAATTAAAATTCTACCGTGGCTAAAAATATAGTTCATTTTTTAATGCTTTTCAACCTCCACATTACCCTGCTAGACGAGCTGACAAATGATTTCAATGCATTTTTCTGATGCGTTTCTTTGTTCTTAATTAGTCTACGTTAAAATTAAAATTCCACCGTGGCTAAAAAGTAGCTGATTTTTAAAGTGTTTCAACCCCAATTTAACCCTCCTAGCCGAACTGACAATGTATTGATATGTTTTCATATGTATGTATTTCTATTTCGAAATGGTCTAATATTTAGAATAATGGCGTTTTAAAAACCTATTTTCGAATTTAAAAAATAATCTCTAAGCCCACCACTTTATCGATTATAGTCCTACTTTCAAATGTGGTTGTGGATAACTTCACACCCATATAAAAACATACCTTTTTTAAATATGAAAATATATCGGGTAAGTTTCACATTTATTTATATCCCTATAAAAGAAATATATCTATTATATCCCTAATCTATCATATCTAGTTATAAAAAAGAAATTCATAGAATTTTTTTTATTATCATTATATGAAAAAAGTACTTTTTGAAAATCCAATGACAATTTATCGAAGAAACGTAAGAGGTATTTTGTATTCGACAATAACGTAAGTGCATCCTTTACTATTTAATCATGCTTAAATATTACTTTACGACAAATGTTGAGATAAACCAACCTTCTAATTCAATTTCCAGGCCAGCTGCAGAAAACATCGTTATCTGTAACTTCGCAGCAGAACTTACCAAGCGTAAAAATTTAAAGATCTTTTAAATTTTAATATGAAATAGTTTAACATTCACATTAAAAATTCATATACTCGCTTTTTCAGTTCTAAACTTCAGATGGAATAATAAAGGAGTCTTACAACATTTAAATTGCGCTAAAAAACTTTAGAAGCTTCGTACATTCAAGATTTTTACTTGCTATCACACTCAGTAACTTTCAGGCGAGTATTATACGAACTAGACGCAGAAAAAATGTGTTTTCAAATAATGGTACGTACATATTTCTACTAAAACATGTGTATTGGAAATAAAGGGCATGGCAGTTTAAGATAAGTGTCCGGGCTCTACCTTTTTGCTTGTGCTTCCTACCAGGGATGTATCTTTTCATTAGATACTGCAGTAAAAATTATGATCTCAAAATCATCATAATATCTCAGAAGATCCGATAATATTTATTATCGGATCTTCTGAGATATTATGATGATTTTGATTTGTTTGTGTACATCCTCATTCAAGAAAAGAAAACCACGCGGTTGCGTTGATAAAAAAAATATTTTTCCCAGCTTAAATATAAAAAAAATTGTCATCTAGGGCGATGGTTAACTTTTTTTCATTTCCTCGAAATTCCCACTGAAAACGGCAAAAGTAATTCATTTCCCACTCTCTGAACGGATGGTTTCATCCTCCTTGGGGGTGATTCATGGCTTAGTTCTCTACCCTCTTATCCGCCCTCTATATAAGCTATGAAAAAAAGGCAGACAAGGAACTCTACTTTGAACAATGTTTCCCCGACAGACTCCAAAAGAGGAATTGGCCAATTAGGAATAGTAAGGCAAGATAAAGAGTGAAATCGTATTCAGCACCCTGGAAAACTAGGAGGGAAGATAATTTTGCAGCTATCCCCGAATTTTCCAAAATTAGCATTGTTGCTGCAGAGTTTTCCGGTACTGTACCTACTAACTTATATTTTCCAAATCGACTACGTTACCCTTCTGGTAAAGTTTTGTGAAAAATACATGTTATGGCTTATTGTATAGTACATAGTTAGTTTAAAAATGGTGGGGGTCTCTAACGTGTAAGTATGTATATCAATTTCTCAAAAAATTCAGGAGCATCAAATTTAATTATTTTTTATCAGAAGATCCACTGAAAATATCAATAATGTCTTGAGTAGATTTACGCTACACGTGAAACACAAACAAATTGTTAGACTTGATTTAAAAAAACAATGTTTTTAGAATTTTCGAAAAAAAATATATTGTGAGATATTATGAAGTTTTTGGAGTAGTATCTTATGCAAAGATACATTACTGGAAAGAACCTTACGCAAAAAGATAGCAAATGCACGTACACTTATCTTAACCTGCCATGGATATTGCCTTGGTTTTGAACGAAACATCGTTGTGAGTGTCTGTGCCTTTCTGATGAGCTCAGAATAAGGGAGAAAAACGTTTCAACGGTTTCCAAGAAACTGAATAAGAGATTTTATGAAAAAGTAATCCATCAGAATGTAAAAAAATTTAAGACAAGGTAGGTAAATAAATTCATTTCAGCATCTGTTCTCATTTTTAACTGAATCTTCATACCTTAGGTGATCATATAGATACTAGTTGAATCTGCATAGCCGTAGGGGGCTATGTTGGCTGCTAGTGTTATAATGGGAATGTCAAATAAGAAATTGGACAAATTTATTTTAGGGTCTTAACTTGCTAGCATAACCAGAAGTCAGGTTATCGAAAGAATGCAAAGATTTCATTAAAATTTTTACATATAATTTTTCTTTTAGTTCTCATAGATAGTTTTTTCCGTTGTTTGCAAAATCCTATAAAGAATATGTTTCATTACTATAAGCAAACAAATAATAAATAATTCACTTATAAACTGCCATGGTCTTTAAATAAATACCAGATAATCCAGGCAAGTATCTACATCAACCGGAAATAATAATATAAAAAGTTTGATAGTTCATAGAAAACCAGAGGAAAAAGGACGCCCTCGAAATCGAAGGGTTAGTGTCACTAAGTAGCTACTGGAAAAAAGCTTTGGTGATGCTATGCACCTAACAGACAGCCACGACAGATGGCGGAATCCCGTCAGACGTGCTGTGCATCAAACGGAAGCCAATTCTTCGATCACAAATATCAGGCAAGACGTTGTCCATGAAAAGGAAGAAGAAAAAGAGAAAATTGAGTGCTTCGATAAAAAATTGCAACCTGATGGCCAACGATCCGGTAACAAATAGAAGACGTATACATTATCTGCACACAGAATTTCTTACTTCCCCTGTATGTATTCATATAGGAGTAGAACATAAGTTCAAATTTCAACATTACTTTGAAGCTACGGTATTTGCATGGTAATATTGTTAGTGTTTGCTTTAGAGATATTTTGTCCGACGCAAATGTACTATGTACGAGCAGATTCTACAAATTTATCGTCTGTCATAAATTCTGCCTAGAATTTCCCAAACTTGTTCACATGTGATATTATGAGGCGATAAATTACGTTAAAATGAAATTTGGAAATGTTGTACGTGACCATAGAGACTTCCTTATTGTCAGTTCCAACTAATACCTTTCACAGGAATACATACGTGATTATCATCAGTATTGTATATTACACGTATTTTACCTAACAAAAAGTTTATATTTCATGAGTACTTTGTTTTTACACAAGTATCGTCCCAATAAAATCATCTCTTCGAAAAACGAAAGAAAAAATATGTAAGAATTTACACAAAACTTCCCTCTTTTATTCATTAATTGTTTCTATTGGATCTTGTATATTTTCTTATAAATAAAAATGTATATTAGTTTTCCTCCCAGGAATAGTGCCAACTATATTTAAAGCATTATTTTCTTTCATAAAATTGTGACTTTGCCATCACCTAAAGTATAGCAAGTTTCTCCTTAGACAATAATATCATTTACACTCATTTGCTAATAAATTATTTTGAACAGTGACCACCCTGTATATGTTTTTACTAGAACTATGAAAGTTCCTTTCTTGGCAGCAGTGTCATTTACATTGCAAATATTATTTTCCACTACTTTCTTACCTATTCCTTAGGGTGACCACTGACCACCTTGTACATTTTTCATTAAAGGTACAATAGCTTCTTCTTTAACAATTAGCAAGGAAGGAACCTGCTATAATTTTCTTCAAAATATACAAAATATAAAATTAAGTAAAAGACGATAAAAAAAATAACATTTGTAATGTTGTTGCTACTGGTAGAAAGAACACCTGATATACATTTAGTCAAGAAATGTACAGGGTGATCATTCGACCGAAAAAATAAATTATAAATAAAATATGTCAGTTAGGAAAGTTTAGAGTAATTATCACGATAGTGAGATAATTAATTATTTCTTAGGATGACCACTATGTATATTTTTCACTAATAGTGTAGCAGGTTGAGCAGCAATCGTGTTATAGTATTGCTATTGTTAATTGAGAAATTAAGTCTAAAGCGTTGTTACCAGGATAAATGCTTATAAAGCCAGCCTGTGACAGAATAACACCTATACCGTGCTTGAATCTTACGACGATACACGTATACGAATATATTATTTATTTACGTTTGTTGAATCATCTATAGAGTTGTTCATTAAACTAACATTATTTATTATATATAAATAATTTACATCGTGCCTGTCGGAAGGAAGCAATAACTACCTATAAAGCAGTAAAACAATATTCATTTCATTCCAATAATTAAAATAATTACTTTTAGAAAAGGGAAAAACAATGCTTTTAGATGTTTCAAATAAAAACTGTATTTTTATACACTCTACATATGTTTCGGCTTGTTAGGCCTTTCTCAAGAGCATTACAGATGAATACTAAAGCTATGAGGGTGGTTGTTCTAAAAATAAATGCAGTAATACCCAAACATGTGGAATTACGGGGATTTCAAGTAATAAAACTAAGGATCTACCTACTCGGAATAATTCAATGGGCTATTCTTAGAACCTTGTCTATTATAGGAGTGTTTATGAAATTTAATTGGTCATTGGTCGTACAAGTATTGCTTTTAAGGGATTTTTTTATTTCTAATTGTTCAAGGAGGTTTAAGCGTTTTCCTTTTCTTTCTGAATGGATTAAATTAATATTCTCTGTATCAATAAAATGATTATTTTCAATGCAATGTGTTGACATTCCTGTGTTTTTCGTGTTATTTAAAATGGATTGTTTATGCAATATATACCGCGTTACAGTCCTTACATTTAATTTCATAAACCCCCGATTTGTTGACTTTACTTATTTTTTCTTTATTGTTAACTAAAATACTTCCTAAGTTTGTTTTGTTTACACTTATTGTGGAGATGCCTAACTTATTTAGTTTTCTACTTATTTTATCACTAAACCTAGGAATATAATTAATAAAATTGTACTTTGTTGTTTTGTTGGTTACAGTAAAAAATTCCTTTTGAAGTAATTTTCGCTGTTTGTTTTTAACCATGTTCTCTATTAGTGACTCCTTATATCCATTATTTATTGCAATCTGTTTGATTATGTTTAATTCTTTATTAAACTCATATTCGTCTAAGGGGAAATTTGTGAGTCTATGTATTAGACCTGAGAAAACCTGAGGTCTTCGCTTCTAGCATATACACTAAATCCCAAGTTCCTGTGCTTTTACCACTTGCTTGACATATTTTTCCCTATTTTCCTTATTTAACCTCCAACCCTTCAACGGAATCACCTCAAAATGCAATCTAGTTCCAGATGTCGTTGTAGTATATACGTGTACCAAATTTCAAGTGAATACCTCAATATCATTTTATCAGCCCCTTTGATAATAGAGTAGACGCAGTGGGGGGTTGAGAAATATTATAAATAAATCTGAGGCCTTAGCTTCTAGCGTATACACCAAATCCCAGGTTCCTGTGCTCTTACCAGCTAGCTTGACTTATTTTCCCCTATTTACCCTTATTTAACCCCCAACCCTTCAACGAAATCACCTCAAAGATATAATCTAGTTCCAGATGTCGTTGTAATACATAAGCGTACCAAATTTTAAGTGAATATGTCAATATTATTCTGTTAAACACTTTAATAATGGAGAAGGGATGATTGGAGGAGGGGTTGAAAATATTATAAAATAATCCGAAGTATTGGCTTCTAGCATATACACCAAATTCTGAGTTAGTGTAACCAGCTCGCTTCACTTATTTTCCCTTATCAACCCCTATTTAACCCCCAACCCTTCACTGCAATTAGCGTAGTTCCAGATCTCATCATGATACACATGTGTGTCAAATTACAAGACACTATCATAAACGGTTGCTGAGAATACGTGCGCACAAAAGAGTTACATACAGACCGACAGACAGATAGACAAACAGATTGACAAACAGAAATTTTTTTTCGCTCAAATTCTCGGCGTTTTATGACATTCTAAGCAAACTTGAACAAAAAAAAAATTGAATTTTTTATTACGATGACTATAAATACCTCCACCCTACTACGTGTACGTGGAAGCAATTAAACGTATTTTTAACCCACCTCAAAATCGATGTTAGGTGATAATGTCCAATTCACCGAACATGAAATTTTATTTCATAATTTTTGGCTACTGTTTTCTAAAGGGGTTGAAAACTTTCTTTCCAAGAAATGTTTTAATAGAAGTACCTATGTGCAACCCAACTGACAAACTTTTACTCATGCCTCCAATTAAATTTCGAAAATTCATTCATTTTTCGATCCACGCTGATGTATGTGTGTTTCTGCTGTAAATAAATTACACTATCGGCTCAATTAATTTTACTTTTGATGGCTAAACAAAATATTGTCCGCTTCTTGAACGAGACTTGTTTTCATCTGGTTTAGCTACATTTTACTACATTTAATACGGCATAGACTAGGGACTGTAATAAGCATTAATACATTTTTAATTTAAAAATAATTTATTGTGTTTTACCTCGTCGTTTTAAAATATAAAATGTTCTCTATAAACCAGATGCACTGAATCAAACTGATGTCAATTTGTTACTGGTATATCTCTCGTTAACATCATTCAGCCATAAAAATAAATTTGCAATAAAGTGAAATAAAATCCTCAATAAATCGTCAAAGACTAATACAATTTGGAACAAGTGAATTCGGTTTCAATGAAATAGAATGTATCAGTTGACGGGATAACTGTATTAACATGTACCATTTATGTAAAAATGCATACATTTTGTCTAGCAAATAAATCTGTATTTAGCAGTATACATTTATTATCAGATTTTGGTCTCTCACCTTAATAGTTCCCATTAATAATTTCTACATTTTATGTCTGAATTAATTCTTACACACCATGAAATGTTTGAAATTATTTAATTTCCTGAAATATCTACCGCCTTTATTAGCGCTCTCATTCTGCAATAATTATTCATGGTTCTAACGAACAGGATAATCCAAAATAGATTTCGGAAAATTACCAATACAGGTAAGTGTTTTTGTCTTTAATTGTTTTTGATTTTGTTGAACACGATAATTTAAAATCAAAGATAAGATTATGCCAGTTACGTAACTGGTATATATGTAATGTGCATATTTCTTTCTTATAATTCAATGTTGATCGTAGCATATAGCCGGCAAAGCATTTTGTTTAGAAACATATATTATTATGTATCTGTACTTATCTATGGTAAGTTTTTAGAAATAGTTGAAATAATTACTAGTATCTTTTTGCTAGTAATATATTTATTTCCTTAATTTCTTTTTTAGAGTACTTTTACATTGTATGGAATTTGCATTTGCATTTAATTATGTTTTATGATTATATCTGTATTGGTAATTTTCCGAAATCTATTTTGGATTATCCTGTTCGTTAGAACCGTAAATAATTATTGTAGAGGTATTCTGAGAAACGACTAATCATTTCATTTTAAACTTTGAAAGAAGTAGCACTGAAGAGTTTATCCTTGGTGTAGAATACCGAAACACACAAAAATTGCATTTCAAATTTATACAAACCGAATTGAAAATAATATCACCTCTGAACCCAATAAATTATGGGCTTACATCAATGAAAAAAAGGGAAAAACTAGTATACCTAAAGACATGACTTATAACAATGAACCTCTGGACACCCCTAATGATATCGTCGATGCATTCGTTAACTATTTCGAACAATCTTACTTCCTTAATATTTCGGACGCTCCAATAACCAAGTCTAATAATCTTTCGTTTGGCTGTTTGGACATTAAACGCTTTTGTTTGCATGGCGTTAAAAAGAATTAAACCTAAACTTACTGCGGGCCCAGATGGAATTCCAGCATTTCTAATGAAAGACTGTGCCAGTATTTTTGCATATCCCCTCTGCATAATTTTTAATCTATGCCTTAGGAAATGCTATTTTCCTGATATTTGAAAATACTCCAAAGTGTGTCCTGTGTATAAAAAAGGTGAAAGAAATGATGTTACCAATTATAGACCAATAAAAATCATATGCAACTTTGGCAAAGCTTTCGAAATCCTACTGCATTATAATATTTATGCACATTATTGCACATGTCCAACTGAAAATATCTACGCAACAACACGGCTTTATAAAAGGCCGGTCCACCGTAACGAACTTAATTTGCGCTACTCAGTACATTGCTGAATCAATTGACTCACATACAGGTAGATTCAGTTTATACTGACTTTTCTAAGGCATTTGACAGACCATAGTAAACTACTACTTTGTAAAAACTTGATAAATTTGGAATATCTGACGGTCTACTTCAATTTCTAGAGAGTTACTTAACCGATAGAGCTCAATACGTATCTTATCATGGATACAAATCTGTTGAATACCGAGCCACGCCAGGAGTACCCCAGGGATCAATACTTGGACCTCTCTTCTTTAATATTTTTATTAATGACATCAGTGACTACTTAGATTTATATTTCTTAATATATGCTGATGACGTTAAGATGTTGCATGGGATTTGAATGACTGCGAAAAATTTCAAAACAATTTAACTAAGTTATCGGCTTGGTGCGATGAAAATGATCTTCACCTAAATGTTAGTAAGTGCAATGTTATGAGTTACACAACCAAGGAGTCCCCAATTATGTATAATTATAATGTTAATGGCGACGTCCTAAACAGACCATCTACATTCAAGGACCTAGGTGTAACCTTTGATAACAAATTAACATTCACTAACCATATTAATGCTGTAATTTCGCATGCATACAGAATGTTAGACTTCATCTTGCGTAACAGCCATGATTTTAACGATGCAAAGACCTTAAAGATGCTTTATTTTGCTTTCTCCCGATCCAAACTGAAATATGCCTCACTTGTTTGGCAATCTGGGTATAACATTCTTAACGATAAATTGGAAAACATTCAGCGTCGCTTCCTGAAATTTTTAAACTGGAAAACTGAAGGTACATATCCACCAATTGGAGCTTCTCGAAATCAATTACCTGAAAAATTTAATATTACTAGTCTTTCCGAAAGGCGTGAGTCTTTTGTTTTGCGGTTTCTAGATAAACTTATGCACAATAAAATAGACTGTAGAGAAATATTAAGCAACTGAACTTCTATGTCCCACGGATTAATTCTCGTCATTCTCATATTTTTTATTTATCCACTCCTAGATCTAACGTATTAAAGTTTTCTCCTCTCTTTAATATTTGTACTAGTTATGAAACTCATTGCAGTGAATTGGACACATTTGCCTAGCAGCCAGAAATTTTATCTACTGTCGTACAGTCTAACCAACTTCATACTCTCTACTTGTACTTCTTATTTAGGTTAGGTTAGGTTAGGTTAAGTTAGTTTAGATTTCCATCCTATAAATGGTTTCGTACTTTTGGATGATGTACGATTAAATAAATAAATAAAGATATATGTGTCTGTACTTATCTATGATGTCTTTAGTAAGAGTTGAAATAATTACTAGTGTCTTTTTGCTAGTAATAGATTTATTTCCTAAGATTCTTTTTTAGAGTACTCTTACATTGTAGGGAATTTGCATTTGCATTTAATTATATTTTGTCACAAAGTATGTAGGCTTCGATATTAAACTGGCGAACTCTATTAATCCGTGTGCAATTTGACAAATAAGAACATATATTTTATATTATGACCGTAATTATACAATTGCAAATGCAATTTGTTTATAAATAAAATAACCTGTTATTTAAATCGGCGTCCACTTTATTAAACCTTGTTTGTAGTAACCGAAACCACCAATGCAATTTTAAATTTAATGGAAATGAAACAAATTGGAAATGTATATTTCATTCCGTACGTAGTGACCAGAAATGACCTTTATTTAACTTTATTTATGTGAAAATATTTATATTATTTTCCCGATACAATCTGCAACAGGAAGTAAGTTGTATAAGTCGAAGACCAAAGTAAATCCTAACTACTATATACAGGCAGCTATTGACAGTGTTGTTGACGATATGAATGGATGGTGTAATTGAAATAAACTAATACTAAATGAAAAAAAAACGGTATTTCTAAATTTCAACCCAAGAAAAAATATCTCATTAAATTCGTTACCTCTAAGCGCCACTTCCAAATTCTTAGGAACATATATAGATAGCTCACTGTCATGGGAACCTCAGGGTAATCACGTATGCAACAAATTAAATAAGGCATATTTTGTAATACTGCAACTAAAAGACACTCTAAGTGAGGAGGGACTTATGGATGTTTATTATGCCCTAGCATACTCTCACTTGTCACTAAATATATGTATCTGGGGGAGGTCCAACCAGTTATATAGAATGTTTGTATCACGAAAACGGATTATAAGGCTGACATTTAATCTAAATTATAGAGAAAGTTGCAAAAGCACGTTCATTTCAAAGAAGATCCTAACTGTACCCTGTATCTACATATACAAATGCTTCACATATGCAAAAACAAACTTGCAGGAGTTTAAAACTCTTGATGATAGCCACACTTACAATACGAGACACGGGAGGCTTCTATCGATTCCACGGCACAAAACAACTAAATTTAAAGAATCACTCCACTATAATAGCATAATACTATATAACAGCCTCCCTGAAAACGTCAACAAGTTGCACGTATCCAAATTTAAAATTCAAATAAAAAAATTGCTTTTAGAAAGAGCCTATTATAATATTGAGGAATTTTTAGCTTACCGATTATGATAAAAATTATAATCTAGAGTGTAATGTAATAATGGTTGTTTAGTCGTTATATATTAAATTACCTATTATTTTTAAACAAGTGTAAATTAGACCATTAGAGGCTTTAATATAGTTTAGTCGGCGTGCGATGTCCTACATAAGAACTCGATATACATTTTCATTATCTGTTCCTATTTCTCTTTTGTAAATAATTTTTAACTAACACATTATATAGTTTTAAACAGTTAATAGCTGTTGTGTGATGTCTTATACAATAACTGTGTAGTGTATATTTCGAAAGTGGTATATGTAATCTACATTTAAATCTTTGTTCTCTTTTTATACATGTTTTATACATTATAAACTGCTCTTGTACCTGACTTACCATATGTACATTAACTGTATTCTACATGGTGAATAAATATGTCTATGTCTATGTCTATGTCTATGTCTATGTCTATACCATAGATCTGACCAAAAATATTGAACAGAGCATCGAAAATTGTCAATCAAAACTAAACTTCAACACTATTACCTCCTACAATATTGCCCCTACCAATTCTTAAAGGAAAGAAATTGTCTCATGGCAAAAATAACACCATAAAAATTAGCCATTAAAATACATTTATTTTGTTTAACTAGGATACATATCAGATGGTATTTTATTTATCTAAATTTCATATTTCATCTTAAATTACACATATAATTTTTTCTGCCCATTATACAGGGTATAATCAGTTTCGTGTCATTAAAAAAACTGGTAATGGGGACCGACTAAACCTTTACGACTTTTCCCTCTAGGGGCACTTTGAAAAAACTGACCTAGGTCAACATTTTTAATATACATTTTCTTTTTAATATTAAAGTAGACAATAATTGAGAACCACTGCTTTTTTTGGTCAATGGACTTGTACTTCCCAATTATACAACTTTTAAATTATCATAAAAAAGTTCAAAGTCCTCGCCGGCACACGCGGCGGTCTGAGGTGTCAAAGCAAAGGCCTTGGATCATCGACCGCCTTTGATGGACCACCTCAACCGAACTGAGGCAATTATAAAGGGGTAAATAATTCTTTATCTTTTCCTGCACAACTGCAAGCAAATAATGGCCATAGAAGTTTAAACAGAGCATTTCTTTACATGCGTGTTTTTTTAATTTGAAACAAAATATTGGATTAATGTTTATAATTTAGAAAATTTAAATGTGACTTATTAACATTTGTAACATAAATGAGTGTCCTGGATTAAAAGCTTACCACCTACCTAAATTATTCGAAATCTCTGCATCTGCATCAATACACAGTTCGGTACGTCGAACTAAGGACATACGTACTCCGTTCAACACTAAACTATCAACTAACGTTGTCAATAAAGAAAAATAAAAGAAAAACTTGGTCCAAAATCCAAAAAGGAATACGAAAAGAACGAACAAGTAAGTTGTGTCTGTACGTAATCAAGAATTTAACGACTTGAACGGTAAGTCAATACAATAAATCTTTACTATAAATACAGTGACCCAAAGTTCAAAAATAACAAAAATAACGAACGGGTTGGACGTGTGTATAGTTCTCTCCATATATTTAAAGCACATAAAAAGTGTTGGCGCCTTTGACTTTGCGGTAAAGATAAAAAACCCCGACATTTTTTCTTTGCCTTAAATATATGAAGAGAACTATACATAACTAAACACCGTCAGTAACTAAAATATTGCACAAGGGAGAGTCAGAGTATAGTTTTCTTCAGATCAGATCTACTAAACACTCAGAAAATGTCGACGTCTTTCATCTTTACCGCGTCGCTAACGACCGCCGACATTTTATAGCTATCTACACAAATATTGAGTATCATAGGCAAAGACACGCGCGACGATCTAAACCTACCTCAAGCAGTTCCAGCAGTTCTCAAAAGATTTTATTGAAAATTTGCGAAATTTTTATTTTATTTTTTTTTCTTCTTCAAAACTATGAGCTTTAGACATGGGGTCTAAAGCTATATAAGTTATATAAGATTTTTTTGTTCGTCTTGTCGTTCCCTACCACCAGTTTCTTAATGACATGAAACTAATTACACCCTGTATAGATTTACCGTCCATTCATGGCACAGAATGCAGGTGGTAGGCAGAGATAAAGCTCCTATCTGTTAAAAATATAGGAACAGCAGCCACACAACGTCAGAGTAAAAGTGTGTTTTACCTTTCTATTGGAAATACTTTCCTATCTAAGCAAATAGAATATAATTATTTTATTAAGAGGATGTGGCTTATGTTTCAAGCATACAGGGAAATCAAAACCAAAACCCTGCTGCAAATGTTGTGTCAATCATTAAAATAGTGTGCTGTGAGTGAGTTGGATGCTCCACGATGCACTAGATGTCAGCAGGGGGGAGGGCAGACAGACGACGTATTTGAATACCGTAGACGGCCATTCCCACTAATAGCTCGATTCTGCAAGAAATGCATCCCCATCCTGATGGGTAGAGGCGAAGAAAACCCTTCGCGTTGGGCTGATGTCAGCAAGGAGCTAATAGGAAAAAGCTTTGTCGAGACTATTCGTCTAACATGCAACTACGACAGATGGTGGGATGCCGTCAAACGTGCCATACAGCAATCAGAGGCCAACTAGGATAATTCAGAGATTACGCAACGTCTAGCAAGGCTATAAGAATAAGAAGAATTTTTTAAATTTATTCTAATTCTGTCTAACAACGTTGAAAAGTAACAACTCCTGGAATCTCATTTCAATATTGAAAAGTCTCTTTATTACCAATTATGAAATTAATATCAGTTTCTATCACCAGTGAAGAAATAGAATAATATAACTCATAGCAAACAATGTTGTTTAGTATATATATTTCCAACTAACAGTTTTAAATTCATTGTGATATGATTATTCTCTAAATCTAACACCGCTAGTAATAATGATTTTCGTGTGAACTATGGTCAATATGAGTAAAAATGTAATAAATTAAAAGTAAAAATTTTATTTTGGAGATATTTTGGAAGAGGAAACACGAACTAGTGTGTCTTTTTATCACACGATTTGTTGTACACCTTGACCACACAACTATGGCCAATCTTCGCGCCTAGTGTATAAATTTCAATTGTGTCACGCTGCTCGAAGACCAGCATTTTTACTTAAGGACATAATTCCGAAGTCATATCTCCAAACTGTTTTGCTAAAATATAATTGATGGCGATCAGGTCTGAAAAATGTTGTTTTTGTATCACCCATCAAAACTACAAAAGTAATTAATTACGCTTTAATTTCTTATTTGATAGCTGGTAGTTAATTAGTTTCCGGAAAAGTATTCTTAGGGTTGATAACTTAAAAACCTTTTTGGTATTTTTGCCATCCTCCACTCCAGTAGAAGGACGATTTTCTTTTACTTACTGCTTAATGTTCGTATTTATACAGTGGGGTCAAAACCAGCTAAAGTTGTCAAAAATCAGAAATCGCGTTAAATGCTATATTTGTTTGGAAATTATAGACTAGAGTCATCTGTATAATGTTCCGTTAAAGAAAATACTCCTCTCCTCGCCACAATTATTCTATTAAAACTTTGAGCCTCTCAGTGATTTCAGTGGGGACTAATTCACAATTTCAGAAACTAAGCAATTGGTCTATACTCTTCGTGGACACACACAATCATCTAAATGAACCACGTCATTTAGAATAAAGGGAAATCCAGATAAATGTTCATTTCTATACATAACAGTTTTTAACACCTATCTTCGCTTTAAAATCTCTAATATCGATACCTTATTGCTAATAGGTCGTATCCCACTAAATTGTGAAAATTTAGTTTTTGATGTCTATAGATTCTTCAGATGAGTTCCCACAATTTGATAATATGTAGTAAGCCATTTACTTCAATCTTATCCTACTTCTTAGGGTATTCTAATAAGTCGTAAACAAATCAGCTATTCTTTTATAGTTCTAACATAGCGTATCCTACAGTTTGTCTATGTGCTTGGGAGGTTATGTTACAACCCTGTTTGTTTTTGGATTTATGAAATAATCAGTTTTTTATGCCTCCTGTGAAATTTTACTTTTCTAGGTTGCGTCCTATTAGCAATAAGGTATCGCTATTTATTTAGCAACTCTTATAAATATCCAATTTTATTCATTTTTAAAAAGCCATAACTCCGATAAGAAAAATTGTACATGAGCAATCGAAAACTCATTTTGATGGGGGTAAGTAGTACTAGACGATGCAACCAGCAGATATGAGCAGATATTTCCCAAACATAACCTCAGACACAGTAAAAAATCCATTTTTGATCATGTAGCTTCAAATATCTCAAAATCTTGATACGATGGGTAAATTATGAGCGCACATTCGGATTCTAGGTGAAAAAATACTTTAAAAACACCTGTTGTTTTTTAAACAGCTGAGAACCTTGCAGATCTCTGTAATTTTTAAGATGGTTTCGTGTCAATATACAATATCTAACTGTGGACTCAATTAAAGTATTATAAGTTAACATTAATAATATTTTATTTAAAATATCCTTATTTGATAAAATGTATGGAACGTACAGTCTTCTGAGGCCTCCTGTTATATACTCCTCGTGATATTTTTTACTTATTTGTCATCGCCATTTTTGTTTTAGTATAAAAAACTTTTGTGAACATAGAATATAATAACAAAATATGTTGTAGAACGATGTTGTGTACTTTAAATTAAAGGATTTTAATACATGTTTATGAGTTTCATTTTCCCTTGCTTGTTCTTGAAGTAATTATAAAATGTAGTATAGTACTCAGTAATTGAATTACTGTTTAGAGTAAGTAGTTGGTAACTGTAATTAACTTTGTTTTCGAAGTAGTTTGTCTAGCTTTGTGTAGTTCTAAAATAAAAATCATCGCAAGTTAAGAATGTAGCTTTTAATGAAAGAACCACATTTATAAAAAAGAAGTACATTTAGGCAAACATCCTCGATATCGAGTCGTGATTTTCTCCATACCTACCTAAAATTTTAGAGCCCCTACTTACATTATTATTAACGTGAGAAACAAAATTATCACAAATACACATCCGCTAAATACATGTTAATAATATTACATTACTTCATACAGACGTTATACAATAAAGATTATAACTTTATTTTAATTGATAGTAGACACTTTGAAACGTTATTTCCCTGCTTATAATCACTAAAAAAATATGTTACTTTAATTATAAACAAAAGAAAGAATATTAACGACTATCATGAAGTATATAGGTCTCAGTATTAGATAAAAGAGAAAAGAAAATAATCAATATAACCACAATTCGTTTAAATTAATTAATTCTGATATTTTACCCAAAAAAAGAAATAGATGATTAAGTATTATTACATTTTCTCTTAAGGAGGTTGGGGCGTTACAGTCCCAACCAAAAGTTAGTCGAATTCTAAATCGGAACTTTTCCATAATAAATGATTACAAAAGGTTATGTCGATGATTCCAATAATTGTTGTCATAAAGGCATAAATAAATCATTTTTTACTATTAATTAATTATTTAAATAGATTTAATTATTTTACTTAATGAACTGACTTTTGGATGTTTTCTCCAAACTTGTTTAAAAAATGATAAATTTATGTGTATTTTACAAATTTGTTTCAGTAAATAATATTTAAAAAAATGTGAAGCAGTAAAAATTAAAATTAAATCATTAAATAATTGAAAAATCAGTTAAAAATCATTAACCTAAAGAGAAATTTGACAATTGACAAATGTTTAATCATTTTTTTTATTTATTACAAGTCTCCTAATTAAATTGGAAACAGTATTAAAATATGCAGAAGATATCAATGCTTTACATAGTTAGTTTTCGGAACTGCTGACATTATTTGGTTATTTGCTATATATTAAATTGAAGGAACCGTTACTCTGTGATAGTTAATTATTTTGCACAAATAACTAAATAAAATACACTACTATGTTTTCTACCACCCATGTGTTAGAAAATATAGCAGTGTGTTTTATTTAGTTATTTGTGTTAAAATGTACCGTTTTCATGCTGGGTTAACATATTTCCCATAAGACTACATGTAAAAGTTTTTTTAAATTTTTAACTTAATAAATTTCCTAATGACTTTGGATTTTTTACAGAAAATTAAGTCATAAAAGTCTATTTAAAAACTTTATTTCAGATTTTTTCATTATTTTCGTCTAAGGCCTCAACCTCCTTAAGTATCAGAGAATATTAAAATAAAGTTTCTACATTACAATACTTTTAATTTAATATGATTGTCTCCTTGTTGGTAATTATAAGTAATAAATTTGAAATTTGTTTTACATGATATCGGTGAGCCTAATAAAAATAAATAAATGCCAGTTATTTCGAATTTGATTACTTTTTCACGAGCTTTTTCATTTATTATTTTTTATAATTATTTTTATTTTAGCTGAACATATTTCTTTGTATTCTACAAATTACTAACCATTTTCCTTTTAAACTGCATTGCTCAAATTTTTATCACTAATAATAATTAAATATTTTCATGAAACTTTAAAATATTCTTGTGAAACGTTTTCAGCGCTCTGCTAATAAGCCTAATATAATTGGTTTATTTAATGGTAAACAAAAATTGTGTAATCTGGCGAACATTTTTGTGTTAGATTTTAATAATTATTATTATATTTTTAAAGTTTATCTTAATTTATTATAAATCAAATTAATTATTTTCTCCAATGACTCTTTTAAATGTTATTATATTGTTTCTTAAGTAACATGTATTATTAAAAGAAAGTTTTGACATTACAAGACTCTTAATTTAATATTTTCTCCTGGATTGTAATCAAATGTAATAGAATTATAATTACAGTAACAGTGCAAATTTCAAATTTTTGAACGTGAAATCAGTGAAAAATACTAGAAATAATTTTTATTTTTAAATTCAAATTTCAAATTTTATTTTTTCATATAGTTTCTATTTATTAAGCTGACCACATTTATTTACGCCCTATAAATCACTATTTTATTTTTAAAATTGCTGAGTCTTATCACGAATAATTAAATGTTTTAATGAAACGCTTTTGGAAATTTTAGTAAAATGTTTTTACCGCTCTCCCGATAATTTTAGTAGCTTATATATTTTATTTAATATTAAAGACAAGTTTAGTAGCCTCTTGAAAATGTCGTTGTATTTGTATTTGCTAAATTTAAAAACTTTTTTTTGCTTTTTTAAACTTTATTCTAATTAAATTAATAATTTTTTCTAATGACACTCAAGTTTTAAATTCATGTAACGGTATAAACAGATTTCTGCCGCATTAATATACTTTAAAAAACTTACCGTACCTTTAATAATTACGAAATTCCATAAACAAATTTTTCATCATCTTAAAACCAAAATTACTCAGTTCATTACAAAAAGTACATTGTCAGTGTACGCAGCACTAACATTATCCAGGTCGAGCGACATTAAATTAAATTTCAATTATTTCGCAAAGTCAAACAAGTACGAAAGCGCTCGAAACGCAACCACGATGTTTAAGAGCTTCGCCGAGAGATGTCGCGACGCCTCCTCGCGTCGGGACGTCAAAATCCTAACTGCCGCATCGCCCGGGCTGGTCCAGGATGCTGAGTACGAACATCCTTTAGTCCTTACGCTTGCGCACACCATCAATCGATATTATTAAAAGCTATAGCAAACCATACTCTTCTCCATCCACATTCACTCAGATGAACTTTGGACTTTTTCTAAGTACATTACTTGTAAAATCCTACTTGACCGTACGTGCTCAACTATCCTTTATGTTACGCAAGTTGAGAGTTTAGTAGGCCTTCTTGGATTTTTTTGAGGTTAAGAGGACAGGGCCGGATTTCCGTCAGCGGTAAATTTAAAATGAACATTTTTAAAAACTTTTTAAGATTCTACAATAATTAAAACGTCTAGCAGTTGTAGATGTTTGAGTATTTTCGACTATTATATTTTTACTGGTTCCTCTTACAATAAAAAAAATTGGTTCTATGAAATTATAATCTTCAATAATATGATGTGGAGTTATTAATATGTCGATTTAGGTAAAATTTTGGAAAATATGTTCTATATGGATGGTAACAACTACAAAAAAATTTAATTCAAAATATTTACCTAAAGGGCAAAAAAACCACACATTATTGAAAGTTTTGCGATCCCACAAAAATAAACCAGTAAGTAAGTCATGGAAAAACATTGTTTTTTTGAAACGTTAAGCTTTTAAAAGTTCCTTGGCCAAAATTATTTTTGTTTATTTTAACAATTCTTCTGCGTATTTCTTTTTTTTTTATTTGTTTAAATTTGTTACAAATTTTTCATAACTAAATAAAATAATATTGTTAAAGAATACTTAAAGAACCAACAATTCAAAAAATGAATAAAGATGAATGTCCGCTAATGTTCATTTAAGCTATTTGTATACAAGTTCTTTTATTCTACTCTACACGTAAAAGTCCACTGGTGTCAAATTTGGGAACCTTGAGAGCCACAGAAGCTGACAGACTGTCTTTGACAATCGCGCGCAATCAACGTGTGTACAATCAGTTATACTGATGTTTAAATTTGGAGGCGATACAATTCAAAATAAGTTTTACTCTTTTATTGACTATAGATGGCGGTCTCGGATGATTAGGGGTCGAGCTTGAGCTCTTTGCCCCAAAATAAGTTTTAATTAATGTCGCTTAACATACTTGGAAGTTCAGTTCATCATTGTCCTTCTCTTTCGGATTTAATATAGAGCGGACATGTTTTATTTAAATGTAGGGCCAGCACAGGTGAAGTAGAATTTAATCTTTTTAGCGCTATGAGAATAAAATATATTTTTTGCAAATATAAATAATAATTGTGCTCTTATTGATACTCTTATTTAGCAATGTCAAATAATGGCAGTAAAGTAATATTTCTTTTAAAAAATTCTATAAAAATGACGAACTTTTCGAAAGACTTATATGGCAAAATTAAAACAAAACAAATAAGGCAGTTATTACATTCTCCGTGTTCTTTCCAGGAGGAACATTTCTAATAATTATTTGTTTCGCAACTATCGCCAAGTTCTTTTTCTTAACTAAACGTGCCTTGCTAAATTTTTCTGAACAGTAATATGTACAATATCAACTTTGATGATAAATTTTCAAGAAAATTATATTAGGGATTTTTTTTAAAGATTACCACCATCTCATAGGGCATCCTTTAAAACCCCTTTGTGCCAAATTTTGTTAAAATATCTCTAGTAGTTTTAGAGATATAAACAGGTACATATGACGTTTTATCAAGAATTAATGGCTTTTAACTCGGAACGAGGTGAATTTAGAAATAAAGTTATTTTACATTTTTTGCTACAAATTTGAAGTAATAATCAAAAATATCTTCGTACTCGCCAAAAACGCTAAGCAATTTCTGCCCATTTATACGGGCCCTATACAGTTTACTTGTTTTAAATCTAGTCACCTTTGAAATCGTAAACAAAATTATTATCATGACAGAGTAATGGCAACCTTTGTAGTTTACTTGTGTCATTATTTGTTGTTTAAATCATTATTCAGTTTCTTATTTAAAATGGAATATCTTTCTATAGCTGATAAAGTCGAATTAATTCGGATGGTGGGTGAAAATATAATTTCATATCGGAGAGCAGCCAGAATTTTCAAAGCAAGACATCCAGATCAAAGAAATCCCGTAGCAGCAAAAACTGTATGTAGTATTAACAGACTTTTTAATGAGACTGCTTGTATTAAGAAGCATAGACAAAAAAATTATCAAATATTAAATAGTAGATATGCTGACGATCCACGAATCATAGCTGCATTCAGAAATAACGCAACATCTAGTATTTGCTCAGTTGCTTGCATTTTAAACGTTAGTAAAAATAAAGTTTGGCGTTGTCTAAGAAGAAACAGACTAATAGCTTTCAAGCCGAAATTTGTACATACTCTAAAAGGTGGTGATGAGGAAAGAAGGCTAGAATATTGTTTGTTGTTACAAGGGGAATATTTGAATGACCAAAATTTTATTAAAAACATCATCTTCACTGACGAAGCCACATTTTCAAGTAATAGGGTTGTGTCGTCACAGAACGAACACTCGTTATTGGACAGCAGAAAATCCGCTGGGTAATACATTATAAGGACCAATACGTAGCCAAAGTTAATGTCTGTGTGGAAAATTAAAATGAAACTTTTCTCAACCTCTTAAATAATTATCTTGGTGGATTTTTAATGGACCTTCCACTGTTGCAAATGGTAAATTTAATTTTCCAGTTATATGGGGCACCGGCTCACAATTCAATTGTTGTTAGAAATTGGCTAAACCTTAATTTTCCTCAAATGTGGATTGGAAGGAACAGTCCATTACATGAGTGGCCCCGAGGGCCCTAGATATCACGCCAATGGACTTTAATTTTTGGGGAGTAATTAAAAACCGTATTTACAAAACCCGCCCGAGAAACAGACAAGAATTACGTGAGATTACAGAAGCTTGTCAAGAGGTGACACCAGTAGAATTACGTAGAGTTCTGAATCATAAAAGAAAAATAGTAGAAAAGAGTATTAGATTAAATGGTGGCTTAGTAGAAATAAACATTTAGTAATGTTATTAAATATTTATTTAAATCATTTTGCTATTAACAATATAAATATGTATTTTTTTGTTTAGTTTATGTATTACATATGATATTGATTAACTAAATAATAGAACACTCAATTAAAAACATATCTTTAGTGCTAAAAATTTAAGAAGTTTTATTTTATTTTATTTAAAACCGTTTTAATATTCTGATCAATTTCTTAATGCGCTGACCCACTTTGTTGGAATTAGCGTAATCCATTGCATAACCTAAAGGCCATTCATATGTACCTGTTTATACCTCTAAAACTACTAGAGATATTTTAACAAAATTTTTCACAAAGGGGTTTTAAAGGATGCCCTATGAGATGGTGGTAATCTTAAAAAAAAATCCCTAACACAATTTACCTGAAAATTTACCCCATTTTTACCCCTTTAGTCCGCACGTCTATGGAATAAATTAAATAGGTATATGCGCTTTTAGTTACCTTCAAGAGGTTGTATTGTATTGAAAGCCGCTGCCTTAGGAGTAACTGCTTCCACAGAAAGATTTTCTATCCAAGTCTCTTTAAACCAAAACATCGTGATACTAGTTGATACTATATTTGCACTCTAGTAAGTGGAAATAATTGAAAATTGAATTTTGATAATAAAATATTTAAAATCGTCTGCTCCATGGTGGTAATGAAGGTGGCCTGTTTCCAAAAATGCATGTAAAATACACACACAAAAACACGATTGCACTCCACTATGTCGATGTAAACATAAAAAGAAAATTGTACATAGAACATCAAGATATAATCTGAAGTATTAAACTTCAGATATTCTTTGACATAGGAATTAAATGAAACATCGACATTGTAGCGCTTTTTCCATTCGGCAATCATTAAAGCTTTAAGATTATCTTCTAAGCTCCCTATCGTAAAAGTTAATTTGTATTTACTAAAAAGGTGTTTTATCGCAGCTATAAATAGAACTATAGGCGCCATCTATTGTACCTCCTTGATAGAAACCGAAATTACACATTGTGAGCGGCTTAGACTTAATCGTACATTTTCTCTCTAAAATAGGTTCTTCAAATCTCTTATGAATACTGCAATTTACAGTATTATCAAAATTAAATGTATTTTAACAGCGACAACTGTTTACACGAGAGCATTTTTAAATCGTAGCTGTGCCACAGGTTAACTGCTATTATACGTACAATTTTCTCTTATTCTTTTTCTTTAGCTAAACTTTCTAAGAGGTTTATTAAGGTTTCCATTGCAAATCTAAAGTAGCTTATGGATCAATTTCATTTCACATGTTTCTTCTACTTATTCACAGCATTTCTACAGACTGTTTTAGTTGGCCTCCTCTTGCCGCATAGTACGTTCGACAGACTCCGTGTTAGACGCGTGGCATCGACAAAACGTATTCCCATCAGCAATTTGGAGCTATCAGCCTAATGTTTTGGAATTCGTACTCTTCATCTCTTACCTGGACTACCCACCATTAATGTTGTTATTTTTCGGTTGATCTGTCCAAAAATTGAGAAAATTTGGGAGGACACGATACTGAAAAATCGCTTTGGGGATGTTCTTCTAGAAGAAATGAAGAATTTCATTGTTTATGTGCAAAATGATCAAAAATCAACTTCCATCTCTTCGTTCTGACGTAAAAATGTGTTTAATATATTTCTTAAATATTTTGTAGTAGGATATATAAGAAAATATTAATCGCTACAAAGGATAGTTGTATAAAATTAATAGTGCCCAACCCGTCAAAACACCTTTAAATAAATAGATATAGATATTTTCTTCAACCAAATTACATAGAGCAACATTTTTGGCAAGTCAAAAGAAAAACAATATAATATAACTATCTATAGAATTATCGAATGCATACTGGAAGGCATGCAGTTGTCAACACATTAGAATAAAGAAAAGACAAGTAGGTAGCTACAAGAACAATTTACAACAAACAATTTGTAAAAACTCAAACAATTATCAATTTGTAAAATTGTGATGAGGGTAAGCATTTCTCAGTATATAAATATTGAATTAATTAATAGGGGATGTAATTTCAAATGGGGCTTCCTCAACTGAATAAAAATAATGCATAAACAAATGCTTTTTGACTATCCCCTTAAATTTATTTAGAGTAGACAAAGATTTTAAATAGTTACCTAGTAGATAATTGAACAATTTAAAATCGAAATAATTTATTGTTTTCGAAAGTTGAAAGCGTGGTATTCGTAGATCGTTTTCGTTTCTAGTACCATGGTTATGAACTTCAGCATTTGTTGTAAATTAGATCTTATATTTATAAAGCTCTAGTAACGTGACATAAACATATAAAGACGAAAGAGGCAATATTTTGAGATGTTTTAAAATAGACTTGCAGTGGTCTCTGAAGTCAACGCCGGCTGACTATTCTGACGTTTTTGTATTTGGAAGATTTTATCTGCGTAAGAAGAGTTACCCCACAGATATGTATGATAACTAATATATGAATGGAATAGCGCAAAATAGGTCAATCTCAGAGTCTCCTATTTATTAATGTTCTTGGTGGATTACGTTTAACAAATACCGATCTCGGTAGTTTCTGACCTAGTTGTGTTACGTGAGAAGACCAATTTAGTCTGTCGTTAATGGTGATACCGAGCAGTTTTGCTCTATTTCCTTTAATTACATTATGACTGGTAGAAAAGGCTAGATTTTGAGTTTTTTCTTCATTGAGTTTTAAATTATTAGATGTAAACCAATGTTTGGCTTGAGAAATAGTGTCGGCAATTTTCAGCATGAGATCGTTCATGTCTGGACTTGACTTTATTATGGTTGTATCATCAGTAAATGCAACACAGGTGTTAGGGAACATGTTATGGAATAAGTCATTGACATACATAATAAGCAACAGGGGCCCTAAAACTGAACCTTCGGTTACTCCGTGTATAAGTGACCTATAATCGGATAAATTATTTTTTATAGATACGGGTTGTTTTCTATTCGACAAATAGATCTAAATAATGTTAGAAACAATGTTACAAGGTGCAAATGTCCGGTCTATACAAAATCATACAGAGCTTGGGAGTGAAAAATTCGTGAGTATTCAAATAGTCACTGGCGCTTAGATTATACAGGGTGGCTTATGGAAAAAAGACGTGAATAAAAATGGCAAAGGTGATAATTCCACATTTAGACAAAATCCTGTTATAGTTTGTGGACCTCTTTCTTTTTCCTCCTCCTCCTCTTCTTCTTCTTCCTCTTCTTATTCGCAACGCTCTTTCAGTTGTGATACTGGTCTTGAACCCAGAAAGCGAACAAAAAATTTGAAAAATTAGGGAATGTTAATTTGTCCCAAACTGCACTAAAATTTGACTTGGCACTGTCTTCCGTCGAAATTTCATAAGGAAATGTGTTTTGAAATTTCACTGAAAAGTGCCTGAAAATATTTATCGAAATTACACAAAAAATTGGCCGACCCACTACAGCTTACATAGCACAGTGTAGGAAAGCAAAATTTCCTACACCCAAAAAATCCTGTAAGCCTCGTATAAGTTATTTGAAGCAATCAAAAGTGCATAATCTTGACCAATGATAACATTGCCAATTAGGATTTAAGGCAGACCAAACCAAATTCAAAGAAGTGAAAATCGCGGTGAGTCCTATATTTTCTCCAAATCTAACTCAAATTTTAGAAAAATAGGTAGTCTTAATCTTTTTGTGCTAGTCGTTTGTTACATTATTCTTGCCGTTCTACGAGATTATGAAACCTCAAGAGACGTGGCTCACTTGACATGGGTACTATGGGTAGTGCTCTCTGCTCTACGTTATTTTATATCCAATTTGCTAGACAGGCGTGAATATTTTATTTTAGTATGAAATCAATAAATAAAAATATTTTTGAACTCAACCTTTTTTCTGACTACTTCATCTAAGATTAACGAACTGCGTGCGATTCTGTGGCGTGCATAGGCAATTATGCTTTAGAGAACGACTTCTATTCTCTGTATTAGTGCTCACAGAGTCTATCAAAGATTAACTCTAACAAGTGTTACTCATCTTTGGGAAATATATGCGAGGTGCATGAATCCTCCCTGAGAGAGGAGAAATCCTCAGATCATAGCGAAGGACACCTATGACGCCTTCTTTGATTTTTTGGCGTGTCTTTCAGACACGGAGTCACAGCTGGAGTGTACATATTACTTTATTTGGCCTCCCTTTGCTGTATGTCAAGTCTGATAGCATCACGTCACCTGTCTCGGTTGCCTGTTACCAAGAGCCCATACATTTCTTTATATTTCGCATCTCTTTATATTTTTTTATATAGAAATCAGCCAGGCACACGTCAGTGGAGTTTCCAAAGTTAAAAACGATTATGTGAATTTCTTATTACTACCTTTGTTTACCGAAGCAGCTTGTTTCATCCCAGGCTCGTGCTATGGTTCCACAAACACCAAACCTCTTGAAAACAACATGAGGATGATCGAGGGATGATTAAAAGTAAAGTACAACTTAGGACATACTTTCATTTAGTTGCACTTAGTTGTACCTAGTTCTAATCTTCTCCGGATGAGACTAATATGGTTAACGAAATGCGCGAGTTTTGATGTTTATGGAAACTTCGTCTTTATTGTCACCGGAAGTTCTACCCAATACAAGAAGACTGATCAGTGAAAATTATTATATAGTCATGTTATTAAAAAATAGTTTTTAATAATATGATATTGATTGTTGGCAAAATTCCTCTGTGTTCAACAAATTACTTTGTATATTTGTATTAAAAATAAATCAAAATGAGACGTCATTATTATGGAACATCCAAGATAATACGATCTCCGGCATAAGAAAGGTTTTCCATATTTTATTTCGCACAAGTTCAGAACTCTATAGGTACAGAACGATTTTCCGGAATACTTTCTCTTGCTTATACACATTTTTGCGTCACAAAGAGAAATTATTGGATGTATTGCTATTACAGAATTTCAAGTTCTTACTGCCTAATAAAAGAAAAAAGTTATTCAACATCAAGAGGCTCGACTCAAAATCTTTCATATACAGAACATGATTAATCAAAAATATATTTAACCAACTATTTTTAAATACTGACTCAAAAGAGTTGGACGGTTACCTACTTGCGTTTTCTGATTTTCTTTTGGTGGTCGAACACTTTCGTTTAATTTTGCTTCAGGCTTCAAATAATTTTCGGATTATTTAGAATAAATAAATTTAGTGGAAAATTAAAATCATCCACGTTTGCTACGAAACGATTAGGAAATAAATGTTATTTATTTTGAATAAAATATTTATTCTGAAGGTAAAGAGAAACTTTCATTACAGAACATTTATTTCGGACGGAACCAATGTAAACTATTATATTTTACAACTGAAGTCTAAAATAATATATAAATATATAAAGTAATTTTGTGGAAAATTTTAGAAACTTAAAAAAAAACAAAAATATTAATTTAAATCTCTGCACTTTTATCTTTCTTCTTCTTTTTTCTAACATCTTTTAGTTCAGCTTTTCTAACATCCGTTCTTAGTTTTATGAACTTTTACTCACCATAGTCTAAGGAGCTGCGAGGGTACAAGTGTTCAACTGGGTATTGTCAAATAAGTAAATGGAATGAATGTCGTCCCCAAGTTCTTCAGTTTGGCAGAAACTGATATCATCAGCATCTTTTGGTGGCATTGAGTGAGCTACTAGTTCCTAGTCAATTATTTCTTAACAGAATTCTAAATTTTGTAGCTACCGTCATTCGTTTCTATAATATTTGATCAACAAATTCTCCATACTATGCTTTCCAAGGATTTACAACTTTTCCCAATCTCATAGTATAAGGATTCAATCATCGCTGTTTTTACTCTTTGAAGATGGACTCTAATTAACATGCCACCATAGTAAGTTTCGGCCATTTTTCTTGCCACTTTCAGTAAAAATTCTGGCAATACTTCATTTAATTTTTGATGTCATTCAGTTGGCGCGACGTATGCCGGTTATAATAGGATATAAGTGTGGTTTGCAAATGTTTTGGCATTTATTAAGACTTCTTCATTCAGTAATGCCGTTGTCTCAAACTGCTGTATGCTTTAATTGTCAGATCCAATTTAGAATAAGGGTGTAATTAGTTTCATGGTAATGGGAAGCAGCTAGACAAACAAAAATCCTACATGACTTTGGATTTTTTTATTAAATATGATTGTACAAAATAGATTATTCGTTTTTAATATTAGTATTTGTTTGTATAAATATAGGATCAAGATTTTTTATTACAATTTTTGGAGAAAATATAAAGATTTATTTTCCAATGCAATATCGTTCTCCATTTAACTTTGTCGGTCCGGATCTGACTAGATTGTGGACCAACTAAAAATTGCACTCATTGACTATTCACGAGTCAAAATGATAAGCTTCGCCGCTGGTTCTTCCACAAGTAATGTATTTTCAAACGGAATATAAATAGGAAACATGTTTACGTCATTTTAAAGGAATTTCTATGCGAGAGGTTCGTAAATATCACCTTTATGCTAAGAAGAAAAACTATAAACAAGTCACAAATGACGTTTTTGTTTTCTCCGCTTAAGGAACTATAAATATTCGAGTAGTTAATTTAGGAACAATAAAAAGGCTGTTAAGAAAATATTGTACCATCAAATGAATGTACACAGAAGTTTTTCTCATCTCAAAACAAGGTATCATACTGAAAGGTCAAGTATTCAATTTATCGTTGAATAGAAAGTAATTTTCCTAGAGTAAACACAAAAGCCGGATACGCTTCTTTCAATCTTTGAACTTTTTTAATGAGTTATATTTTATATGAAAACTTTTATCATAAGTGCTCCTTTAAATATATATTTATCGATGATGAAGCTTCTCGGGCTAATGGAAAGCGTAAAAGCACTAATGAAAGCTTTAATAAATGTAATATAAGATAATACTGATTATTAGATTTGCTTTTACATTTTAGACCTGTCGAGATTTACGTAATATCAAAGAAGTTGTAAATTATATATAATACCAAATTCAGGCATAATTATTATCTCTTTTTTCAAATTTATCAGTTTTGGCACTAATAGAAATTATTGGTGAACCTAAAAGTACACACCCCTCAAGTTGTTTTAATTTATGTCTATAGCATTAGTTCATTGGCAATCTTACTACATACGATTTTCTCAAAAACCACTAATCCCGCCCTTGCAATGGCAGGGAACCTTTTTTAATATCGGATTCGTAATCAGCGTCCAAAGATACATAGGAAAGACTAGTTTTTATTACGTTTCTGTGTGGGACATCCCTCATGTACATATTTACCAACGTGTTCGCATGATGGTGCTAGGAAGAAATTTCCAAGAATTAACTTCTGACATGTCATTTTAAATATTTTTTGACATGCTAAATTCGAATTTCGATTGCTGCTGAAATGGAATTTAACATTACACCTTCAAGCAATAAACGATTAATATTTGGCCCTTTTTAGTCCTTTGTTGCCCTATGGAGAGCGGAGTGCCCTTTTTTAATATCGGATTCGAGTTCAACGTTAAAGACCACTACCTAAGGAATCACTACTTCCACATCCAGATTTTTCCTTCAAGTCACTTTAGAGGAAACATTTTTACTACATTTTTGCACTCTAGTATATGGAAATTATTGGTCATGGAATTTTAATAATATTATGTCATAGAAAAGTTTGAGGCGTTGGTTTCTACCATATACGTTAAAAATGAAATTTCTAGTTTACCCTACTTATTTTCCCCTATTTACAACCTACCACCTCCCACCCCTTCAATGGAATCATCATAATCAGATGTCAATACAATACATACGTGTACTAACTTTCAAATTAATATCTCAATTTTATGTCATCAATCCCATTAATAATGGAGCGGAGGTGGTAGGGTTTGTAAAATATTAGAAATAAATCTGAGGCCTTGGTTTCCAGTATATACACCAAATCCAAAATTTCTGTACTTTTACCAGCTTACTTTACTTATGTTCCCATATTTACCCCCTATTTAACTTCCAACCCTTCAGCGGAATCATCTCAAAATATAATCTAGTTCCAGATGTCGTTATACTACATACGTGTACCAAATTTCAAGTGAATATCTCAATTTTATTTCATCGAACCCTTTGATAATGAAGTAGAGGTGGTGGGGGTTGAAAAATCTTATAAGTAATCTGAGACCTTGGCTTCTAATACATGCCCCAAATTTTAAGTTTCTGTACTCTTACCAGCTTGCTTTACTTATTTTCCCCTATTTACCCCTATTTAACCTCCAACCCTTCAACGGAATCATCTCAGAATATAATCTAGTTCCAGATGTTATAATACATACGTGTACCAAATTTCAAATGAATATCCCAATTTTATTTTATCAACCCCTTTAATAATGGAGTAGGGGTGTGGGGGGGTTGACAAATATTATTTAAAAAATTGATGGTTTGGCTTCTAGTACATATACCGAATTTCAAGTTACCTATTTACCCCTATTTAACCCCGAACCATTCAACGGAATCATCTCAATATATAATCTAGTTCCAGATCTCGTTATAATACATACGTGTACCAAATTTCAAGCGAATATCTCAATTTTATTTTACCAACCCCTTCAATAATAGAGTAGGGGTAGTGGGGGGTTGAAAAATATTATGAAAAAATCTGAAGCCTAGACTTCTAGTACATACAACGAATTTCAAGTGTCTGTACTCTTACCAGCTGCCTTAGATGTGAACTAATGACAGTATCTGGGAACTGAGCAAGCAGGCAAGAACATAAAAAGTTTCTTGATCCTAGAATGAGACAGGGGAAAACAATCGAGAGAGGAGAGAAATCAAAAACGAGCTGAGGCAGTGCCTTTTCAGAACATACTGAATGAAAAAAGAAAAATTTAATAGAAAAAATAAAGAAAAGTAATCCAAGAAGTAAAGTCTAGATTAATAATCTAGTTATTAGACAAAAAGAGTAACTTACCCTGTAGTATTTAACAAGCAAAATATCAGCAAATATCCAAGGACGACACTGATGTTCAACCGACACGAAAAGTAAAAAAATTGAAGCAATTGGTAAGTAACTTAAAAACAATAACAAATTTGAGTGACAAACAATAATTAATAATTAAGATTTTCCATATTATTATGCAAATAACCATAGCTTTTATCATATTGTCGCGTATTTTCACCCCTGAAACCACCTTTCAGAATCTGTGTATCAATCTCCACTTTCTGGGGGGGTGTGTGTAATGCATAACAGTATTGTAATTAGATTAAATAATTAGCTGAAAATAGGGAATTAGGGACACACATTTAAGTTGTTAACAATTCTAATGACATTTAATTAAATATTTCGAAAATAAACATCTTATAAAAATTTCAAATAAAATTTGTTTCATTCACAAGCTCAGAGAATAGATTAGGCAACTAACAATGCAGCATTGAACTGACAAAAGTGGCAATTCAGTTGCGTAACAAAATAAGAGTTTTTCATTTTTTATAAAAAAAGCATTAGAAGACTCATAAAACATCTAAATCTAAAAAAAAACGATTACAAGCAAAATTTTAAAAGCAACTTACAACAAACCCCGAGATAAGAGCTGGACCAAGCTAATCAAAGAAAAAGAGGCTAAATTTATAAAAGAAAGCAGTATTACGCCCATTCCTAGGAGCTGAGTAAATATAAAACAAAGTAAGCAAAGGCAATTTGCTATATTTATCAAAATAGGGGACAAGGTAGTGTGTAGTGATAGTACGTAAAAACCTGAGATCAATCCATGGGCCTCTTTTTGAGTTAGAGCGAGCTGGATTATTTTTGCCCAGACTTCATTGAGAAAAAATAATATTTGAATATTTTGCAAACAGCAGTGTATGAACTCCATCTAATATTTAATATGAAAAGGAACAAATTACTTATACATTACGTGCACTGATGGTCTACTTCTGACCAAGCAAGCACATTGCATATGTCAACCAATGGCATCATTCTGAAATTATAAAAATTAATTTTTATCTGAAAGACTAATGTCCTAACTAGTCCTAACTAACAACTGATTGCTTCACAAATCATATCATATATGCTATAGCCTGGTGATCACCTCGAGGGTTTTACTTCTGGTTTATAAACTAGAAGTAAAACCCTCGAGGTGGTGAAAGTTTTTCCATGTTGTTGGCTCTAACGGATATTTCACTGAGGCAAGACCTGTCTTTGACTTTAATTCTAATTTGTCGTTGTTGCTGATTTATCGCATAGGATGTTACAAAATTTCGTAAAAAGAAGGCTTTAATTGTTGCCCTCGATATTCATAGAAAATTAAGTGGTTGATAAAATTCACTTGCATAATAACATTCTCAAGTAATCCACCCACAAGTCAAAAAAGGTCATCCAAATTGGGCAAATATTTAAAAACGTTTCATAATATTCTGCGTACCAGTTCATACTTTGAGCAAGGTATGTTATCAAAGACATATTGAACAACATTAGAAATTTAAGTTTTTCCATTTTGAGATGTGTATATATGCGCATATGTTCCTTGAATCTTGTTTTAATTGAACGTACCGTTTGTCCAACATAATTCACATTATAAATATTGCAACTAATTTTGTAAATTGTTTTATTTTTATTTAATTTCATCGTTTGGGTTGCGTGAAAATTGTAACTTATTTCCCGCTTGTTAAACAGTAACTGTCATGAGTTTTAAAAATCCAGCTTAGGCCATGGGTGAAGAGGGATCATATGGAATTAACATGAATTTTGAATTCCCTTCAGTTTGATAAGTCGAAGTTCCTACTCACACCAGGATATGTAACTGTTGGTTGATTCCTAGAGACATTTGACTAAGTACATTTAGGAGAACATACACCCTTATTTTGTTGTAACTTGAACAAAAAAACATTGCAATACAATTTTTAAAAAAACTTGTTACGAATATGTGCAGAAAACATTTTCATTTTCTATTCTCAACTAGTTTGAAACGTGCTAAATTACACTGAATACTTGAAATTGTATTTCCAGGCAATATCTGTACTACATTCAGTTACAACGTAACAACGTATAGAAGAAGATTACCGGATTTATAAGTTGCCCGTAACACTAAATTTACGTCGACAAAATGGGATATACTACGGTGGGTATGCATGGCAGCTTGTCATTTACATACAGCGTACATATCGACTACCCAAAGTATTAAATAGGGCCTTATCCATCCTAATGGAATTGAATTGCTTGGACCGCTATAATGATTAAAGTCTATCAAAACACGAATTTGCATGTTTTAAAGTGCCGCTGGCAAATGGCAGATCAACTAACTCATATGGGAGGATTTATTTTAATTTTGTTGGTAATGTACAATATTTCGGGGATAAATCCGACTGATTAAAAAAGGAGAGGGAAGCTTATAATGCTAACAATAATAATAGTACAAGCTCTATACGCAGCGAAAAAAAATTATAGTTAACTTATCTGATATGCAGCGCCTAGCTTAAGCTATCCTACTCAATTCTAGAAAATTAATGACAGTTGAGTTTAAGATATTCTCGTATTCAGATATACCACTAAAGTAGTTTCAAAACAAAAAGCACTTAAGCACGACACTTGAATATTCGACAAACATTTCGCCAACCACGTAGGTATCATCGGGAGAAGATTAAAATTGTTTTAGTCATCTTATACCTCTGTTATATCGAAGTGTGTAAGTGGAACTACTCCACAGGCAGGTGTCGCATCGAAAGTTTCAGCCCCCTCCAAAAATGCCTTTAATTCAAAACAACTTTTTTTAAGAAGGCATCTGATCTTGAATAAAAAAGAAATGCTCTGATCGTGCACCTAACAGGCAATCACGTGTAGATGGCGTGATGCTTTTGCACGTGCTATACAGTAAAGGAAGACTAACTAGAACATTACATGTATCACAAGACGCCTGCCAAGACGATGCGAATAAGAAGAAGCACTATGATTAGCCAACTTAAAGTGTACAATTAAATATAATATTAATAATATTATGTTTTCTTTATTGAATTGAATGTATTGTTGTTATTTTTTCAGAATATCCGTTGCCGGACAGGCCTTTCGTGCTTTCCAAGCGATGCCACATGGTAGCCGTGCCGGCGATAATTACAGCCACTCCCACGACCTGTGGGGTTAGTAACGGTAAATTCCAGAATCGTGTGCCGTAAGTACACGAAGGGACCGCCTTCTCCATTTGGCATGCCATCCATTCGGCTGATTTTTGACAGGCCGGCATGGTCTTCATTTCTGAGAGTAGCGTAGGCCTAATACCTCCGAGTACACCGATTATTAGGACGACCGAATAGCCTGAATGCAATACTTGGAGCTCGTGACGGAGATTATGGTTTCTGGTCCGTTCTTCCTCCTCTTTCAAAGCGATGTTTGGCTAGGCAGGTGCCGAGAACTAGATCACAAACATCACCTTGTTGGCTTGAATTAGCCTGACTGTCGGCAACGAGAAGTTGCAATAAATTCGGTACCTCTCGTTATCGACAACGGACTCGATGTATTCGAGGACGTAAGGCAGCACTGGTGTCTGTTCCCTGACAAACATCAGAGCACATCAAAATCCCACCCACAGACATATACTCATACATCAACGACTACCCGTCTACCACGAAAGACGGTGACACTAACTACACACTAACACTAACTAACGCCCGACATGACAAAACATACAAAAAACACACGCAATTATCAACATCCTTACCATTACCATTCCATGCCCCCGACCCGTCGGGGGCATGGAATGGTAAGGCAGATTACCTAAGAAACTGTAAGAGTTTTTACTAAATCTCACATACACCACAATTTTATACTTTGACAAATTCATTAAGTAGGTTTTTCATTTTAATTTTATATTAAAAGATGATTTTTGTTCCGCTCCTATGACACCTGACTATAAGCTTTCAGCTATCTAGCTTTATACCTGCGGTAAAAAATCAGAGATAAAAAGTGTTTGATAGTAACTATAAATTCCTATAAGCTTCACATAGGTCCCCAGCCGTACTACCTGGCTGGCATCGTTTCTATGTATTTATAAGTTCTTATAAATTATAGTGATTTTTTATTATATTGTGTACACAAATGAGGTATCTAGCCATAGATTAAATGAAATGTAATGTATCTAATATTGAATAAACTGTTTCAATTGGAAAAAAAAATTGGTGTCTGTTCCACTCCGTACGAGTGCCGCAGATGATAGTCTAGCACCCGTAACGCCACGTTATGGCGACGGATGTAGACCGAAATCGCCTATACCGGGCATGCAGGAAGTAAATAAATTTTCAGTGGCGTTGAAAAGTTTTATTCGATGTTAATATATTGCCCAAGTGTTCAAGTGTGGGCCACCCTACGAGCGACGTGGTTAGCGTCACTGGTTTCACCTGGCTAGCACAGTAAAGATACGGAGAGCAAAAGAGCGTTGAGTTCAAGGCTTGGGCGCCATTGATTACTTAGTGTAATCAAGGAAAATTAAAGATAAAGATAAACAAAAGACAAAAGTTACATATATGCAATAGTACTATATTACAAAAATATTATATTACAAAAAATTAACTATCACAGCATCAACGATACTGTATAGCAAAGTACCGGACAGAAATATATACAAAAGAAACTATATTACAAAAATATACTATATTACAAGATACTCTATATTACAATTTGCTCAACGGCAAGGCAAATCTGAAGCGTGTACGAGAACCAAAAATATATTACAAAGGATACGTCTCGTAACTTTCACCTCAATACTAAAATTCATATATTACAACAAAACTAGGAACTTGAGATTCTTTACGAGAGACAAAATAGCTATATTACAAAAGATATGTCTCGTAACCTTATCTCAAAGTTCATAAACTTAGACACACTCGTTACAACAAAAATTGAACCACGACTTACTGTATCACTAACAAAAGTGCATTTTAATACCACAATAAAATATTGATTATGAGGAATGACGATAAAAGTAACTACGAAAACAATACTACGGCAAAGTATTTGCGACAACGAATTCAAGATATAAGCAACTACGAATTAATATACAACAATGGGTTTAATTATATCAGGGAGTTCAGTTCGGTCGTCGACGAAGGCAGACGCGTTTTTAAGTGGATCCCATGAAATCCCGAAAAACTAGAGTAAACACGGTGTGAAACGCGCAAAAATGTGTTGAATTAAAGAGTGGAAAATCCTACATTAGTTGATAAATATTAACATAAATTTGGCTAATTCATATAGCTGATATTTGATATTTAACTATGACATCACTAAAGGCGTATATGGGCAGCTCGACAAAGGGTACAGACATCTGGCAACATAACTCGGATAAAAAGAAAATAAACACGTTGAATGGGACCAGGTCATAAACTCGTAAATTATCCACAAGTGCATGTACCTAAAACGACCGACCACCCTCCCAAAGTGGCTAGTACGAAGGATGAAAGATAAGTGTTATTTCTATTTATTTCTAAGATAAGATATATTTATTAAACCTTCACATATATTTATTAAACCTTCACAGCTGGGAAGAATGTTGTGATTCGGAAATCCATTGTTTCACATATACGCGAATGAATGAATTCTTCATGTGGAACGGGTACTTTTGTTTAAGAAATAATTTATTTACTATAAACTTTTTGTTTCTCGCTGCAGAGTTATTAGTTTTATATGGGGAATTTGAATTAGGCACTACAAAAATCAAAACAATATACAGGGTGTGCGGAGGTTTCTCTCGGGCCGCTTTCTCATTTGCAACTCGCTGTAAAAAGTTATTTTACCGCGATACAGATAACATAATAAAAAGACTCTCTTACAGCAAGCTAATATTGGTTTTGAAAAACAAGGCAAATAAAATGGACACACTAATACAGGACGCTGCCTATATGGAGCATTAAACCACCAACTGGAGGGAGAAAATATAACATCACAGGCACATACCAATGCGTCGAAAACCCTACGAAAACAAGTAGCTGACTATATCGAAAATCACTTAGACCATTTCATGCCATTCATGCAGGCATTCATCCATGAACTAGCAACCCGTTACAATAGATACAACTCTAATACGGGAAAAATAAATGCATTCATTCGAGATCTGAGAAGAGAAGGTTTTTGGGGGGGAGGGGGTAGGAAACAATTGCAGTAACAACAAATATGAAAAACAGGACAATAATAGTACATCAAGAAGAAGGAGAGCATATAATCTTCCATCCTACTAACCAACAGGGAAGAGAGAACACACCACTAGAGATAGTATATAGGAAGCACTGAAACGAAAGAAATCACTACGATAGCGCGATTATTGCACAAGAAAAACATGAAGCAGAACAACCAGAAGAAACATACGCTCGAACTGGGGCTATAACACCCCGCCCAGAATTAGAGGAAGCAACGCACATAAACATGTACCAAATATCACAAAGAACAGAGGAAGCCAACAGTCAAGAATTACAACACGATGACATCATTCTGGCGACATGGAATGTCAGAGGATGCATAACGAGAGAGAAAAGAGAAAAAATCGATGAGGTTCTTATGATGGAACACATACACGTTGCATGCATACAAGAGACACACACGATAGACGGAACTGCAGTTACTCAAAACTACAAATGGCATCTAAGTGGAGGGGACAAAGAAAAAACCAGCAGAGGAGTCGCATGGGCAATAAGACGGAACACCCCTATCCAGATAAAGACAAGAAAAGTAAACGAAAACATAACCATGGCAGACTTACAAATTGGAAAGGAAAACATATGCATACTAGGAGTACATGTGCCCACCGACAAACGGGCAGGACGAGTATTCAGGCAGATTACCTAAGAGACTAGAAGAAATAGGAATAGAAAAATGAACACAATAATACTAGGAGACTTCAACGCGCATATAGGAAAGGACGACCAAACACATGAAGACAAGAATATCATAGGAAAAACCTTACTTCACACATGGACAAACGATAATGGAAGCTTGCTAAAAAACTTGACACATCTGTTAGATCTAACAGTTAGAAACACATGGAGCAAGAACCTAACCTGCCTTAATACCTGGAATAAAGGAAACATCAACCCTCAAATAGACCATATCCTAGTGGATAGAAAAATAAGGGACAGGGTCAAAAATATGAAGGCAAAACAAGCAACAAACGTCAAAACAGATCACAAAATATTATATGGAACACTAGTAATAAAGAAACAAGAAGAAAAAAAGAAAAAAAAGATACAACAAAACAGCAAATGACACATGGAACATCTCACTGCTACAAAACAAAGGAATAAAAAAGAAATACCAGGAGGAGATAGAAAAACAGTTAACAGGAAAGGAACTAAATTGGTCAACAATGGGTTTAAAAATCAAAATAGCGGCGAGGAAAACGTTGAAAAGGAACAAATCCACTATGAGCCCAAAAAGAAAAGACACGAAAAGAAATTACGAAAAACTAAAGAAAATAAAGGCCACAGGAAAACAATATACACCAAACATAGACAAAAAGATAATAGAAGCGAGGAAAGAAAGAAGAGACACAGAGAGGAGGCACGAACAGAAAAAAAAAATGCAGGGAATTCTTCGAAAACATAGAATCCACTCCAGCAGGACAGAGATTAAACCAAACCTTTAGACACCCCAAAACATACAGGAGAAACAACAATACGCAGTCAAGAAAATACATACCACTGCAGCATTGGGTCAGGAAACTAGAAGAAGGAAACGCAGAGAGAAGTCAAATAGAACCAATACAAGAAATGGACCACTGGCCTCTGGGAAAGCCACCGTCAAAAGACGAACTACTAGAAATAATGGCCAGAGCTAAAAGAAACACGGCCCCGGGAATAGATAAAATAAATAACGAACTAGTATACTATGGACCGGACAACATAAAACAGCTAATCCTAGAAATCATCACCAACGCATGGACGGAAACCACACCCCTGCCTGAGGAATGGAATACAACCATACAGATACCGCTCCCTAAAATCACATCACCACAAAACGTGGACGATTACAGAAGAATAACACTCAGCGGTGTAGGGTATAAATACTACGCACAATTCCTCCTCAGAGAAATGGAAAAATACATCGGCGAACTACCAGATTATCAAACGGCATTTATCAAGGGTAGATCGACAGACGACCACATGTACACCACCAGACGGATCCTGGAAGAAAAGTGGAAAGAAGGAACAAAACTATATATAGTCTCAATTGACCTCCAAAAGGCATTTGATACTATAAGACATGAGGCTATAGTCAACACTTTGCGGGAGTACCGCAATACTTAATAAACAGAATAATAAAAGCATGCCTACACGAAAACACTGCAATACAATGGTTTGGACAGACGACGGAATCAAAAATGAAGAATATAGGAGTCAAACAAGGATGTCCCCTATCCCCCCGACTATTCACCACAGTCCTGGACCAAGTCAAAACAGCCTACAGAGTCACAAGAGCTCTACTACCCTTCATTGAGGACAACAAACCACCATGGTGCCTAACCAAAAAGGTATACACGACCATCATAATGCCTACTACGATGATATATGCAGCAACGATAAAGGCCAACCGAAGAAGCCTGAGAAGAGCTGAAAGGGACATTATCCAACTGCTAGCAAAAACAGGAAAACCACAAAAACGACAGAAAACGTCAACATTACTAGAGGGAAGAACAATAATCAAAAGAATAGAATCATACGCAATGAAATACTGGAGACATGTCCAAAGACGGGACACGACACACCTACTGAAGAAAGCGCTGCGAATGAACAGCAACAAACTGAAAATAGGGAGGCCATGCTACACATGGATTACAACAATCGAGAGAATTATGAATAAGCTAGGAAAGGATTATACACACTGGGAAAAGTTGGCACAACAAAAAATGGAATACAATAAAGAAATATCAAGGATATACACACTGCCAGACTCAGAAACAGAAGAAACAGAAAACTCAGAAGTAGAATAGGAGAGAAGATGATCACAGACAGAAACTAAGAAGAAGCATATCACAAAAACCTGAAAGTAAAAAGAAGCACGAAAACCTAAAAGAAGCATCTCACAAGCGCCTACACTTTCCATCCGATGAAGACAGAAGGAAAACAAGAAGAAACATCTCACAAACACCTACACGCTCCATCCTATACTCCTACCCCATGCGTCATGCGGCTCTCGCTGCTGACAACAAGCATGTCCAATGTCCAATCCAGCGTATGCAGCTGGTCCGGCGGTATATAAAAGCACTGGGGGTTTGTTCTGGCACACGGTGGGATGATCGGTGGGCGATCGGGCTGCGTGGTGGAACAAATCTCCCTGCACCGGAATTGGCAGCAATGCCCACCTTACGCTGGCAAATCAATCAATCAATCAATCAATCAATCAACAATGGGTTTAATTATAACAACGGATTTAAAATGCAAATAGCCAAAAATATAATAGATTTCACTTGAATCTAATATGTTAAATTTAGACACTTTTGGCTCTTATAGCTCAACAATCATGTGAAAATAATCCCTTTTACTGGTAACAATCAAAAGTACTTATCTTTTATTTTGTTATCCTGATGGAGAGAACTCCTAGATACGGTCCTGTTCTCCGATGATTATGGATTTAAAAGTTATGTTTCACATGTGGCTGCCTTAATCCCATTTTGAGGTTATGAAATTGTAGAAACGTTCGTACAAGATTTGTCGCCAAGACAAAGTGCAGAAAATCTCTTCGCCCAGAATGTTTTCGTATATTCAAAATGTAGTATAGAAAGGTTGACTTCATATGAATATTATTGGCTTAGTGGAAAACGTAGTAGGTATCGCTAATTGAATGTAGATAATCTCAAATCTTGCTTAAAGCAAATAATGTAACGTTGAAATACTTCTACGTGAAAATCATTAGACGCGAATAAGTTTTGTTATTAAGAAATTAATTCTTAATTTATAAGAATTTGAGAAAAAATCTTATAAGAAAAATTCATGAGAAAAACCTAAAACAATATTTCAAATGTTAGATGGTGTTTACCGGTATAATAATTAAAACCTTACCTCATGTGATCATCACGAGGTTTTTCAAATTCTAATATCCCCATTACCGGTCAAACAAAATTATAAATACGTCTAATTAGTTCAATGGTTCAACGAGAAAGAGTTTCACCCGGCGTTATTTAGTTGAAATATCATTCCTGGTGCGCTATCTAGTATTCGCGAGCGTTAACTGCTGACAGATGACGTATGTTCATCATAGTATAAGGAGTAAGTGCACTCTATTAGTACTAAAGTTTGTGGAAATAATATTTCCGATAACTTATAATTTCTCTAATAAATATTAACAGAGTAACGAAGGATGCTATTGAGCATTCCCAATGTTACAATCCATGAGCGATTCCGGCGCCTGATGGCAGGTCCTGCAGTTAATATCAGGGATCTCTACACCCATTACGCGGCTTCGGTAGACAAAAGTGTTAATTACACCATCTTGGGGCAGGCCACAATGAATCCCTCGATCCCCGACTTTAGCCCTTAAAAAAGCGAATGTCAGCCTAGTTCATAAACCCAGTGTTTCTAGGTTCTTATAGAACACCACGTACATGGGTCTATTATTATTATTATAAAATAAGTATAAGTATACATATATTAAATAATTGATTTGGCAGTAATAATAAAATATATTACTAATGCTGTCCTGTCTCTTCCATCCCATTAATTAGCTTTGGGTATTTACGACTCTTACTTAATTATTTGAATTACATTTTAATTTTCTCATTGGCACTATATGGTCAGACATAGAATGAGCTGTTGTACCTACTCTAAAATTCATCAAAATAAACACGTCACCTTTGTACATAACGCCCTATAAATCGAAACATTATTTTCGCCTCAATATTCCACGGTGTAATACTTCCAATTTGCTACGAAATTTACGTTGATTTAGACAACAAATAACCTAATCGAACTACTGGAAATCAGCCGCTCTCTAATTACTAGAATTATCGAAGCTGAAATCCAACTAAATCCTATAAAACCTTAATTACAATGAGAATCTACGCAATCAGAAGATTAAACAGAGAAAAGTACAAATGAAACTATAATAAATATTTTCTGGCGACATCGTAGTTCTAATAGAAAATTACAAAGCACAACTTTCCATTTTTTTAATTGTGTATTCAAAACAAGTATAATCCCTATCTAATTTAAGCATAAGAATAAATAAAGATTAATTTAAAGCACGGCAAGGCAAAATAAATTGGCTAACGAATAAGCACAAGTCTCTAAGCAAAAGAAAATTACTTACATTTTTCAACAAAAATACTAACTTTAAAAAGCTATAGGTACGTATAGATATACCTAATGAGTAAAATGTTGCAAACAATACTAATTTAGCCTGCCTAGCCGTAGGGGACTACGTGGGATGCTAGTGTAAAAATGAGAATGGCAAATAAGAATTTTTACTTGTTAGCATAACCAGAAGTCAGGTTATCGAAGGAATGCAAAGATTTCATTAATATTTTTATATATAGTTTTTCCTTTAGTTCTCTCCTCTTTTCTTTCCGCTGTTTGCAAAATCCTATAAAGAATATGTTTCATCTTTCTTGACTTCAGACACACAATTAAATGAATAGTTTTATGTACCTATAATTTCAGTCTCTATAAAAGATACAGATAGAAAGTCATTCTATTTTGATTAGGCATTTTATAGATAGTAATATGGGTTCAATACATAGTTACCTATAAGTTTTGAGTTAAATTTAGATGATTTATTTTGTCCTTTTTCAAGCGATTTTAGTTTTAATTTTTAATTTTACGTCTATTCATGCATTTTTTGACCAGTTCATGTTACGAAGACGTGTATCTAGGAAGAAAACGGCAAATGAAGTGTTAAAATTATTCTCTGAATAAGTTCAATTTTAATATGCTGCTTTGACCAACAAGCAGTTGTAAAAAATGTACATAAATTTCAGATGATCTCTTTAATCAATTTATATATTATCAAATGCCAAGCAAGACTTCGATGCTATAAAAATAAAATATAATGGCGGCAGTGGAACATTAATTACTTGTTCTCGACAAACAAGGAAATTCCCAGCAAGATTTCTCTTCATCTATCTGTATAATGATTCGTTTAATTAATATACTCACATAAGTTCATTGACTCTATAAATCAAATTTAAGGGTTGATCCTCTGAGAGACCCTTGTTATCATTAAATTATCTATAGTAAAATTGAATTGTAAATATCATTCCCCTCATCATTTACACGTTAACATATAGGCAGCCGTATTCCAAAATTAATACCAGGTTATCATTTATTTTCAACAACATGTGTTCAAAAACTTTCGGACTTGTTACATGGCATGCTAAGGAAAGTGTAAAAAATTAAGGGTCGTCTCTATGTTTAACTATTCATGTCCAGTATTGCAAAAAAGAATTTTTAGTGAAAAGCAAAAGATCAAATATAATGTAGAACAATAGCAATCAAGCAAGGTAAATAAAATGAAAATCAATATTTTCCATCAAAACATGCAATCTCTAAAAAATAAGATTGAGTTGCTGGAAGTAGTTTTAGATGACAATGACATTGACATGTATGCAGTAGTGATTGGTTATCTGAGGTTGAATCTAAGTTGGTAGTATCGATGGGTACAGTTTAGCCAGTATTTTTTGTAGAAAGCAATTTCAAGTTGCAATCTTTTGTAAAAATAAAAGAAATTAAATATACTGACAGATTATCAAGCGAACAAACTTTTGAAATAAGGAATTAGAAAAACTATTAAATAAGTACTGTAAAGGCAAAAATCAAAAAATTATTATTTGTGGAGATTTAAATATAAATTATCTTTCTAATTCAGATATTCGCAATGAACTGGTAGATTTACTTCAATCATATGATGTTAATGTCCTTGTCAACGAACCTACTAGATACGCTACAAATTCTTTTAGTGCAATTAATTATATATGTACAAATTTTAGGATTAATGACTGAAATATTCTGTAATGTTTCACATAATGGTCTGTCGGATCACACTTCACAAACTATGAGTATGATGTTAAATTTTTAGCAAGATTCTGATAATTTTGTGTATACCAGATTGTATAGTAAGGCCAAATTTTGTTAATATTATAAGTCATTATCTTGAAATGTCATTTCCTCACACAAAAATTTGTCTGTCATAAAGCAAAACATCAATGGATTACCACGGGTATTAGAGTTTCTTCTCAAAATTTGAAATCTATTTACAACCTGATGACTCGGACAGGAAATTTAGAACTTGCTAATTTTTATAAAAAATATAAGCAAATATATAAGAAAGTAGTTAAGGAGGCAAAGAAGTTACATAATGCTAAGGTATATGAATATTTAGGAAATAAGTCAATATGGAAATTAATTAAGGATACGGTAGATGGAAATAAGAATTAAAAAAATGGTGAGTGAGATAAAGGTAGCGGACACAACTATTCATGATGCCAAAGAAATCGCTAATAATTTTAATATGTTTTTTATAAAAAAGCCTAATAACTTGAATGCCATATTTTCTAGTCAAATTAATAATTTTAATTTTAAAACAAAAAAGACTTACCCGACCATGTTTCTTGAACCTGTTTCAGAAAATGAGGTATTCAATACTATTACAGATTTGCATAAATCCAGTTTGTCTGGGCTGGATTGCATTTCTTCTAATTTATTAAAGTCTGTTGTAAATTTCATAACATATCCTTTAGCTTTTTTAATAAATCGTTCAATATCTGATGGTGTATTTCCAGATATATTTAAAGTAGCTAAAGTTAGACCATTACACAAAAAATGGGACAATACTTGTATGGAGAATTATAGATCAGCATCTTTATTGAGTTCTATCTCAAAGGTACTGGAGAAAATTATATTTGGTATAGTAATTAATTTTTTGCAAACACATAATATTTTAAATAATGTTCAACATGGTTTAAAACTTGTACTCTTTCCTTTTTTGAGCTGAAGGTGGGATCTCGGAGGTTTTCGTTATCGTTGATAACGAATCTAAACGAATCTAATGTCCAATTAGGGAGAATTCAAAATAGCGGACCGGAAGTAGTATATTTTTCAGGAAATACTCGTATTTTTCATACTTTCAGATCAAAAAAGTAAAAAATACAAGGTTTTCCGGAGAAATTGAATGTTCTTCCGGTCAGCTATTTTGAATTTCGTAAATTGGAAATCGAAAATCGAAAAAAATACAAGTTGTTTCTGAGAAATTGACTTCCGGTCCGCACTTTTGAATTTACCAAATTAGACCTCGATTCAGCGACGTCGAGAACCCCCGAGTGCAGATTTTCAAGGCCAAGATATCCATTCTCATTTCTTCTGGAAAATGGCCCGATTTCCGGTCCGCCATTTTGAATTTCCCAAATTGGAATCCGTGATCAGCGACCCCAAAAACCCCCGAGTAACCATTTTCGTCTAATTCTATGGCATATTGTATATGATAACAAATTTTTCAATTAATTTAATTAAATTGGCCATTAATATTGGCCAATTCATTATTGGACAAAAAATGAAACCAAACATTTCTGCCAAAAAATAAAAGGTACTGTTTTTCTGAATGCCTTTCTGAACACTTTGCAACAAAAATGAAGTCAATTGACCCTGTACCTTCAATTTTAGAGGTTTTCAGATTCTCCATGCCAAAACGAAGCGATTACAAATAATTAACCAATTTGGATAAACGAGGTCTTAAATTAACCGTTCTTTTATTAGCTACACACCAAAAAACCGATACTTCTTTTGACCAGATTCATAACATTTTCATTGTACAGAAAAGGGCAATAAGGACTTTAGCAGGTGTGAATCAATCTGAGAGTTGTAAATCATGGTTTATTAGATTTAATATATTAACACATTGGGTTGATTCTACGGTTGGTTCCTTGTGAAACATTCTTCAATAATTTAAACATACAGGAAAAATTATGCTTTTTAATGTTTCAAAAAGTTTTATTAAAACTCTACACGTGTTTCGGCTTATTAGGCCTTTATCAAGAGTACAAGATAATACTAAATTTAAAATGTGTTCCTTACTTATTTATACCTAATGGAAGGTATAAATTATTCAAAGCTTTTAATCTATTTATTACATGCAACTAGTTATATGATTCCTATCCTATGTAAATATACTACAAATAAGTTCTTAATGTTAAATTATTTTTTCTAGAATATTATGACCCATAAATAATGTTTGATCATTAGTTACATTTTTATGCTTTTTGACAGCTTTCATGATCTCAAATTGTTCTAGTAAATCTAACTTCTTTCCTTTATTTTCTGTGTGGAGTAATTCGAATTTTAATGAAGTCGAATTACTCCACACAGAAAATAAAGGAAAGAAGTTAGATTTACTAGAACAATTTGAGATCATGAAAGCTGTCAAAAAGCATAAAAATGTAACTAATGATCAAACATTATTTATGGGTCATAATATTCTAGAAAAAATAATTTAACATTAAGAACTTATTTGTAGTATATTTACATAGGATAGGAATCATATAACTAGTTGCATGTAATAAATAGATTAAAAGCTTTGAATAATTTATACCTTCCATTAGGTATAAATAAGTAAGGAACACATTTTAAATTTAGTATTATCTTGTACTCTTGATAAAGGCCTAATAAGCCGAAACACGTGTAGAGTTTTAATAAAACTTTTTGAAACATTAAAAAGCATAATTTTTCCTGTATGTTTAAATTAATATATTAACGTTACCATCGGAAATTATTTACTGTAACTTAATTCACATAAAAGAGCATTTGAGCAAATATAAAAAAAATGGCGATACTCATAAATACAACACTCGTAACCGTGATGATATACAAACTCCGAATCAGAGACTGTCATCTACGCAGAAAAAAAACTTTGGAATTGCTTTGTTCAACTCTCTTCCAAATAGCATAAAAGATTTACCAATTGCGCGATTTAAGACTAAATTAAAAAGACATCTTTTGGCTAATGCCTACTACAATATATCGGATTTTAATTATGTGTAACTGTATTGTAAATTTTTTTTTTTATATTTAGGCTTAGGCAGATTGTTTTTATATATTCGTATTGTGAATATGATCCTGTTTGTCATTGTTTGTCCATATTATATACATGTTCCCAATAATTGTGATTACGTTAGTTATTATCTTAACTACCTATTTATCAATTCAATCAATTTGTTTTATTATTTTGTTTGTTACGCCATTGTTTGACTATATTAGGACCTATTGTCCTAAATTGTGATTTTTGTGTTATACTTATTGCATTTATTTTGTTTGTCATGTAATCGGTGACTATGTTAGGGCCCAATTTTCCTAATTGTTTGTTATATCATTTAACAATATTTAGGACTTGGTCCTATTGTTACTATATATACTTGTATTATGTATTGTATTTATTTATTTACTCGTAATATGCTGTTTTGACATGTCAAAGCACTACGGTGCATTTTTTATGGCCAATAAAGATTACAATTACAATTACAGTTACAATGGAGGTACCTTTAAAGAGACCCATTTTTCACGACTTTTGCACATTTAGACTTCGATTTAATAATATTCCCACTATTTAAAATGGGATCAAATTCAAGTCTTTGTTCCTTACTAATATACGATTCAAATGAATTGACCCCTCACTTGAACCGGGAATATCTCAAAAACGAAGGAGCAGAAAAAATTGAAAAAATTATGTGGTCATTATATGTCTATTCTAAATCATTAACTGAAATTTGAATAATGTACATTGGGCAGTTTTAAAGTGCTGTTAAGTTAAATTGAAAAGTGTCCCACTTTTTAAAAAAATTTTGACCATACCAGTTTTAAATCCATTATATCTTGGAAAATATACCTACTATGTAAATAATATTTTAGATACCGATAAAGCACGGCATTTTTTTTTGTACGAGGAAATTTTTTCATATTTTTAGTATTATATTGCAAGCTTGCAACAATATTATCTATTGCACTTGATAACTGATATTTGATGTACCATTTATTTTTTCTGAAAGTTTTATATAATTAATTATTTTATTGATATTTAAATACATTGGTAAATAACTGAATAAATCTGAGATCACGTTTTTCAAAATAGCTGCACAATTTTTGAAAAAAAAATTAAGAAAAATTCTTCGTACAAAAAATGCCATGCTTTATCGGTATCTTAAATATCATTTACATGGTAGGCATATTTTCCAAGATATAATGGATTTAAAACTGGTATGGTCAGAATTTCCTTAAAAAGGACATTTTTCAATATAACTTAGCAGAATTTCAAAACTGTCCAATGTACATTATGGAAATTTTAGTGAATGATACGTATCATAATATTTTCAATTTTTCCTGCTCCTCCGTTTCTGAAATATTCGTGGTTAAAGTAAAGGGACATTTGAATCGTATATTAGTAAATCTACCCATTAAACCGTGTGGCGAATTACGTCCTGCATTTTCGCTAATTCCACTGGACTCTCTACCTAGTCTAGCATACACCGTAGTATAATATACAACATAGTTTAGCATAATTTCCCCAACATACTTTCATTACTTAGATATTCAGATATTAATTAAAAATTAAAATTAATAACAATTCTTTTGTCATATGTACTAGCTAGGTTTGCTAGTGTTGCGTTCGCTATTTGTTTTTCTTTTTTGTATTTTTATATTTTTTGTGAGTTTTCGTCTTTAAGGTAACTAAGTATATTATGAATCAGGTTTCTTTATTTCATGTTTTTTTTTTGTAGATTTGGTGAAACTGTATTTAGTGATATTACTGCACAATTGCTGTACACTATATATTTTTCCGTAAGGAAATGGCTTTGGGAAGAAGCCCATCTAGCCACGACAAAGTGCATGTATTGCGAAAGTCACTGTGTCTATTCTAACCTAATCGAAAAAGAGAAAGAAAAAAGAAGAAAAGCAACAAGAGGATTAAACAAGGATACATCCTTCACGCCCAGGGTTATTCAAGGGGACATTATATAAATACTATACACCTAATTTGTGTCATTCTGTTATTGGAGTCTTTGCACTCTGTTGAATGACCTGATTCTTAAATAAATAAATAATATCGATTTTGAGGTCGGGTAAAAATTCGCTCGATTTTGTTGTTTGTTCCTTTTTACATCGCCTTAAATCGGTATTAGGTAATAAGATTTAATTAACCTACCAACACTCGGCGGTGAAATTTTTAGTGGCCGCTTTTTTAAGGTGGTTCAATTTTTTTCCAAACAAATTTTTTCATTGTTTGTAATGGCCTAGTTTCATGCAATCTGCAAAAGTTATACAATTATGGTCGCTTTATTGGATTCGCCAGTTTGATTCTTTAACTTTTGGCATCAACTCCAGGAACAACTTCTCTAAAGATATCTAACTACTAATTGTTATATGTTTATTCCTGGCGACTCCGCCAAAATCTCGACATATTCCGGTTCAACATTTATTTTCCACTCTTTGCTCACCTTTTCCTAGACATTGCTTGATGAAACTAATATGAGACCATCTCCAAGTCATACTCTACAGGCTACATATAATTTCCTTTGAAAAAACCGCTGCCTAAGGAATCACTACTTCCACATCTAGATATTCCTTCCAAGTCTCTTTAAAGGTAAACTTCTTGACTATATTTGTACTTTAGTACGCGGAAATAATTGGTCATACAATTTTAGTAATATTTGGGGCAGACGTCGTAAAAAAAATTACAGAAGTTGCAATTTAGCAAGCTTCGTTAAGAAATTGAAAATGAGCATGGATAATGAAACATATTCTTTATAGGATTTTGCAAACAGCGGAAAGAAAAACTGTTTGCAAAATCCTATAAAGAATATGTTTCATTGCTATAAGCAAACAAATAATAAATAATTCACTTTTAAACTTGGATAACTTTCAAGTCTGACAAGATATTTACAAGATATTTCTGCAAAATATACAGGGGATAGAAATAAAAACGAGTCTTAGAAATTTTCAAACTTTTATTGAGCTGCGGATAAGAGATTTAAAAAGTTACACAACTCAGAGTAATTGTAATAGGCTTTACATTAATAATCCACAAAAAAATGGGTTTCGTAAAAATGCGAGAACGTGAATCTTGGTATCAAAATTTATCAAATACACAAGACGAAAAAATGCACGAATATAAATCTAAACATAAAAATGTATCAAATACACAAGTTTTACAAAATCGACACCAGGCGTCGGTCGGCGTCGGGACGAAAACATGGAAGAAAATGAATCTAGGTATTAAAATTTATCAAATTCAGAAGTCTTACAAAAACGACGCCAAGCGTCGGTCGGCGGCGAGATGTAAAACTGCAGTAATATGACTTCGGGTATCAAAATTTATCAAATATACAAATTTTACAAAAGCGACACTAAGCGTCGGTTGGTGTCGAAACGAAAGAATGCAAGAACATAAGTTTAAATATCAAAATTTACGAAAGACACAAGTTTTAGAAAAACGGCGTTAGGCGTCGGTCGACGTCGAGAGGAAAAATGGAAGAATATGAATCTAGGTATCAAAATTTATCAAATTCAGAAGTTTCACAAAAACGACGCAGGGCGTCGATCGGCGTCGAGATGTAAAAATGCAAGAACATAAAGGACACCGCACGGAACATATGGAAATCCGCCCCCGGTTAAAGTGTTTGATACTCGGGGATATTATCCAAATATCGATGTTGATCAAAAGTCTCCATGGGCTCAAGGTCGGAAATTGGACGGTTTTCCAGATATCAGGGGTGTAAAGGGGGATGCTCATTTCTTGTGGGAAGTGGCCCCCGCTCTAGTAAAATTCGCTGGAATCGACATATGTTATTCCTCTTGACCTGATAAAAATTCTCAGGGGCACAAGTTTGAAAAATGGACAGTTTTCTAGATATGGGGGGTGCAAAGCGGGTTGCTAAGTCGTCTTTGAACCCCCGATATCGAAAAAATTGTGCATTTACCGACCTTGTGTCTATGAAAACTTTTGATCAGGAGGTCGAGAGGAACAACATATGTCGATTCCAGTGAAATTCACTGGCGGTCACTTCCTATAGAAAATGAGCACCCCCTTTGCACCTCCCATATCTAGAAAACTGTTTATTTTCCATACTTGTGCCCCTGAGAATTTTTGATCAGGAGGTCGAGAGGAATGACATATATCGATTCCAGCGAATTTTACTGGAGCGGGGGCCACTTCCCACAAGAAATGAGCATCCCCCTTTACACCCCCGATATCTGGAAAACCGTCCAATTTTCGACCTTAAGCCCATGGAGACTTTTGATCAACATCGATATTTGGATAATATCCCCGAGTATCAAACACTTTAACCGGGGGCGGATTTCCATATGTTCCGTGCGGGGTCCTTTAGATATCAAAATTTATCAAATGCACAAGTTATACAAAAACAACGCTGGACGTCGGTCAGCGTCGTGGCGAAAAAATGGAAGAATGTCAATCTAGGTATAAAAATTTATTAAATACACCAGTTTTACAAAAACGACGCTATGCGTCGGTCGGCGTTGAGACGTAAAATTGCAAGAATATGATTCTAGGTATCAAAATTTATCAAATTCAAAACAAATTTGTATCTTTTAAAAAGCATGAGATGTAACAGCACCGAACGCTTTCGTGACCAGAAAACAGCCGAATTTTCAAGAGTTACACAAATCGCTACTGGACGGGTATTACCTTTACATCCTCGATTTGTTAAACATTTTCAATGTCAAACAAGTGAAAATCTTATTTTATTTTCATCAACTCTTTTAATAAGGGAGTGGGAGAATAGAAAATATTATTAAAAAAAACCCTGAGGCCTTCGTTTCTAGTATATACACCAAATCCCAAATTTCTATACTCTTACCAGCTTGCCTTACTTATTTTCCCTTACTTACCCATATTTAACCCCCAACCCTTCAACGGAATAATCCCAAAATATAATCTAGTTCCTGATGTCATTATAATATACACGTATACCAAATTTCAAGTGAATATCTCAATTTATCAACCTCTTTAATAATGGAGTGGGGCGGGGCCGGTGGTGGGGGATGGAAAATACTATAAAATATTTTGAAGGCTTGACTTCTAGAACATACACCAAATTTCAGGTTTCTGTACTCTTACCAGCTGGCTTTACTTATTTCCCCCTATCTACCCCTAAACCGTTCATCGGATATGTTAAAAATACAATCCCGTTCCAGATCTTGTTACAATATATACGTGTACAAAATTTCAAGTCAATATCTTCATCCGCTCGGGAGAAAACGTGCAGACAAAAAAGTTACAGACAGACAGGCACACCTACAGACAGACAGGTCGATAGACAGAAAAAAAATGTTTCGCTCAAATTTAAAATCTCGATGTTTCATGACATTCTAAACCTATTTCAAGAAAAAATTGAACATTTTTTTATGATTATCATACTTCCAATCCACTACGTGGATGTGGAAGTAAAACATATACATATGGATCAAATTGAGAACCATCTCCTTTTAAAATTTGTAGTCTGTTAAAATATTACTTAACTTTCACACTACTATGAAAAATTAATGTGACAATTTTGAAGTTAGCTTTTTGAAATTGTAGAAAATTGTTTCTAATCTGTTCTGTAAAATACGTTATAATAAGTCAATTTCAGCAACATTTACGCAATTTCCATTTATATTTCAACTATTTCTCAACAAAAATAAAAGTGTAGCGACAGTGGAAAAGTGACTTTTTGTGAAATGATCTACATAAGATCTCATCACTAAATTAGTTTTAGCCCTCGAAACCAAATTCCTCAGTAGGTCAAAAGCTTACGATAAAGTTCAACTGCCTCTGAAAACGAAACAGTTCATTGAACAATTATCAATCCTCTGCATAGTTAGTTTGTTCAGTTTCGCTATTGAGCTTAATGGTGTTTTTCTTTCTAGCCGCGATAGTTAAACCAAATAACACTTACAGACAAGGATATCCAGAAATGTAAAAGGTAAATAGTATTAAATTCAGTTTAAAAACAGAGAGCTATAATAAATGCATTTTGTGAATGTATTGATTAAGAAAAGACACAAATTAGAAACTAGCATAGAAAAAATGGAATAGTAGAAACAAGCTCAAATTTTATTTCTAGTCACTATTTCAATGTTAAAAAATGTGGTTACAAATTATTTTTAATAAAAACATTACTTTCATACAGAACTATGATTATTCACAAAATTTCGTTGACAAAATATGCTAAGGTGAAAGGTTTGTCGTAAGTCGTGTTTACGTTTCTGGATGTCAGTTTTTCGGAATCATGTAATTAATATACTCAATTATACCGGGTGTAAGAGGATCATGGTATACCCTCATTTTCTCCTTTAATTGTTAAGATAATTAATTGAAATTTAGGGAATACTGCATACATAATAAGTGGCACTTTTTGACATACAATTGATTTTTTTTCACTTCGCCGATTTTTAAATGGAACGCCCTATATATTATTGCATTTTTGAATTCTACATAATTTTCTGAATCCAACGATGCCAAATAAGTGACATTTCAAACATCAATTTTTACATATAATGTAATTTTTAGTTTTCCATTTAAGTGTGCCATGACGGTTCCGATTTATTCTAAATGACCGGTTTAATGCTACAAAAATCGAAATCCTGTTAAAAACACTAAATTTCGTGATTTATGAGAAAATAAAATTAACCAAAATTGTTTTTGGGGCAATTTTTTCAAATGGATCCATATCGGTACCGTAATACCATTTATTAGTACTGTTAATAAGGAATTTATTCATGTCGCATTTAAATGTGTGATAAATACAGACAAAATTACAACTAAAAGAAAATAATAAAAAACAATGTTGTTCTAATTAAATGTTAAGAAGTAACTAAGGTGGCTTTGAAAACAATGAAATATTTAGCTTGTCAAACATTTGTTGGTTTAACGGTGTTTTTATTGTGTCTTTAAAAATTGTTTAAAATTCTTGTTAATTGTGTTCAAAATGCCGCAAATTTATACGAGATGAAAAAGTGGACATGTGTGGCGTGTGACGTTTCCCTTATATTTCACCGCCACATCATTTGGCCCACTAAGTATATATACGAGAGGCCATGTTGGGTTCGTTGGAGAAGTGTATAAGGCAGTGGCTACTCCAGCCTTACTGATGAGTTCACGGAGTAGCCACGGAACGAAACGCTAATATTTTCTTACTCCACAATTGACGACTCCTTTGATTTGAACACTGAAAAACCTACCAGATGCCCGTTGCCAGTTGCCCGTTGCTCATGGCCTGATGCCGAATGTTGCACATAGCCCGTTGCCTGTTGCCCGTTGCACGTAGAGTACTTTCAGAGAGAAGCGTCTAGAGAGACCGAAATGCGAAAGCTTCGACACGCCCAACACGTGATATCATTAGTTTGACTATTTCTTCTTTGCTCTAGCGTTTACTTCTAGCGAGATGGATAGCGCATACGTTACGCTTTGGCTTATGATATAATCTAAATTTATTCTTTTTTTTTTTTCCATATCTTCTTGTTGTGTTTAATTTTTCAGTGTTTTTAAATCTATTCTTTAGGTATAAGAAAAAATTTTAATGTTGATTTTAAGTCGCCACAGGTGGCAGGAGTTTTAACTTTTATTTAATTTTATTGAGCCGAACCGGTCGTGATCCACCCAACCGTACTAGCACCACGGCGCTGCGCGACGTGGTTGTGCGGTTGATTCCGGATCTCGATCCGGGGAGGCAATGCTTTGTATTTTTAATTCCATATTAAATTTGTTATGATGATGATGATGATGCGAAGGGTCCCGGGTTCAAATTCATGCGTCCGTAGATTTTTTTTTTTAATTCTGGAACGATTAATATATTTTTTTACAAATTCTTTTCTGATTTCTTTAGGTTTTCCTTCTTTTTATAAAATAATTTCATTCTTTCGTGTGATTTCTTTAGGTTAGGTTAGTAGGTTTTTATTTTGATATCTAATTGTTAATAATTATTACCGCCGCAGGCAGTATTAGCGTCGCAGACAAAAAAATGGGGGTGCGGGGGGTGTCCCCCCGCCTTTTTTCCACAAAATAACAGGAAATATTTCAATTTCTCCACTTGCACGAATTTATTACAAATTTACAAGGCAATGCGCATGCTCGAAGCTTTCGCATTTCGGTCTCTCTAGACGCTTGTCTTTCAGAGTGGGGTACTCGCTTCGTTCCTGTCCAGTCCTAGTCCGTCAATCTCCTACTACCAACAGGTTTCTCGTGACTTTGTCACTGATGGGGGAATGGTGTGGCGTGTGACGTTTCCCTTATATTTCACCGCCACATCATTTGGCCCACTAAGTATATATACGAGAGGCCATGTTGGGTTCGTTGGAGAAGTGTATAAGCCTTACTGATGAGTTCACAGAGTAGCCACGGAACGAAACGCTAATATTTTCTTACTCCACAACATGTTAATTATTTATGAGGAAAGTAAAAAAAATGCAATTGCAGCTATGGACCTTTATGGCCGACGATATCCTGATAGACAATGTCCAAATTATTTTAAACGTGTTGAAAACCAATTCCGAAGAGAGCCCAACAATGATCCCGAAGAAAACTTCATTATTGACGAAGGAACGGAAATTAATGTTTTGGCTCGAATAGAAGTTGATAAGACTGTTTTTTTAAGGCAAGTTAGATTTGAATTGAACACCAGTCACCAAAGAGTAAGCCAAATTGTGTACAAATTCCACTATAAATCTTTTAAATACCAATTGCACCAGCATTTGTACCAAAGTGACAGCGAACGAAGGATGGAATATTGCAATTGGATTTTGTATATTAACGTGCAGCCAAACAATGATTTTTTGGGACTTATTTTATTGACGAGTCAAGGTTTACAAATTTGGGATTATTTAACCGACAAATTACAAAATATTGGTCACAAGAAAATCAACATTTATTAGGGGAGGGTAACTGACTGGTGCCAGATACCTGAGATTCCTGGAAAATGAGATTGATGACATGGTATGTATTTCCAATAAGATGGAGCTCCTCCTCATAATTCAAGGATAGTAATTGATTACATTCAACGGAGATTCGGAGAAAACGTAATTTCGCCAAATGGTTCTGTGAGGTGGCCTCCAAGGTCACCTGATTTAACGCCACTTGATTTCTTTTTTTGGGGTCATTTAAAAAATATTGTCTATGCAACCGCCGTTATAACCCGTGAAGACGGGTGGAGCTACGAGCAATTAATAGCATAACGGCCCAGCAATTGGCGAACGTTCTTCGATAAACAGATATACGAGTTAAGAAATGCATTGACGTTAATGGACAGCATTTTAAACAAATGTTATAGTGTTTTGTATTAATTTTCTGTGTTCCAAAACTACCTTATATGTAACAAGGTAATTAGAATAAAATTGTATTTTCTGATTTTCTTTTAGATGTAATTTTGTTTGTATTTATCGCACATTTTAATTCGACATATGAATAAATTCCTTATTAATAGTACTAATAAATGGTGCCACGGTACCTATATGGTTCCATTTGAAAAAATTGAGTTTTGCTCCAAAAACAATTTTGGTGAATTTTATTTGCTCACAAATCACATAATTTAGTGTTTTTAACGGGATTTTTGTAGCATTACACGGATCATTTAGAATAAATCGGAACCGTCATGGCACATTTAAATGGAAAACTAAAAATTACATTATAAAAAAATGATGCTTGAAATGTCACTTATTTGGCATCGTTGGATTCAAAAAATTATGCAGAATTCAAAAATGCAATAGGGTGTTCCATTTAAAAACCGAAAGTTAGTGTCACTTCCGGCGAAACCGGAAGTGAAAAAATTCAATTGTATGTCAAAAAGTGCCGCTTATTATGTATGTAGTATATCCTAAATTTCAAGCAATTATCTTCAAAACTAAAGGAGAAAAGGGGGTATACCATGATCCTGTTAAACCCGGTATATTGAATGTAAGATGTAAGCTCAGTTTTCCCTTGATTCCTGTTTAATATTAGTGAAATCTATATCGAATTCTAAAGGAACACATCTTATTATGGAGATATTAAGCATTTTGTAAGAAGAAAAGGCTAGATTATAAATCGTTAGTAAAAGCATAAGTGGACACACCCGCAAGTTACATTATACTATGTTATACACATTAGTTCGTTGGTGATTAATTTGTTGTCGTCAAGAACAATGTTAAATATTTTTTTATAATAATTAAGCTACTCGGTGGGTTGTCGTTCATGTTCTCGAAAAAAAAAGAAAATAGTAATAATAGTAAATGTCTCTGTTATGATAAATATACAAGATATAGAAATTTCAAAATAACCGTTATATAAAACAAGAGATAAGAGCCCATGTTACATACAAAATGAAACAGTTCAAAATATAGACTATTATTCTTTTAGAACAATATTTAATTGAATTTATGTACGTTTAAATCTCAGCTAAAATTTAGTGGAACATAACATTTCTATAATATGTATAGTATTCAACAAAAGTGGTGTATTTGGCATTTTAGGTGTGTTCCCCAACTTTTAGGATTGCGGGACCCGGATTTTCGAAATCAGCAACCCAAAAAATGCAAAGTCAAAGTAGTTTTAGACCGGCGTTCCTTCGTGCACCCTTTCGCTCGTTTTAAATGTAGTACTTGGTTCCCTTTGCAGCGTCCTAACACCTCTCCAAAGAAATGAAATTACTCTTAAATGATATATGTCCTGAAAACGTTAGTTTATTTTCAATTTTAACTTTTTCATTTTCAATTTAGACCAAGATTGTAGAAAATTCAGTTCTATACAAAATCTTAGATATTTTTTGTGAGACTTACGGTTCTCAAGATATCGCGGAAAAACTGTTTACACCCCCTTTTCAAGATGACGGCCACTGACACCCCCTGTACACACAGAAAAATCCTATTCTACCCAAAATACAAGGTTAATGTAATAATGCAGTTCATATTTTGTTACATGTCCTGAAAACCATTTAAATGTACCCGTAGCTCAGTTCTACTATTGATATTTTATCGCAAGCTGCATATGCATTGTAGAGTCAGGTTCAACTACAACGTCATTTATAAAAATAATAAAAGCACCCCAATACAGACCCCTGCGATACACCCGGGAAATGTAAATTCTACAGACCTATTTCCATCATATTGCATGAACAGAATGTTATTAAAAGTACAATTCAGTTGATTGATAATGTTGTGAACTAAAGCCGAATACATGTACTATATGCAAATTATACCCAGTCATACAATATATTTGATAGAGCTTTTCGTAAATGTTTAAATTCTTCCATTTTAAGCTGTCCGATAAGGTAATTAATTTCTAAATTGAATTTCAGTTGTTTGACGATAATTATAACTGAAAAGTTCATAATTTCTACGATTAGCATGTCAACTAACTCTGTATCGTCATGTATAGGTTATCCAAAGTCAGTTTGAAAATTAATTTAAAAAAAATATACCGACAAAGAAATAGTTGATATAACGAGCGATGTCATGAACGTGGACCGGCAATATTAAGAATAAACGAGGAGCAGGTAATGGACTTGTAATGGTGAGCCAGGTAAACAACCGACTACTTTCGTTTGAGGTAAGCGTCTGGTTAACAATATTCGTATACGTGTATCGTTCGTAATATTGAAGCACCACGGTCTCGGTGTTATTGTATCACAAATAGGCTTTGTAATTATTTGTCCAGAATTTCTAAATCAATAATGGAAATAATATAAATATAGTGCATTCAACATATCACCTATTAAAATTATGATCATCACCTTGCATACAGAAGTGTTTCAAACAAGGGATCTAATGCGAATTTATTTTTAATAATATAGAAACAAAACTATTTTCGTTTAATTGAGTAGATAATAAACATCTTGTATAATACTTTCTTACTAAATATGTATTACACAAAATTCTGTTTCGGCATGTATTTATTGGGGTTCCCTTCGAATGCATATTGATACATCCTGTGTACTTTTGATCAATGACCAGAAAATATATATTTTGCCTCAAGGTTTCTCCCATATATTTCTACCCCGTAACAGAACAATTATTGACCAACTATATGGACCAGCGGTTTTCATAATAAGATAGTATATTGTGAGATACAAAGTTTACAATTATTTACGGAATAAGATGTCCAAATAAGGTTTGCGTAGTGGCAAACCAATAATGGCAGTTCCGAGTAAGTTAAACATGAACTGGGATCTTAAACCCGGCTTGATTTGGTCCTATTTCAAAGCCACAAGATTTTGATTTCGAAAAGAAAAATTGAGTGTGTCGGTTTTGTTGGGTTGTGGAATGTTGACCGTTAATTTAAGTACATATTCTCTTTTATTTAATTATAATTAAGTATACACGTGATTTTTATATCAAGCGTAATTTAATAAACTAACTTATTAAATTGTTATCACAATAAGAAAATATAAAAAAACACCTAAATATGAATAATCTAAATTATCTCAAAAACGACGTTGAAGTCATATTACTGTGATGTCATTTTCTTTAATTAGATGTGCTGTGTCAAATATTAAGGTATGAATTAGATGGTTGTAAGGCTAGATGAAATCTGTTAAATGGTATTTAATTCAGTGTTTTACAAAGAAAAAGAAAGACATTAAGTATGTGTACCTCATTACCAGTGGTCATCGTAAATAAAAAATATTTGTGCCATTACCAGTGGGGTCAAAGAGAAATTATGATAGCACGCAACAAGGAGAACTGATACTGAGTACTTATTGACGAAACTGGACCATATCTGTTATGTTTAAAAATAGCCACCTACAATTATTGTTTCTATGTGTTACGATGTAACCAATTGACTAAGAGAGTTCGGATACATCTAGTTTTCTTCGAAATTTCATCGTGAATAATTTGGTTCTCTTTCCGTATTACGATAAGAACCATAGAACCAAAGCTATTGAAGAATAACTGCGAATGAACATAATTTTGAACATTGTTTTGTTTGGATTGCAATAGTAAGACAGTTTCTTTATTAGGTGATTTAGGTATAATATTAGTTTTACACCACTATAATATGTATCAACTCACCCACGTTTCTTGACTCTTACCAGCTAATAAATAAAATTGGGATATTGACTTGAAAATAGGTAGACGTGTGTATATGTAACATCTGGAATTAGATTATATTTTTAGCTGATTCCGTTGAAGAGTTGGGGGTAAATAGAGTTGAGTAGGGGAACATAAGAATTCTCCTACTCAACTCTACTTACCCCCGACTCAAAATATAATCTAATTCCAAATGTTATAATACATTCGTCCACCAATTTTCAAATGCATATCCCAATTTTATTTTGTTAACCACTTTAACAATGGAGTGGGGGTGGTGGTAGAAGTGGCAGATGTCATAGAAAAACTTTAGACCCAGGATTCTAGTATACACAGTAAATACTATGTCTCTAAACTTTTACTAGCTTGCCTTACTTACTTTTTCCCTATTTGCCCCCAATCCTCCAACAGAGTAAGTTCAAAATATAATGTATTGCCAATTGTTTTTATAGTAACTCAATCAGTTTGACCCACGGTTTACATTTAACGGAGACCGAAAGTAATGGCCCTTAGTGAGTTAGTAAGTAAAAAAATAGCATTAAATGCCTATTCTAATGAATTTTATATCACAGATGCTTATACCTAATTGTTCAATTTATTTTGGAATTATTATTAACTCTCTTTACATCTCACTATTCGTAATTAAAAAAATTATCCTTCTGTTTAATGTCCTATTATGTGATTTGAATATGAAGAAGTACAGTTCTCTGTATTATCGGCATTTACGTTGAATTTTCCTTGAATATTATAAATCCACGCACGCACCCAGCACAATAGCCTTATTATGTGATTGTACGCATAGGATGGCTGGATAAGTCCAAAAGGTCTTACCGCCTTATCGAAATCTTTCAAGTGACGCCCTGGAAAACGTCCAGGACATTCAAGTTCGCATCCGATGGATTAGCCAATAAAACTGTCAGAAAGGAAAGTAATGAAATGTTCCTACGTTACTTTTTCCGTGTCTTTCGTGCTCTCATCTCTCAAGCTGCTTGAAATTCTTTATGTTTATTCGTGACGTATTATTTAAGAATTATACTGTCGAAATGAAATTCGGCGAGAGGGCTTTATATTTTAAGGAGGATATAATTCATATGTCACGTGATGACGGTATTTCATCCAATAGGCGGGTTCGGTCATAAAAGAAAAAAACATTTTTTTTTGGCAGATGTGAAGTTAAATAGTCAACAAAACAAGTATGTGCAAAAAAAATGAGAAAAAAAATTGCAGCACCTGCAGTTGCCAAATTAAAGTTCCGTGATAATGGTGGAGCCCACAACGGGATTGACGTCAGTGGCCTGATATAAGCTCCGGCTTCACCCTACGCGCACGTATCCCGCACAGCGCAAGCAGCGAATCACTATAATATTTAAGTTTTGTGATATTTATCGGTGGTGTTTCTTAAAGTCCTAGTCGTACAATGCAACCAAGGTACCAGAAAGCCGGTTCCGGAAACTTACCACATTTAAATGTGCAGATGGTGTTTGATTTTTTAACAAGTAATGCGAACCTAAATCAAGCTCAAAGCAGTGGAGCTAAATACCGTAAATACCATACTTGTGGCATATTTTTTATTTGTATTGTATTTGTATTTATTATTTAGTGAAGTTTCGGTAAAGTTTAAACAAACTAACATTTGTATACGTATATAAAACAAGCAATCTGCTAGACAGGTAACTTTCACCGTTTGTCTGTAAACTATTTTGTTTCCTGGCAATAAATTATTATTTTTTATTTATTTATTTATATTTGTTAGAATGAAAATAGGCAGAGGTACAAGCAACTGACAAATATACGTCGACGCTTTCACGCTCCGACGTTTAAGAATTATAATTAATATGTATTTATATAAGTTTACCTTGTATTTACTAGATATAAAAATAAAAAATGCCGCATGTACAAAGCAGATTTAATGGAACCGCCGGTGTCGCAGGGACTCCATTGATGGGGAATTTTTTATGTGACAACTAAATATGAGGTAAACTATACCGATTTGTGTATATCAAAAACTACTTAATAAAATTGAAGAAAAACTTATATGAAAAGCATTAATTGCTAACAGTAGGTATTTTATATATTATATAGTGAGCTGCAAAAGCTCTTTGAATAATTGCAAATAAATTTACACTACGTACCAACTTTTTACAGATCAGGAAGAGAAGAGTATGGAGAGCGCTCAGCGCTGTCGGGCCACTGACGTCACCGCAGTAGCCTCACGCACAGGTACGTTTCTAGCCTTGCGGCGACAGGAAGATTTTCAAGTATCAATAAAAAATTTATTTTTGGACATTTAATATTTAAATTTCATATGGTTGTTTTTTCCATGGTTTCTATCGATTTAAGCAAAAGTTGAAAATTACCGAACCCGCCTATTGAAATTGTGTATTTACTTGGTTACGTAGTTATTACAGCGATAATAAAAAACAAAAGATTTATCCGATAGACCCGAAAATACACCCTTTTTGAGAAATTTTCCGGCAAAAATTAACGTTTTTCCGGGCTAGACTGGAGAATAGGCATCGGAGATCGGCAAAGGCTTTTTTATCACACTTCTTTGAAAACACCTTATTATACTCTTCGCAAATAAAAAGGGAAAAGTATATTGCATTCGATCGGCACATTTCTAAAACCGGTAATATTGCTCGTAGAGAAAAAAATTTCATATCACTGTGTTGGTGATCGAATTCTGAACAACTTACAAAATGTCCGTCCGTCCGTCTGTCTTTCCGTTTATCTGTCCGTCTATCTGTCCGTCTGTCTGTCCGTTTGTCTGCCCGTCTGTCTTTCCGTCCGTCACGTTTCTTGTAAACACGATAACTTAAGAACGAAAAGTCCGATTGTATTAAAATTTGGACAGTAAGTTAGTGTTAGCTAGAAGAACCTATTGCTTTTGAGCAAAATCGATCGATAAATAAAAAAGTTATAAATTTTTTTATTAAAGAAAATGTTTTTTACATATTTTTTTTATGTTTTGTAATTAAACTAAAAATGTCTAAAACTAAGATTATTTACAAAAAAAACTGCGAAAAGCATCCTATAGAATGTGCAACAATTATATAAAAAATCCAATATATCGGCGAAGAGTATAACGGTTAGCTTGTTTTCATCTGTATTAGTAATAATGTAAGATGAGTTTTTTCGGACTAATGCACGGAAACAGCGCACGGGAAAAGTTTTCCCGATCTACGATTTTTTTCCGTGCGTTGAATAAAAATACCGAATATATATGACTTTAAAATAGAAATATACAGCAAAGCAAACTAAATTTAAGAAAGTCTTTATGCTATCTGATATTTAACATTTAGGTACTTATTTTGTATTTTAATTCGTATGTGTTTGAATATTTGGAGGAACTTCTGTAATATCTTTTGACGTTTTGTCAACCTTATCTGACGTAGGCTAATTAATAAATCACCTTTAAAATAATTTGAGAATAATCATAGAAACGCATCATATATGTCGGAGACGTCCCCTTCACGTTCGTCGTGCGGAAGCCCTCCGATACTTTCGTAGACGCCTTTCGACAGTCGTGTACACGCCTGGTAACTCATAATTCACTGAAGTCAAGAGAACGTTGTCAATAAGTACCGATTGCATTAAGGAATGTTAAGAGCAAACATCTCGATATGTGGTCGTGTGAACCATCAGATGACTTTTGGAGTCCCTGGAAGCCCTCTTCCTGGCGAGCGGAACAACATGCCTGAAAGTCCCGTAGATAAGTACCTAGTCTTAAGATAAACTCGGTAAAGAATAGTTGAAATCGCGGGACTGGCAGTAGTGGACTGATGGCTCCAGTATTTTGGTGGTATTGTTTGTATTTTCAATCCTAAGACATTTACCTGTTTAGATAAATCATAAATCATGTTACTTTGTTATTTATGCGAATATTACTTAAGTGATTTTATTGTGTTTATCAATGTGTGGCCTAAATCTAATAGATCCGCCCTAAAACGCCTCTCGCCCCTGGTCTATCAGACATATATACCAAACACTGCATTGTCAGCGTTGTTTATTTTCTGTCAATTAAATTTATGCCGATAAAATGTACTCAGAAGAAAATCTCGAAATTCTCGATAACACCCTACAGCAAGCGGCACAAGTGAGATCGAATTTATTACCACTGAAATTTAGGTCAAGATATGAACACGAATATCAACTTTTTATTGAATGGCGAAATCTGAACAAAATCAAAACTTTGTGCCGATATTCTTCTAAATTACTTTGTCGAAAAGGCAAAATCTATGAAATCTTCCACGTTATGGAGTCGATTCTCAATAAAAGAAAATGCTGACATCAACAAATATCCAAAAACTGTTGCTTTCTTGAAGCGTCAAGCTGTGGGATATATAACGAAAAATTCCAGAGTTTTAACAGCAGAACAAGTAACCAAATTTTTATGTGAAGCTCCAGATGAACAATATCTACTTGCACAAGCAATTTTAGTGTTTGGGATCTTTGGTGCGTGTCGAAGAGATGATTTAATCGTTTAAATTTAGACGATGTGGCAGATAATGAGCGTTTTCTTGTTGTGTCTTTACGAGATGGAAAAACTCATACATCCAGAAGTTTCACCATTACCAAATGAAGGATGTACATTTGAGCCCAGCGTACTTTATCGATATTAAACAGCTCTGTGGCCTAAAAATATGAACAGCAGAAGATTATTTGCATATTTGCAAGTTGCATATCGAAACGGCAGGTGTTAGGCTCAACATGTTAGATGCCATACCGTCAGTGGTGTTCCGAAAATTGTTGTGGAATACCTAAAACTAGAAAATCCCAGAGAATATACCTGGCATGGACTAAGGCGTTCTTGGGCAAGCATGTTGGTGGAAAGCGGCGGTGATTTACTCACTCTGAAAAGGCACGGAGGAGTTCTTCCAATGTAGCAGAAGGATATCTAGAAGAATCCATACAAAGAGAAATTGAGGTATTACGAATATTGTTTAACCCTTCTCATTCATACAACAAGTGTATCATTCGTTCAAGAAAACCAAACATTTGCGAAGAGTCTGCTTCAGTAATATGGTGTGTGCACTATATAACAATTCACTTCAAATGATGCATTAACATCAAGTAATACTTAAATATGAAAGCCTAAACGCATTCATATTAATCATATCATGAGATTTAAATAAATATTTAATAAACAAATCGACCTAAAATTCAAATATTTGAATGATTTCGAAAACATCATGTGACGTCATACATCTTATGTGTGAACAACGCGTTGCTAACTTCACACGCATTGATATAGAAGATGACGTCTCGGCGTCAACGGGAGACAATGGAAATAAGTTTTGAGCCAATGTTAAAAGCAATATGTCAGATATTATTAATGTCATTAATATAAGTCAGAAATATGAGTGGAGTAGCAAATAAGTGGTGTGTAGAAACTAATCGACCATAGATCATAGTAGATATATACTTCCCTTAGAATTATGCTTGTAATGGTATGATATGTATTTTGAATTGAAACTAGTAATCTAATTACTTAGTTATATTTAACCCTATGAACTCCCACCTATGTTATATATTATTACAAAATATAAATATACTTCTTTATTATTTTCAGCTTGAGGAAGACATGAAAAATTACATGCGATACAAACTTATGGGAGGATATATGATTTTGAAGTAGTTCCACGCATATTTACCTACCAACCAGAAACAAAAAGAGATGCATCTGCACCAGAACAATCTCTCCCTTTAAAACGGCAAAGAGAACAGTTAGTTGAGTAGGCTTTAATGCAATACACGAATTCCATTATATTAGAAGATGTATCACCCGTTACAGATTGTCATCAATCCAAAAGCACTAAGCAGGTCAGATTAAACGAACATGTGATGAAACATGTTCATCAACAAGATGGTATTCAAATTGTGCTGGCTAAAAATATGGAAACGATATATAATGAACAGGAATATTTATCACCAGTTGTAAATTTTGATCAACCCAGTACGAGCACTAATCAGATGCAGACAAACATGTGTTAGAACAATTTTATCAACAAGACATAGGTCAAATTATACAGACTAAAAGTGTGGTGGGGTGCAGGCCAAACCATTCTTTCGTATTAAATATGTGACATGTAAAATTAAAAGTGATGTGAGACACAGAGCTTCCTCAGCAGGAAAATGTTTCGTATCAAATGATGTTGTAAACTTCACCAATAAATAATAAATAATATTAGTCCAAATAAAAAGTTTTTATTCAATCAAGTTCAGTTCAGTTCAGTGACATCATCAAACTCAAAACTTATTTCCATTGCCAAGTTAAATTGAAAGGGTGAAGTTGGTAATGCGTTGCTGGCAATGCGTTGCTAACTTCACTTAAGTCGTATAACGTATTTTTGATAGATTGTAGATTGACATATACGATGAGTGGTGTCACATATCTATAGGATATAGGTTTGCCCTGGCGAATATTTAATTCAAAACTAAATTTCTCTTAAAATTACTTAAAAACTTCTTTTTGCCGAAAAATTGTTTCAGCTAAACTAAATACCATGAGTACTTTATAATTTTCGATTAAAGAAAAAATAGTGCACACACCCTATTGTAGTTTTACAAAATGAAACTCCAAAAGGACTTAACCTGTGCAATAATACCAATTGCACAATAGACATAACCATTAATAATAACAACTCAAACTAAAAACATTATTAGTTGAAGCTGTTATTATTAATAAATAGTTATTTAGTTATTTAGTTAGTTAGTTAGCTGATTTTCAGTATTCAAAATGAAACTCCAAAAGGACTTAACCTGTGCAATAATACCCATTGCACAATAAGCATAACCATTAATAATGATAACTTAAACTAAAAACACTATTAGTTGAAGCTGTTATTATTAATAGTTAGTTAGTTAGTTGATTTTTAATATTCTTACTCTCGTTTTCAAAGAAGTATAATAAAAAATATCGTTCTTTGCACGTCCAGAAATAGATTTTTTCGTGTAATATAGGTTTTGCATTTTTCCGGTGGACCATCGAAACCCGAAAAAAACGTCGGATCGAAATGAAAGTCATATCTATCGACTCGAGAGCGAATTTCGAAAATTTCGTCAGTCGGTCTGTCTATCGGTCTGTCTGTCACGCCCAGCCCCCCTAATCCGTTTTCGGATTTCGATGAGACTTGAGTGATTAATAGGAGGTCTTTAGGAAACCTCAACGCCGGAAGCTCGGCTCTGTTCGGAAACCGGAAGTATCCGATATAGACGTTTCGAGTTTTTCGGAAAAAATTGAATTACTCGCTAACGGGTAGTCGGATCGAGATATTTCAATAAAAAGAAATGGTGCCGCTGGCAAAGCACTAAAAATAAGTATACCAAAGACTAAGTCGAAAAACAAATGAAAATTGAATTTTTCTGCAAAAAACTGGTTTTCTCGAAATCGGGCTAGGAAGCACGATAACTGTCCAGAATATTGATCGATTTCGATGAGACTTGGTGGGATCACAAGTACATAGCCACAAATGAAGCCTATTGCTGGCTATTTTTTCCAGGGCCGAGTATGATTTTTCAAAGAAATTAATAACTCCCGAACCGAAGGTCCGATTTTGATTTTCAAAAATGGCAATTGTAAGGCTCGATTAGGTCTATTAGTTGACGTTTGTGAGAAATTTGATAAATCAAAAGCGAATCTACAGATCCTGGAAAACTTGATATTTTTGGTAAATTCTGCAAATTCCGAACAGTTTCCTAATAAAAATCGAAAATTAACTATTCCGTTGATCGATCTCTATAACCAGTATAAGGCACGGACCTTTTTGGACAATAAATCTGATATAGAGTTTTTTCGAAAAATTTAAAATAAACGAGTTATTTACGAAAATGCAATCCATAGAATTATTTTAAAAAATATTTCAAACTGATAAATTCTCCGTGCGATATAGGTGCAAAAAAATAATATAATGTTATATTTAAAACATCATTAATTTCCTTATTTTCATTGACTAAATAACAATATAACCGATGCCCTTGCTGTGTTTCAAAATGTAGATCGCCTTTACTTTAGTCAATGCAAAAAAAATAAATAAAAATAAAACATGTCAAAACGTACTGAGTCATCTTGCGACCGTCTGCTGAAAATGTACTGAAGCATCCCAACAGGGATAAAAAGCATATCAAAATGTAGTTTTTGTAGCTTGTTATTCTCTTTTCCTATCCATGAAGGCAAAAAATGCTGCCAATTTTTGGCATAGGTGGCTTAGCTTTCTTGTTGTTATGGAAACGAACTTGTATTATTTGTTGGGATAACTGTCAAATAGATAAATACACTTAACTTCTACGAGTTTTCAAAGGTCAATTCACAAGTGATGGAAAATATGGATTCAGATTTTGAAGCGTTACAAGCAGAAATAATTTATACCTGTAGTTATTTACTGTTTGTAGTTGTATTTTTCTTAGAATTTTCTTTAAGAAAAACTGAAAATTGAAGTTGTATAATAGTGCCGATCGTAAAGATATTTTATTTAATTAGTTATTATTGCTTGTTGTTGTATTTGTTAAAAAACTTATTAAGCAAATAATAATACAAAACATAGTTTTTATCAATGTCGGTCAAAAACGAAATATTGTACGTTACATGACCAAAAAACAGTGTTTTGCAAGTCTCAAGCTTCGCCTGCGGCTTGCCCTAGAAAACACCTATTTCCAGTCTTATAACGTAAATTACTATTTCACCTTATTGTGGCCTTTCCAGAATACATCACAATCAACAAACAATCCCAGTGTCATCAATTTATGAACTTTTGTAATGATAATAATAACATTAATAATAATAAAGAATTTATTGCCCAACAGAATCCTCCAGTTACAGGACAATTTTACAAAATAGAACTAAATTATATAAATGCAAAGTATACAACATGAAATATAAAATATAGAAAATAAAACTATAACACGATTAGTGAAAGTACAGGTGCAGTTATTTTGATCCTGCAAGGTGTCTCCTGAAAGTCACGTTTAGTAAATGGCATGCTATTTTTTATGATTAGTTTCTTTTATAAATTAGGTTTGCACTACTAAGAGAAAAGTTCTCATATCACTTTTCTTGACCATCAGGATCTAATAGTAAGGGGTCCAAAGCTTTAAAAATTGAAATGACCCATTCCAACAAGGTAAATTATTTTTGGAAACGAATTCAGGAAGAGGGTCCTTAGGGGCATCAGAAATGGCTTGTTGGACTTTTGTTGGCGCTTGCGCAACTTCTCCACAAGAAAAAAACAAGGTTAAATGTTATTTCAAGAATTTGTGTTTTTAAACGTATACCTATTGCTAAAAAATTAACTACTTGCGATATCGATCTGATTTTCTATATCTATATACTACAGACACGAGCGCATCTATCTGTACTAATAGACTTTCAAAATCACTTACGGTTTTTTTCTAAATAAATCCAAAATCGCGTGAACGAATTTTGTGTGTTTGAAATTTCGAGGTGTGGGCAACTATATTAAATATTCGAATTTTGTATATATTACATGCGAATGAAATATGGTCTAAATATCAAAAAAGTTTTTGCAAAAAACATTAGCTGGATATCTTATACAGTTTTCGAGATATGGATTTTTAAATTCGACCGTAATAATGTCTTGTTATGATAGCGCGCAAAGTGGCAGCTACGGCAGGGCTCGTTCAGTGCAATTGTGTCTAGATACATATTAGTCTAATACCTAATTTGATTTAGGTGTTATATTATTCTTGATCATTAAATCACTCATTGTCTGAAAATTATTAGACAATTATTTCGGTGCTAAAAATACATGGTTTTAAATTATGATGTAAATTTACATGTAATGTACTGCCGTCCTAAGCCAAAATGACGTACTTCAGTATACGCTCCTCTTGAGATATTTGACATTTTATGCCGCTAATCTCAGCACTCCTTGTTTCTTAAATAGTTTCATTCTACTTTTGGATTTAATTCTATGAGGTAGATGCAAAAATAATTGTTTATTGATTATTGAAAAAAGTCTGTCATTTAACAAGGAAACTTTGAAGTACGTCCAATTTGCTTAGGAAATTTTGAGTTACGTCATTTTGGTTTAGGACAGTATATCTAAACTTGCAAATACAGTACGAAATCGTTAATAAGTTTTAATAATTTGAGTTTAAAAAATAAAAATTGACCCAAACTTCAGATTTAAAAACGGTATGGTATGACTTAAGAAAACATCAGAATCCTATGCATTCGCCATAGCAGACATAATTCCCATTCCAAACTGGAATAACGTTATACATAATATCAAAAGTAAAGCCAATCATATAAAATACATTTCTGAATATTGGTGTAAATAAGGACAAATATTGCCCAACAATGTGAACTTGGATTCCTCCTGCCCAGCATAAAATATTTGAAGTGCAATCATGAACAAACGAACACAATAATATTTGCGAAAGGTATGTTTAATTTTTCCAAAATAGAAAAACTACAAAAGTTGTGTGGGTATACGACAAGAAAAGGTATTTTATAGTATTCACGAAATCAATAAATAATTAGGTGGAAAATATGAAGAAGAAAATATTGTGAAAACTTTATTGGCAGTCTATATATTTGTGTGACCTGTCAATTATCCTTTCCGAATGGGAAAAAGTGAGCAGTTGCAGTTAAAGCAATCTTGGAAATAACTGTGATGCAATTGGTGATCGTGTGATTGAAGATGGTCGCAAGTCCTATGTGAATCTGTATAGCCATAGTGAGTTTAAATTCTTAGATTCACCAAGGTGTATTTATTTTCCATAAAGTTATTAGACTTACGTTCGCTACGTCCTACAAGAGAGCTTACTTGCTGCATTTGAAACGGTCACTAAGTCCAGTGGTTTGGTATGCTTAGCTTAGCTTGCAACTGAAGTACCTAGCGAAGCAGGGTCAAACCCTGCTTACTGCGAAATAATTTTAATTGTAAAAAATATTCACAAGAAGTGGTTTAGATTACCCTATACTTTCCTTGCCTAACACAAAATCCTGAATTTTAAACAAATTATCTCGGCGACTTGAAAAGCGGTTAAGAAAACACATCACCTCTCCCAGAAAATTTGGATATCTGATAGAGAATTACCAAAAAACCACAAGTGGTTAAAAAAAACAAAAAATGGAATTGTAAAGTAGAGTGTCACTAAAAATGTGCGTCCACGTGATGTTCTGTTGCATGTGCATGTGTAGCCTTGTAGCCTGTAGCCTTACAATTGTTTTAAGGGCAAAAATAATACAGAGCAGTGTTCAACAGACAGTAATTTTTACTAGTAATAGTATAGTGCTTTGTCGATGCTTACTGAGCTGTGAATTATGCATTATTATTATTATTATTATTATTAATTATTACTATTCTTCCTCTCGTCGTTCATTGACAGAATTTGGGTAAATCCAGATCTCAACAAGAGATCAAAGTTATTTACCCTAACACCTTTCGCAGGATATGTGCGGTGCCCATCAGTGCGATATTCTGCACTTCATTAGCTGATGGGTGACCTGGGAGCATTTTGAGGTTCTGGTCAAATGCCTTCTTTATTGTACCCAATGCTCCTACCACGATTGGTACTGTTTTGGCTCTACAACTATCTATTATTATTATTATTATTATTATTATTATTATTACTTATAAATTACACGTTTTGTGTACGTGTTTATATTTTATTTCTATATTGTATAATGATGGTATATATAATAAATAATATCTCCATATACAACACCTTCATAATCTATACATCTAATAAATCCTCTGCCAAATGAACTTCATTTTACATATTAATATTTTTGTAAAATTATAAATAATAATAACACAATATCAAAAATGCAATGTTTACTACCTTGATGCATTACAATCAACTAGATAGCAGTACGTCAGATAATAGCTGCATGCTAATAGGAGTATTATGGATCTAAATTTTGATTCAATTTGAAAAGTCTGTAACTCAAAAATTGTAAAAGATATGGAGCTAATTTTTTTTGCGAAAACTTTCTTGATCTTTAGACCATATTTCATTCGCATTTAATATATATAAAAATTAAACATTTAAAATAGTTGATCGCACGTCGAAAATTCAAACACATAAATTTCGTCCTTGTGATTTAGGATTTATTTAGAAAAAAACCGTAAGTGATTTTGAAATTCTATCAGTATAGATATATGCGCTCATGTCAGTAGTATATAAATATAAAAAATCAGATCAATATCGCACGTAGTTCATTTTCTAGCTAGTGGTATAAGTTTAAAAACACAAATTCTTGAAATAACGTTCCGCCATCTTTTTTTCTTGTTGAAAAGTTGTGCAAGCGCCAAAAAAAGTCCAACAAGCCATTTCTGATGCCCATTTTTAAAATTTCGTGTTATAACTGGGAATTTTACGTAAAAATTTAGAACAATATCTCAGAATTTTAAAATTCCGACTTATAAGTCGAAATTTTATTTCAAAATTCCGAATTAGAAATCGGAATTTTAAATTTCCGAGATATAACTCAGAATTTTAAAGTAAAATTCTTAGTTATACCTTCAAATTTTAAAATTCCAACTTCTAACTCGGAATTTTAATATTCTGAGTTATACAGTGTCCGCCAAAAAGTCTGTACCATATGGAAAACTTTTTAATTCAATTGTTTTTTAAACTGGTTTTAACATAATTAATAACCTTAAAAGTGAATAATACGAATTTATTTAATAACATTCGAAAGGTAATCAAATACGTTTTGAAAACAAATGCTAGGCTTTTGACGTGTCGATGCCTTATTAATGTCTCTAATAAAATCACACTTTTTCTATTTGTTGATTGTTTAAAAAATTCAAACTAAAGAAAAAATTGAAATTATTTTAATTCGAATATAGAACCAATAGGGGACGCCTTTTATCCAAAAATATCCCTAAGAATCTGTTTCCAATTCAGCAGTTGGGCGTACTTACTAAAAATTCAAAACAACCGGCTCAATTGCAAATATTTACAAAAAGCCACACACGAATTATTGTAAAGTTGATAAATATAAAGAAAACGTTTTGCTTGAAGTAATAGAACATAAACAAACTTTGATTGCCACAATTTCCGACAGAACTGACGCAGGAGGAACTACTAATAGTGTAAGGAGAATTTTGAAGAAACAGAAATTTCATCCGTACAAGCCAAAGTTTATTAACAAGCTTAAAGGACGAGATCTATCTGTTGCTACACAGATTCTATTCACAGACGAAGCAACTTTGTCCTCAAATGGGGTAATAAGTTCCCAAAATTGCAGGTGGTGGGCTGACGAAAACCCAGGATTTATGATTAAATGTAAAGACCAGTACTCTTTAAAAACCAATGTTTGGTTGCGGTATTTTTAATGGCAGACTAATTGGCCCCTTTTTTTCCGCATAATCTCAATTTGGAATTTGAACTTTCTATGAATGAAATTACTGAACTAATTGACGACATGTGGTTGGAGGAAAGAGCCGTTTTGTGGTTTCAACAAGACAGCGCTTTAATTTACAGTGCTATTAATGTAAGAAATTATCTGGACAACTTGTTTAGAGGTAAATGGATTGGCAGATATTCACAATACCCATGGCCAGCAAGATCCCCGGACATAAGGCCTCTAATTTATTTTTATGGGGTTACTTAAAAAATAAAGTTTACCATAGATGACCCTTCCAAAATATCGATCATTTAGAATACACCATCAGGGATATCTGCCTTGAGATACCCCCAAGAATTTTGAGAATTTTGCAATACGATAATAATTTGTATGGAAAGAGAAGGAAGACATAAACATGGTTTAAGGTTAATTGTATTATTCACCTTTTAGATTATTGAAGTATATTCAATTTGAGTTTTTGGTTTTATTTATCTGATCTAAATTTGATTTAAATTAACAATCGTTGCTTTAATATTTAAGCCAATTATCGTGCAAAATTCACACACACAATAAGTGTTCAGAATTACTGAAAATAGTCCTACTGTTTTTTGCAAAAAAATTTCTTTGTCATTAATAATTACATTTAAAACAGAATAGCAACATTTAAAGTATAATTTTTCTAAGATGACACTATCGGCAATAACTGAATTCTTGGTTATAACTCGTAATTTTAAAATTCCGAGTTATAACTCGGAATTTTAAAATTCCGAGTTATAACTAAGAATTTTAAAATTCGGACTTATAAGTCGGAATTTTAAAATTTCAAGTTATAACTAAGAATTTTACGTTAAAATTCTGAATTATATCTCGGAATTTTAAAATTCCGATTTATAACTCGGAATTTTGAAATAAAATTTCGACTTATAAGTCGGAATTTTAAAATTCTGAGATAAAATTCAGAATTTTAATGTAAAATTCCTAGTTATAACACGGAATTTTAAAAACAGAAATTATTTTATTTTAGGTGTCCCTTCCAGAGCTTTGTAGTTTTGTACATACGCAAATAAAAAAAATTCTTCATACCTATAAGAGAAATACTATTATAATTATAATATAATTTTCAACTCTGCGAAAAAATCTGCAAAAATAGTCAAAATGTTAAAAACATAACAGTATACTAAACTTATTTATTTTAACACGCTTAACCCCCAAAATGGACGGTGTGTACCCCTAAATAAAAAAACGAAAAGATATGTCCGTCTATATTTTTAATTAGCTTTACTTTAAGACCTTTAACGTTAAATGTGTTTTTTCGTCTCGAAGTTATGGAGATTGGAAAACGGGCTAAAATGCACCCTTTTTGCGATCACACTTTGCCGCAAAAGTTTATGCAGATTTGAATTAATTAAACAATATTTTTTAGTGTGTATTCAATCACTTATACCGATTTAACACATTCTGAACATAAGAGAAGTATAAGATTTGGTATCATGCAAAGAACAAAGACAAATGGACCATAGCAATGGAAACCAAAATATGTGACGTGAACAGAACATTTCTTTTTACGAGTGGTACAGTTGGGATGCTAACGAAATTTCTTAAATCAGTTAAAAATATTGTAGAGTTTGCGACTGAAAATAAAAGAAACTCCCTATTGACAATTGTTCGTAAATGCTTCTTTTCGTTTCCATCATGTAAGAATATTTTAAAAAATTGAAAAGAATAAATATTTTAATTTAATAGCAAGCGTGGCTCTAACGTCGTTAGTCAATTCTTCAAGTCCGGTTCCGTATGTAGGTGTATCATTTATTGGTAGGTAATACGTGAAGTTGTACTTTGGTCATCATAATGCAGTTGCTAAAAAGGATTACTATTTGGTTATAATAGCTGTAGTAAAATTCACGTTGGTACATTTTGACTTAATGGTGATCAACATTGGGAATAACATCATCTGTCAAATTTTGTCATAAAGCTTGTAGAACGCCCTGTATAGTGCTTTTCTACTGTACTTATTTACATTATTCATAGATGTGTTTGATAATTTTATTTACATAATTTTAAATATATTTGTCCATTAAGCAAGTCCATGTTTTATTATGTTATTTTGTTTTTTTAATATTAATTTGAAAGTGACAGTGTTCTGTAAGAAATAAAGCGAGTTATGAAAACTAAGTGACATACGATATGGCAGTGCCGGCATGTATCACAAGAGACCATTAAGTTTAGGAGTGTTTATGTTTATATTTTAGTTTCGAGATTCTGCTTGGATTGTTATTGAAACGTGATATCCCTAATAGCATGGCGTTGAGTGAACGGTACGGTTACAAGGCCAACGGCCTAGACAGATCTGTCGCTGTCGATACGTTTTTCTTAAGATGGGTCCTATATCATGCGCCCGGTAGTATTTTCAATACTAAAATACATCAACGTGTTTAATGGATCACCACATGAAAGGGAAGTTTACATTAATAGCTGCCTACGTAAATTTAAAATGATAAGGTGCAGTGAAAATTTTTAGACACTTACTCCCTATTCTTCCGGGTTTTCTGGTTATTAACGTACGTATAATATAGACCAGGGGTAGAGAAAGTCCAATCAAAAGGGGTGTGAAGTATCTGAGGGTTGACATTCAACACACACGTGAACTAAACAGTGCGCAAGGTCTACTCCGTGTCCAGGAGTCTGTATCCGCTCCTGGCAAGGGGTAGCGGACTAAACAGAAACAACAACAAATTATTGTACACGATGGTGATCAGACCGGCCATCGCATACGCAGCGCCAGTGTGGTGCAGCATCCCGGCACTGAACTATATACATGTAAATGGAATGCTAATGTCTATACCTAATTGTGTGTCAAATTGAATCTCGCGCAAGTATGGCGACCCCCGGTAGGGGCGCATTCGCAGTGTGTAGAAAGCCAGGGCCAGTTCTATTTTTATTGCAAGTATTTTAATTTGTCTTTTTTTAAAAAATCATCAAAAATATGCTTGCATAAATTGACATTTCATATATAATTAACTCTTGTCTTAATTTTTATTAAAGAACATAAAAGTTGTCATGCCCAAAACACAATTATTGAATTTTCAATTTCAACAAGCGAGAGGATTACTTGACGCCGGCTCTGAAATTCTGCACTAATCTAAGACCTCCTGCCACAGGAGACAAATCAAAGAAAAATTGCCTTGGCGCATAACGTCCCCCACAAGCATTCTGACTCAAGCTCCAACATACTTTTAAAACTAGATTTCTACTGCGGCGACGCATATCCCGGGAACCTTCAATCGCATGATTGAAGTATTTTGTTCACGCGCATATATCTGTATTGGTCTTCCATTTATTACATATAGTTCAGTGCATCCCGGCCACTTGGGTAGGTACACCTCCCTCCCTCAGAGATTTGTATGATCGTTGTAACGACATAACGCAACTAGGATATTTCGTCCAGGAAACATCGCAAAAATTCTATGCTTTTCGAATAGGCGACAGTCCGCTAACGCGCAACATCATCCAAATCAGAATGCATAATGCCCGTTTCCAAATTAAACACCCATTACTATACCAGGCGTTGCCTATGTTTCGGCAACCTCTCTAGCCACACATTTTTGTACCAAAACTTTCTCCTATCATACAGTTTTCACCATCATATATTTTATTCTTTATCTATTCCTTTCGCTCTCTTTTTGTCATGTGTTTGTCTATTTGTATTTTTGTCACTTTTGTTATTATTTTCTTTTTGTTGAAAAATTGATTTTAGGCCGAGAAAATTTATAAAAATCTTAAATATTTCTAAAACTCCAATCTTCTTTTCCAAACCAAAACTAACGGTGGGCAGACCATTGGGACCCATATTGCCTCGAACGGGTTTTGTCGTTGAGTTTTTTCCCGTATCAGCAACCAAAATTCATTCAGTGTCTTTCCCCCATAGTTCTTACTTGTTTTAAATGTTTTCATTGTTTTAAAATCTAATTTAGATATGAACAATTTTAATATTAATTTTAAGCTGCCACGGGCGGCAGGAGTATAAGCTTTTAGTTCATTTATTGAGCCGAACCGGTCGCGAACCGCCCAACAGCACTAACACCACGGCACTGCGTGACGTGGTTGTACGGTTGACTCCGGTTCTCGATCCGGGGAGGCAATGTTTTATACTTCTAATGTTAAATAAATTTATTTTCATTGGTTATTAATGTAGGTACCAGTGACGTTACGTGACAAATTGAATTCGCGAAATGCCAACAAAGCTATTTTTCGTTCACTTCTGTCGGCTCGAATTTTCGATTTCGCCCATGCAAATAACGATGCCGTGAAAATGCAAATTTCGATTTTTCGATATCGACATTAGGAAGCATTCCTGCTGATGATTGTGTTTAATTGTGAACATTTAAAAATTGCTTGTTTTTCTTTTTCCGACGAGACTAATTGAAATTCCAACGGATTTCTAGGTTCGAATCCTGTACGGGTGTACTTTTTTAATTTGTTTTGAACTTTTTGGCTGATATTTCTTATTCTAAAATTACATTTTACGTCTTACGCAATTTCTACAGTTGAAAACAACAACTAACACAAAATTTCAGAGCTACCCTCAAAATATTTTATTTTCATTAAAAATTAATACGTTTGACCGCCCCCCACGTTTCCCACCCCGGGAGCGACTTCATTTTTAATTTGCGTAGCCAGCTATTAATGTATACTTTGGTGTGGTGATGCTGTGATATGGTGATCCTTTAAATACATTGAAATATTTTTTTGATTTTTTATGATTTAAAATTACGTTTTTAATGTTATTTCTTCCGGATTTAGTTTAATTTTTAACACAGTTTGTTTGTTTTGTAAGAAATCAGCGAATTTGTCTTTTAGTGAACAAAATAACTCGTTAGAATAACAAAAATAGCTGGTCACGAAAAGACACGTCTACACTCTTCGACTAATATTCTCTTAAAAATAATAATTACTTATATTGAAACATATACTTTATAGGGTTTTGCCTCGGGTTTTGCAAACAGCAGAAAAAATAACTATCTATAACTAAAAGAAAAACTGTGTAAAAATATTAATGAAATCTTTGCATTCTTTTGATAACCTGAATTCTGGTTATGCTAGCAAATTAAAATCCTAAAATGAATTTGTCTAATTTCTTATTTTACAATTCTCATTTTAACACTAGCGTTCACACAGTCCCCCTACGGCCACGAAGAATCAGTTAAAATGAGAACAAAGGCCTAAAATGAATTTATTTATCTACCTTCTCTTAAAGATGTTTCATTCTAATGGATTACATTTTCATGAAATCTACCATTCTGTTTCTTGGAAATGCTTAGCTTTTGAAACGATTTTCGCCCTTATTCTGGAGCTCATCAGAAAGACATAAAGCCACTCATAAAGATGTTTCATGCAAAACTAAGACAATTTCTATGAATAAGTGTGAAGTAATTATATTTGACGTTGACTGATATAATTATATAATGCCACACCTTATCAATTTTTTTATTTGAAAAATTTCAATCTTTGACCAATTGACCATCTACCCACCTGTTATCCTTCCAGAGTACCTTCTGGCGGCCGGCCTCTCACTATGTCGGTAAGAATCGAACCTGTACTGGGTAAAATTTCGACTACACTGAGTCACATGCCAACCTCCGTAGCCAGCTCTTAGGCTATAACAGCGTATAGTGAATTTTGCTGAGTTTCTTATAAACATCGATTTGATTGTTTCGATTTATTTTTGTTTTTCCAAACGCATAAAAATCTTTTACTAAAAGCTAGGTAGGTAGAGGTATCCTACGATTAGTAGGCTTCCTTCTCGAACAGTTTGTAAGTTTGAAATTAAATCATTGTTGCAATAAGCACTGATTTCTCATAACATTAAATGAAGACCATTGTAAGAATATCAGTTAAGATTCAAAACTCCATTTTATAATTTTATCTAGTGATACTCGCAAAAAAGGAAAACCAACCTAACCTGAAATTTACGTTTAATATGATATACTGATACAATAAAAAGTTGTCACCACAAAGTGCATTAACAAATGGGCAAAAGCCAGAGAATTACTTTTTTTACATGAACATGATCAGTCATAGTTTGTATATCAACAGACAAAAGTAAACAAGAGATTTCAGCCAGCATAAATTACAATTGGTCTTGAAATAATTTAGAATTTAGATCATCAGTTGAAGTATATACATTTTAAGCTGATGCCTATTATTGTTTAAACTTTGGTTTAAACTACGAAATAAGATTTTAGATTACCTTTAAGTTTTTTTGCTCGCCGCGCCGTTCCCTTATCCTTCAGCTATGTTGTCCACTTTTAACACTTAGTTTATTTTTGTTTTAACTTATTCACTTAACACTATTCACTTCACTTTAATTTATAACACAACCTATACATATCGTTACACTTACAGGTGTTTATTTAATTCAGTTTTATTAAAAGTTTTTAAGAGCACTGTTTTGTTTCAATCGTTTCTAACTGAACTTTTTTTATTGTTTCTGTTTCACTCTGTTGACACGCTTGCGCATAGAGTAACTTAATATGAGTTCCTATATTAGGTACTATTTAATGGCAAATTAGCAAATAAAACAATATATAAAATTCATTATGTAAATGAATGATTGAAGGTATATATACAATTAAATCAGGAAAAAGTAGTACAACTCTCAGATAAGGAAATGGCGGTTTTTCAGTTGTTTAAATTGTTCTTTTGGCAGTGAATTATTGAAATTAAGTTAATAATGGAAATATCGATGTCCATCAGTTGTAATTACGTAAATTGATGCTGATAACAGTCCTGTTTTTAATAAAAATATGTTTTAAACATAACATTTTTAATAGAAATTTAAAACACAAATAAACAAATTACGTTATACTCTTCGCCGATTTACTGCACTTTTTATATGATTGTTGAACATTCTCTAGGATACTCTTCGCATTTTTTTTGTAAATAATGTTAGTTTTAGACATTTTTAGTTTAATTCCAAAACATAAAAAAATAATGTTTTTTTTTTTATTTCAAAAAATTTATAACTTTTTCACTTATTGATCGATTTTGTTCAAACAACATGCAAACAACAATAGGGTTCGTCCTCTAGCTAACACTAACTTACTGTCCAAATTTCAATACAATCGGACTTGTCGTTCTTAAGTTATCGTGCGTATAAGAAATGTGACGGATGGACCGACAGACGGACGGGCGGAATTCGATCACCAACACGGTGATATGAAACGTTTTTCTCTACGAGCAATATTACCGGTTTTAGACACGTGCAGATCGAATGCAATATACTCTTCGTTTGTATTTGCGAAGAGTATAATAATAGCAATTAATATTTAGTGATCCGATAATGTTAGTTTAGTTGGCGAAACGCCGATTGATGTGCATTGTTTTCGTAAATAGAATCTTATTATACTATTTGCAAATACAAAACGAAGAGTACCTATATATTGCATTCGATCGGCACATTTCTAAAACCGGTAATATTGCTCGTAGAGAAAAAAAATTAATATCACTGTGTTTGTGATCAAATTCTGAACAACTTTCAAAATGTCCGTCCGTCCGTCTGTCTGTACGTCTGTCTGTCCGTCTGTCGGTTCGTCGGTCCGTCTGTCTTTCGACGCTTTTCTTGTAAGCACGATAACTTAAGAACAAAACGTCCGATTGTATTGCAATTTGGACAATAAGTTATTGTTATTTTTTTTTCTTTTTCTTTCTTCAATTCTTTGGGACTTCCTGCCACATGTATGTTTTCTTTCTAAGCGGTGCTAGGGGAATCTACAAAATATATCACAATTAACCAGTATGTTACTGGTAAAAAACCTCTACGCCCGTGACGTTTACGTCAAAGGATCAGTTAAAGGTTGGTTTTGATAAATAAACAACACAAATAAGTATAAAAACTTGAAATTAAATATTTCGCCGATGTTTCGTAAATCTAATCTGTCTCCTTTCTCAAGGCTTTCTTTGAAAAATCTTTTTTGCTGTGTATGACAAATACACAGCTCTAAGAATGTTTGTTATATTCAATATCCATAGATACTTACTATTTACATAGAACTGTTGATATAGTTAACAGTTTTTTAGTTTCTATACAATGTTAAGTTTGTGAAGTTCTTCTTTTAACATTGGCAGCCAAGTTGTACAGACATCTACGGAACAATTCGACACGCAATTATCCTCATTCAATAATATTATCGGTGATAGATTTGATATTAGGACGGTATTTCAAACAATCAACACTTTAAGATCTATTCTGACAAAGACGAAACCAACAAACCACGAGCAAAATTAAAAAAACTGCATTTATAGTATTCCATGTGAGTGCAACAAACAATACGTGGGTGAGTCATCCAGACCTTTTAGTGTAAGATTGGGCGAACATCAAAATTATATCAGAAAAAATGAAATTCAGAGGTCCAAGATCTGCGAACACGCGTGGGAGAACGGACATAGAACAACAAACAATACGTGGGTGAGTCATCCAGACCTTTTAGTGTAAGATTGGGCGAACATCAAAATTATATCAGAAAAAATGAAATTCAGAGGTCCAAGATCTGCGAACACGCGTGGGAGAACGAACATAGAACAACAAACAATACGTGGGTGAGTCATCCAGACCTTTTAGTGTAAGATTGGGCGAACATCAAAATTATATCAGAAAAAATGAAATTCAGAGGTCCAAGATCTGCGAACACGCGTGGGAGAACGGACATAGAATAAACTGGGACTCGGCAAAAATTTTAACAAAAGAGGCAGATAGAAAAAAAAGAAAAATAAAAGAATCCGCGATAATATTATTGAATGAGGATAATTGCGTGTCGAATTGTTCCGTAGATGTCTGTACAACTTGGCTGCCAATGTTAAAAGAAGAACTTCACAAACTTAACATTGTATAGAAACTAAAAAACTGTTAACTATATCAACAGTTCTATGTAAATAGTAAGTATCTATGGATATTGAATTTAACAAACATTCTTAGAGCTGTGTATTTGTCATACACAGCAAAAAAGATTTTTCAAAAAAAGCCTTGAGAAAGGAAACAGATTAGATTTCCGAAACGTCGGCGAAATATTTAATTTCAAGTTTTTATACTTATTTGTGTTGTTTATTTATCAAAACCAACCTTTAACTGATCCTTTGACGTAAACGTCACGGGCGTAGAGGTTTTTTACCAGTAACATACTGGTTAATTGTGATATATTTTGTAGATTCCCCTAGCACCGCTTAGAAAGAAAACATACATGTGGCAGGAAGTCCCAAAGAATTGAAGAAGGAAAATGAAAAAAAATTAAGATAATGCCACAAATAACATTTAGACAATAAGTTATTGTTAATTAGAAGAAGAACCCTATATACAGGGTGGTTCACGTGGGCCATTCATTAGAAGTTTTTCAACTTGCAGTTGGATTAGAAACTTAAAATTTGGTATGCGGCCATAATCGATCATGCCCGTTCTATCTAAAATATTTTCAGTCCTCCAACTATACAGGGTGTGCCAAAAATTGGTACCAACTTTCTTATTTTAAATGGAAACCTATATTTTTCTTTACTTGGTTCGATTGGTCTTCTAATTCTGAGTTTATAGAACCTAAGTTATGTTAACTTATCTATTACAATTTTTGACATATGTCCAATTTTTTGAAAAAAATTGCCGCTGTAGTAGTTTACGAACAAATTTGTATCTCGCAAACCTTTCAAAATTATGAAACCAAATTTGTGAAGCAGTTAGCTGGAAGTCCAGGCTAACTTTTGATGTCCCATCGGTGGTCCCATTTTGTTCCATATGGGCGCAGTCGATTTTCAAATGTCGCAATCAAAAATTGTCAAAAAGTCAATTTTTTCAAATGGCACCTACTATTTTTTTTCACACCATTCGAAAGAAAATTGAATTTTAGTGTGAGTTACTTAAGCATTCCCTATACCTAACTTCATCCCATATCGAGTTATTCAATAAAAATCAAGAAATACCTTATCTTGCCGAGAGATTCCTTACTTCATCAAGTATGCCATGGAAACAAAAGACAGTTGTAACAATTTTTAAAGAAAAATATGGATTCTTATTTAATTACACACAACACCAACAAATTATTATTAACGAACAATGTTGACGAAATTCTGACGTAAATGTTCAATGTGACCACCATATTTTTGTTCAAATATTCTATTATTCTACTTTCAACAGATTGCGTAGCACATCTTTGCGCTTACTATTTCTGACGCATTGAGAAAAAAAAACAATATTTCTTTCAAAATATGCCAATAGCTCAAAAACGACTGTAGATAGACATACACAATGTTGAAAAAAGTGGCCCTAAAATTCAATTTTGCATTGATTTCTGGCGTCAGAAATGGTAGGCGCAAAGATGTGCTACGCAATCTGTTGAAAGTAGAATAATAGAATATTTGAACAAAAATATGGTGGTCACATTGAACATTTACGTCAGAATTTCGTCAACATTGTTCTTGTTCGTTAATAATAATTTGTTGATGTTGTGTGTAATTAAATAAGAATAAATATTTTTCTTTAAAAATTGTTACAACTCTCTTTTGTTTCCATGGCATACTTGATGAAGTAACGAATCTCTCGGCAAGATAAGGTATTTCTTGATTTTTATTGAATAACTCGATATGGGGTGAAGTTAGGTATAGGGAATGCTTAAGTAACTCACCCTCACCCAAATTCAATTTTCTTTCGAATGGTGTGAAAAAAAATAGTAGGTGCCATTTGAAAAAATTGACTTTTTGACAATTTTTGATTGTGACATTTGAAAATCGACTGCGCCCATATGGTACAAAATGGGACCACCGATGGGACATCAAAAGTTAGCCTGGACTTCCAGCTAACTGCTTCACAAATTTGGTTTCATAATTTTGAAAGGTTTGCGAGATACAAATTTGTTCGTAAACTACTACAGCGGCAATTTTTTTCAAAAAATTGGACATATGTCATAAATTGTAATAGATAAGTTAACATAACTTAGGTTCTTTAAACTCAGAATTAGAAGACCAATCGAACCATGTAAAGAAAAATATAGGTTTCCATTTAAAATAAGAAAGTTGGTACCAATTTTTGGCACACCCTGTATAGTTGGAGGACTGAAAATATTTTAGATAGAACGGGCATGATCGATTATGGCCGCATACCAAATTTCAAGTTTCTAATCCAACTGCAAGTTGAAAAACTTCTAACGAATGGCTTACGTGAATCACCCTGTATATATTATTTATTATATTATTTTTAACAAAATCTATTATAATAAATAAAAAGTTATTAATTTTTCCAATTAAGAAAAATACATTATTTTGTAATTAAACTAAAAATGTCTGAAACTAATATTATTTGCAAAAAACTGCGAAGAGTATCCTATAGAATGTGCAACAGTTATATAAAAAGTGCAGTAAATTGGCGAAGATATAGTTAGCTTTTACAACTATATGTACTTTCCATATCCCAATTATTACACTGGCAGACGAAAATTTCGCTCGGTGCGCGGTAGAGGGCATTTTCAGAAGAAAACATTTTTATTTTAAAATTCCCTCTACCAGGCACCGTGCGGTATTTTCGTCTGCCAGTGAAATTGGGATATGTGAAATGCATATACTAACTACTTACCTATGTGGACAGATATCGATAACCATTCGTTTAAAAAAAATGTCCCCCCCCTCCTCCATATTCTCCCACCATACCAAAAATTTTCAGAAAGAAAAAAGTTTAGTAGTTATATGCTCTCTTCGATTACTGAGTGGCAACCGGTAACTTATCGTCGTCGATTTTGCACGGTATTTCATCTTTTTACGATAAAAACTCAAATTCTATTTGACTAGTATAATTTTTGCCTGGTACTAAATATTTAAAAATCTCCAGTCATACATATCTCGACTGACATCTTCGGATGAGCTTTAGAACTAATACAATGCTCAGTAAAGACAGAATAGTTTTCTATAAGTGCAGATCTATATGCCGCCAAGAGAGGGTAGCACCTGAGGCGGTTATGAATGCAAGCATATGCAGTTATACAACCAGCAACTCCCGACTACATCTAGCAAGCACATTTTAAAATGTAATTTCACTAATTTCATTAAAAATACACACATTTTGTGATGTCCTGAATTGAATAATTATAAACGAAACGGCAAATGGGCAAACAACAATACTTTCGAAGAAAACTTGGCAGCTAAGTAGGTATATAAGTGCTGGAACTGCTGGAGGTCGCTAATTTTATTATTACCACTGAGTTGTGAGATGCAGGCCACAGAACAACTGCAGACTTTCGTTCCGCGAGCATAAAAACTTATGTTCAACGACCCAAATTAATGAATTAATGAAGTTTATGTATCTCTGAAATCAGAATAACATACGCTTTCAAATGATACAATAACAAATTGATATCATATTGAAAAATAAAAGAGTCTATGTGCAGTGGCAGATTAACCAGTAGGTAATATAGGCTCCAGTTTAGGACGCCAAATATGTTGGGAGGTGGGAAGTTTTGGCATCTTCTTTTTAATTTAGAGACAAGATAAAATTCCAAATGTCGAGGTTTCTCTAGCTGGAAGTATTTTTAATTAAATTAATTACCATTAAAAAACAATAATATTTTACCGTTTTCGCGGAAATTGATTTAAATTAGAGCATTTTTTTAGGAAATTTCATGCTCTTTCAAAACAGCCTGATATGACGACCTCTACTCTGCCGAAAACGTCTGTCATACCTATTTGAAGGAGGTGATTTATAAGTTTTACCGTTATGGCGTAGAATAATTCTTTTCAATTTGATTCGATTTTGTGGGTTCTTTCAGAATATCATGGTATGACAGCACAAGAGCTGCCGGAAATGCCAATCATACCGGTTGTACTTGTAGTGGAGGTAAGGAGTCGAAGGGACACGCAAATATCTGCTACAGGGCCAATTTAGTCCCCCCGCCACGTTTTCGAGGGCGCTGAAACCGATTCTGGGGTTCACAAAAAGTTTTTGAACCCCCGAAATCGCCCCAAAGCAACCCTTAAAGTCTCTTTCCTGGCGCAGGTATCACTATCCAATCTTGTATTTTGGTGAATTGGCCCTTCCTATAACTTAAGGTGGTAATTCTAGAGGGGGATGATCCCAATCACCCCGACCCCCCATTCAACCCGTATAGGGCGTTGATTTTTTTATTTTATTTTTTTTGTTAAAAATATTTACAATTTTTAAAAAGGGGGTTGGAGGGAAGATGAAGATGATCAGGGTTACAACCAGGGGTGGTTTCAATCACTGCAGGGAGTGGATTTTTTTCGTAAAAGATATTCAACATTTTCAGCGGGGGGAGTTGACGGAGGAGGGAAGATGAGGGTAATCAGGGTTATAACCAGGGCTGATTTTACAACTCCTCCAGGCGGTGGATTTTCACACCTGAGGGTTGTTACAACCCTGGTCGCTTTTTAGTTAGTAGCCAACACAAGTCACCTAACGAGAATTATCATGTAGATAATTGAGAATTATTTGTTTATTGTCAAGATAACATCAAAAACAAGAGATCATTTTATACCAGATTTATAACAAATACTTTGGAACAAAATTTACAAAATTAATGAACACATGGAATGTAAATATTTAATGCAACAACTGTTCAAAATTCCCTCCACTTCTCCTGACAAGCCAATATCCTGGAATTTACGGCACTTACAGTGGCTCAGTGAAAGTATTTGCTGAAATGCAACCCGTACCCTGTTCTTCAGCAATTCTTTGGTAGTATCCGGGGTGGCATATACAATCTTTTTTATATTACCCCAAAGGTAAAAGTATAAGGGGATCAAATTAGCCTTACTGGCCATCTCCAAGATCCTCGGTAGCCGAACCACCTAAATTCAAACGACGCTACTAATTCGTCATACACTTCCCATGCATAATGTGAACCACAACCATCCATTTGATAATACATAGAATTATAAATAATTAGGGTCAAATTATCGATATAAGTAAAACTGCTGATTACGCAGGGCCGTCGAGAGAAAATCTGAGCTCAGGGGTAGCAATATGCAGGCCCCAACTCCCAGCTCTCTCTCTTCGTAATTTTGAAGTGTGGAGGATGGAATTCCTCACAGTAGAATATTTATCTCAATGATTGCAGTTTCGAAAAGCGGAAGGTGCTAATCCTTGCGATACAATTTTTTACTTCGATTACAATTTCGAAGAGCGGGAGGGTAGTATTCTTTACAAATGCAATTTTCATTATAATCCGGGCCCCTCAAATGCTCCCGGGCCGGGGGAATCAACCCCGACCCCCCCCCCCCCACTCTCGTCGGGCCTGTGATCACAAGATTTTCACGTATTTATTGCTATTTAAATTCTTCTAGTAGATATGATACTTAGGTACAGGGCCGGCATCTTTTCGATTTAAAGTATGGGGCTCTGTATCACTAAATATTGAGAGGCTACCTATAGCTTTGATTTTCAGTTTTTAGTTTATAAGATTGTTCTAGTTTATATATTTTTAGGTGTGAGACTTTTTGAAACAGTCAAGTACTCAAGAACCAACCTCTGTCTGATCCGTTTGGCGCAGAGGTTTTTTCATTAAAATTTTTAAATATTTTTCAGTGGCAAAATACCCAATAAAAAGTAAGAAAAGCTTATAAACAATTTTCGTAATTTTTTTTAACGTTAATGAATGCCTTTCTTCAATGTAAAAATAGTAATATGGGGCCCAATTCTGGAATCCCGAACGAATTGATCGTGCACGAACCAACTCGTGCAGTCTGGTTCGCATGCGAACGCAGTTTTTATAAAAATCTAATTCTCCAGTGATAGTCGAAAAATGGTACACGAGGCGAACACATTCGTCGACCGAATAACGTACATCGTATCTTGGTTCCTATATAGATATATGTCAACCAATAACAGACCGTGTAAATCTGGGAACTTTTCGTTGCGGTCGTGGTGCAACAGTTGAGAAGTGTCAAAGTCAAAATACTCGTTGTTGTTTTGCGGTTTGCACAAGGATGATTGCTTGGTTGTAGGCGGTTTTGGGATTTTATTTTTGTGTTTTGGAGGAATTCTGACCAAAAATATCCTTTGTAAATAGGAGATTGTGCACCAATGGTGCCGCGCAAGAAAATAAATACGTAAGTTGAAATCTAATGAGTTCTAACTGATTGATTGGATCAAATATTCAGATAGTAAATTGATTAGATCCCGTGCTAGGCCTTACTTAGTCGAAACATTCTTACGAATTTTATATCGGACATATTATTTTCAAAGGCATCGTAATCGCGATTATTATATTCCCTTCTGACTTCTGCAGCTGGCTCCATTTCTTCCAAGTTATTACTTGCTATTAAAAGATTCAGCTCATCCAAAGCAGCCATTACAAGACTCTAACACAATTTCCAACCAAAATAAAGCCGTCTGACTGAAGGTTGACGTTAACTTAAAGGTTATGTTGACATGCGAATATGCTTATCGGCACCGAAACACCGATCGAATACTTTCCGTGTACGAATCTGTTCGTTCATGTGTTAGTCGACAGTTCGAGAATAGAAAAAGTACGTTCGTGTGCGAATCGGGTTCGTCTAGTTTCGAGAATTGGGCCCATGATAACGAATTTGAAAAAAACATTTTTTTACAACTTTTGGTTTTTAATGTTCTGTTTACTTTAAAAAATTATAATAAACAAATTAAACAATTTTTAAAAACTTTTATAATGTGATCCTGTTAACTATATCTATAAGATGGGCTCCAAGGAGCGAAAATTTTATAGGCCAATTATTTAAAAAGAAAATTTGTCTCCAATGATAACGGAGGTCCCATAAAACTTCGTTAGTTAACAATGGCCTCACTTGTTGAAAAATAAACTTTAACATTTTTTTCCAACGGGACCTTATTTTTTGAAGTGTTACGAATACACCATAATTTTTTCAAATTTTTTAATTGATATTTAATAGTATGAAAAAATGATTTTATGTAATGTACTCTCTCTTGAGGCGGCGCTCGCATCGTGCAGCGGTCGCGCGGAACTCTATTTTCAGCGTGAAATTAAAATGATAAATAATGGAGATAGAGTTCCAGGAGTTGGGACTTTTTTATTGGAAATTTCCTCCTCTTTAAGAATCTTTTTTCCGATTTCCGTTATCGCTTATAGTTTTTGGGTTATAAGCGAGAAACTAAATGCCATTTTTTTCCATCTTAATTTGTTTATAACTTTTGCAATTTTTTATGTGCTAATAAACATTTTAATACATTTTTCTAAACGTCGTTCCGAATCCAATGAGCTATCGCTCATATTTTTAGGAGCTATTTCAAGAATAACACCTTTTTGAACTTGTGAATTAGACTACTACACATTGCAGAGTTGGTTAAAAACAAGAAGATACGAATGTACTAAGATTATTTTTTATTAAGCACAACAAAATCACATCGAAGAGTAAGATTCACAAGTTGTAAATTGTACAATATACAAAGTGCCTTAATTTTGAAATGTATTTGTAAATTAAAATAAATTAAGTAACTTCAGTTCAAGATCAAAGTATCAAGGCATCAAGGTATTTCGATAAAAACGTTAAAACTATTAATATACCCACTCAACTCTGCTTGATTTAAAAGGTTAACAACACAAATACACACTACATATACCGGGTGGCCACGAGTCAATGTACGCCCCCAATATTTTGGTTGTTTTTATATTTAAAAATTTGGTTTTTGGTACACATAAATTATACAATAATATGCTACTTTTAGACTAACAGGAATGAAAATATCACTTCCGGTTGAACCGGAAGTGACATCGACTTTTTTTTCTTAAATAGAATGACTGTATTTTTTTTATGGTTACTCATTAAGCATAAATTTCTAAGTGCAACAGTTTTTTCAGATGTAAAAAATTCCAATTTTTTTTTATTTTTTTCAAAATGGCCGCGTTAGATGAATGCAATGTAAGAAAATTACTAGGTAGGCTGTGGAAATTATTAGTAAGGTTGTAGACTTGTCTGTAAAGAAGAAAATAGTTCTTTGAATTACTGATAGGTACCAGTATTTTTAGTTTTTTTTTCAAAAAAGCGATATTTCATTTTCATTTTCATTTCCGTAGGAGTCCTATGGAATTTTTTTTAATGGAACTGTGCTATTTCTTTTATTAATCAGAAATAATGATTCATAAACTATAATTTTTTCGCCATTAATCATTTCTTAACGATATCCTTCGTAATAGTAGAAGTATTTTTAAAAAATAAGCGCCAACAAATCATTTTAATAAGGTACCTATTTAAATCCAAAATTGCAAATAGCCATAAAAATTACAGACATTCGCAACGATTGAATTAGTCTTGACTTACTCACTAATTTTCTGAATCAAGTGTATTAAAGTTCTCATAAACAAGAAAATTAATATACTTAAAATGGCTGAAAACTATTGAAGAGATGAAAAAGTTGACATGATCATTATTTATGGAGAGACTCGACGTAATGCATCTAAAGCACAAAGTATGTATGGACGGAGATATCCAGAAAGAAGACAACCTCCGAGAAACTATTTCGCCGGGTTGGAGCAACAATTTAGAACTGAACCTAATGTAGAAATTGAAGAAAGATTTATTGTGGATGAAGAAACGGAAATTAATGTATTAGCTTTAGTGCATGTTGACCCAACCATTTCGATAAGACAAATTGAACATGAATTAAGAGTTTCCAAAGAATCAGCCAGAAAATTTTTAAAGAAACACGGCTATCGTTCTTATAAAAAATATCAATTGCATCAATTTTTGGATGAGAATGATTATCAACGAAGAATAACCTTTTGTAAATTGGTTACAGTTACGCCAATTAAGAAATGAGAATTTTATCAAAAACATTTTGTTCACTGATGAATCGAGATTTACAAACCTTGAATTATTTAATCGAAACAACACTCGATATTGGGCAATTGATAATGCTCACATTATGAGAGAAGGGCGGTTTCAGGAGCGGTTTGGCTTCAATGTTTGGTTAGGCGTACTGGGCGACCATATCATAGGTCCAATAATTTTTAACGAAACTCTAACTGGACCAGGATATCTAGAATTTCTCCAAAATATAATAGTTCCACAGATTAATCAAATTCCCAATACCAATATTGACGAGGTTTACTTCCAACAAGACGGGGCTGGACCACACAATGCTATTATCGTTAGGGATTACTTAAATCAATTATTTCCAGATCGTTGGATTGGGACCCATGGTCCAGTCAGATGGCCTGCAAGGTTGCCTGACTTAACCCCACTCGATTTTTTTATTTGGGCGCATTTGAAAAATAGAGTCTACATGACTGCTCCAACCACAAGTCAAGATCTGGAAGAAAGAGTTGCACAAATTGCACAAATTGCACAAATAACACCTCAACAATTACAGAATGTTAGGCGTGCAACGATAAGTCGCGCTACTCTGTGTAGTAATCATAACGGTGAACGGTTTGAACAATTTTTATAATGGTTTATTATAATTTAGGTTTTAAATAGTTTTGTTATTCTTGGTAATTTGTTCATGGTTGTAACGTTATACCTATTAAAATTATTTCTTGTTTAATTTCGTTTACTTTTAAAAAATACTTCTATTATTACGAAGGATATCGTTAAGAAATGATTAATGGCGAAAAAATTATAGTTTATGAATCATTATTTCTGATTAATAAAAGAAATAGCACAACTCCATTAAAAAAAATTCCATAGGAGCCCTACGGAAATGAAAATGAAATTCCGTTTTTCTGAAAAAAAAAAACCTAAAAATTCTGGTACCTATCAGTAATCAAACAACTATTTTCTGCTTTACAGACAAGTGTACAACCTTACTAATAATTTCCATAGCCTACTTAGTAATTTTCTTACCTCGTATTCATCTGACGCGGCCATTTTGAAAAAGTTAAAAAATTGTTCATATCTCACTTATTTTTTGGAATTTTTTACATCTGAAAAAGCTGTTGCACTTAGAAATTTGTGCTTAATGAGAAACCATAAAAAAATATAGTCATTCCATTTAAGAAACAAAAGTTGATGACACTTCCGATTCAACCGGAAGTGATATTTTCATTCCTGTTAGTCTAAAAGTAGCATATTATTGTCTTATTTATTTGTACCAAAAACCAAATTTTTAAATATAAAAACAACCAAAATATTGGGGGCGTACATTGACTCGTGGCCACCCGGTATGTGTCATTTATTCATTTTAAGAGGATTTGGTTGACTACATATTTTTTTTCCTTTTAAGTAAACTATATAGAAGAAATGTAATTATTGTGAACCTTATAAGTATACACAAATATACTGAATATTGCAATATACAGGGTGACCAGTAATAACGTGCAAAACATTTAAATACCAATTCCTTGTCGAAAATGAATGTGGGTTTTTCATATAAAATTTTTCAATATAAGGCTTTCTTGTCCAGCTGTGGGTGTGCAAAGAGACGGTTTTTAATTTCTTTCTGAAAATAACGTAATCGGAGAAAGACCAAATTTGGAACATCTCAGTTACTAATGACAGGACATCTAAGGGAATTATTTCATCCATCTAGCCAATGTCTAGTAGCCAATTATATAGAAAAGGGCGATGTTAACTACCCTTCTTATAATTTTGTAAATATCTTTCTCTTTGTTATATTTTTTTTTCAATTAAAAAAGGGAACTAAACATTATGATTCATTTAGAAACATGTTTACCTCTTGAAAACATTTTGTAAAATCGACCGTTTTTGAGAAAAAACGAAATTACAGTTACCTAAGTGATCAATCAAAAGCGACGAGCACTATTATATTAGTTAAAACACCAAGTAATCACAGTTTGACAGTATTATATACTAGGGTGGAGAGAAAAATCTGACATTTCAGTTTCTGAACGCGTATATGCGGAAAAGTGGTGGGCTAATTTCCTGCAAAACCTGGAGTCGATTGGATGACGTTTAGCGGTGCCCCCACCACTTTCAAAATTTGTCGCCGACTGCCAGAAACAAAGCCGATTCCATTATTTCTCCAGCGACTGTCGTTAAGTGAGTGTGCGTTTAAGCTGCCGATATTCATTGGAAAATAGTTTTACAACCGCATAGTTGTATCTCGGTTACTTTGGTTTTATTTAGTGAATTTTGATATTCGAGTCTTTTTGTGAAATATGCCAAAAACTAGAAAAGATATTGACTGCCCTGTATTTGGGGCTTCTTCCCTGTTTAGGAAAAATACGTTACCTACATATGCGGATGTGATGAAAAACTATTCATATATACGTCAAACCTTAATTAATTCAGCTCAAAACAAAGCAGAACCGACCTTAAGTAACATAGCAGAAATTTTGATTACAGAGCTGAAACTTATTTGGTCTAAGGCGTCTATTCTCGTGGTGACAGATAAACAATTTTTACATATGACAAGACAATATCACGAAAAAATTGAGAAACCTTAAGAAACCTTTAAAATCCCGATTGAATGATGCTCTTAGACAAAAATTGAAAAAATTTAGAGAAATTGCAGAAACAAAACTTTTCGATATTTCGTCCTGCAAGTGCGCGAATTTTGTGTAAGTGTAAAAACAAGGTACCAATTAGAAAAAGAGAATTTCTAGTAGACCAGAGAACTGAGAGAAAAATATTTATTGGCACAATTGATCCAGTAGCTAAGCGAAACATTCAGCGATCCTTACATCGGAGAGTCTTGGAAACAAGTTCGCTACCTTCAACTTCTACTTCCAATGTGCTGAATATAGAACTGTCAGATGGTGAAGAGACAGATGATATTGATGGCAGTTATAATGCAAAGCAGGAGGCTAGCCAAAAATTACAACGCCAACGATCTAACAAATGCTTATTAACTTACCGTCTCGCACAAGCGTGCGATCACATAGGTGTTTCTGATAGATCCGCTGCTATTATTGAGTCTGATGTATTAAAAAAATTATTGGACTGGTAACCAACGAAGAAACTTGTAAAATAATTGATAGAAGTAAGATAAGAAGAGAGAGAAAAAGAAGACGAAACGTTTTAAGAACCAAGCAAGACAAGGATTTTTTAAAAGCCATTTATTTCGATGGACGAAAAGATAATACCCTCGTTCAACATTCAATTGGTAATAAAAATCATAGAAGTACTATTAGCTAAGAACATATTTTGATTGTTTCAGAACCCGGATCTAAATATTTTGGACATATCACTGTTCCATGTGGCACAGCAGAGGCAATTTCCGAAAATTTGATACAGTTTCTGCAGCAACATATGGATTTGACGAACTTATTGGCTATTGGATGTGATGGGACCGCTGTCAATACGGGAATTCATAACGGTGTAAATAGAAAGCTAGAAATGCATATTGGAAGGCCACTACAGTGGTTCATTTGTATGTTACACGCAAATGAATTACCTTTGCGTCATTTATAAAACATTTAGATGGGGAAACTACTGGCCCTTCTGGGTTTTCTGGCGAAATCGGAAGAGCATTACAATCTTGTGAATCTATACCAGTCACAGAGTTTCAAAAGATTACCACAGAACTTCCCGAAATTGACTTAACAAATGTTAAGCACAGACCAAAAATATTCGTATAACATGAGTTTGTCTATACCGAAGGGTAACATATCGGAGGATTTGGCCATGCAGCCACCTCCACGTGATGAGTTCTGAGTTATTTTATATTAAAACAAGCGAAGAGCTGCATAAATCATAAGTTTTAATAGTTTCACTTATTTAGAAAAAAGTCATAAATTTGAAGAGCCTGGGGCACCGGAAAACGTAATCGTATGAAGCTCAGTTTTCTCACAGTAAATTGACCCTACATGTAGCCACTTTTCCACATATAGGAGAAATCAAATTCGAAAAAAAAAATGTTCGCCATTTTCGCTCCACCCTATTATATACCAATATGATCACTTGGTGCTTATAAATTATTTTCAGATAAAAATTGAAACCCGTTTTTTGCACACCCTTTTAAGGACAGGAAAGGGTTATTTTGAAATATCTTATATGAAGTGCCCACCTTAATTTTCGATAAAGAATTGATAGTTAAATTTTTTGCACGTTATTACGAGACACCCTGTATATAATATAATTATATTTTAGGTTTTCCTTTCTCTTTATCGGTATTTATAACTTTGGTCGATATTCCAGTTGATGTTGTAGTCGACTGTGTGTGAAAAGAGGATGAGGATGAAGTTCTTGAAACAAACATCGAGAATTTTCTTAATAGATCTCGGCATATTTTCTTCTTGCAAACAAATATGATGAATATGAAGACACCTAGAGCATAAAAGAAATGTTATTAGTAAGTTATTAGTAATCACTCAGTATATTCAATAACGTAAATATAAAGCTTGTAAAGTGGCTATAGTTTTCAGAATCTGAAGAGTTCTCAAGTCGGAAGTGGTCTCTTAAAAGCCACCCCTAACACGCCGCACCGTGAGAAAAAGTGTGCCCTTTTCGGACAAAAATATGCCGACATTAGATATATCAATACATTAAAATTTTTAAAAAATGGAAAATACCCTTGACATTGTACTTTTAGTCCAGTGTTTGACGATAAATAGTATATTATTCAGCGAGTATATAATGATGGCTATTATTCACAAGGGTGAAGTTTCACCACAGTTAATAATAGCCATTATATGCGAGTAGAATACTATACTTTGTCCACGACTATTAAATATTTAATATTTATTTAATTCATCTTCATTTCATTTCTTCTATTTAAGAAAGATTCATCATAAATAATTTTTTTGATTTTTCGGGCAACAAGTTAATGAAGCGATTTCTGCAGCTTAATTTGTCTCTGGCGGTGTCAAAGAAATCTCGTTTTCACTGTCAGTATCCATTTATTTAATTATATTACACTTTTTGAGTATCTAATATGTAAAATTATTGTAAATAACGTTGGCGTTGAAATCGCACAAATTTTGACGTTTCAAATCAGTTACAGAATTAAGATTTGACACAATGTCATAGCTTACTAATAAAATAATACAATCTGTAGGCACGTAGGTAAACGGTTTCAAAAACAATGTTGGGGATTGCTGCGTGTTGCTAATAGATGATGCTTTCAAAAAAACTTACTAATGTAGTTTTTGACTGTTCATTAAAGTACCTCTTCATGTACCATTTGAGTGCTTCCTAGAAAACTTAGAGAGACAACACTTGTCTTTTAGTTGTTGCAATTTTGACAATTGATATTTTTAGTAAAAACTCACTAAAGTCATTTCTTATAAACAACTGACTGTCCTCATTATTCACTGCAATCAGTGAAGAATGAAATCATTATTCACTGCAGGAAATAATGGCTAGCATTATCCTTGAGAAAACACATATATAATGAGTATATTATTTGATAGTCGTGGACAAAATAGGTTATTACCTTAGAATTCTTTCAGATAAAGCCGATTAACGTAAAAATTGAAGAGCAAGTAGTGAATGGCTCAAGGAACGAAAGTTATATAGTGCCGATGTGCGCTTTTAACCTGGGGGTGGATGCCACCCCTTCTCGGGGGTGGACACTCAAAATAAAACAAAATAACCACAGAAATCGATTCTAAGCAAAGAATGTTCTGTGAAGTTTTTTCGATAAGTCAATATTTTTCGCAATGGAGAATGTTGAATTTTCTCTAAAAATTACATTTTTTAGAGAGATTTTTCACGAATAGCTCCTTACGTTTTATCAAAGAAATCATCAGGAGCGAAAATGAAGCAGACAAAATAGCAAATCGATTATTATACTCTTCGCAAATACAAAACGAAGAGTATATTGCATTCGATCGGCATATTTCTAAAGCCGGCAAGATTGCTCACAAAGAAAAATCATATTCATATCACTGTGTTTGTGATCGAATTCTGAACAAGTTTCAAAATGTCCGTCCGTCTGTCCGTCTGTCTGCCTGTCTGTCACGTTTCTTGTAAGCACGATAACTTAAGAACGAAAAGTCCGATTGTATTGAAATTTGGACAATAAGTTAATGTTAGCTAGAGGAACTCTATTGATTTTAATCAAAATAGATCAATAAATAAAAAAGTTATTAATGTTTTTAATGAAAAAAAAAATTTGTTTTGTAATTAAACAAAAAATGTTTGAAACTAATGTCATATACAAACAAAACTGCGAAAAGTATCCTATATAATGTGCAACAATTATATAACAAGTGTAGTAAATCGGCGAAGAGTATAATGGTTAGCTTGTTTATTTCTATAGATGCAATACGAACCGAGTTGAAGGGGGGACTGTTTGTTCGCCGAATACTGAATTCGAACTTTTGAACGTTAAATAAAGGAAAAACGACGAATTTCGGGAGGAAAACTTGTTAGACCTTTTTTAAAGTACTCGAAAAAACCTTTAATATGAGCTCTAGTAAAAGTAGTTAGCATTAAAACTTACGGAGTTAGGTTGAAAATAAAACGGTTGCCGCGCGTGTTTTTTCGGAGGACGAATCAGCAATGAAACCAATAGCTTAACTGCAATAATTTAAATTAAACGTAATCTGTTTCCAGTTTACTTTATTTAGGTTCTAACAATATGTTCTAGAAGTTTAAACGGTTTAGAGTGCCTAGATTTGAAAAAAAGTTTGATTTTTAAAATTATAAAAAAAAATTCTGTTTTTCACAACTCAAAAACTAAAGAGGATACGTAAAAAATGTAAGAGTACGAAAATTTAGGTTTCTTCTTGCAAGATATTTCGTTTTTTCTTTATTTCTCTGGGATGAAAAGTAATTGAGATATCACCGTTTTAAATTCGCATTTGAGTGCGAGGACCACCTTCCCCGAGCCTTTAAACTTAAAAATCTCAAAAACAAAGGGAACGAGGAAGTTGAACTTTACAAGCCTTGTAGCCCTTGAAATTTCTTACAAAACGGGTTTTGGAGCGCTTATATATACCTATCTTAAAAATTAAGGAAGTTAAGGAATTGGTTTCATCGCTGATTTTTCCTCCGAAAAAACGAGACAACCATTTTATTTTCATCATAGCTCCGTAAGTTTTTATGCTAACGACATATACCAAAACTCATTTTAAAAGGCTTTTCAAATACGTTAAAAAAGGTCTGACAAGCTTTCCTCCAAAAATTCGTCAGATTTCCGTTATTTAACGTAGAAAGATTCTAATTTAGTTTTCGGCGAACAAACAGTCACCTTCTACGAACCATAACTCGGTTCGTATGTTATTTCGAGTGAACTAATTTCCACCCCCGAGAAGGGGTGGCACCCACCCCAACGTAAAAGCGCACGTCGGCATTATATAACTTTTATTCCTTGAGCCATTCCCTACTTCCTGTCCAAATTTCACGTCAATTGGTTTTACCCGAAAGAATTCTGAACAAAAAACCCTCAAACACTGGTCTATTGTTAGTAATTCTGCGGCAAAGTGATTCTGAGTTAACCATACTTAAAAATCGCAGATGAGAGATTAGGGTTAAAAGTTTTAGATTTATGGCTTATTTAATACATACAATTTTTCACTTATAGGTTATGTTAGGTTTAAAGCTGTTAATTAGGTAAGTCTGAATACATAGGAATAAAATTATGTGAATAAAACACTGTCCTAATTTTTACCTGTCAGTAAAATATTATTTACAAGTCCAAACTCAATTAGTGACGAGTATTTGGAATATCGTAATTTTTAGATCAACCCCTGTTTTCAATCCTTTGAAAGATTCTAGTAAGATTAAAGATGAGATCAGCATTAGAAAACCCTGAAGATCAACTTTTGATCGCTAAACTTTATTTCACTTTGATCTCGAATTTTCACCACCTTAAAGCAGGGTTGCGACGATTTAGATCAATTTGATTTAAATCATAATTTAAATGAAGTTGTGTAAAGCTAATAAATAATCTAAGTAAATCAAAGTTCAGAAAATTCAAATAAAAAGTATAGTTTATTTAAAAGGTAGATAGATAAAAATTGCACAAAATTAATTTTGATATATCTACTGTCGCATGTCGGCAGATTTTTATCCAAAGGGCATATTTTTCCCGTAAATCAGATGGTCCTACAGAAAATTTTGCACCGCCTGAAAGAGTTTTATATATTTACTGCAAATAGAGTCCTTGCATGCATCTTGCTAATAGAAACGATGGTTTCCGAATCATGAGCGACCATACTAGGGAATTGGGTCTCGATAGACGCGTTTCGGTGTTCTTAATCTAGTGCAGCCAGGTGTGCTTTTGGATAAACGTTTGTATCCTCTCTACCTATATTGACAGAGCGTCACATTGTGTTCTTTGAGCTAATCTAAATATTCATGTGCTTCTGCACACCTTGGAGAATGTGAGGCAATTTCAGAACCCCAAAAATCAGAGATACCGAAGAGCGGTTCATCCTAGCACTTTAGAATGCTCGATAAATCGGGAAGTAGTCTGAGTAAGTTGAGACTTACCTCATTCAACAGTTTTGTCTTCCAAGCGAATAGCATTGTGACTTAGACTTAGTATTCACCCTCAAGTTCAACTATGGCGCTGGTATTTTCTTTTTTGGGGGGCTTGATGAAAATTAATAACGACCTTTTACTCGTCTACTCTACAGAGGTAGCAGCCCCAGCTTCAGCTATATCATTGATAAACTGCAACTGTAGGGAAGGTTGCGGTAAGTGATGTAGCTGTGTAAAAGCAGTATTGCGTTGCACGGCCAAGTGCAGAAATTTCCGAGGTTAGATCTGTACAATTTGTACAATGCGGAAGTGGACATTGAGTAATCACATCACACAAACAGTCGATGGATTAGGCCTGTTGGGAAATCACTTTAGAAAACGCATCAAGAGTACTACCTCAAAGGTGGTGTGGAAAAGAACTCATGCCGCAAAAGATGCTCCAGCGTTAAATTTGCAGAAGCTTATGAAAGGAAAACTTTGCTGAGTAATTTTAGTCCTACACACTATGCTCGTAGGCTACGCTTTGATAAGAATTTAGAAGGCGTGAGCCGATTGAGGCCCAACCACCTAGATTTATCGCTCAATGCTCTAAAACCAATGCGCCTATCAGCAATATTCATAGTAACTTATTATACTCTTCGCAAATACAAAACGAGGAGTAATTGCATTTGATCAACACATTTCTAAAACCGGTAATATCGCTCGTAGAGAAAGCAATTTCATATCAATTCTGAACAACAAAATGTCCGTCCGTCACGTTTTTTCTAAGCACGATAACTTAAAAACGACAACTCTGTTTATATTGTTTGGACTTAAGTTAACGTTAGCTAGAAGAACCCTATTTTTTAACGAAAGTTAATCAGTAAATAAAAAAGTTATTAATTGTTTATATTTAAAACAAAATCTTATTCTTTTTAGTTTTGTAATTAAGGGAATGGCCATAGTTTTCCAATATCAAACCATCTTTGAAATCTGCCGCATACCCTCTTAATATTCTTGGAGCAAGGTATGATGTCTGTGGAAATGTTATTCTTACCTTGTAGACAGTTGACCATATCCCAAACTATTTCGATATACTTCGGAACTTCTCCCATTTCTTTCATATTAAAAAATGCTGACACAACTTCAAATATAAATGACACACCCATAATTACTGATAATTTCAATATTAGGAATAATCTAAAATAAATGTATATATTCAATTACAAATTCGATGTTTTGCATACAGGGTACGTGCACACAGTTTACAGAAAAATCTATAACCTAGATATTGTACAAAAGTCTTTACAGAAATTGTTTTAACCTGCCTGCCTAAAAAGAACGAAATTTTTGGAGAAACTATTTTAGAAAATTGATTTTCAGGGCATGCTTACTTTTCTAGTGACATTAAATGAACAAGAAATGTAAAGTTATGAATGATGAAATTATTTTTCTAATATAGAATGTCTTAAAAGATGTTTTGTAATCCACGCATTTACTTGGCTTTCTTCTGCTGTATGGTATCTGAAAACATCACGCCATGTCTTGCCATTGCATGTGAAATGCTCAGTAGAGCCTCACTAAAATTTCGTCTAAAAATTTCACTTTCAATTCTAAGTACTTTGTGACAGCCAGCATTCCAGCATATGCCGCATCGCATGTTCACTATTGATGTTGAACTTATAGGTGGCAAGACAAGGGTCCTGTCTGTTGTCGATTTTTACCAAAACAGAGTTTTGTTCCAGTTTTCATTCATCTATATACAGACGCTAACGAGGTCTCGCTCGGTCAGGTTCGCGCTCTGAAAAGAAACCCACTCCATTCTCTTCCCAGGAAGCGCAATGAGTTGGCTCACCAGGCTTCTTGGCCAAATTGGCTACTAGTGTGGACATAACGAAACCTTGAATAGCAAAGAATGCTTACAGCTGGGAATACTGCATCTCCTGAGAAAGAATTTGCAGACTCAAACATCAAAATAATGGTCCTTTCCGAGATGCCTTCTAGAGACTCCGAATATTTTAGATGTAGGAAGCACCTCTTGAAACAATAATATTAAACGAAATGAAGAAAGATTCTATATTTCTAATGAAATAACTCGATTAGTCGTCGGATGTAGAGCTATCAGTAATATCACCAAGTAGCTGATGAGAGAGAGCTATGGTGAGGCATGCGCCTAACAACCGAGATAAATGCTATTAGATGTGATGCTACCAGATATGGAATACAGCACAAAGAGGACAACTATAACATTGCGTTGATGTCAAAACGTCTGCCAAGACATTACGACATGTAGAAGAATGGATTTAAAATTGAAATAATCGACGGTGCTTCTTTGGTGTTTGACTACAATCATCTTTCTAAGAACCTGCTTAGCACATTCATATTAAAGCAAGAAACAAACACACAAAGAAACATGATCGAACTTTATACGCATGTATGGATTATTATTGGTCAATTGAGTAGAAATAACTCCTATATAGAACATTTTTGCAATGATTAATTATATCCTAACATTTCAGCTGCCACCATCAGTATTATTATTATTATTATAGTGCGAGCAGATCTGTAGTATTCGCAGCATTCAGGCCTGTCGGTCCATTGTGCATTCGCGTCGTGTGGGATCTTCTAGAAGAGATCAGTGCTCTCCACAAAGGACAGCAGTCTATTGCAGGGTTGATCCTCGTAATTCACGCTGTAAAAATTACCTTTGGAGATGCCTATACCTTAATGCACCTAAGGGTATGCAACTGCACAGAATATGAGTAGTGGTTTCATCCTCCACTCCACATATCCTACAAATATGGCTGTTTTTCAACCCCATGTCTGTTCAGATGACAGTGTCCTGTTATCAAGCCTACTATTCGTCTCATTTTTTCTATATCTGGCCCAAGCAGCCACTTAATGGTTGAGTCAGTCGAGGGCCCCTTTATATGGAGTATCGACTGCCTCATTCCAGAGACCTGAGTCCAATAGTTGCTGAACCTTGCAATGGCCCCGTCTCGTAACTCTGATTGAATCATACTTCTTGGCAGACCGAAGGCTGACTCGGAGCCAGGGAACGAAGCTATTGCTTCTCCTCCCGCCAATCGGCCTGCTTCTTCGTTGCCATCCACGCCACTGTGACCGGGCACCGATATGAGTTTGACAGAGTTGTGTTCGCACAGTTCTGTCAAAATATTCCGACAGTTTAAAATTAGCATTGAGGTCACTTTGTTTGACACAAGAGCCCTCAAGGCTGCTTGACTGCCACTACATATGTAAATATATTTGTTGGTGCAACCTCTCCTGAGATTCGCGCTTGCACATGCCAATATGGCATATACTTGGTTTGCCCTTGGTTTGCAACCACCAGCACCAGTTCCCTCCTGAGTCTTAGATTCGTCACTCAAGACCTTTGGGACTCAGAAGATGACTCAGTCCTCTCAATTGGGAAAGACTTCTGAGTATGGAATAGTGAACCTGTAGACAGGAGACACCGGTCATCCTCTGCTTGGGTGATGACTCGGTCCCTTACCGGCATATCTAGGGCATTTGTGTGCCCCCATCCCTGACCAGTTCTATTTCACATTCCATTTTTGAACAGACTATTTGCTGCTTTTTTAACTTCCAATTCCACCTCGACATGCAAGGTAGTGAGTCCAAGAATGACCTCCATTACTATCGTTGGAGTGGTTCTCATGGCTGATGTAATAACCAATAACCAATATTTATTTATTTATTTAATACCAAGGCAAGCTAGCCTTTGAACTTGACATAGACGAACCCTAATTGTGGTGCGCTACTGGCAGCGCCACTACACCAGTGCGGCCTATGTTATAAGGGGTTTTAACATGGTGGTGTATATCCAAAGGGCAATCTTCGGACTTATTCCCCATTTTGTACATCCATAAAGAGGCGCACGCTTTCCTCGTTTAATCTTCCAGACCAGAGTTATCTCGAGATACCTTACTGTGCGGGAAAGACACAAACGTGTGCCCATAAGAGAGGGAAGCTGGAAGTTGCTTATTTTTTTCCTTTTAGTAAACAGCATTAGCTCTGCCTTGCCAGGGTTGACAGAGAGCCCATGTCTGTTGCACCATTCCTGAACTATGTTGAGAGCCCGTTGCATGAGCCCTCTGATAGTCGTTTCAAATTGGCCTCTTATCATGATAGCCAAATCATCTGCGTATGCTTGTGGATAGAAACCTGCCTCGGTCAATTCAGCCAGTAGCCCGTCAAGCAGAATATTCCACAGTAGTGGGGATTGTACCCCTCACTGCGGACATCCGCGGCCCACCTTGGCCCTGACCATCTCGTTACGAAGCGTGAGCTCGATGTCGCGGGTGTAACATGGATGATATCCATCTGCCAATGGTACCGTCCACATTGCGGTCCACAACTGCTTGAGAGAGAGAGACTCGAAGGTGGGGTTATTAAACGCTCCTTCGATATCCAAAAACGCTATCATGGCAAATTCTTTCTGCTCTAGCGCTTTCTCAACTCTAACGACAAGCTAATGAAGGGCCGTCTCTGCAGATCTTCCAGCATGGTAAGCATGCTGATTAGGGTGGATTGATGATAGCGCCAATGCCCCATCCTTTATGTACCTTTCTACCAACCTTCCCAGTATCTTCAATAGAAAGGATGCGAGGCTTTGGTCTAAAAGGCTTAGTCTGGTCATATATGATACGACCTGTCTTTGGTATAAAGACCACTTTGACCTTTCTCCAAGGCATTGGTATATATTCTAGAGCTAGTTAAGATGATACAGGTGACTTAGCAGTACCACCGCTCCCTTTCGGGGACCGGATAAATTCCGTCAAGTCCCGGCGATTTGAATGAATCAAATGTAGATATGGCCCATCTTAATTTTTCATGTGTTATTACCTCTGACACCTTCTTCCAGTCTGCGGCAGTAGCCGTTGATCTGTGTTCCGTCGCCAGGGGTTTGGTTTCCACAATCTCTAACCCCGGAAAATGAGCCTCAATTAGACACTCAATTTTCTCACGGTCATTGTTTGTGTAAGATCTATCTGGAAACTTGATACAATCAAGCCGCGATGCTGGACTTTTTGAGAGACTTTCACGTAGTCTAGTTACTGCCGGTAGGCCTTCTATGGTTTCACAGAAAGCCTTCCAGCAGTCTGTTTTTGGCTTGTTTATCAAGCTTTTGTATCTTCGGTGGAACTCTTTACAGATTTACCAATTAACCCAGTCAATGAATACATAAAAACAGGGTTTGTTTGCAAAAGGTCGGGAAGTTTTGAAACTTGGCACATACCTAGATCTTGAGGTCCTCAATGAGCACCTGATTTTGCGAACACGGCGTGGCGCCACTCGCGACGCCATCTTGAAAAAATGGCGCATGAAATTAGAAAATTGGCCATATCTTCCTTACCGTACTTTTTATTGGAACAATACCTCTATTCAAAATTATTCCTTATACATTTGTCTACAATTTAGCTTTTTACTATTGTTTTGTCCGATCAATATTTACAGAGATATAGCTTCTCAGATTCGGAAAAAAATTAAGTTTTGTCTTACAGCGCATTTTTTAGATGTATAAAAGTACGTTTATTTTTCAAATGATGAATATTGACCAACTACACTAGCAGTGATACGTTAACACCTAATACATCCCCCCTCCTTGCCTTTACCCCCAGCAACGTATATTACCCCACTCTTTAAAAATTAACCATTAACCCTCTATTACTTTTTCAAAGTGTGTATCGTCAAAAGAAATGAACAACAATTGCAAGAATACCTTCATTACGAACTGGCACCATTTCCTTTGTCATTATTCACGGAACAAGGTATGCGAAAGGGAATAAAATCTTCGTTGTATGCTGTCTTTGAGCCAATTAAGCACACTTTGTCGACATCAAATATTCATGTCGTCGACGGAGGACATATCCTCCATAAAGTCCGTTGGCACATCAATGACCATTTCTCGTCCATCTCTAGCAAATACCTCCAGTATGTTGAAAAACATTACGGCTCAAACACAATAATCGTTTTTGATGGATATCCGGCTACAGAAATGGTTAGTAGCACCAAAACCGCCGAGCGATTACGGCGTTCACGGGTCCACAAGTCCCTTGAAATAGTTTTTAATCAAAGCATGAAGGTGCCTTCATCTCAAGAGCGTTTCTTATCAAATGAGTCAAATAAAGATCGTTTAATTGCCATGCTTAAGACAAAATTCGAGGAAGCTCATTTTCAAGTAAAGCAGTCCACAGAAGATGCAGACACCCTTATTGTCACTACAGCGTTGGAAATGTCCTCTTTGTATAACTCTGTATATATTGTAGGAGAAGATATAGATTTGCTTGTACTCCTTAACAGCTCTCGGGCACGATTATAACAACATATATTTCCTGTTGGAAACGAAGATTTGTTTACTTATTTATTTGTAGTTTGCATTGTTTTTATATATTAGTTATTGTTGTGATTGTACTAGCTCCGTAACTAAGAAAGTGTTGTTGAATAAAAAATAAAATAATTTATATTTGACATCTGTTAATTTCTGGCTCTAAAAACCCACAAGTTTAGGCATATTCTGCTTCAGGTTATGGGCCCAGAACACCCAGTACAATAAGAAGGGTCAGTGGTTCTCTAGTAATAGAAGAAAACTAGTTTCGTGTCAAGTCACATCAAATTTAACATACCAGTTAAAGGTATTCTAAAGGTAATAAGATGGACAAGTTCAAGAATATTAATATTCAGAAATTCGATGGGAAGAATTTTTCACTGTGGAAATACCAGATGGAAATAATATTTAGAGCAGAGGGTTTGCTGGATTTAATTAATGGTAAAGCAAAACAACCAGTAATAACAGATGAAGAAAACGTAAAGAAATCATGGGAAAACTTAAATGCTAAAGGGATGATGTTAATATCTATGTCAATGGAGTTTAGTCAATTGCAGACTGTAATAACGTGTGATAATGCCGCCAGTATGTGGTCAAGGCTGAAAATAATTCACGAACAAAGGTCCTCCGCGAACAAAGTGATGATTAAACAAAAATTTTTCAGTTATAAAATGTCAGAAACCGACAGTATTGCACAGCATATTAGCAACATAGAGTCAATGTCACAAGCTCTAGCTGATGTTGAAGAAAAAGTAAGCGATATAGATAAAATAGCTAAAACTTTAGAAAGTTTACCTCACAAGTATGGATCATTCGTAACTGCATGGGACTCATACGACGAAGATAAACAAACATTTGAAAATCTTACAACAAGACTTCTCAAAGAAGAATTGAGGCTTACTCAGGCAGACGAGCTAACAACTGCGTTTGCTGCTGTTAAACTCAATAAGTATCCTCATAGTTCGAACAAAAAGAATTTTGTTTCTAATACCAAAAGTAATTTTATTCCTAATACAAAGTATTCTAAAAAAGATGTAACGTGCTACTACTGTAACAAGAAGGGGCATTTCAAATCTGAATGTAGAATAAGGCTTAGTAAACTTCAACCTGGTTACAGCAAGCAAAACTGTGATCCAAATTACAGAAATCAAGCTCTTAGTGCTGAGATGAAAAATATAGTTGCTGATGGATGTGAAGATATCTGGCTCGCTGATAGTGCAGCATCAAAGCATATGACGTCGCACAAAGAGTGGTTTTCACAAATAACACCACTAAAGAACAAAGATGTCCAAATTGGAGATAACTCTTTTATTACCGCTGAAGGAATTGGCTCAATTAGTGTAATGGCTGTTGTGAATGGTAGAAGAGTTCCTCGTACATTGGTAGAAACCTTATACGTTCCAAAGTTGAAGAAAAATCTTTTTTCAGTGGGAGCAGCTACGAGCAAAGGTTTGCAGGTCGAATTTAATAGTAGATTCATAGAAGTTAGAAATAAAAATGGTGTAGTTGCTGTTGGAAGGAAGCTGGAGAATCAATGCTATAAAATGTTATTTGAAATCCCACAAATTCAAGGAAACTCCGCAGAAACGAGTATTGTTCAGCTATGGCATGAACGGTTGGGTCATGTTAATTTTCGTACTTTGAAAGACATGTCTGACAAAGGAATGATACCTGATATCAAAATCCCAAATAAAGAAGTCACACGTATTCAGTGTGAGGGTTGTCAATATGGAAAACAACATAAGCAATCATTTAATGCTAATTTGAATAGACGAGCTGAAAAACCTGGTGAATACATTCATTCCGATGTCTGCGGTAGAATATCAAGTACTTCATTAGGAGGAGCTAATTATTTCGTTTTATTCAAGGATGATTGTACTTCATATCGTTTTGTTTATTTCATAAGACATAAAAGTGACGTTTTCACAAAATTTCTGGAATTTCAGAAAATGTCAGAAAGACAAACTGGTAATAAAATAAAAATATTCCGAAGTGATAATGGAACAGAATTTGTTAACCATCATTTTAAAGATCTTTTTAAAGAACATGGAATAATACATGAAACCAGTGCTCCATATACACCAGAGCAAAATGGAAGGGCAGAGAGAGATTTGAGATCTATAGTTGATAGTGCCAAAAGTATGTTGCATAGTACTGCTCTCCCGATGAATCTTTGGGCGGAAGCAATTAATATGGCCGTATACTTATTAAATCGTCGCCTGTGTGCACAAGATAAGCATGTTACTCCTTACGAAAAATGGACAGGAAAACAATTAAATCTTAGCCATTTACGAAGGTTTGGATCTGAAGCATTCGTACTTGTGCCTAAACAGTTCAGAAATAAGTTCGAGAGAAATTCCAAGAAACAAATATTAGTGGGATATGACGGCAACAGTTCCAATTACAGATTGTATGAATTGGCTGCCAGGAAAGTTGTCGTCGTGAAACATGTTAATTTCAATGGATGTATTTATAAAGACAGTAGAAATATGTCATGTCAAAACAACGTTATATTTGAGATGGAAGATGAAGATAATTTACAAGAAGAGTCCGTAGACACCAAATCAGAAGGCAGAATAGAAAACCAAACGTCAGAAAACATAGAAGTAGAAATTAATCAGCCTACGTCAGAAAACATAGAAGTAGAAATTAATCAAGAAAACCAAACGTCAGAAAACATAGAAGTAGAAATTAATCAGCCTAAGGATAAAGCTTCAGAAGAAAATGGCCATTATTTAAGACACCGTGAAGATATTAAGAAACCAATTTGGTATGAAGCATGTGCGGCAGTATTAGGTGAACCTCAGACCTACGAAGAAGCTATGGAAAGTGGAGAAAAAGAAGAATGGAAGAAAGCAATGGAAGATGAGATTAAGTCGCTGATGAAAAATGAGACGTGGTCACTACAAGTTTTACCAGCGGATCGCAAAGCAATTGGGTGCAGATGGGTGTTTAAAATAAAATATAAAGCGGATGGTAAAATTGAAAGATATAAGGCCAGACTTTGTGCAAAAGGTTATAGTCAAAAATCTGGCATAGACTATTTTGAAACATTTTCACCAGTTGTAAGGTATGATTCCGTTAGAACGTTATTATCAATTGCAACTGTCAGTGATTTAGAAATTTGTCAGTTTGACGTAAAGACGGCTTTCTTGAACGGAGATTTACAAGAAGAAATCTTTATGAAGCAGCCGGAAGGCTTTAATACAAAAGATTGTACTCTGGTATGCAAACTCAACAAAAGCCTATATGGTTTGAAGCAGTCTCCGAGATGTTGGAATAAGAAGTTTGTGGAGTTTCTTAGTTCATACAGCTTCAAGCAGTTAGATGCTGAAAAATGCATTTTTTATGCACTCTTTGAAAATTATGAACTATTCCTGGCGTTGTACGTTGATGATGGTCTAATTATGTGTAAATCTAAAAAGGTTATGGACATATTTTTGACAGAACTTGGAAAAATATTCGAGATAACCATTTGTGCTGCAGAATGTTATGTTGGATTGGAAATCAGTCGCAATAGAGAACAAAGAAGTATATTTTTGGGCCAGCAAGGGTATGTTGCCAAAATTTTGGAGAAATTTAACATGGTAAATTGTAACATCAAAGCAATTCCTGCCGATCCAAATGTTGTGCTTCATGCAAACCAAGCATCTACAAGAGATAGTAGGATGCTTAGTGTGCCCTATAGAGAAGCTGTAGGAAGTTTAATGTTTCTCGCTGTTGTCACACGCCCAGATATCATGTTCGCTGTGTCTCAAGTGAGTAAATACCTTTGTAGTCCAGCTTTGGAGCATTGGATAGCAGTAAAAAGGATATTCAAGTATTTAAAAGGAACCCAGAACTATGGAATAAAGTATTGTGGAACTGATTTAAATTTTGTTGCATATTCCGATGCTGACTTTGCAAACGATATTGATTCTAGAAAGTCAACAACTGGTTATTTGACTATGTTAGCTGGGGCACCGGTTACATGGTCGTCACAGTCTCAAAAGTGCGTTTCCCGTTCTACTACAGAGTCAGAATACGTGGCAGGTTCAGAAGCAGCCAGAGAGGTTATTTGGTTGAGAACATTACTTCAGGAGCTTAATGTAGATGTATGCGAACCTACCAAGCTATTCGTAGATAATCAAAGTGCCATTCGGTTAGTCAAGAGTCAAGAACACCATAAGAGGACCAAACACATTGATATAAAATACCATTATATACGTGACCAAGTAGAAAAGGGTTTCATTGAAACTGTCTATGTTGAATCTAAAAAACAACTTGCTGATATTCTCACGAAGGCTTTACCAAAGGAACAATTCATCAGAAATAGAAGTTCACTTTGTGTACCTTTAAATCAGTAAACAAATAGGGGGAGTGTTGGAAACGAAGATTTGTTTACTTATTTATTTGTAGTTTGCATTGTTTTTATATATTAGTTATTGTTGTGATTGTACTAGCTCCGTAACTAAGAAAGTGTTGTTGAATAAAAAATAAAATAATTTATATTTGACATCTGTTAATTTCTGGCTCTAAAAACCCACAAGTTTAGGCATATTCTGCTTCATTTCCGAAAACCAGGAAAAGGAAAAGTCTCCGAGAAGATATACACCTCACGTAGCTTACAATACTATGAAACTGTAGTAGACAACATTCTGTTTCTTCACGCATTCAGTGGTTGCGATACGACATCGTCTACCTACAATCAGGGAAAAGCGGAATTTTTTAAAACAATCGGAAACTCTCGGTCTCTCAGTGACATCATTGGTATTTTCAAAAATCGTGATGCTGAACCCGCCAGCATTGCTGAAGCTGGCGAAAATTTTTTAATTGAATTATACGCGAAAAATTTCGAAACCAATTCCACCCTCAACTCACTTCGGTATAACCTTTTTGCCAAGTGTGCTACAAAATGTACCTTCCATCTTGCTTCTCTACCACCAACAACCGAGGCCGCCCGACAGCATTCATATAGAATGTACCATCAAGGTCAACAGTGGCTGGGTGTGCAGAAAAATCCACTCGATTGGGGGTGGAAAAAATCCAGAGATGGCCTGATTGCCATAACTACGCAGAAAGAACCTGCTCCAGCTAACCTTCTCAATTGCATTTCTTGCGAATGTCAAAAAGGTTCTGGTGTCGCGTGTAGCTGCCGCAAAGCGGGTTTGAAATGCTCCAGAATGTGTGCTGTTTGCAATGGAAATGCATGCAGTAATGTAGCCGACATATGTCTGGATGATGACCATGACGACGAACTTGACGTGCTTCAGAATAAAAATAGTGTTGCTGAGGATGTCATAGAAGATGCGGAGATGTCGGATGATGATTGCGCCGGTCCGTCGGGTCTTTGATTTTGATAGTCAGATCTGTGGATTAGGCCTACTAGGGATACCACATAAAAAAACGCGCCGATTTCTCTACCTCATAGGTGGTGTAGAAACGAGAAAAATATCACAACTTACATTTTTTTTCATCTATAGCGTCACTATAGGTGATAAAACATTGTCTCCCTAACGTCGGGCAACCGTTGCAAATAGTTGGTGAAACAAATTGCTTTATATTTCAAGGCAAAACTCTTTTTTCCAATTGAAGATGCTATATCTCTGTAAATATTAATCATACAAAAAAATAGTATAGAGCTAAATTGCAGACAATTTTATAGTAACAATTTTGAATACAGGTACTTTTCCAATAAAACGTACGGTAAGGAAGATATGGCTAATTTTCTAATTTCATGCGCCATTTTTTCAAGATGGCGTCGCGAGCGGCGCCACGCCGTGTTCGCAAAATCAGGTGCTCATTGAGGACCTCAAGATCTAAGTATGTAACAAGTTTCAAAACTTCCCGACCTTTTGCAAAATCATTGTATTCATTGACTGGGTTAAATCATCATCAGTAAGTTTTTCTCAGACAACAGTTTGTATTGACTTACCTTTCTTTATCCTTTTGAAAATTTTTATTGTTGTCATCTCTTGCCGTCTCGTTAATTTTGTTAATTTCATTTTTCACTTTCAAGCAGTAATGAATGGTTTTTACAAAAAGAACAGTATTGAACAATTGCATGATTAGATGTGGTAGATTGAAAAATAAGCCTTGGGCATAGTTCCCATCTTCTGAAACAAGCAAAACAATGCATTATTATGATCGGGTTAAAGAGGTGAATTTCCAAAGGGGGAATATTAAAACTTAATAACTAAAAATAAGATGTCGTTACATTGGTGAACAATTTTTTGGTTGTTGTCACAGAAAAAGGAGACAACTGAAGGACCTGTTTAGAACAAACAATTCACTAAAACGGGAACGACGATGCAAGTCGCTTAGACTTGAGTTTAAAATGTTGAACATTATTTAAATTCTTGGTTGTAATAAAATGTTGCCACTAGGAAGATTAATTGAAAAAATAAGCACAAGGTACAAAAAGATACAAGAAAAACCTTCGCTACTGATGGGTGATGTGTCGGCCCAAAATTATAAATATTGATACAAAATCCGCCTTGAATAATGAATTGCAAGAGTAATATTCTGGTGAAGATTATAAATAGCGTGGGGATCTGAATAATTGTTTGATTATGCCCTCTTCATTAACGACAATATGATGGTGCACAACTTTTTCAGAAAATTATTTATGGGATGCTAATTTTGGTTTAACGTTGACAACACGTTTACTTATGTTATTAGAGTTTATGGCTAATTAAGAATTTCTCTATTGGGATGGATTGTACCTCGGTTGTAACAATCTTCTAAGCACTGTCACTATCTTAAAGAACCCTTCCAGATCGCAGAATCTGGCACCTGTAGACTTTTGTTTGAAGAAACTTTAAAGAAATAGAGTTTTTAAAAGGAGATTTAGAAGTAGAGAAGACTTGTCCAATAGAATTACGAAAGCATGCTTAGAGATCACTTCATAAGAATTGAGGATTGACGTGAAAAACTACAAAACCAAAACTGAAAATGTATTACTTTTAGTGATGGTTTGGTTAAAATGGGATATGATCAAATACATAGAATGTTGGAGTTCGATGGATTTTGATGGAACATATGGCATTCGACAGAAGCCCATGTATTTTATGCGGGATACTTTATACCAATTTGTAGATCGAATTATTATTTGATTTTCAGTGTGACTTAAGTTTTAAGATAATTCTAAGCAATGTTTTGAAAGAAAATGTTTCGACAAGGCTATGTTTACTATGTGTGAATCAAACTTCACTTGAGTGGAGATCTTTAATTTTATAAAAGGTTACCTACAGGGCAAAATGGAAACCAATAATTTCCAGCATAACTTAGACCAATAATCTACTTACTTGTGTCGAAAAAGCATTTTTTCTCCGCTAATAAGGGCTGGATAGAATATGGAAGGACCTTGTAATTATACAACAAATATATTGTTAAAGTCAAAAACGTTGGTAGACCCCAGCCATAAATAAAATATAACAGTAACTTTTTTATGGTTTTGTTCCGTGAGATTTCTCCAAATGTTCGTTTTGTTGATCTAAAAGAAACATCATATTTTAGTTAATATTAATAAACAAAATGTAATACTAATAGATACTTTGTGGCTCCATGAATCTTTTCATGAATCAGTTAGAAGCAACTGTTTCTGAAACGCATAATTAAAGTTGTATGTGGATTATTTGAACTGAAAACATAAAGGATGCAACATAATACATATATATTAAGTGTGTGATGGTGTGTGTATGGGTGTGAATGTAATTGCGTATATTTACTTATATTATTTTATTTATTGTAGTTATATAGGTATTCTAAAGATTATCATTTATATTTGTATTTCATGCTCAATTATTTTCAAAATACTTGTATGAGTAATTTGCTGTTTATTTGTATATACATATTTTCCTTTAACATTATCTTTAATTGAATTGTTATTCAGTTATAAATAAACATATCTATCTATCTAATGCACTGACACCTTATGTCTATGGAAAAGTATAAGCATTATTTTCGCCAAAAAGAAAAAAAATCAAAAGTGTGTATATTGTTGTATAAAAATGTTCCGTTATTAACGAACCGAAGCCCAAAAAATATTTAATTTTTGGTCTTAATTATTACTTACCCAAATGTTCGCCAAATATCATAACACACGACATTGGACCAAGTAAAAGCTGCGGTAGCAAAAAATATAATGAAGAAACCTAAAAAATTAATAGTGGATAATATAATACACAATTAACACATAGCATTTAATATTTGGCGACGTCAAATTTTTTCTTGAGGTGGTAAAGGTGGACGGGCATTCTTATGTGAAAAATATTTTTATTTTTATGAAAAAGCTTTTATTTTAAAAAACTGTACTAAGTAAAAAATGATTTTTTAAAATTCATACACCTGGAAGCCAAAAGTTTCGGGGGCAGAGAATTAAGCAAAGTAACTATGCAATAGTGCTATATAGCCGTCCCCAAAACTTTTGGTTTCCAGGTGTATGAATTTAAAAAAAAAATATTTCTTACTTTTTAGTAGTTTTTTTAAATAAAAGCTTTTTCTTAATAACATTTTTTTAATATAATTCTTTTTATCTGTAAAACGGATTCTTAAACCAAAAAATTGTATTCGTTATTTTTTGTTCAGAGTACTGAATTGTACTAGTTTGAATTGCTTTAATAACAAAATAATTATTTATTTAATAAGGCAAAAATTCTAATTCGTACATTTTTCTAGCAAATAATCTTCAATAAAGACCTAAGTAAGCCATGTAAACAAAAGGTATTGCAACTGTCAATGTATTTATTTTTATTTTTTTTCACTTATTTCTATTATTTTATTGTAAAATCAATTCAGTCTTGTCCCACAATGCATTATTACCTAAATACTGAACTAAACTATAATAATAGGGAGTAGCGGGTAGCCGCATTACTCTGCATCTTGGTTGCAACTGATCAAATCCAGATGCACACAGTGGCGCAGAGATTGAAGATTACGATGCGGAAGCAGACAAAAGCCAAAAATGTTACATATACCTCTATAATTATTATTTATACCGTCAATGAGATCACCAGTACAGAGTATAGTCATAATCATATCGTATTTGGTTTTTAGGTCCGTTTCAGCATTCGGAGACCCCTTCAGCATCCGGGGCCTTGGGCTTAAGCCCCTAAAGCTGCCCCTTTAGTCCACCCCTGCCCATTACGTAATTACAACTATTACCACAATGTTAATTTTTTTAATCTAAATTGTCCTGTTCAATGAAACTAAAGACAGAAACACTTACATCTTTTAATTTATCTCCAAAACAAAATCAGTTACCCAAATAACAGTTATACTTTATTGTACTTTACTTTATATCATCCACACACACATGTTTCGACATTTATGTCTTGTCAGTGTGACCTACCTCTAAAGCTTAAAACAGACTGAACAATATTCTAGCAAACACAGTTTCTGTAAAATTTGAAAACATTGCTAGTACTTAGTTGAGACAATATTCTGGTTATTAGAATATTTCCTTCATTTATAAAGAATTTAATATATTTGTATAAGTTTCTTGGGAGATTCATCCAGTAATCAAAATATAAGTTCATATGACCATGTATCCAAACACTCACAATTGTCTACGCACTGGGTATTGAAAGTTTAGTATTTAGTTGATTTCCCTTATAAAATAAAGTTATTTTATATTACATTACTAAACCTTTGTTACATGTTTGGGTCAGAATTTTCCAAGTCTCGCATTAACATCAGAAACAGTATTTGAGTTTAATAGGTTTTTAACTGACTTCGAAAAACTTGAAACTGCAAATACAAACTCTAAACTGTTTTTTTTTTCAGTAATTTATTGAATCATTTTATTATTTTGTAGACTCCATGGTTTTTTTGAAGTGAAAGCAAAATGTGGTAGAAAATTTCAAAAACAAAAACAGAAATACCATTTACAGAAATTCATAAATAAATCAATTAAATAATTCATCACTTCAATGGAATAAAAAAAATTGAGTTAATAATTCGTACCTAAGGTATTGTTGCATATCGGTAAAATTAGATAGTCACAAAATTAACACTTACATCTTAAAATGCAGTCAATTGTAGTTGGGTATAGACTCACTTGGGCATACGTTAATATGCCATTTTCAAACAGCAAAGCTGAACAGTAATTTACCAGAATTTTTCCAAACACATTTCTTGTTTCAGTTAGAACCAGATACACAATAATAGTCAGAAATAATAATATACATGAAAGTATTTTTGGCCACACTGTATACAGAAACTTTTCACTGACGACTCTCTTGGGGAAACACATGAAGAATAAGTATCCATTAAAACTGTTTGTCTTAGTATGCTCAATACAGTAGGAAGTCAAATTGTCAACCTCGTCTTGCATGAAAGATTTTGAGTTTTCTTGCCAATATTTAAACACCCCTCTATTGTCCAAGTGGAATTCATATTGTTTTTCTGGCATCATGTATATTTTTGGGCATGTTCTGTCGGAAATGATGACATAGGAATCTGCAAAAGTATTATCTATTTTCAGTATTAGAATTTATGACTCCAGTTTTTTATGGATGACAATATTTCACGATTACTTCAAAATATGTACATGGACTAGTGCTAATACTATGACCGATTTAAAGTGTAGTTGGGCGAGGAAGTTTGCAAATAAACTTTTAGACCAAGAGCTGTGTGATATTCAAGTCGTTGAAACTCAACCTCCTTGAAGAAAGACCACAAAAGGAGGTGATAAAAATAAACACGATTAGGGGGGTCCGACAGCCAGCAAGATGGGCCGCGGGCCTCACGAGCCCTTTTAAAATAAGATATTGAAGTCATTGAATATTAAATAGTAAAGCAATTTTTTCAATTTAATTAACCCCTACTAGGGACCCCTAATTTTTAACCAAATCGAAGATAAATACATGCCAGACTTATAATGCTTTCAACTGCTCCATTTTAACAAAGGTTTGGAGCATCGGAAATATTTGGACTGAAAGTATAAGTTACTTGAGGCTCAAAGAACGATTTGTCACAGATTTTACGTCATTTGATGGATATTACTTGTTTCATGAATTTTTTTATTTGCGCTAATTTTAATTAATTTCCATTTTTTGGCGAATAATTTACGGCCCTCAGGGATTTTCCTTGAACATCTCAATTTCCTATTCTTGCTTAAAAATACATCAATGAAATCATGCGTCCACCTTGGAAAATCCGTGAACCAAGTTCTTCCTTCTCTTACGTAACCAAACTCTTATAATGTTTTTTAAAAGGACCATGAGGCCCCTGTTGCTGGGAGTTGTACCCTTCTAAAAGTGCTCATTTTTACCACCTTCTTCCGTGGTCTTTCTCCAAGGAGGTGGGGTTCTATGGACAATGTAACAAATGTATGATAGGACTTAAAGAAATTAAAATGACATACAATAACGAAATTTTGTAGAAAATTGGGAAGCTTTAGGGCCTAAAAAGATCGTAAATACGTCGGCTCAAGGCAATATTAGAGAGCTTTTGGAAGTAATCTGTTCGTGTCAACTACAAAAACTTTTCGGCAATAACTATAAAGTATTTTGAAGTACATTCTCTAAATCAAAAGTGTTTTATTGCTAGTTAACAATTCAAACCCCATGACGCCTGATCATGAGAAAGTTGGTACGGCCATTATCAAATCGCTTTATGAGTGATGTAAATTACGCGGACTTAAATGCGCAGGGATGAGGTGAAACAAAACCGTTAATAAAATATCTAAATTGGTCAGGATACGGGTCATCTCATGAATACTGTAATTGGCTAGAAAAACTCCCAAAGCTGTAGATATAGAATAGTTTAAGTTGATATTAAAAGGATGTTTTATATTTAGGGTTTTGGCCATATTTACTGTAGATGAGGCCAACTGCCAGTTCATTTTTGAATTGTTAACTTCATGTTCGTTTATGTTTTTTTTTCTGTCCCTCAGGTAATCCGTTTGTGTTTTATTGTGAATGATGTGACTTTTTCTATGGGGGTACTTTTAAAATAAAGTGTATGCTACTCGGCCGCGTAACAGACAAGAGCTTTGCCGTAGGATTAGGCAAGCGTGTCAAGAAATTACTTCCTAAACTTTAAGAAAAGTGAATAAACGGTTAAGAAGGGTTGTTGAAAAGTGTATTTTATTGGAAGGTGGTTATGTTGAAGAGACCAGAATTTAAAAAAAGACGTTTTTAAGTTTGTTATAACAATTAAATAAAGTTATAAAAAAGTATTTTTTTTTAAGAAATTAATTAATATTTTGTTTCTGCCATAATCCGTTTTTGAGATCATGGAGAATATGGATTAAGGGACATCCCGAATTAAAATATAATAGAAAAATTTGTCTAAAATAATTCCTAATGTTCTTTTGCCGAAAAATCGACCTATTTTTACCCCCTAAAACCGCACGCCAATGAAAAATGAAAATGTTTACTATGCCAAATAATTCATTTTTCCAACATATAATTACCATCCAAATTTGAAGAAAGTCGCATTATTAATAACTGAGATATTAGGGAGGATTTATGAGAATTGGGACACACTGTATAATGGGCTTGTTCCATGATATTCTTTTTATATGGTTTTTATACTTTTTCATATAGTACTCGATATTCTCATTATACACTTAAAATTTCGTATTATTAACTTTTTCCGTTCTCGAGATATGAGGAGTTGAAATTAGTAATAGTTGCAAAAACCGAGCACTCATTTGTGACGTCACTATACGCAAGTGACGTAAGAAAAATGGCTTTCTGGGACCTTTCAAATTTAACCTGAAAAGTCGAAAAACATGGAATTTTTAAACGCCGGTATCTAAATAAATACGTCGAGTGGCAGTTCGTTCTATGTGTCTACGGAAAGGAGAAGGTCGGCGATGAATTATAATCGAAAATTTGTTCTGGCAGGAGCGAGAGAAAATTGTAATTTTTTGACATTTCACCAAAACAAACAATACTTCGAAAACACTTATAATTATAACCAATAAGGAGCATCAAGTCTATTGAGATCGCCGAGTCTATGCGTATAGTGACGTAGCGCCTGGCCACGCCCCATTTTCGCGAGATGGAAATTTGTAATAGTTTTTAAGATACTAAACGTGCGAATAAGATTCTGATTTTTTGCAGATCCATTAATTTATACTTGCACTTTCGATTTATGAAATAAAAAAAAATGCCAAACAAGCCCATTGTATTGAAACATATTCTTCATAGGATTTTGCAAATAGCAGAAAAAATAACTATCTATAACTAAAAGAAAAACTTTGTGTAAAAATATTAATGAAATCTTTGCATTCTTTCGATAACCTGAATTCTGGTTATGCTAGCAAATTAAAATCCTAAAATGAATTTGCCTAATTTCTTGTTTGACAATTCTCATTCTAACACTAGCATCTACACAGTCCCATACGGCCATGCAGATTAAACTAGTATCTAATATAACCCCCTACGATCATGAAGATTCAGTTAAAAATGAGAACAAAGGCCTAAAATGAATTTATTTATCTACCTTGTCTCAAAAAAATTTCATTCTAATGGATTACATTTTCATCAAATCTATATCATTCTGTTTCTTGGAAATGCTTAGCCTTTGAAACTTTTTCGCCCTTATTCTGGTGCTCATCAGAAAGACATAAAGCCACTCATAAAGATGTTTCAAACCAAGACAATTTCTATGCATAAGTGTGAAATAATTATATTTGACATTGACTGATAAAAACAACCTCACCTATCTATTAGCTAACTAGTACTAACTGGAGCCTATATACTCTATGCGTGTTTAATAATGATATAATTCATTATTAAACACACTGTATAACCTGCAATCAAACATTTTTAAATTCGTCATATTTTGAAATAATCTACAAATCTTTGCTTTATGTCCAGTGCCTACTTATAAGAGATACCATAGCCAAAATATGCAGCATATTAAAGTGTACACCATTTTTAATAAATTTTTAAATAAACGACAAGGTCAAAGTCTCCCTATCCTAATTCTAAAGTACCTGTTGGGTTCTCTACAGCTGAAAAAGACGACAGATTTAACCCATGCCTGTACGTATCAAAACATTTGGAGCGATTTATAAAGCTTTGGCCATCAGGACAACACTTTTTAACACATTTTATATGTTCACAAACTTGAAGGTTCTCCTTGCATTCCCTCAACACGAAGGAATCCGTCTCAGTTTTATCAACACAATAGGATGCCAGATTATTTGATAACATATTTCCAGTCTCAGTTATTTCATAATCGTAGTCAGTTCCATTATTAAATATGTGGTCCACTATAATTTTACAATCTGGTAGTCCAACTTTAATAAAATTTCCTTGTATAAAGTCAAGCTCCATATCCTCCACTTGCTGACAAGAGTGAAGAACAGAGTTGTAGCGGTAATTCAGTGGACAACATTTTGGGAAATATTTTTCAACGATAGGTAATTTCTTTACTACTTTTCCGTCAATAATTTTAAAAGTAAAAAAATCCTTGTCAGTATCAACACATTCGCCATCAAAGTTATCCGCCAGAAAATTGGTTTCGTTCGTTAAAATCTCCCATCTTTTCGGTTTGTTTTCGACACACTTATACGAAGCATTATTTTCCTCTAAATATTCTCCAGATTTACAACATTTTTTATAATAATCATTTCCGTGTGAAATCACCATGTTAATTATGAACAAGGTTATCGTAAATAAATGCATATTCCCAATGGTATTGTTATTGTAGGAACAGCATAATTAAAAAAATTACATTTTATAAAGACCGCTCTTTGTACTCGGACTCTAGCGATACTTTTATCCACGACGATCGTAGAATGACTAAATAAATGCACGATAATTCTAATTGTATTTATGCACTAGAAGAAGGGGTAGGATTTTCGCAGTAATTTTGAAGGTTAAAAGATAATTACTTACTCCATAATTTAATAGGGTTGTAAATAATTATTAATTGAAATGGTTTTCACAACCTACAAACTACAGTCGATGTGTGCTTCGACAAGCAAGGTAGCATCATCTGGACGTGATTAAATTACAACGTAACTAGAGCCAAATGATCATGAGGATACATTTGACATGAAGGAAATATAATCAGAGCTGTTTGGTTCTTTATGGAAATTATTTAGTTATAATATCATCCCCAATATTCAGGTGTACTTAGTCATAAGTGCGACTAAAGCATTTGTCTTATTGATAAAATAAAATTAAAATAATACTCTAATTATGTTTTGACTTTAACAGGTATTGCTACATAGAATTCTCAATTGTTGGATGAAGAACTTCTTCGCGTCCACTCTAGTCTTTTCTAGAATCTTAAATCATGTAACCATTCGGGAAGTGCCTGCTTAAGCTTTTACCAAGCACGTAATTAAATTTTTGATACTTATGTATGTACCGAAATTCAGAATTAATAAATTTAATAATAGACCAGGCAAATTTTAATTTGAGCATGAAGTTTTTCGGGACAATTATTTCTTTACCGTAATAGACATATCTATTAACAAAGAAATAAAATACGAATGTCCCAAAAAATCGGATGTGAGCTAAGGCCGCCATATTGGAAAACATGGCAGCCAGAACAATTTTTTAGGAACGCATATCTCCATAACCGTTTCTTTGATTTTGATGATCTTTTTTTTGTTTTGTTTATCTAGCAGTATACTACAAAATGTGATGATAGACTTTAAACGATATAATGAATCAAAGCATTAAAAGACCATAAATACGCAATATTAGCCAGCTATATACATTTACTAGGTAGTATGTAGGTAACTAACTTTTATTTTAGAGGAGCGTCAGTTAATGAAACAAATTTAATTTTAATAAACAATATAATGATAAACCACATTATACAGAGTCTTCTTCGATAATGATTGCATATTAATAATCAATTCCATGACAATTATGGCACATTGAGCTGCAACGTCCGACTTCCGAACACGCACATTTTTTTTGACATCCATTTTTATATTTCAGCTGCTCAGATTCCTCAGCGAGGCAGTAAGTATTCTATTTGATTTTACAATTATTAGTATTAGCCATAATTTCATTCTCATCTGCAATTTTAACAGTATTTGCAATATATGTTATTCATAAGTAGAACTATAGTATAAATATATTGCATCTACTTCTCAAATCGCCAAGTTTGTTTAAGAAATGGACATATGTATACTATTTTTCTGTGAGAGAAAAACACTCAGTTTCGTCGGGCGGCGCCGGAGATTGCTTCATTGTCACGGGAAACATCTGACTGTTGTACACTAACACTTTCCAACCGAAATCTTGTGATGACAGAGAAATCCCAAATCAGAACTGGACTTGACGATATGTCTTGAAATTGTTACGAATATTATTAGTACCTACAGTATAGTTATTATTAAATCTTTACCTTACTAATATATGTTGATTCAGTGCATCTCTTGTAGGTGGCAAATCTGCTAAATTGAAGGATTTGGCCAACGTTTGTGTTGCAATGCCTTTGTTATATAACCTGTGTCTGTTTTCATTAATATCGCCAGTACCATCTAGGTCATACATCAACAAAAAGAACTCGTGACCAATCTCTAGTAAAGTGTCAACATTCATTTCATTAAATAGCAACAATTTGTCATGCATGTATTTATGTTTTTTCAAAACGTTCATCGCTGTCGCTTAACCCTTTTTGTATGGATAGAAGTGGTGTCGCATCCACTGATGGCAAGCATGAAAAGAATATTGTTAACCAGAGGCTGCCCCAAACTGTCACATATTTTTATTATATGATAGATAGCCTCTTCGTTTTTCCCACGTCGATTTTTTCAAGTACAGGTTTGAGAAAGAGTTGCATAAAGCGAATAGAAGCACTAATAAATCGGTGTCTTCACCCACAGCAGTTATCAAATTATTGCTGTGTTCCTTTGCTAAATCTATAGCAGTATTTACAATTAACGTGTCGGCTTCTAATGTTGAAATATTTTTTCTGTGTAAATGAATTTTTAGCAGTTGTATCAGTTGCATTTTATTTTTCTCATGAGATAGGAAATCAGTTTGTGCTATTGAGAGTACTGTGGTTTCGCTGACGATAACTTCAACGGGGATTATCTTATTTCTTCTTCGCCGATGTTCTTCATCTTTAGTGGATAAAATTTCACCCTACCCATCAAATACAACAGCAATATTCTCTCCAAAAATGTTTTAAAATGTAACTCACATATAAAACTGCTATCTGCTCGTATGTAGACAATTTGGACCATATTACGAAATGTAGTAAGTAGCCATCCGCCATCAATGCCATATATTATATTGCTTGGTTTGTCGCAAGTTTGAGGATTCAATAAAGTTACTTAGCAAGCTTTATTCCCTTTTCTCATTAAATCATTATTAAAAAAATGGCGGTGTAATTTTAGGGATCCTGGTCGCTTTTCTTTAAACAAATTATTCTGTTAAACAGTTGGTCTTGGTTTAAGAACATGGTATCATCCCACAAGTTCACAGCCTTGCACGATTAGTCAGCGTGTCTGTGCAGGCACAGGCGGCGCTTAAAATTTACTGGATTAATCGGTAAAAATCATAACTCCGTTAAATACCAATATGGGACAAGAAGCAAACGAAAGCTAACTGCATGATCTAAAATCTTTATTTGAACAATTTATTCATATAGCAATATAAATTGTGGTAACACAATTTGTATCAATCATTGTGATAAAATTTGAAAAATGTCTTTTTTCTGTTTTTATTTTTTGATATATCGTAAAATACCTGGTAACACATTTTGTAGAACCGAATAACAGCATCTCATTGCAAAAAAGAATCCTAAATTTGATCAAACGGTTTCTGAGATATAGCATTTTTAGAGAAAGCAGTTTTTTGTCATTGTTTTTTAATTGGTGACTTTAGCTCACCTAGGATTTTTTAGATTTCCGTATACTTATACTAGAGCAAAAGAGCTGTCGATTGCCGCAAAAAAATTAATGTCCGGACACACTTCATGCAAAACCACCTATTCGTTCTGATTTGCCTGATCTATGAATATCCTACGTGGTTTTCTTTAAAGATATCAAGTTGAAGGCACGAATGCTTGACGAATTTTAAAAAAGTGGTAACAAAGCATGTCGTCATAATGAATTTAAACAGATGAAAAATAAAATCAAATTAGAAATAGATGTAGCCTATAGATTTATGTTACACCAGCAGAAAATAATATTAGAGATAAGTCATCGAAGTTTTGAGCATCTTTAAGTAGTAAAAAGAATCAACAAACATTGCTAATGTCATGAAATATAATTATTCCGAAAAAAGGATTTTAAATAATGCATTTGGCTAGTACTTTAGCAAATTTTAACTATGTGCATCTAATAACAATCCACTATGTAGTGAGTTTAGCTTCAACAATAACTCAGAAGTTCGCCTATTACATTTCACGCAGAAAATAAAGTACAAAATAACCACCATCTCTGACGGTATCACTTCAGAATATCTTGAAATTTTAGTGATATATGTAACTGACCACCACGCGCCTGAACAACATGAAAAGAATGTATTACAAACGGCGCCAAGCGTGCTTTCTGCAGCGGTTGGTGGCTTTCTCCACTGTCAGGCAGAATTCTTACCACTAGCCAGGATTTTAGACAAGAAACGAAAAATGCACTTACCTGCCATTGCTACTGTCTGCCTTCAATCGTATTTTGTAGACTAGCGATGCAGTGATTGCTCCTATCGCCGTCTTAAAAATAGCACTTAAGATATACTCCTTAAAGTAAATAACCTTGCTAGACTCTGTGAACAATAAGAACACTGAAAGCAGATGTGACGGGTTCTTATAAGATCTGTAAAACTCTTTATCGACTAGTACCACAGAAACACACGAAGGTCGTCAAGCTTAAATTGTGTTTATTGATTGTAAGGAATGTAATAATTATATGGAAAATAAAGATCAGACCAGATCAGCATACACCACTCGTGGCAAGTGGTTCACACCTCGAGGATGAATTAGCGCAACCTCATGCAACGGTGAGGAGATTGTAAAACCTTCTAGCACCAAAAGATTGAGATTCCCAATAAGATAAGTAGGAAAAAGTCGAAAAATATGTATTAGCTCGATAGCGGCAAAACGGATTTGGATGAAACTTTGCATGAGGGTTTATGTGATTCGTCAGAATGATTCGCTTTTGATGGCTTCGAGAAGGGTCTATGTTAAACTTATTATAATTTTAGTCTTTAGACGAAGGAAGATGACCAAAGGCGTCTTTACGTCTTTCGCGTAATTAGTATAAAACATTCAAAGGAATGGTCGCCATTCGGGCTTTCTTTTTTCAACTTAACACAAAAACAGATCTAATTACTTAATTTTCATCAATTTTATTCCCAACTTAAAATTAACATTTATTATTTCGCCACACGTTGGCTTCTTCAGATAACCATAGAAGTAATAGAGATCGTTCCGATAAGTCTACACTTGACCCAGTTTGCAGGGATCGTTGCAGATTGGAGCCCGACAAATTGTATCGTGTAAGTTCTTTAAATAATTTTTTTAAATCTCATTTTAAAATAAAATTTTTATAAACATTTTAGGATAGTAGATGATAGTGGCATTAATGTGGCATAATTGATACCTACAGTATTATTAATATGGATACAACTTCCATAAATCATTAGATATTTGTCGGTGTCAAAATGGGTTTGGCTTTAATGAATTAGAGGATATTTTTTATGCTAGCTGTAATGAATTCTGATACAATAAACCACAAAAATTATGAAAAATGTCTAGAGCTTTCCGCCTAACGTATAGGATGGGAAAAATGTCTCACAACTGATAACTGTTATTATAATTCATTTAATTTTAAAAACATTTTAGATTATGTATTTTAATAAAATAATGAAATAATCACATGAGTTCTTTAGTTGATTTCCCGAAAAACAATAAAAGCAGGTGTAAATTGTTAACATAGCGAGCAGTAGTTAAACTTGTAAGCAGTTGAAATTAGAAATATATTATTATTTTTATCGTGGCTCTTTTAATACATACAGGGTGTTTCTTAATGACGTACTATAATATTTCAGGGTGATTATTTAGGTCATTTTACGAAGAAAAGTTTATATGAACATATGTCCGAAACGGCTTAAATTTTTTGCTACAGGGTGTTGAATTTTTTCTTTTAATCGTTATTTTTTAATATCTTAGTAAGTACTTCATGCTATTATTATTAATTTTGGTATCCGTTAACAGGACATAAAACCACATATTTTAGAAAAATTATTTTATAACTCAGCCAGTGGCGTCCCTGCGAACATGTCCTCTGACATTATTTACCAAGTGGTACGCCACTGACATTTTTCCATGTGGATATTTTTTCTGATTGTCCTGGTTAATTCTACATGAAAACGGTCTCTTGCGTTTTCCTCATCAGACGTACAATACTTCATAATTTAATGTGGCATAATTGATACCTACAGTATTATTAATATGGATACAACTTCCATAAATCATTAGATATTTGTCGGTGTCAAAATGGGTTTGGCTTTAATGAATTAGAGGATATTTTTTATGCTAGCTGTAATGAATTCTGATACAATAAACCGCAAAAATTATGAACAATGTCTAGAGCTTTCTGCCTAACGTATAGGATGGGAAAAATGTCTCACAACTGATAACTGTTATTAATTCATTTAATTTTAAAAACATTTTAGATTATGTATTTTAATAAAATAATGAAATAATCACATGAGTTCTTTAGTTGATTTCCCGAAAAACACAATAAAAGCAGGTGTAAATTGTTAACATAGCGAGCAGTAGTTAAACTTATAAGCAGTTGAAGATAGAAATATATTTATTATTTTTATCGTGGCTCTTTTAATACATACAGGGTGTTTCTTAATGACGTACTAATATTTCAGGGTGATTATTTAGATCATTTTACGAAGAAAAGTTTATATGAACATATGTCCGAAACGGCTTAAATTTTTTGCTACAAGGTGTTGAATTTTTTCTTTTAATCGTTATTTTTTAATATTTCAGTAAGGACTTCATGATATTATTATTAATTTTGGTGTCCGTTAACAGGACATAAAACCACATATTTTAGAAAAATTATTTTATAACTCAGCCAGTGGCGTCCCTGTGAACATGTCCTCTGACATTATTTACCAAGTGGTACGCCACTGACATTTTTCCATGTGGATATTTTTTCTGATCGTCCTGGTTAATTCTACATGAAAACGGTCTCTTGCGTTTTTCTCATCAGACGTACAATACTTGATTAAAACATTTAAATTAAAAAGATGTCAGTGACGTACCACATTTCCTGTAGAAAATATCAGAGTACATGTTCGCTCCACGATAAAATAACTTTTCTAACTAAATATGTGGCTTTATATCGTGCTATGACATACGAGAATTGAAAATAATATCTAAAGTACTTCTTCTGAGATATTAAAAAAATAAGGATTAAAAAAAAGTAATTGGTTTCAATTTGAACTTAATTGTTTTAATCAAGAACTGTGCGTCTGACGAGAAAAATTCAAGAGACCGTTTCCATGTAGAATAAAAGAGGCTAATCACAAAAAATATTCTCATGGCAAAATTGGTAAAAAATGTTAGAAGACATGTTTGCAGGGACGCTACTGGTGGAGCTATAAAACAACTTTTCTAATTAAAATATGTGGTTATATATCCTATTAACAGATACCAAAATTGAAAATAATGTTTAAAGTGCTTTCTGAGATATTAAAAAATAACGATTAAAGAAAAAATTACCACTGTAGCAAAATATTTAAGCCGTTGCAGACATATGTTCATATGACCTTAATTTGACGAATATGGCCCCAAAATTAGAACCCTTTCCATACGTCATTTTGACGTACGATCAAGGTTCAATGCTGACGTCAATGTAACGTTTAATATGACCTTGATTTGATGGACATGAGCCCAAATAAAAGTCTTTTTTCACTTGAGAATATTATTTAATCTTTCAGTTTTTATTTATTTTACGTTTTTATTAATTAGGAATGGTTTGAATATACATATAATTATAAATAACACTGTAACAGAATTTCAAACACTTACCTTAAAATCATCCGGCTGTGGGATTTGAACCGTCGGCCTCTCGCTTGGTAGTCCATCATCATCATCATCAACATGTTCATTTTTTGTTTTTTGTACAGTTAATGCTATCCCGGATCATGACCCGGAGCCAACCGTACAACCACGTCGCGCAGCGCCGTGGTGTTAGTGCGGTTGGACGGGTCGTGACCGGTTTAGCTGGATAAAATTAGCTGGATAAAATGGTTAAAAAAGATAATACTCCTGCCGCCTGTGGCGGCTTAAAATTATCAGTAAATTTGGACATATTAAAACTTAATTCTAGACAATGGGTAAAATTCTTAATCTATTTTATGGGAAAAAACATTTTTTTAAATTTTGTTGTTGAGATGGAGACGAACTCAATTGGAAAAGCTCCATTTAAACAAATTACCCCAACTGTCTGCTCGCCGTTAGGAATTTTTGGTTTTTAGGAAAGGAAAATTGAGTTTAAAATAGTTAAAATTTTTACAAAGTTTATCGGTCTAAACTGAATTTTTCAACAAAAAAGTACAGAATAACAAAAATTACAAAAATACAAACATATGACAAACAAGAAGAAGGAAAGAGATAGATATAGAATAAAAGATATGGTGGTGAAAAGTGTATGATAGTTGGAAGTTTTGGTAGGAGCTTGGTAGTCCAGTATGCTTCCTCTGAGCTATTGTCCTTCATGTAAATTTTACCTTAGAGTGTATTTATTACTTGCAGTTGAGTACCCGGTTTAAACATAATATTCCCTTTCACCCTTAACCGTGTACAATTGGTGCATTAATAAAATCAAGTGCAATGGCAAATCTCTATAAAATACGTTGTGCGAATAGTGAATGTTGTTCATTAAACGATGGATATTATGTTCATTTGGGTGTTAAAAATTATTTAGAAATATTCTTCATTCATGAAAGAGAGTTAAATGTTTTAAAATTAAAAGAAAAAAGTGAGTTTTCATTTAATGTAGATGGCAGCACTCCTATTTTGAATTATGGTCAAAAATAAGAGTTAAGGTTCTAATGTTTGCTATAGTGGTGGTAGAGTGCCACTTTAATAATCGTTTTTTGTTTAATTCGCTCTGCGCTTTGAAATACACATATACATATATAATAGGTATGTGGTATGTTAAGGTTGAGGGAAATATAGGTCAACTACCAGTTGTTAGATCTATTTCCAATAAGGTGGCGATAAAGATGTTTACTGCAGTTCTGATAGAGACGCAGTATAGTTTGAATTTCAATGTCATAAATGCCTAATAAAAGTAGAATAAAAATTACATGGCTTATATGCGGTAAAGATTTCATTTGTAGCTGTGGTACCTACATACGCGATAGAGTAAAATCATAGGAGTTATTGTGATTCAATACTAACAATACAGCTAATATATAAAAGTAACTATTATAAAAGATGAAAATATAAAAAAGGTATTTGAGCGTTTATATGTATTTATACAATACCCAAAACATAAACGTGACTCAAAAATGACGTCATAACAACGTTCTGTCTACGACGTCGCTGCGACGTTCTAAAATGTAACGTAACTTTGTCGCCATTTTTAAATCCAGTGTATGACGTCATAAAACGGCTCAAAAATGACGTCATAACAACGTTCTGTCTACGACGTCTCTGCAACGTTTTAAAATGTGATGTAATTTTGACGTCATTTTTAAATCCAGTGTATGACGTGAGAAAAGAGGACTTATTGATGACGTATTTTTAGTATCCGATTTATTTGTGACTCAAGAATGACGTCGTAACAACGTTTTGTCAACGACGTCTCTGCGACGTACTAATATATGACGTAATACTGACGTCATTCATTTGGCAATTGACGTAGACCGATACTGACCTTAAACTGACGTCTGATGACGGCAAATTGACGTCAGTGTGCTAGCTGGGACACTGTATATTTTATCGAATACTTGTGTTTGTAACACAGCCAGCTATAAAATGATAAATTCTTACTCAATAATGCCAGTTATTCAGAAGACAAAATTTTTTTGACGAGTACCAGTTGTAGTCGGGTGTAACCGACCTCGAATACTTATCTGATACCTATATATTGTTGCATGCATGTGCAACAACAACCAATAAAAGCGTGTAATTAGAAAAAGGTATTTATTTAACGAAAATTTAACAAAGTAGACTTTACAGTTGCACTAAGTTCGTGCGTAAGAGGTGAAGCCTTTGAGGTTTGGAATATAACTGACTATATCTGGTTACATAGGTACAACAATACAAGGAATGAATAATGGGCGCGACTTTCCGCTTCAATTACAGTCATCTATTAGGGTCGTTTATACTAAATTTTAAAAAAACGAATTTTAGAGCGAAGTGAAAAATAGAGTCTCAATCAAAAATTTCAAAAATACTCTCTTTACATACTTTGAGAGTAGGTATAACAACCTGCAATTTGAACCTAAAAACGTCTATATTGGTGTCCTATCCCAAAAATTATACCAATTTCTCTGATTTTTATTTTTTTGAGGTTAAGAGCCCTTTTATGATGGCATTTTGTGACGTTGGTAACGCGGCGGCAAAAATATCATATCAGTGCTATCACACAAATAGTTGGGAATTACTTTGAATTTATTTCCTTGCCGTCGGTACTTCGATAGCACAGATTTCAAAATGAATAATAATTTTTGTATTTCTCGGACGTGTTATCCCAAATCGTTTTTCTTTTCGTAATTTCTTCTATACAACTTCCAGTGTTAACTACTAACAAGCTAACTATTATACTCTTCGCCGATTTACTACACCTTTTATATAATTGTTGCACATTTTATAGGATACTCTGCGCAGTTTTTTTTTTTGTAAATAATATTAGTTTTAGACATTTTTTGTTTAATTCCAAAACATACAATGTCTTTTTTAAATTTAAATAATTAATAACTTTTTTACTTGTTGATCGATATTGTTCAAAAGCAATAGGGTTCTTCCTCTAACTAACACTAACTTACTGCCCAAAATAAATAAATTTTGATTTATTTTTCGAGTTTTTTATTCGTCAATATAGGTACTTATTCAGAATCATAATACCTAGTTAGAGTTAGAGATTTAAAAAAAACAGTTTTCGACCTCAGTTTTCCGCAAAAATTTCTCTGGCTCTTGGTCTATAGTGTATTATAGAACCTCAACGACACCATTTATAATTATTCTGACATTTTATTGGGTTATTAAAATCCCTTATGACTATCTATTAATGAATTTCCCATTAATTAAAATCTATCGCAATTTGAGATCTGTCACTTCGGAATATTGGATAGTTTATTACGGTTTTTTATACGCGATATATTGATAAACAATTTTAACCATGTTACAGAAAGTCTTTGTCTTTGTTTATGATGAATCAATAAATAAAAAATGTTTATAACATACAATGATTAACATACAAGCAACTGTTGTTTTCTCGAAGGAAAAGCCTATAATGTACATGGTCTATAATGTACATTGAAACAAAATGTAAAGAATGCTACATCTGCAGTTATTCTAACGTATTCCCTTATCTATTCTAGAGAGCCTCTTATCCTTTTATAAGTAAACAGTGGGTGGTTATGTAATTCCTCCCTTCTTAAGAGAAAAATTTAATTTTTTATAAAATAAAATAAAATTTTGATTTCATTGTCTTGATTCATTTCTAGTTTCTTTTTCTTATTGATCTTTTACTCGTTAAAGGATTTACAATTTTTATAACAATAAAATATATAATTATTGAACTTAAGATTAAATACAATACTACGGTAGTTATACTAAGGTTTCTGGTAAAAGTTTGCAAGGTCCTAACCTTTTGTTTTTCTAATCGTGATTCTAGATTTCTTAGTTTGTATTAATTTGGTTTTAGTTTAAATCATTAAAGTGGATTTCTTTATTGGACAAATTTAGTTTTATTTAAATTTTTGGGATTATTATTTATTAAGATGGGTTTTGCTTTACTAGTTTTTAATTTGAAATTTTGTATTTCAACACGACAATCTGGGTCGAGTCAAAAAATAACCTGAATGTAAATTTCTCTTATTTTTTATTTTATTACAAGTTTCAGTAACAATTAGAGTTTCAGGTATTATTGCAATGTAATTGGCGTCGTTTATTTTATTGATTAAAGGGGATTTTACATTCATTTGGTTTATATTGCAGGTTGAAACCATTTTAGAAAATTTGATAATTTCTAGCTCACAATTTAAGTTATTATCTATTCGATTTTTGATATCGTTTTTACAAATAAATTCTTTGTTTGGAAAATCTATACATTATACATTTATTGTTCATTTCTAGAAAGTACATATCACTAATAGCTAAGAATTTTGTTTTTGGTATAATGGTTACATTTGAGTCATTTAGTTTAGTTGGGAATGGATATAATTCGTAATATTGATAATTTATAGGTTCTACTAGAGGCAACTCTAGAATGAATGTTATTTCCATACTTATTTACCTCTTTGAAAACTTTTTATTTCAATAAATTTTTCTAATTTTACAATATTTTCTAATTTGTTTTCAAATGGTAAATTATGGGCTTCTATATATTCTTCAATAGCCACTTTCGTGAGAGAAAGTAATAGGGTTTATTATTCAATTATGTAAAGTATTTAATTTTGCAAAGGTTATTGCTGTTTCTATTCTTTCCAATGTGTCATATATGATTTGATAAATGGACATTATTTGATTTAGTACAGTGAAGGTCATAAAGCATTGATAATGACTTATTTCTTGCAATTTGAGATTTTTGGTACAAGTTTCAATTTGTATAATTCTTGATTCTAAGATAAGTTGATTGTGTGATATATTTTTAGCTATTTCATCAAAATTTCTAATTGATGCATTCATTATAGAAATTTGCTCTGATATAATATTTTTGATTTTATTTTGATTTTCTTGAAGATTTTGTATTTGTTCATTATATTTTCTAGCATCTTCTTGATCGAGATTGCCGGTAAGGCATTTAATTATTGAACCTAGTCCATCAATAAGTCCACGTTTCTTTCTTAAATCTTATTCGGGTATGAGTTGAATAATTTGATTTTTTATTTTACTTTCAAGAGTATTTATTACATTGTATGAATTGAAATATTCAATTTTATGTCTTGTATTATTTTCTAAAGAAATCTTAATTGTATTGAATTTACCATTTAATATAGTAAATTCTTCAATAATAGGTTGTAAGTTGAAAGTCTGTTTTTTCATTTTTAAATTTTACTTTATTACTTTCCGGCATTTGTATTATTTTATCCAAACCACAAAATCGGTTTTTATTTTTTCACGCGAGTTTGAGTGTTTTCGATGTACAACTTGCTTTATTTTAAATATTTTAGGATCTTACTCATTTTAGGTTTCGATATGACTGCTTTGTCTTTTAATGCGACCGTGTTGTAAAATTATTGTTATTTCTATATGTTCTTAGCAATTTTTTAACAACTTCATTTTTACATTCTTTGCCGTTATCCGATACTATTTTTTCAGGTATTCCGTATGTCGAAAAATATTTTACTAAAGCATCTGTTACAGATTTGGCTGTTTTTGTAACTATATAGGCTTGAGCAAGATTATCAAAGAGGTTTTAATTAAATCTATGAAGATTACTAAACTTATTTGTTACTGTTATATTAACATTGATTGACGTTGATAGTAGAATAAATCAATATGCATAATTTGAAAAAGATTACCTAGGGTTTTCGTTAGACATAAGGGTGTTTGTGTTGGGTTTCGATTATATTTAGCTTTTTGGCATATGTCGCAATTATTTATATATTCGATAATATCATGTTTCATGTTTTTCTAATAATAGTTAGTTTTTAATTTTTCGTAGGTTTCATTAATATCTCTGTGATCTGATTTTCCTTCGTGTAGATGTTTTATAAACATTAATCTTTCACCTTTGTCCGATACATTGTTAACTAAGCTGGTACCTATCACTATTTTTAAATTTCGAAATAACTCGCTAACTACTTCGTTAAATAATAGTATGAATTTTTTATTAACAAAGTGTAGATAAAAAGTTGCATTTGGGCTTGCATGTTCTTTCAAAATCTCGATAATACCTTTTTTGTTACCTGGAAAAATGTTGAAATATTTTACTTTGTTACCAATGTATTCTCGCGATATTTATTGTTTGGATGAGGTCCTCTATCAACGATAAATTGTAGTGGTTCATTACTAATTATTTCGTCTCGTATAGGAATAACTTTAGTTTGTCCGTCTGTACTTGTATGTACTTCATTTTGTGAATTTTCTATTTGAATATTTTGTCTTCTAGGGATTTTTCTGATGTATCTGTAATAGAGAGTAAAGGAAGCTCTTTAGGTAGTTCCTTATCATTCGATGGCGGTATTTGATTAATTAGATGGTTTAAATATTTTGATAAATTGGAATTTATATTTCCGGGTTTATTGGTGCTATCATTACGATTTTTATTTGATATCAAAGATTGATCAAAATCAAATATGTCCGTTCCATGTACATTTATTTAATGTTTTATTGAATTCACAAAAGTTAGAGGTATTTGCTCGTTGCAGAAAATATCTCTATTTTTATAATAAGGTTGGTGTATTAATTTATGCTCTTCCGTATTACAGTGAGATAAGCGTAAATTTTCCAAATTTTCTTTTTGAATGTTGTCTAAACATTTATCTAATTCTATATCCGTTTTTATTCTTTCTATAAAATTAGTTTCTGTTTCATCGACTTGTTTGATATCTAACAGTTCGTAAAATATTATTTCATTTGGATTTTCCGAGGGGTTTCTTAGTGTTGTGGTTGCAATAACATGATAATTTACGTTTAGTACTGCTGAAGGCATTTCTAAGTTATGAAAGTATAGATGCTCTAATATACCCAATCCAGATTTAAGTTTTACTGGTAGAGAATCTTGTTGTGTTCTACCGGCTATAACAATGGTACATGGCTTTTTTAATTTAGTTTTTGGTTTTGGGTTTTCTTCTTTAGTCCTTATATAAATAGGTATTTGTTCCCTTTGTGTGATTAGCAAATTATTAGACAAGTCTATTTTGGCATTAAGTTGTTGTTTTAAATCAAGTCCAATGAGACCGTCGTAGTTACTAGAAAATTCGAAAATATAAAATTTATACATTTTATTTGAATCTACGTTAAATTAATTGGAATATTTATCACTTCATTATGAATTGATGTTGCATGTGCAGTTTTTACTTGGAATGGTTCATTTTGAATAAATTTAGAAAAATTTTTATATGCCATATGCTCGTGATTCAAAGCTACGTGTACTACCTGTATCTAATAAAAAGTTTGAATCAAGTTTTGGAAAATAAAAATAAGGTAAATGTTGGGAAATGTTATTAAGTATTATTGTGTCTAAGTCCCTGTGTTGTTCGGGGGAAGTTCGCAAAAACTTTGATTTTGTTTAGCCTCAGTTTGATTTCGTGGTGTCATGACTGGCATGGTGTCAAGATTAACACTCGGATTTTGGTAACAGAAGTTATCATAATAAGGTTCAGACTCCGTAGAATAATATGGATAAAATTGTGAATAATTTGAAGGAATTATTTTTTGTTGTTCTTGTTCACAAGTTTCATCTATATTAAGAGAATAATATTGAGAATTTTCTGACTCTTGTGGGTTAGTCGCAGGATTAGCAGTGTAATCCTCCTCAACTACTTGGGTGAATAATTCCCTAGTCTTAAAGGTTTGATTATGTGGATGAAGTTTGGTATTACCAGATGATGTGTTCATGGGGCTTGGTTTTGGTTGAAGCCTCGCTACATTTGAATTTGGCTTAAACACCTTTGTATGGGTTCTTGGAAAATTATTTTGGAAATATGGATTTGGCATAAAAGAATTGCTTGGAACATTGTGTTGGAAATTATTTTGATAAGGTGGTCTAAAAGATGGTGCCATAGGAGGTACTGAATATCTTAGCTGTGAGAAGTTATTATAATGTGGAACATGTGTATTATGCCCGAAATAAGGTTGATTTATTTGCATAAAAGAATTTCCAACAGGTGGTTTATAAAATGTTGGCTGTGGGTTTGGTCTGTTTGTCTGAACGTTCGGTTTGAGGTTTTTATTTTGCGTTCTTAATTTAAATTCATGGTCTGCTTCTTCAGACTTCACTATATTGATAGCTTCTTCAATACTATTGGGATCTTTGCATTTCGTAATAATTTGAATTTTTTCGGGTAAATTATTTATATAAGTTTTTAAAGTTATTTGCTCAAAGTAGTTGATTTTTACTAATTTTGAATTGGCTGATTCAAGTGATTCGTTTAATTTAGATATTAACAACCTACGCAAAGTTTATAGTCTTAGACCAAATTGAGTTTCATTGTGATTGGGGTGGTTGACAAAAGGTCATTTATCAAACAATCAACATTTCTACCATCTGAAAAAGTATTTTGTAAAGTTTGTTTAATTAGTGCCCAACTATTTAGTTCGTTTCGTGGGCAAACAATATTAGCTGCATGTCCACGTAATTTACTAATTATCGTACTAATAATACACCTATTTACAGGATTTCGTGGTTCTTTATCGTCCTGAAAGTTAATATCAATTCCTCACTAGCTCTTATAAAAGTTGGTAAAATATGTTCATCCCTATTAAATATAGGAATATTATCTGCATAGATTTTGCATAGTCCGTGATTCATTTTCTTGTTTGAAACTGGTGGGTTCTCAATGTTAAATTTATTAAATAAATCAGTTAATTCCTCCAGGTTTCAATCACGAAAAATCTCACTATATCTTTTAAATTTGCTTATTAAAGCTAACTAAACTTAACTGAACGTTTTGGAAAGAATTGAGAGTCTTAAAACTTAAATAAAATTCTAATTAATAAAATTGGAAATTTTGAATTAAACGCAAAATAAAATGAATGTACTGAAAAATTATTACTTCGAATTTATATATGTAAATTGTACACAGTTTTTGTTTCACAATTAAAAATGATGCTGGTGTGCTGGTGATTTTGAAGAAGCTTCAACATTGTTGAAATTTTCTTGGTATGACGTTTTGTTGATTAAAATGTTCAAAATTATTATAAAAATTTATTATTTTTCAGAATTACTATTTTTCCAGCAATATTTAATAATTTTCAGTAATTTCAGAAATAAACTTTAAATTTTAATTTAGATCTGACAATTTACTGACTTTAACTGTGCTATGATGGTGGTGACTTATTTCCTTCCAAAGCAATAATGGTTTAAATTGACTTGCATTAATGTTGAAAAAAGTGCGGATTTCATTTGAAGTTTCTCCTTTTTCCTGCTTTCCTTTATCCAAGGTCGAAATATGGGGACCAAAAGGTGAAGTTCCCACTTCCTTTTCTTAATGCTAAATTTGTGACTTGACCGAATCGTCCAGCGGCGAGATTTTTTCACCAATCACAAGGGTGTGAAATATTCTTCTCTGGAAAATGGCTTCTGCTTCTGTAAAAGCTACTCAATTCACTTTTGCTTTCTTCTTGTAGGCTACTTCGTTCACCTACCACTTTCACTAGATTCGAACAAGATTCACTTGACGAATTTTCGCGAAAAGTTTGTCCGATTTGCTGCCAAACGATAAAAATCGAAGGAAATCTTATTCACAGAATCCTGCAACAAAATCCGACCCGACTGCACCACTGTTGTTTTCTCGAAGGAAATGCCCGTTTTTAAAAAGAAGAAAAATTTATTTCACTGAACACTTAACAGTATGAGATACAAATTAAGACTGGTCTATAATGTACATTGAAACAAGAGGTAAATAATGCTACACCTGCAATAATTAAATAGCACGTTGTTCATTCATCAAAATACAAAAAAACAAGACATTACAAATTACACTACATTACACAAAGTATACAAAAGGTAAGTATTTTAAGAAATTCTTGTATGGAATAAAAACAAATATTTTCTTACAGCTATATAAGGGGCCATTCAACAAATACCTTCGCTTAAATGAGTTATTTTTTATCTGCCCCTCGTAACACTTTGTAAACATTTAAACATAAAAAATTACACTTAGAAAAACATTCTGTTGATTTACGTTCGGTTTAAAATTGCCACTATTAGACCACCACCAACAATACAGTTGTAGCAAAGATTAGAGAACTACCAAGATAGGACAGTCAGAAGGAGAACACGAAATAGATGAAGACAGTTGTATACTAGTATACTTATGCCAATTTAAAGGGACACGACATCCAGTGGAAACGGTTTCGGGATTTGTCGGTTATGCATTAAACGAACTTGACCAAGCTTACTTAAAGATAGGTTGGCACATTAAAATCGACAAGTGCTAAGTCACGTATAGACCTCGATGACAGCGGCTGTTTTTTCCTCATTTTATAGAAAAAAGTTTCAGAGTTATTCTTTCAATGTATAAGTAATTCTATCCTAACCAAATAAATACCTTACATATAAACATAGAAATACTGCATGTGACATATATTACAAAGCAACCTGTTTATTTAGTGACCTTGGCTACTGACAGTCAGCTGAGTTCGGTCGTTCTATCAGGACAAGTGTTGTCCATTTTTCCCTATTGGCCTCTCTTTCTATGTTACCTTCTCCGTCTGATTGTCACATTGTGGCAACTGCGCTAGAACTCCAACTTAAATGTGGAGGTCAATGGCGCCATTGCTAAAAGATAAAAGGTTTTCCGCCGGCTGTCCTATCTGTTAATTCTCTAATCTTTGGTTGTAGTGTCACAATCTTAGCATGACCTTCGAGCATATATGCTCGAAGATCTTGACATTCATCCAGCTGTGTTTTTGACAATTTTGACATTTGTTGACATTTGACAATTTTTATGGCGAAAAAGATATCTACTCAGACTCTCAGAGTGGATTCTATGTGAATTCTAAAAACCAAAATATTTGATTTGATGTGTGCTAATGAAATTAGTGGAGCCTTGACTTATTTGCCTTATTGCAATTGGATTATTGCGAATGTTATTATTATTGTAAACATAAAGAAGGCAAAGCTGTGAGTATTGTTAACATGACTCGGGAAAATGAATATAAAAATATTTATGACAAGCTGGCACGTACCTCATGCTCTGATGACAAATTAAGGCATATTAAAGAACATTTTGTGAGAGAAATCGACTCCGCAAGGAGGTTTGATACTACAAAAAATATTACCAAGTTGCTTAGAATTTTAGAAAAACGAGATAGTTTAAATATCGAACATATTGATCCCTTAAGGTACATTGCAATAGCTCTGGAAAGGAGTGATATAATTGCACTGATTGATGACTACAATGCATCAATAAATCTGGTGCATGAAGCACCACAAGTTCCTGCAAATCAACTCCCTAACAATAATAGAACAGAGGAGGAGTTCAGAGGTAAGCGCACGAAATAAGTTGTACACAAACTTTTCCAGTGGTCCACCCCCAATACTTTAAACATCTCAGAATATTGTACCTTTTTGAAGAAATGAAAATAATTCACAAAATAATAATAGTAGAATTTTGTTGAATAACCAAATAAGAGACAAAAATTAAAATTAGGTACCTATACCTATTCCTAATGTGCATTTTTTTTAAACTTCCATTTACTTACAGTTATCCCTCCAATTAAGACTGACCCTATTGAGCGAGTTTATAACTTGATCTGTACAGAAATAGGTCATAAGTGGAAAGATCTCGCAAGAAAATTGAGAGTTCCTGAAGGGAAAATAGATGAGCTTGAATTCTCATATAGACTGATCTCGGACATGGTAAGAGAAGTGCTGAGATTCCATCGAGAAAATTCTGATGACAGGTATTGGAAAGTAGACTTGTGTAATGGACTATCAGAGGTACGCAGAAAGGATTTAAATCTTGAAGTTCAACGCATATTTGCGATGCATAATCTTATGTAGTTTGATGTAAATGTAGGTATTACGTGTACAGTACAAGTATATTTATAAGTAAGCTCTAAAGTATGTGATTCAAAATTTTTGTATTTTGTAAAGTAGGTATAGTAGACGCAATCGTTATAGTGGCTTGAAGGGTGAAATTATAATAAAGACTGAAGATGTTATTCCTACCTGTTACCTCGTCTTGCGCCTCATTCGTAGAGCCACCATAACAATTGCATGTACTATAATTTAAAATGATGCTATATCATTTTAATATTTCATCTGTAGTGGTTGGCATTATTTAAAATCGAATGCTCATGAAAATATTCTCTTGGCAATATTTAAAGTAACGAAGGCGACTATAGAGTGGGAAGACATCTTGGTAAGTGAATTTTACCTAAAAATTGTTAATAATATATTTAGAAGAACACATTTTTTTCTGTTTATCAGCAATTTGCCAAAAAGTGGTTTATTATTAACCATTATTTTAACATAATGCTCTCTTACGTGGTGGAGCCGTCAGTGCTATATACAATATAAATCATTTATACAATCGGACTTCTCTCATATTGCCTATTGAAACCCGAGGCCTGTTATGTATCGATGTGGCCAAGTATGTTGATCTTTCAGACGTGTACCGTAGTGCTACAAACTCTCTAATTATATGCAGCTATATCTTTATATAGCTATAGTAGTGGTTAGTGCTATATATGCACAGAATTCACAAGTAATGATTGATTTACCGTTTCTGCATGTGTATACTGAATAATTTCTTTTTTAGATATTCAATTACTCTAGCTTTGTAAATTGATTCTATTATTAGGCCAACCATTTTAGCCTGTGATTTATTAAAAAACTAGAAATATTTACCAAACATTGAGGAAAATTGTATGTTCACACAAGAAAAGAGTATAAAATTCTGCCCCCCTACAAAGCCGGCAACATTGTTTAAATGGCAAAAAATATATAATTAATGATAGAATGAAGAGAAAATATGCAATAGTCGCAAAATTAGGAAACCGTAGATTGGATTATTTCTCATTATTTTGTGAACATTTTTTATATCGGCAACATTGATAATTTATAAATAATTCATGTTTTTGTTTACTGCTCAGCGAAAAGAAATTCTAAAGAGACGCAAACTCAGGAAATATTTTTAAAATGGGTCGTGAAAGTTTTCAAGGATTTGCAACTTTCCGCAATTCTCTCAACTTTTTTTTCTCAATAAATACTGAAGAATCATTAATTTGGTATAATTATTGGTATGTTGAAATAAAGCAAAATATTTTTTCTTTCCAGTAAGTAGGTATTTATTGAAAAAGAATATATGTTGTAGGAATCACGGAAGGTGGCAAATCTTTGAAAACATTCATGGCTCTTTTTGAAAGTATTTCCTGAGTTTGGGCCTCTTTAGATTTTTTTTTCGACCAGCAATTAGTCCATTGACTATGTCGAGAAGAACAGGAGTAAAAGAAACTAATTCGTTAAAGGTATTTTATTATTTTATATGTTCAATTGCTGGACGAGAAGTTTGTGACCCATGTACATCCTTTGTTTTGTGACTGTGTGGCTGACACATGTCATGCTTCTTATTGGTCAGGTTAATATTTTAGTTATTCATTTTTATTTATTAAATTGCAGCTGGCTGTATGGCTATAAGCCTTTATGCCAAAAAAAATGTGTTTAATTGTATCCGAACAATGTTAAATCCAGAAGTGCTATTATAAGGCTTAGGTTTTTGAAAACGGATTTGTCCACTCTTAAGATTGTTAAATATAACTCTAAAACTATGCATTTCTAGTATATACACATATAAGGATTTTTTGTAGAGAATCAAATTTCCCATTGAAGTGACACTTTATAAAGTAAAAAAAAATTTTTTTCAACAAAATAAATCAAAATAAAAATACTATTGAAAAAAATCGGTAAAGGTATTTACACAGAACTTCCCTCTTTGTTCATGCAGGACGGTCACTCTAAGAAAATATTAATTAAGAAATAACATGAGAATAATAATCGCAATATAGTTAGCCTTATTACAGAGAAAACGTGATAACTTACTTCCATCATTTACTCTATAGTGGTGGGGGAGACATTTTTTTTTAATTTTCAAAAATTTTTATTGTTGAAATAGGTTTAGAATGTAATGAAACGTGGAAATTTCGAATTTGAAGAAAAAAACATTTTTTCTCCATTGTAGTGGTAAAGAAAAATTATTCTTTTAAAATTTTCAAAATAATTTTTTTTTTAATGCATTTAGACTGTCATGAAATGAGGAAATTTTAAATTGAGCAAAAAAAAATTTTTTCGGTCATGCATTTTATAAAAAATAAAAAATTTTTCTTTTTTAATTTTCAAAATAAAATGTTTTTGAAATATGTTTAGAATGTCACGAATCGTGGAAATTTTAAATTAGAGCAAAAAAACATTCCTTCCATTACTTAATTTTATATAAAAATTTCAAAATTTCAATTTTTTTTAATTTTCAAAAAAAAATTTGGTAGGTTTAAAATGTCACGAAACGTGAAAATTTTAAATTTGAGCAAAAAAAAATTACATTATCTATTCAATTTTTTCCAGTGAAAGTCTTAGTTAAGGTGCCCGTTGGGAAAAATTTTGCTGATACATACTCTGTCCAAACTTCGTGTATGGCTTCATTGGACCTAGTCTGACAGCATTTTCCTCTATCATTTTTTTTGTTTTTGGGGCGTTTTCCCGCTAGATTTTCCGAAACATGTCATTTTGACGGCATATAAAAAATGTATAGATACTGTTATTTTTCCAAGTAGAATAGCTTAAAAATGTGAATTGAAACGTGAAAAAATAATTGTCTGACAATAAATGTGGGTCATTTGGCATGTCCGCTATCTCGAACATATCGAAAAAACGACTATAAGAACATTTATTAATAACCAGCTGATTTTCGCAGTATTAATTTATTAAAACATACAAAAACAGGTTTTCATATTGTCTGACGAAAATTATTTTCCGATTTCCCAGTCTGACGCGTCAAAGTTGTCGGTTTCATGACAGCAAAAAATTGATTCATAACCTTCAGACATTGGAAAATTATATGCAGAAAATAGGTATTTAATTTGTGGTATAAGTGTCTGACAAATACAATGGGACATAACGAGAGTCTGACAAAAAAACATAATTTTCCAATAGCGGCCGTCGAAGTTAGGGCGATAAAAAAATGAAATTTCGTTTAGTCAAGAAGACGGTTAAAAAAGATACGGTATTTCAACTTACTTATTTTATAATCTTTATTTTGAATTTTTTTAACTCTTTTAGACTATCTGAATTCGACTTACCCAAGTTTTAAGTTCGATAATATTGAAAAATACGTAAAACTTTTTGTAGAAAAAAGTAGCGAAAAATTGTCTTTTAGTACGTTTAAAATCGCTATATCTCCGGTACTACTAGTCCGAAAATTTTCATCCAGGGCCCAAATTAAAGGTTTTCCTGACATTTGAAGGAAATTACAACATTAAAAAATTGTATTTTCCAGGTGTCAGACTGACAAACTGGAAAACACCTTTTGTCAGACAGTTAAAAAATTGGATTTGATTTATTTTTATTAAGCTATATTGAAAAAATCATCTTGTTATTTATAAATATAGCCTCAATATATACATATTAATGTAACAGCCAAGCGTAGCTTGACAACCACATAGAACAATCTTTTATTTAACATTTCCAGCTAAAAGGCTTTATTTCACCGTCAGACAATTTTTTAATCGTATTGTAAATTTTATTTAAAAATCAAAGAAATTTGTAAAACAATGTTATGAATAAATTTTTTGCTGTCATGAAACCGGCAACTTTGACACGTCAGACTGGGAAATCGGAAAATAATTTTCGTCAGACAATATGAAAACTTGTTTTTGTATGTTTTAATAAATTAATACAGCGAAAATCAGCTGGTTATTAATAAATTTTCTTATAGTCGTTTTTCCGACATGTTCGAGATAGCGGACACGCCCAATGACCCACATTTATTGTCAGACAATTATTTTTTCACGTTTCAATTCACGTTTTTAAGCTATTCTACTTGGAAAAATAACAGTATCTATAAATTTTTTATATGCCGTCAAAATGACATGTTTCGGAAAATCTAGCGGGAAAACGCCCCAAAAACAAAAAAAATTATAGAGGAAAATGCTGTCAGACTAGGTCCAATGAAGCCATACACGAAGTTTGGAGAGAGTATGTATCAGCAAAATTTTTCCCGACGGGCACCTTAATTACCATCTAACTGTTTCTTCGGTGGCAGTTACATCAGCTACCTACCAAATTTGACTGTTCTCCATCAAATAGTTTTTTAGTTAATGCACCAGATAGATGGAATTGAAAATTCTATATTTTCGTAATCTACATGATCTGAAACGTGAAAATCCGAAAAAATCTCGGAGAGTGATTTTTTCTCGAATGCAATACTTCCCTTCGGTATGAGAGGGAAGTAAAAACCGAAAAATTTCAGTTATTTTATTTTTTTTTATTTTTGTGTACAACTTTTTTTGAGTGGATTTAGGTACATATAGGCATCGATTCACAAAAAGTAAAAATGACGTAATTCCCGTCAAAATGGTGACCAATGAAATTATTTTTGATAAAAATTGGCTGAGATACAGTCGTTCAAAGTTACCTGCTTTTTTACGATATTACCACTTTTTATTTTTATACCATATTATTTTTAACTTTGATATGCAAAAATTATTTTTATTCTATACAAAAATTATTTTCGATTTATCAATGATTTAATGATAAAGATATTTGTTTAAAACCACCAAATTCAACGCGCCGATGGCACAAGGCAACTGTCTTTCCTGCAGACCCCAAGGGCTATTGGCTCGCCAGAAAGGTGGTGAGATGGCCGGGGGTGCGTCAAAGTTGATAGCCAAAGACCGTGGTTTGGAGTTCACGCAAAACCGTAGATTCCTACGAGCACAATGGGCCTTGAGGCCTGAGTGTTGTAGTACAACCAATCCACTAATGTAAATGGAAATAATGTACTAATACAAAATATAAATAGTAAAAAGAATTAGCTAAAAAAAGTGCATAACTTTTATAATATATAGAACTTGAATAAATTATAATGGGTAACTGTTTTTTCAAAATTTTCGCAAAAGAACACATTATTATTTGATTTGTTATTTATAATACTTATCTTGGCTTGTATTGTTATTACTGTTTTAATTTATTACTTCTTTAATAGATATAGCATTTTACAAGGAATTATTCATTGAATTTGAAATGTATCTATTTTAAACACTGTCGTATTCTTATATATCGGAAATCTAGTGATTAATAATCTGTTATTTCCAGCAAATGAAATTAAAAAATTTAGAAAATAATGACACCCATCGAAAACTGTTATCGTTGCCAATATGAAGCAACGATATCTCCGGTAATATAGAAATGAGTGAACCTTGTTTGCCTGATGAAGAATCAAGCAATATGGTATTTATTTTAATAACTAATTTTGAGTAAAGTGTTCAAAAGATAATATCTTGTGATAATATATGTTATTGATTAGTATTTGTTCCATATTATAAAAAAAACTTCAAGATGCACTGGTATTTTTTAATATATAAATTACTGCGTAATACTCCCCTAGTGTACCATTAAACACTATTTTTTCAACTTCTGCAACATTGGCATACTAGCAGCTTGAAGTTAAAAAGCAACAAAATATTGGTAATAGAAGCTGGAAACAACAGAGGTTTTAAACAAAACGATCACAAGATCATTTTCAATATTTAGTGAGCAAACAAAAGCAAATGATAGGGTCGTCAAAAGAACCAGGAAATTCAACAGAAGCGTTTCAAAATTTTTAACCAACCACACGGAACCAGTCATATACTGGAATAAAATGTCTCTAATCGATTTCTTCTACCAGTGGATATAACGGTGAATATTGAAAAATGCCCAACCTCCTGCACCGCAGACTTTACTGGAGCAAATAGCTTGTGAGTACATAAAAGGTTGTCACGGAAATTGTGGCTGCAGAAAATTAGGAATTAGCTGCAAAGAATGTATGGGCTTAAATTGTGAAGACACTGATGTTCCAGAAGTTATGGAAGAACACGTCCAAAACAATGTTTATGGAGATATTGATATTCAATTCGAAAACATGGGGATAAATATAATAGATATGTAATTTTCAATAAAAGTATCTTTAAAACGGCTATAAATTAGTACAACATTAAAGTTTTTTTTAAGTCTAAGATCATATGAATATCAAAATTTTAAACAAATACCTTTATCATTATATCATTGATAAACCGAAAATAATGTTTGTACTTATAGAATAAAAATAATTTTTAAATTAAAAATAATATGGTATATAGGTAAAAAGCGGTAATATCATAAAAAAGTAGGTAACTTTTAACGATTGTATCTCAGCCAATTTTTATCAAAAATATTTTTATTGGTCGCCATTTTGACGGGAATTGCGTCAGATTTCTTTTTTGTGAACCGATGCTTATACCAAAATCCACCCAGAAAAAAGTTGTACGCAAATATTTTAAAAAATAAATAAAAAAATTGAAATTTCTCTGTTTATTTCCAACACTATTTTTGATTTATTTTGTTGAAAACATAAACTATAAAGTTCCACTTCGATAGGAAATTTGATTATCTACAATAAATCGTTGTATGGGCATGTCGAAGACGGCAGGGGCGAGGGGCGTTTTAGGGCGAATCTATTAGATTTGTGCCACACAGTAAACACAATAAAATCACTTAAATAATAGTCGCATAAATAACAAAGTAACATGAGGTATGATTTATCTAAACAGGTAAATGTCTTAGGATTGAAAATACAAACAATACCACCAAAATACTGGAGTTGGCAGTCCACCACTGCCAGTCCCGCGATTTCAACTACCCTCTGCCGAGCTTATCTTGACAATAGGTACTTATCTACAGGTCTTTCAGGCATGTTGTTCCACTCGCCGGGGAGAGGGCTTCCAGGGACTCCATACGTCATCTGATGGTTCACACGACCACATATCGAGATGTTTACTCTTCACATTCCTTACTTGTTGACGTTCTCTTGACATCAATGAATTATGAGTCTACAAGACTATCGAAAGGCGTCTACGAAAGTATACACAGTATATACAGGGGAACATCTCCGACATGTATGTACTAAAAATGCATAGTTTTTGATTTAATAATCTTAAGAGTGGACAAATTCACTCCGTTCTCAAAAACCCAAGCCTAACTTTAATAGCACTTTTGGGTTTATCATTGTTCGGGTACAATTGAACATATGAAATAATAAAATACCTTTAACGAATTAGTTCCTTATTTGATTACATAGTCAATAGTCTAAATAAACAAAAACATGAATTATTTATAAATTGTTGCCGATATCAAAAATATTCGCAAACTTGGAAAAGAATGAGAAATAGTCCAATCCATGGTTACCTAATTTTCCGTCTCTTTAGCATATTTTCATTTCCTTCTTTCATTAATCAATTATTTTTTGCAATTTAAACAATTTTGCCGGCTTCGTAGAAGGGGGCAAAATTTTACAGTTTTGTTTAACGCTAATGTACAACTTTTATCAAAGTTTGGAAGGTTTTGTAATTAATTTCAGTTTGTTGTTTAAAATGACTGGCCTAAACGGCCATTTTTCAATGTAGAATTAATGTTTATCAACATTATTTTGATTTACTAAGGTGTTTGTTAATTCGCAGGGCATATTTGTAAATACTTTGCAGATGTTAGTAAAGGTAATGAAACATATTCTTTATAGGATTTTGCAAACAGCAGAAAAAAACTATCTATGAGAACTAAAATAAAAACTGTTTGTAAAATTATCGATTTACAATCTTTGCATTCTTTCGATAACCTGAATTCTGGTTATGCTAGCAATTCAAATCCTAAAATGAATTCCTCTCTCTTATTGGACAATTTTCATACCAACACTAGTTTCTAGACAGTCCCCTATGGCTATGAAAATTCAGTTAAAATGAGAACAAAGACCTAAAATGAATGTATTTACATACCTCGTCTTTTGGAAAAAAAAAATCATTAAAATGGATTACATTTTCATGAAATCTATCATTCTGTTATTTGAAAGTGCTTAACCTTTGAAACGTTTTTCGCCCTTATTCTGAGCTGATCAGAAAGCCGTAGGGGGTTGTGTGAATACTGATTTATTCTGCATAGCCATAGGGGACTGTGTAGAAAGTAGTGTTAGAATGAGAATTGTCCAATAAGAAAGACAAATTGATTTTACAAATAGTTTTTATTTTAGTTCTCATAGATAGTTCCTTTTTCTGCTGTTTGCAAAATCCTATAAAGAATGTTTCATTACAAGTATAAGCAAACAAAAAATAATTCACTTTTAAACATGTACAGAGTATTTAGTAAAGGTATTAAATAATTTTTTATTTGGATTAGTTCCTTGAAAATTCTTTTCCCACGTAAGTATTTGTTGCCTTCCGAGTGACAAATAACACTTCCAATTAGAAAGAAAACATTTTCCTGAATATTTGTCATCATATAGTATTTCTATAAGAAAATTGCGAACATACTTATATTTAAAAGCATCAACACGAACGCTATGTGACAAAACATAGTATAGACTTCACAAAGAATTTTGAAAACGCATACCTGTAGATTAACAAAAAATGATGTATGTAATGTCATTTTTGAATTTTTTATAAGTGTACAAAAAAATAGTAATTTTATACAATTAATTTATGTGTTATATTTAAGAGATTTATACTATTTATAATTAAAACGAAATGAGATTTTTATGTTAGAGTTTTAATTATTCTACATGTGACAAAGAAAATTGGATCTAGATTTATGTAATCTGTATATTAATGTAAACATGAGTTGAGATTCAGTGATAGTTGTTCATAGAGTTATAATAGTTGAGAGGCTTATTATAACCGTGAAGACACTGTTTTTTTTATGCTTGTTTTTAATATTAGCTTATTTTTTACCCCTATGAGCTATACCTTATCAATTTAGTCATTAGTCATTTTTTGTAGTAACGTATATTTGGTAATGCTTGCAAGTTGTTTCTTTCTAGTTAGAAAGTCCTATATTTTCTTTTTTAATTTATTCCATGCATCATAAATTTTTTACCTAAATATTTGTTGCCTTCCAAGTGGTAAATAACACTTGCAGTTAGAAACAAAACATTTTCCTGAATATTTGTCATCATATAGTATTTTTATAAAAAAATTGCGAACATACTTATATTTAAAAGCATCAACACAAACGCATGTGACAAAACATGGCTCAGTATAGACTTCACAAAGAATTTTTAAAACACATACCTGTAGATTAACAAAAAATGATGTATGTAATGTCATTTTTGGATTTTTTATGTGTACAAAAAAATAGTAATTTTATACAATTAATTTATGTGTTATATTTAAGAGATTTATACTATTTATAATTAAAACAAAATGAGATGTTTATGTTAGTTTTAATTATTCTACATGTGACAAAGAAAATTGGATCTAGATTTATGTAATCGGTATATTAATGTAAACATGAGTTTAGATTCAGTGATAGTTGTTCATAGAGTTATAATAGTTGAGAGGCTTATTATAACCGTGAAGACACTTTGTTTTTTTTTATACTTGGTTTTAATATTATCTTATTATTTTTTACCCCAATGGCCCATACCATATCAATTTGTCATTTTTTTGTAGTAACGTATATTTGGTAATATTTGCAAGTTATTTCTTTCTAATTAGAAAATCTTACATTTTACTTATTTTTTAATTTATTCCATGTATCATAAAGTTTTTTCATATACCAAAAAAAATGTAAGTTGCAAATGTTACTTATATCCGATTTATCAATGCGAGGATAAAATTATCTTATGAATAATCCACAGTTTACTAATACGGTAAAGTAGAGTCAATTCCAATAATTTTTGTCCTTGTCCTCTACTCCTGCTTTCGGTGTGTGGACTACACTCAGTATTATTAAACTGTGCTTCATAGGATAACTGTTATCCTCGCATTGCTAAACCGTACCTTAATTTATTTGTATTTTGAACAATTGCTTCAAAAGGCTAATTTTTCGATTGTCGTTTAGTTTTGATATGATACATTTCTTCACACTATATAATGGAGCAAATGGAGACTTTGACATTGATACTGACTGATTCCCATCTTGTAAATGGTCTAGTACTGTTAGATGGTGTACGAATAAAATTAAAATAAAATTATAGATATTTATATATTAGTGCCAGCAGATAATTTGGTAGAGATATTGCAGTTACCTTATTAAAAAAGTCGCCTAAAATCGGCCTAGAAACAGGCCTGTCTGGTTTACACAAACAGACATACACATCTGTAAAGTTTATCTCAGACCTATTCTGGGTATAAAAATTGTCGGTGTCTTTGATAGTGCAGTAAAGAACAAATGTTTTCTAAACCACTTCTCGAGTCACCGAGGTAACTCCTTGAAAACCTAGAATGATTTTGTGTTAGGTAAAGAGAAACGACAGTTTTATAATTAAAATTATTTCGCGGTGAGCAGGGATTAAACCTGCTTCGCTGGGTATGCCAGTATGCAAGCTAGACGCGCTAAACCACTGAGCTACCGGCTCAACATTTTTTATACCAACAATAAGTTTGGGATAAAGTATAATATAGTACACACATAAAGTGTCTGTAAAGGTGTATATAAAAAATATGGATTTTAGGATACACTCTATTATCTTTATAGTAACGGTTTATACTGTATACAGAAAAAGCTGTATTTTTATTTTAATTAAAACAAGCTGAATTTAACTGAAGACATAGCCGGCAGTATTTTACAGTACTCTGTTTAAAGTTAGAATTTGTGGAAAATACAAAACATTTTCTAGAACTCGTAATTTAAAAATCGTTAGGTTTAAAGAAAAATGAACAAGAATTCTTTATTGATCTATAGTTTTTATTTAAAACTTTTTCAATTTGCAACGGATAAGGAATTGTATGCAAAAATATTAGTCACAATTTTTCAATATGGCCATAGCACAACTTCGATTTCGGAAGACTTTTAGTATATCAATATAAGGATGCAAATGTCCAACAAATTCCTTGCTTGTACTGATACTTTCAAAGTTTATAATTTTTAGCTTATTTTTCCTGCACTACTTTTGCAAAAAAATTGATTACTTTTTCTCACTAGTGTGAAAAGTACAATTACCAAGCAACCAACTTGTTTTAATTGTTATGGAGAATAGCTATTTATGCGCAAGTTAGGAAAAGTGCCCTTTTCCATATTAAGCGTAGGCTTTTTGAAAAATACGCCGCATACTGAAAAAGCACTTTTCCCACGTATTGCACACATGATTTTTTCTACTGATGAAATGCTATTAAACCGACATATTTTTTGAATTTTGTATTTGACATTTATTACATTTTTTGACAACAATTATAAATAAAAAAGTTGAATCAAGAAATCTAATTTTATTCCAACACACTGTGTGGAATAATATCGACAAATCAGAAACCGTTAAACCATATTATTTAGTGGTTCAGTTGCTATGGTTACGTTGAACAAAAGGTATTTATTTCTAATGTCACATTTGACGCTTTGAAAAATTTTGAAATTTTTCGTATAATTTCTAAAATCTTGTTTACAAATTATGGAATGGCCCTTATTCCACATGAGCGAACAGTTTGTAGTCCGAGCCAAAGGCAAGGACTATGGTTCGAGAGTATGGAATATACCATTCCAAACGTGTTGTAGACTACTTTCTCTAACAAGATTTTAGAAATTGTACAAAAAAACTTCTAAACGTCAAATGTGACATTAGAAATAAGTATCTTTTGTTTGAGGCAACCATAGCAACCAAACCGCTATGGGGCTTAATGGCTTCGGATTTGTCGATATTATTCCAGCACAGTGTGTTAGAATAATACTTATTCCAACAGTTTTTATTTATGGAAATTGTAATTTCTGAAAGAGTATTAAAGAAAGTATAGTTTACAACACGTTTCGAATGGATTCCACACTCGTGAACCGTAGTCCTCGCTTTCAGCTGGGAATACAAACTTTTTGGTCATGTGGAATATGGGCCATTCCATAATTTGTTGCACAATATACTAGTCTACTCTAGTTAGGAAGAGTTCAACTTTTCCTATCTCAAATTAGTTCTGAAATATAGAACATGTGATTCCAGATCGGAGATCGTCACTTTTTTCCTAACTGCATAAATAGCTATTTTACATGTCATTTGTTAGTCTGTATGTTATAATCTCGTATTATGGTGCTATAGATTGTTAATATCTTTTTATTAATAATAAAGTTATTGAAAACAAAAAGCTAGTTTTTTATACATTTAGATGTTTCTATATCTTTATGCTAAATAAGGACATCATATACTTAAGAACATAACACAATAGGTAGGAGGAAAGTTTTAAAGAGTTAGAAGAAACTGGAGAATTTAGAAATTATTTCATTTCAAATAAGAACAGAAATTTTCTCACATGCGATTTTCTCAAAAACTGCTAATCCTAGAAAGGAAAGTTGCTGTTACTCTCTATTTCTTCTTGATTTGTTGGGTATGTAAATTAACACATTTTTTTAACAAGTGCATAGTGATAACAGTAAAAATTTCAAACCAATTTGTTTTTGAGTTAAAGCGAGTTAAACAAGTAAATATTGGTGGCTTATTTAAATTATTTATTAAAAAGAAGTCGAGAGAAATGGTCGGGGCGAAAACGGTATTAAATAAATATATATAGTAATTAAACTGTCCCACATACTATTGTGAAATTCAATAGGGCTCTATTCTAATAGATTAAGTGGCTAAATAAATTCAAAGTGAACCTGCACTTTCACTGCGGCAATTAACTAGTATACTAATACTGAGTATGGAGGTAGTCTCAACATTACAGGTAAGTAAATGTTTGTTAAAGGACCCCGCACTTTTTTTATGGAAAGTGGCCTTCGGACAATTTTTTAAAAATTTTAGTATGTTATTATTTGAACCCTTACACAAACAAAAGTCTCCATGGGCAAGAAGCTTTCACTATATGTCCGTGAAAGTCGCAAAATCTGTGGTTTTGGAATTAGCATACCAAGAAAGCTTTTCATTATAACTACGAAACGAAGTAAGTAATTAAGTCGTCTTGCTATTTAAATTACCTAAAATCAATGTAGGTTTCAATAGAGTATCAATGAATAAGCTACTGTTTACAGAAAAATTGCAATTGACCTAATTTAGGTAGAGTACCTAAAATAACTCTTTCACCTATGAAATCTGTTTTACTGAAAATAATTATTATCATTTTGACAAATCGGCTGTCCCAAGTAGAAACACAGTAATTGTAGTCGAGCTAAATATCGGGAAAATTGATTTTTAATGAATTATGTTAGCCTCACAACATTTGAAGAGATATTAACATATATTTTCACAGAAGTTTCGTAAATGACTTGATGTGTCATTCTCCATTATCAGAGTAAAAATATATTTAAAAATGTTTGATTAGCAGCCTATACTTTGTTTTTAAGTAGCTTCGCAACCTGTACATACATAATTATTTATATACAAAACACAGTAACTGCATTTACTGTATTTGTAACTGGTAGATACGTAAAAAGTAAACATTAGATATACAGTATGTGTGTTTGGGGGTAGGATATTGACAATTGAGACAAACGTAGGTCTTTAATTAGAAATGAAGATCTCTTAAATAACTGAATCGAATGCTGCCCATCATTGCACTTGACACAGTAAATGGTGGTAATTATGGAAGGGGTGGTCTGACCACCATTTTCAAAACAAAGTAACTACTCAGACTTGGCTAATACTGTGTTTTGTTCCGGTACAGCTACTCATTCAGTGTCACTTATTGTGTTTTGTGCACATAACTCTTAAATGTTCATTATTTAGTCAATTATAAGTGTTCCACAAGACGTGTTGGGACACAGTAAGTCCAATACATTAGAAAAATCAATTTTTATAAATTTGTCAATTACTGTGTTTCTGCTTGGGATAGCCGAAATGATCTAATATATACAAACAAAGTTTTTAGCAAATTTTCTTGAACTTCCTATTCGAAAAATAAATTGATAAAAAATATTGCAAATGAATGAATGAAAATGAATTTTTTTTTACCATAAGCTTAGCAGTTATTAAATGTCCGCGTCGGGGTATATTTAATACCTTGGGCGAGCGGGCTCCGGCCAATTAGTGTGTGAATGTGTGCACTCTCACACATACAAGGTATATCTGCATATTGCGTATGTATTTCTGTAAATCAATACTGGTTAATACAACAAAGTTCATTAATATGTTATACTTTTTATTTATTTGTTTCGTACTTATAATGAAAGGCTTTCGTACTATTAGTGGTGCAAAACTAAAATTTCTAGGGAATTGTTTTACTATAGCAATTTTATTGCTGGACCTTGTTGTAGACATTACAGGAAGTTAGGAAAAAGTTTTGGATTAAATCCGTGTCCCGGAAAGCTTTTGTTTAAACAAAAGAATGTTCAAAATCATGTTTTTTTCGGAATTTCTCTTCAATAACTCTGGTTCTAGGACTCTTATCGTAATAAGGAAAGAGAAACGAATTATTCTCAATGAAATTGCGAAGAGAACTAGATGTATCCGAGCTCTCTTGGTCAATCGGTTAAATAGGAAAACACAGAAACAATTGTGGGTGGCCATTTTTAAACAATTGGTAATAACTAAAACAATAATGCATTAAATTTAACCAAACTTTAGAGGAGTATGCTACTGATGGAGATAAATTATGGTGCCAAATTTCAAGTCGATATGTTTATAACTACGGCCCAAAAACAATAACAAACTCGATGACCATGTTTGGGCATGAAGTCGTACAACTAACTTTTTTTTTAGATTATAGCCTGTTTTATGTACTTTTCAGTGGCGTAAAAATAAAATTTTTTAGTATTTTTGAAAACCATTTTTTTCTTTTATATAAATGCATTTTACTCATCAATATTTTACCCAAAATTATAAATTATTAGCATATATTAAAAATATATAAAACAAAAAACAATTTTAAAAAAGTTATCTAAGCCAATTGGGAGCCGAGATATGACATTTATTGCATTTTAGTCATTTATAAACAAAGTGAAATAGTGACTTGAAATCAACACTAAACATTTCATAATATTTAAAACATTTAATTGACTATGTTAAAATATTTTTAATCACATAAGTTGTTGCAATGTTAACGAATTTAATTTGCCGAATAGCATGCACAACTACTCGGACAGAAAGTTCTAGTGCTCATTCGAAGTATATTGCATCACAACATAAGTTGAAGAATCCACAAAGCGTACCCTGAATGAGCATGCCTACTCCAGAGCTGTCAGAGGGCATTTAATAATCCATTCTGTGTTAGCAAAGTTAATTTTTTCGATAATTGATTTCTGTGTAGAAGAAACAAATATAACACAAAATATTACAAAGAACATAGGAAGCGAGACGATATTCTGTGAAATGAAAGAGACTGGTTTTCAATCAATAAAAAAATTCAATGATAAATTGAAAGAAATTGCTACTGATGATCGACCTACTATTATACAAACAATTGTAAAAGAAAAAAAAAAACATTGCGATATGATGAACTTGAAGGGTGACGCAATACACCTCGAATCAGCGCTAGATCGTTCTGTAGGAGTAGGCTGTGTATGCTGTTCGACAAATTAAATTCTTTAATATTGCGACAACTTATGTCATTTAAAAATATTGTAAGATATAGTCAATTAATAGTTTTAAATATTATGAAATGTTTAGTGTTAATTTCAAGTCACTATTTCACTTCATTCGTTTACAAATGACTAAAATGCAATAAATGTCATATCGCGGCTCCCAATTGGCATATATTATAAAACTTTTTTTTTATTGTTTCTTGTTTTATGTATTTTTAATATACGTTAATGATTTTTAATTTTGATGAGTAAAATGCATTTGTAAAAATTAAATAAAAAAAAAAAAAAATGGTTTTCAAAAATACTAAAAATTATTATTTTAACGCCACTGAAATGTACATAAAACAAGGTACAATCTGAAAAAAAAAAGTTTGTTGTACGACTTGATGCCCAAACACGGTCAACTGTTCAATTTTCGATTTTGTTATTGTTTTTGAGCCGTAGTTACAAACATTTCGACTTTAAATTTGGCACCACATTTATCTCCATTAGTGGTATATTCTTCTAAAGTTTGGTTAAATTTAATGCATTATTGTTAGTTATAACCAATTGTTTAAAAATGGCCAACCACAAGTGACTATGTTTTGCAATTCAACCAATTGACCAAGAGAGTTCGGATACATCTAGTTCTCTTTGGAATTTCATCTTGAATAATTTGTTTCTCTTTTCTTATTACGATATGAGTCCTAGAACCACAGTTATTGAAGAAAAACTGCGAAAAAACACGATTTTGAACATTCTTTTGTTTAAACAAAAGCTTTCCTGGACACGAATTTAATCGAAAACTTTTTCCTAAACTTCTTGTAACGTCTACAACAAGATGGCGGCCAAAAACTGCACTTTGCACACTCAGATTTTTCTAGACTTTTAGTAGGTATGTTAAAAAGATAACAATGTAAAAAATTTAAACCCTGTCTTTATGGGAATTAGTTTTACCTATCACCTATTTTTTGTATACATCTACTGTGCTGTAAGACAATTTTACTATTTTACATAATCTCATTCATTTTACAAACATTCGCCTTGCAATCCTAATGGAAATAAGTACAATACATTTAATTTTAATATTTTATATAATCAAATTTATATAAATACACAAAGCATTATATTTTGTGTTAAAACTATAAAATATATTGTAAACATGTTATTGTTTAACAAAAAGAAAAAGATGCAAAAACATTCATACTATTGAAAGAAAGAAACAATAAATAATTTTCCAAAGCAAGTATAATAAACCATTCAAACTCAAAATTAATCCATATTAAAAGAAATACAAAATACAATTATTAAAAATAAACAATCGTAGTTAACATCATTAATTGTTTAACTCTGGGCTATTTCTTTTTTATTTTTTAAATAGCACGCTAAACAGTATACGAGTATTTAGACACAGAACCAGTCTTGTCCATAGTGTCTTTATGTACTTGATATCCTAAAATTGTTCTTGGAGGTATACGTAATCTCTCTTTTAATTTCCTTCCTATTTCCAAAACTGCTGCACCATTTTGTGCATCTGAGGTCCAAATTCCTATGGAGAAAATAAGAAAAATGAATACACACTGAAGTTATTTGTGTTTCAAGTACAAAAACGACAGTTTTTCACACCACGCATGAAGTTTGTTGACTGAGCAAGCCACCATGAACAATATGTCATGTGAAAAAAAAAAAAACTATTTGTACTAGATGCAGTAACATTTCAAACGTTATTTATTAACATTTTGTTTTCAGGGTCCAACAGCCAGGACCAGGGAAGGTTTGCTAACATCGCCAATACTGTCCACATTTGCGGGGGGGATAGGCGAAAAAGCAGGCCCACCCCTTACGAGGCCGGTCCAGGTCTACAGCGATGATTGGGGCAAAGAGCTCAAGCTCGACCCCTAATCATCCGAGACCGTCATCTTTAGTCAAGAATATTGGCGCGAACATTTTGTTTTATAAAAGTTTCGCAATGAACGTCAAAGTGCAAGTGTCACACATTTAATTCCTAATCTAATTACCAAGCATCAATATTTGTAGTTTTAGACGAAAAGCCAACAACATAATTATGTGATTCCAGTAAGAATATATCAGTAATCTTAAGGTATAATCTTAAGGAACAATTTCTTACTGAAATGACTTAACTATTAAAATCTGCATATAAACAATGCTTTGGTTTTTTAATCAGAAAACTACTTATTTCAAGAAATTAAAATGTTTGGACTCTTTCTATTCATATTTAGCTTAGGCCAAAAGGAGTTATAGAAAAAAAATGCCTACCGGGGTTTTTCAGCGAAAATATGTACCTCGCAATATGTATAACTATTGTATTTAAATTCAATAATTGAAAATTTTCTATGTTTAATTGACAACTGAAGTTACAGAAAACAAGTTTTTTGCTTGTATAAATTAATCTTTAGGTTTTACAAAAATATGTCCAAGAAGGAAGTTGCAGGTATTAAACATATCTGCAAAATGAGCCCAACTGCATTAAAATCTGTTAATTATAGTCCAGTCAGTAAAGTAAAAAAGTTGTTGAATAAAATGTGTTAGTGTTTATCTTTAGTTAAAGTTTTTGAACAGACAGATTTTAAAGGGTGATTTCCTAAGGAGTGGAAACAAGTGACATGCATTTAAAAGTTAGACGTAATTTAATCGCTGGTTTTTAGCAAAAGCAAGGTTGCATTTACTCAGTACAAATCTATTGCCATCAGTTGAAATTTAAAAATTGACGAAATGCCATTGGTCTATAATTTATAAAGGCTAATATCCCCATGAGAACTCTGCTAATATCAAATCACTTATGAAGTCAAGACTTTTTTAGTGGATGGCACAGCTTGCAGAATATAGATACTTAACAAAATTTAGAGTGACAAAATTATAATGAGATGCACAAAAATCAGACTTGCTAACCTAGCGTATTAGCAAGTCTGATTTTTGTGCCGTTCATGATAATTTAAGTATTTATATATGATATTCTCCAAGTTTTTTACGTCTCTGATATATGGACCAGTAAGAAGGCAGACAGACGATATTGATATTTCCGAGAAATGGATCTGAGGACATTATTTGTTGCATTTCCCTGGATAACCCATTGCATCAACATATCGCTCCTCCAAGTACATTCCCCAAAGCGACTCTGCAGCATCATATTCTCACAAAGCATCTCATTTTTTGTCCATATCAATCAGATAGGACACAGTATAAAGCAGTTGATAGTACAGGGGAAAATCTGATCGCAAGAGGTGAAGAAGACATCCTCCAAAACATTGAGGTTGATATTACCAAGAACTTGATGGGATTGATCTTTGGCAGGGTTATGTACAGGCCTGTAACCAGCACCTCCTGACAAAATTCCAACATTACCTGTGTGGGACTAATTTACAAATTTTTCTAAATTATAAAGGAATTGGCACCCCTGAAACCGATGAACACCCTCTACAATTTTTTTCTGCCTACAGGCCTGGTCATGCGTCTAATAGATAGCAGATGATGTCGCTCCGAAAAAAAAGTGACATTTCAAAATTTGTATGTTTTGGCTTTCTTGTACAAAAAGTTGATGTCCCTAGATGTACTTATGTAGGAAAAGGCTATAAATAAAATGCTTCAATTTTGCCACTTACGCGCATCGTTGTTCCTCCATTACGATTATAGTGTTGTCAATTTTGAATAACGTAACAAGTTTAGTCGATCGTGTGCCTGAACTGAATGCACTACATTAAATCAATAGATTTATTTATTTATTTATTTAATACATTTGTCCAACAGTACAAAAGAACCAATTACAGGACAAGAAAGCAACAAAATACAAAAAAAATATATATATATATATGTTAGATCACAAGCGACACAACTAACTTTTTTAAAAAGATTTATTTAATTATTAGGATAGTACGTACTATCCTGACATGAAATGAATTTAATACAAAGGTGAGTTAATAACTGAAGTACAATTGCTGCGTTACATATATTTATAACTTTAAAAATGCTGACTTGAAGAGTCTTAGAACAAAGGAATATTGTGAACGAGCCTGTGAATCAGGTGATGTTGAGTTAGCAAAAGGAGCAGCTGCCATATGTAATATGATACGCCTGATAAGGCTACTTTCATATGGCTCTAAATATTGTAAGTCACTTGGTAATATTTCATATAACAACTTCCCCCTTATAGAAAAAGTTGGTGATTATACAGCAACTTTTGAAATTGAAATTAATTGAAAAATATGAAATACAAAGTACAATAAAATGTGACAAAAATGTAAAAGGTGCAAAAATGTAAAAGGTGCAAAAATGTAAAATTGTAAAAGTATAAAATGTAAAAATATAGAATATAAAATAGTAAGCGTAAAAATGCAATACAGTGCATGTAATAAAAGCATAAAAACATATTGAAATAAAATTGAATAAATTTCACTGAAGAGTCTCAGTACAAAAGTTTATGAAAGGCACAAAACTGTTTAATTAAGTTCTATGTCTTCGGATTCTTCGTCTTCTCTTCTTAGTGGAGGTCGTCTTCGTTGAGGGAGTAAGCTAGTAAATGTCCTGGAGAGTTTACTAGGTCTCGGAGGAGCTGGGGGCGATGTGGAGACATCGGTGGTTGAATTTCTTCGGTGTATTCTATATTTATAGAATAGGTACACAAATAATAGTCCAAAGATTAAAACAATTATTAAATAAGTGAACCAAGAGATGTGTTTGGTAACGAAGGGTTCATTTATTAGATCGTCTAAGTCTTTTGAATACTGGTCCAGCTTATGTTTAGCGATTTCGAGGTCCTCGGTGTTTAAATTGTTCAACTTTAAAGGTTTTAGATTAGGCACTCGAATGTTTTCGGGAATTTGGCCACAACACTCAAAAGGGACTCGAATTGGGTTATTATTGTCTTCTACACTGGTAAAGTCACTTGTGCTAGCTTGGATTTTGGTAATACCTACAAAAGCATAGCAATTTGATTGGAGTCTAATAATTGAATTTTTGGAGATTGTGTCAGTCGAAATTATTTTGGGACAGTTAATGGTCACATGTAAAGGTTCCGCGTTTATCACTAACCACTTGTTTTCACCTAGTTCTTGCACGTTGTAACCTTGACTGATGATAAGTGACGTCTGGCATTTTTCGGGTAGTGTGTCGAGGTTCTTGAAGAGACGGGCTTCACATATGGCATTGTTGTCAATTGGATATGCAAATAAATTTGAGCATAGCTTGGTATTAGGATAGATTGGTTTGCATCTTTCGAGGTCTGCGATGGGTATGAACATCAAAGAATCATCATCTCTCGCGATATATTTTTGAGAAGTTGATAAAATGTGAAATAGACCAGTTCTATTATCCAGAATAGGGATAGGATATAGTTTGAAAACAGAATATGTTTGAGGGTCTATTAGTGGTATGTCTAATACGAATATTAATTCTGAATTTACCTGAAAAGCTTTCAATTCAATAATATCTAAGTATTGTGAAACCTTTGATAATTTAATCGGTAGTGGTAAATTATTCTTTTGCAAGTTTTGTGAAATCTCTTGCAAAGAGTTTACTAAATCTTGGGGATTGATGATCGATGTATGAATTATTTTGAGTCTCGCAAAAGTGATAGAATTTAAAATATCGTTTAAATTGTCCTCGATAAATAAATAGCTTGCCATGAGTTGCTCGCAAATACTTAAGAATTTTAATTTTGTATAAGCTATTCGCGTTTCGCCTTCGATTTTTAAGATCTGTTTTTCGATTTCTTTTATATCATTATTAAATGTCTCTTCGTCAATTTGTAATTGTCGAACAGTTACATTGAAATTCTTTATGACTGATGTTGTGACTGAAATTTGGTTTTTAAGTAAGTTCTCCAATTGGTGTTCGTCATTATTAAGTTTATTAATACAGTTTAGATAATATTCGCCGTCTTCAGCATCTAGATTGCCGGTGATTGATTTAAATATTGAACCTATACCGTTCAAGAGTCCGCGTTTGTAGCGTTTCGTGTCGAACAGTATTTCGTCGAATTTATTCTTTATGGACTTAGAAATTTGCGTTAATAGACTTAGGTGTGTTTTAACTTCACTTGTGAAGGTTACCATGTCTAAATATGCCGGGTCAAGAGTAATGAAGATTTTATCTAAGATTTTGTCGTTCCTGTCAATAGCTGTCTTGAGTGTGGAAATGTTCTTATGTACTAGTAACGTCCATTTCTTGTGGGAAATAACAATGTCAGTGTCTCGGTGGTAATACACTCCGATAGTGTTGTTTATTGGCGTTATTGAATATTGGGATACCGCTGATCCGAACAGCAAGAGAAACCTGAAAATAAAGTTTAATTTTCAAAATAAGGTTTCATCCTGTCAAAGTTAACTTTCGTAGTTTGGTCTGTTTCGGGATTAGATAAAAGTGCTGAATTTTTAAAGATTTCTTTAATTTCGAATGGGCCGTTAAATTTGTTTTGTAATTTGTCTTTGATCTGGGATTCTTTTACATAGACTTTGTCTCCAATTTGGTAATCTGGTCGTTTTCCGGGGACGTGTTTGTCAAAACGAATTTTGGCTTTCGCTTTTTGGTCTAGCGTACGACTACGTGCTATTTTATAATAATGCGAGATTCTATTGTTGAGGTCTCTAACATACTTAGTTATCAGTTCTTTTTGATTGTACAACGTTTCGGGTGGTCTACAAGATGTGTGTCCGAATACTAATTCGTATGGACTAAAACCATGAGTTTTGTTGACTGAGTTATTATAGCATATTACTGCGTACGGTAAAATAGTCAGTGGGTGTTCGTCGGGATTTTCGGCTTTATGGACCCTAATCATTTCAGCTAAGGTAGCATGAAATCGTTCTATCGATCCGTTAGATTGAGGGTGTCCTACGCTTGAATACGTTAGTTTTATATCGTATAAGGTACAGAGATCTTTTAATAGTCTATTATCAAATTCGCCACCATAGTCACAATGGACTCTCAAAGGGGTGCCATAGTGCTGGAAATATAGTAGTAAGGTGTTTACTACGGATTTTGCAGATTTATCTTGTATAGCATAAGCTTGGGTAAATTTAGTTAACTCGTCGCGAATAGTAAGAGCATAATTTCGAGTTGGGGTTTGGAATATGTCGATGTTAATTCGTTCAAATGGCGTTCTTGGTGTTTCTGTAATTACTAAAGGACTAGACATGTTTTTACGATATACTTTATTCTTTTGACAAATTTCGCAAGATTTGATAAAGTTTTCGACATCTTTAGTTAAACCTTGCCAATTATATTTATTTTTAATTCTCCGCATCGTTTCATTTATTCCGCGGTGAAGATTATTTTTACCGCAGTGATGCTGGTCTAAAATGATAGGGATTTGATCTTCGTCGGGGGTCTGAACGATATTTTGGCATATTACAATTTTTAGGTCCTTTTCTGCGAAAATAAACGATAGCATTTCGAGAATAGGGAGATCTAAGTTGTTTTCAACGTAATACGTTTTGGAAAGATCTAAAAGGTTTTGTCTCTTATATAATACCATGAACAAATGTTCTATTGTAGACTTAACGTCGAATGGCAAAGGGACTATAAAATACTTCCTGTGTCGGACTGATTTACTCGAGACGATGTTAATGGTGTTTTTATAAAATTCAGGGTGTTCTTCGAAAATGTCTTCGATTATTTTATGATGTAAGTCTTGCAAGTTATCTTGCTGAAAAAAGGTGATGATATTTTTGTGTTCTCTATCTAAAAGCTGTTTGTTGGAAGTTTTAATTTTCGAATAGTCTATTAGAGATTTTGTTTTGTACAAATTGACAAAAATATCGAATTCTTGAGCGATTTGCTCGTTAGTTATTTGGGCATTTTCGTTCGGGTTTTCATCACCGTCTTGTTCGTCATATTCTGATTCGTCAGTTTCATTCGCGGCTAGAATTTTTGAGTAAAGTTTCGAACATTCCGAAAAATGGTTGATTTTAATTCGGGATAGCGCGTCCGCGTTTTTATTGATCTTGCCAGGTTTGTATACGATCTCATAGTCGTATTCCTCTAGTTTTAATCGCCAACGTGCGAGTCTACCTTCCTGGGTCCTTTATTGAAAATAACCAGGTAAGTGGTCGATGGTCTGTTACCAACTTGAATTTTCTGCCGAATAGGTATGGCCTAAAATGCTTTACTGACCATACTATGGCTAAAAGCTCGCGTTCGATCGTGGAATATTTGGTTTCCGCAGCGCATAAAGTTCGAGATGCGTATGCGATAGGTAAGTCTTTGCCTATGTTGCCTTGTGAAAGGACAGAACCAATGGCGAATGCACTTGCATCGGTGGTTAAAATGAATTCATCGTTAAAATTAGGGTAAATGAGAATAGGTGTTGTCGTTAAAGTTTGTTTTAAATTTTGAAAGGAATTTGAACAGTCATTGTCGAAGTTAAAAGGTATGTCCTTTTGTAGTAGCTTCGTTAATGGTTTGGTTATTTTAGAGAAATTGGGGATGAATCGCCTATAATATCCGGCTAAGCCTAAAAATGACTTAATTTCCTTGGGATTTTTAGGTTGGGGAAAATTTAAAATTGCATCAACTTTGGTGGGATTCGGTTTTACACCGTCTTTAGTGATGAGATGGCCTAAATAAGCGACTTCTTTGCGAAGGAACTCGCATTTGTCGGGTTGAATTTTGAGGTTTGCTTTTTGTAAGAGTTTGAAAACTTCTGTTAGACGTGAAATATGGTCATGGATGGTAGGGGAGTAGACAATAATGTCGTCCATATAGACAAGACATCGTTCATTTTGAATACCTAACAAGATATTGTCCATTACTCTTTGGAAAGTTGATGGGGCATTTTTGAGTCCGAATGGCATTCTTACAAATTCGAAATGACCATTCTCAACTGTGAAAGCAGTTTTTTGGATATCTTTCGGGTCTATTTGTATCTGGTGAAATCCAGATGCAAGGTCTAGCGTTGTGAAATATTGGCATTTGCCTAGTTGATCAAGAAGGTCAGAGATGTTGGGAAGAGGATATTTATCGTCGACGGTAACTTCGTTAAGTTTCCGATAGTCAACTACGACTCGCCACTTCTGTTTGCCAGAGGCATCCAGTTTTTTGGGGACTACCCAAACAGGGGATGACCAGGGTGAAATCGATGGTTGAATAATACCTTGATCCAACATTTTAGAAATTTGAGTTTTGACTTCTTCTTTATGGACTTGGGGGTAACGATAAGATTTTGTAAATATAGGTCGGGAATCATTTGTATCAATCGGGTGTTTAATTTCGTTCGTAAATGTCAAGTTGTCACCTTCTAAATAGAATATGTCTTGAAAATCTAAACAAAGCTGCGTTACTAATTCGGCCTCTTCTTCATTTAGATGATCTAAACGTAACTGATTTTGAATTTCAAATGATCTGTCTGTCGGTATTTGTTGGCCAGAGTTGTCAGTGTTGAAATTAAAAATCGATTTAAATTTTTGAATTGGTTCTAGATCTAAATTTGAAAATTCGATTGATTTCGGGATGGCATTTGCATTAATTATGGTCGTATAAAATTCTCCGTTTTCGTCTACTTTGACGAGAGCATTGGGTAAGCGAACTTTCTCTTTTTCCTGGGCTAACAGTATAGCCTCAGTATTTCGCAAATGACATTTTAATTTAAATATTTTTTCCATACGTGGTTCTATGGAAATTAAATTTTGATTTTTGTTTTTATGAGGGGTTTTTGAAATTGGAGTTTGAGAATTACTAATATTTTTTATTGGTGGTTCCGGTAGATCTCGATTTACTTCAAAAAGAGGAACGGTTTTAAAGTTAGTAATTAACTTGTTGTTATTCATGTCAATAACGCATCTATAATGTTTGAAAAAGTCGGCTCCTAATAATCCGTCGAATTCAATGTCTAAATCGCAAATGTATACTTTATGCGGATCATTAGCTGTAAAAGGTATAAGAACAGATTCGGTTATCGCAATTTTTTGTTCTGTTATACCTTGTATAACAACGTTCTCAGGAGACCTGCGCTTGTAATTTTCAGCAAGTTTCGGTTTAAATATTGATATGCCCGCACCGGTATCGAGTAACATTTTGAATCTATTTGTAACGTCTTTAATATAATAGAGGTTCCTTGAATTTACAGTTAGAGATGGATACGAGATTACATTAAAATTTGTTCTAGATGGTTCAGGGACGGACTGGGGTTGTCCTCTAAATTCATGGTTTGAATTTGACTCGACATTTGGTCGATTTGGGAATCCGGTTGCTGAGTTGGAGTATCTGTAGGATACTCCGGGCCTTGGTAAAAATCCGGTTGATTAAAAGAATAATCCGTATGAGAGTTTGGTGAATCGAAACAATTTTCGTATTGATTTGGTGGGTAATCAATATGATTCTCGTATTGGTCTGGTTGATTATAAGCATGTGGATTTTGATAATCCCCATTACCAGTAAAATATTCCTGGGAATGTACCTCATTATTAAAATTAGAATTATTTTGGAAATTTTCAAAACTATCAAATTGTTGGTAGCTTTGATCACAATAAGAATTACAGTTGTCATAATTTTGTGCATCGTAGTAATTATCAAAATTAACGTGATGAGTTTTTTGGGGGTTTTGACGGTTAAAATTTGAAGCTTGTTGATTGGGAGGTCTTTGTTGATAATTTGGATTAGGTCTTATCACAGAAGGCCTGTTTTGTTGTGGAGAATTATTTTGTGAGAAATTTTGTTGAGAGGCAAAGTTGCCTGGGCTATAATAATTTGATGGACTTTGGAAATTTGGCCTAGAAAATTGTTGTAAATTGGGCCTAGGAAATTGTGTTGGAGTTCCACCAAAATTGTTTTGCCTGTAGTTGGGATTTTGCTGTGAAAATTGCCTTGCGCGACATTCATTAAAATTATGTCCATTTCTTTTGCAATAATTGCAAAATTGTTGGGAATTTGGACGTCTTTGTTGAGATTGTACAGGGTTTTTAGTGGCTGATTTGTTTGGAAATTTTTGTGATTCAAAGTATGACAATTGAAGTTCTCGTTTAACTCTACTGATAGCATCTAACATGTTTCTGGGGTTACCTGCACGAATTATTTGACCTAATTTGGGTTCAAGTCCGGTAAGTAACGTATTCAATGTCATCGTTTCGATAAGGCGTGATTGTGCATTTTTCTCCTCTAATGTCAAGGATTGTTTTTGCACAGCGGCGTGCATTTTGGCATTATGAGTTTGAAGTCGAGAAATAAAAATAAGTGCGGTTTCATTCTGCAATTGATGAACTCTTTGCAGATCTTGTATAAGCGCTGTTAAGTCGCGTGAATCGCCAAAGTGCGCCTCGAGCAAGCTTTTTATTTCTGCCCAAGTAGCAGGGTTTCGCGAATTTATGAGCTCTGACGCTTTTCCGCGAAGCTTATTTTTTATATGTAGAGTCACTAAGATTCTCTGATCGTCTACTGCCATGCCTTGAGCATGAACACACGCAGAGATAAATGTATGCAAAAATATGGGGTTCCCATCGAACTCGGGTATTATAGAAAAGATTTCACTTAACTTATAAGGTTCGATGTTTACTGTTTCATTCATTGTAACGTTCTGATTTTCATTTCCAGTGACTTGATTGTCAGTCATTTTTAATAGGTTATTGTTTAACTTTTAAAGAAAAAGAAATTTTAATTAATTAAAAAATTTTTATGAGGTGAAAATCAGAAAGATACGGCACTGGTGTGACAAATGTTTCACAAACTTATGATTTACGATTAGCTTGGAATGCGTTTCAATGCAAAATAAATGTTAACTCTGAAATATTTCTATGTTGTAAAATTTGAACTTGAAATCTGATATATTTAAATGTATTAAATTTCTTGATAAGTTTAATGAGACTTTCGCTAATCTGGGTTATAGAACTGCTGTTATTTATATTACGTTACGTAAATTAAAATAAATTGAATGAATGGGTTTGAAAAAATGTTAAATATAAGGCACAAAATAAACGAGATGATTCTTATTTGTACTTACATCAATATTTTCATCTCCGTGGAGTCTTGTAGTTGAATGCGATTTCGTGAAGCTAGCTCCGTCTGTCTGGACGTCGAAAACACCAACTTGCGTGACCAGGGATGATTGCTTACTTGCTAAAGTTTTGTTGCTTGTTGAGTGATTGCTTCTTGTGTGGTTGCTTCTTAAAATTATTTGATTGTTGAAATGTTGCTTGTTGATTTGTTGCTTGGAAAAATTGTTTCTTTGAATGTTGAGTTGTTGTGTGCTGTGTCCGGGTTCTTTTTCTTCTTAAAGAATTGAAATTCACCACTCCTGTCCTAAAGTGCTCCTTGTTCTTCCAGTCTTTCCCTCCAGTTAGGCACCTTTTTGCAGATGTTCTCCTTATTCTCTCGGGTAGTTTCTGGTAGTTAGGCTCCGGTACAGGGTGTTTTGAAGATCCTTTTCGACTGCGCCAAATTTTGTTAGATCACAAGCGACACAACTAACTTTTTTAAAAAGATTTATTTAATTATTAGGATAGTACGTACTATCCTGACATGAAATGAATTTAATACAAAGGTGAGTTAATAACTGAAGTACAATTGCTGCGTTACATATATTTATAACTTTAAAAATGCTGACTTGAAGAGTCTTAGAACAAAGGAATATTGTGAACGAGCCTGTGAATCAGGTGATGTTGAGTTAGCAAAAGGAGCAGCTGCCATATGTAATATGATACGCCTGATAAGGCTACTTTCATATGGCTCTAAATATTGTAAGTCACTTGGTAATATTTCATATAACATATATACAAATACATAGCTTCTTACATACACATGAGTGACAATCTAAAATTAATTACAAGTGTACTACATGTTTGTGTTATTTAATACTATGGGATGCTGCAATTCTTAAGAGAAGTATAAATTGTATTTATCGAACAGTCGAATATATCACAAGTATCACAAATTGAGTTGTAGGTAGAGCACATAACGAATATAGGAGACTTCAGCATTATATTGGTTCTTGCCGGTTGACAATAAAATGTGAGCGGTTTGCGACTAGCGGCTCTTGGAACCAAGAAGTTCAACTGGCTTAGTGCAGGAGGGCAATCAACCCTGTTGTGTATGAGCGAATACAGGAATTTTATAGCGTAGAATTGCCTTCTAAATTGTAGTGAGTCAAAGTTGAACCTATTTAACAGATACGTCTGGTCGCAGCCTCTGTTTGGATAATTGCCATCAGTGCGAAAGCAGAGAAATTTTAAAAATTTCCTCAGAACAGACTCGATTGATTTAACTTGATAATCATAGATAGGGCTCCAGATAAGTGAGCAGTACTCGAGTTTAGACCGTATATAACAATAAAATAGTTTAATTAAGACGTCATTGTTCCGGAAGACCTGACTTAGTCTTAAAATGAACCCTAAGGTTTTCATAGACGAGGAGACCGTTAACTCGATATGCTTGGCAAATGATAATTTGTCATCAAAAAAGACTCCTAGATCTCTAGTTGAGTCAGTACGTGGCAAAGATTGTGTGCCGATACGATAATCGTAGTCGATGGGTTCATCTTTTCGTGAGTAAGTTACAACCTTGCATTTGGTTATATTTAGAGCCAGAGAGTTTAAATTACACCACTGTGCCACTTTGTTAAGTTCCCTTTGTAGCACATGACAGTCGTCTTTGGAATTTATTGACGCAAAGATTTTCAGGTCATCTGCGAAAAAAAGCTTTTTGCAGCAAAGATTGTCATTGAGATCATTGACAAAAAGAGCGAAAAATAGCGGACCTAAATTGGAACCCTGTGGTACTCCTGATGTTATGGTATATGGGTTAGACGTGTAACCATTGTAAGCAACATAATTAAGACGGTTTGACAGGTAAGATGAGAAGAACTGAACAAGAGTGGTAGAGCAGCCATACTGTCGAAGTTTGGATAATAAAAGGCAATGATCAATGCGATCGAATGCCTTGGAGAAGTCCGTGTATATCACATCCACCTGACCTCGCATGTCAATGTTTTCGGAAAGATATTGAGTGAAACACAATAGATTGGTAGTGGTTGAGCGTTGGTCCACAGAAATGAGATTTTTAACAAGGGGGTAGATGCGATTATACAGGGACATCTCAAAGACCTTTGCAAAGTTGCATAATAATGTAATTTGTCTGTAATTAGCAATGTCAGAGGAATCTCCCTGTTTGAGGATGGGGCAGACCCTAGCTTTTTTCCAAATATCTGGGAAAGTACCTAACTTAAGAGATAGGTTAAATAATATTCTCATCGGTTGACAAAGTACATAGGCACAATCTCTGATAAGGAAGCTAGGAATGCCATCCGGTCCACTTGTCATTTTATTCTTCAATTTTTTTATAGAATCAGTTATTTCCTCCTCTGATAAATTGATCACACTTAAACTTGGCAGGTTAACGCCAATATTGTGTTCGATGTCAATGGTGTCGTTATGTTCGGAGTGAGGAAAAACTTGTTCAAAGAGTCGACTAAAGGCTTCAACAATGTCTTGAGGGTTGTGAAGCTCCTCATTATTATAGCGCATTGTCCCGGGTATCCTAGATTTGCCTTTTTTTGTATTAACAAAAGACCAAAACATAGTGGGGTTGGTTTTGATCGAGTGTTCCACTCTTTCGATATATTTTTTGTAATCACGAATACTAAGTGCCTTGGCTGAGGCCCTGGACTGTTTATAATTATTTAGAGATTCTTCACTATGGCACTTATTATATTGTTTGCGATGACGTTCCTTGGCGCGAATGGCAGCTCTTAATTCAGTGCTGTACCAAACTGGGTATTTATATTTAACAGATTTATAGTGCGGCACATGCGCGTCTAGTAACGAGTGAAACACGCTGTAGAAAGAATTACAAGCTGAGTTAATGTCTTGAAAGGTAGATAAAAATGACCAATCGGTTTCAAGGATTGAGTGATAGAGAGCGGGAAAGTCGGCCTTCCGAAAATTGTAAGAGGTCTGAGTGGTCTTACAGGGAAATTTGTCAAGATGTTGAGCGTGGATGGTTAATGTTATAGATAAGGCCGGATGATGCTTGTCTTCCGCGACTAATGGCGACTCGTCGTGAAAAATGAGACAGTGACATTGACTTTTTGCCAGCACTAGGTCGAGAGTTCTACCGTTGACATTTTTTACATTGTTATATTGATCTAGTGATAGGAAATCCATAAAATTGCATAATATGCGGCTTTTTGGGTCATTGTCTGAGTTATTAAATAGAGGAATGTTGAAGTCTCCTATAATTACAGGATTCTCGAAGTTACACACAATATTTTCGAATAGATCAAAAAATTGTTCAAGTACTGCTGTTAAAGTGTTAGGAGGAATATATAAGACAAAAACGGCAAGTGTGTGGTGCTGAAACAAGTGTTTACTTCCCACTATATCAATATTTGGAAAATTATTTCGGATCGGTGTTAAGTTGATATGCGTAGAGTGTAAACGGTCATTAGTAGCTATTAGAACTCCACCGCCACGGCTTAAGCCCGTTAAGCTAGGGTCGCGGCCTCATCTGGATACACTATATGATTCGGGAACTAGCTCCGAGTTGGCGATGCTACTCGAGAGCCAGGTTTCGCTGAGACAAATGAGTTCATATTGACATGCGCTGACACTGGGATAGAGAGCATTAACTTTGGTATTGAGTCCACGAACATTCTGGTAATAGAGGTCCAGATCAATGGAGTTGTTGATTTTAATTAGTTTTTTTGGGAATGAGAATTAGCAGCGTTATGACTATTGAGCGGTTGATGCCGGTTTTGGTTTCGGTTTAGGTTACTAGATATATACTTGTCTACATAGAAGCCTTTGGGCCAGAAGTTGGCCGACAAATGTCGTTCCTCCAGGTTTTTGGGTACTCCCAGCTTGAAGCTTGCACTTCTGGGTCTCCTGAATTTGGATCGCAATTTAATGCATCTGCATAAGTGACGATAATCCCTATCTAATATATCTAGCAGATCACCTGGCTCTGTTTCCGTGCTAAGGTTTGATAGGTAAATCCAGGATAATTCAGGCGTATTCTCCCCAATATTAGGGTTAGCTACTCTGATATTTGACCTACTTGGACCAGTACAAATTATGCCTGAAGCTTTACTTTTTGTGTACATCTGGTGTTGGGGGCTACTATACATGGTAGTAGTATTGCCTGCCGCCGCCTCCCCTGTATTCGCCGTATTGATGTTTTGCTTAGCAACTTTAGGCTGTGGCTGCTTATTCCTGTTTATAGATGGCGGTGGTTGCATTGATTTCCCTTTAGATTTACTTTAATAGCAGTGATATAAAAAGAAAAACTAATAGTTTTATCTCTCATTACAGCTTATTCAACAAAGCTTTTAAATGTTAACTATTTTAAATTCTTCTTTTTTTTTTGAGTTGTCACTTTTCTTCCGGTGATGTAGCCATCTAGAGTAAAGATCACAAAACGTTTGCCAAGACATTGTGAATAAGAGTACAGCTTATGAATGAGACTTCTTTAGACTCTCGTATTTCTATTAGCAAAAATCGTATATTACTTTAGGAAAATGTCTAATGTCTGTCTCAGCGTTTATGGCGTGTGCGTCACGAGAAGCGTATGGTCTAAAATGATCTGAAGCGAGGGATGAACAGGGTCAGATCATCCAGTCAAAACGCATCGCATGGCTTTTCTAATTGAGTGGGCACAAACGTTGGCCCATTATCGAGTTTAACCACATGAAAGAATGAAAGAGATGAACGTATAATTGTAGAAGTTTTATGATTGAAAAGTCGTGGGTTTAGAATAGCTTACCTCTTGATATATGCACGAGTGAGAACAAATCTTAAAGCAAAGCATAGCTCGAGCCGTACACACACCATAAAAGCTGAGAGATTATACCAAAATTTACATGACTCTGAAAGTACGCATTTTCGAATGTCGCATTTTACAATTTTCAGCAGAATGTTCAACAAGTGGGTAAATACCACACGACATTGTATCTCGCATACCGATTAATGACAGCTGAGTTTTATTTAAAAAATGTCTAACTTGAATGAGGCAAATATATTTACTACAGTTGAAATCCTAGAATTCTAAGATGCAGAGTTACGAAGGTATTACAAGAAATAAAATTCATCTGAACTCTACGATTGGTGGTTCATACAACTGTTTTAGGTTAAGTAATAATTGGTAATAAATCTAATTAGAATTTTTTTTACTGTTTATACAATAAATGTTGACTTCCGCTCTAAGTGTAAAAATTAAGGTAAAGTTACGTTTTACTAATAACTAATTCTGCATCAAGGATGAGAAGTGGTCGGTTTTGGCCCGTGTAATAGTTATTACTGTCAAATTGACAAAATAAATTGAATCTAAATGAAATTACTATTACTTAGCAGAGACTTTACTATATAAAATGTCTGACTCTTCTTTTACTACCTCTACCAAAATTAAAACACAATTATTTTGTAGCTACTGACATGAAAACATTATTTTGTTTCTATAGTCTGTTTTTAAACCAGGAGGAGCGTTTTAAATTTAACGCGCTAAATCATAGATCTGTGATTGGATACGCACTCACCAGTTTTACACAAGGCAATAGTCGTAAATTATGACATATTTTAAAAATTTTAATTTCATGTCATAAATTATTTGGTTATAATTTCTATTTTATAGTTTGCACATTATGTATCAGTTTTTAATCCTTTTGTATAAATCTGAAGGTGAAAATGGCTAATTACTTGGTGCCTTTATATTTCGTAAATGGTATGAATGCTGTATAAAATACCTAGAGGTCGATACATTATTGAATGTAATAAAATTCACACAAAAACATTGTAGCCGTGTATTGCTGGTTGCCCAAAACGCCACAAAGGTTTTAGTGTATTTTCTAGTTACTTTTATGGTGTTAATGGAACTTTCATGTTTACTCCTCCTGGTTTAAAAATAGACTATAGACCATTGACATTTAAACTAGATTTAACGCTGTCATATACAAGCCGGTCATCGGAGGAAGGGATCCTACTGTTGCGCTACTGACGGGGATTAACCTAACTAGTTCGCGCGGTATAATTTGAAAGTTTCAATTTTGAACTTATTCCTTAAAGCAATGCAATGTTGAAATTAAAAGATGAGTCTTCCCTCTCTGAATTTTCAAGATTTACTCCACTTATTTGTTCTAAAAAAAAATCAGAATATCCATTGACCAATTTTGTCTTATACTAAAAAGTAATTTATGTTATAAAATGTTTAAGGGACATCAATACATTCTACTCATCGCTGGTTCACGCAGCATCATTTACCTTAAGAAAAAGTTACTGCGCATCTTTACATTACTTCAATGCTTGCCTGCATGAAAGGTGGATTTTCTGGTAAAGTTAAATCAAATAGCGCTGCATGAAATAGCCATTACTAAATAATTATACATTTTATTTATTGAGTCTATGAAATCCACACCTTACATATTCAGAAACGGGAAGGTTGAGCGAATTAAAAATGTTTTATAATAGCTGTTATTTTTTTTTTTAAGGTTTATGTCTATATTACCTGTGATATTACTTTATTAATAAAATACATATACATATAAGTATATATCATACAAAAAAAAAAAATCTGAACATTTCTAGTATTATACAATTATATAAAATTATTTTACAAATAAAATGTAATGGCGAGTACAAAATAAACAACCAGACTTTAAATATTCAAACGTTTGGACACTTTCTTCACCTAAATCTTCAGCCACATACAACATACAAAAATAGTTTAATGAATATAAAACATAGTCAAACATGGTGTCAATGCTTAAAAATCCCAATAATCTGCTTTATGTACAAATGATCATTCTCTCTAACTTTCTTTTCACATTCCTCTACGAATAATTCAATGTCTGTAGTTGGCTTTTTAATTAAATCCTCCGATTTGGCAATTCCTTTTTACTTAGTGCTCGTGAATCGTAGTTGTTTTGGGGTCTTTTTATTGGCAGGCTCATTGGTGGAGTCTTTTAAACCAATATTGCAATATTGCTCTCCTTTACTATAAAGTTTATAACTTTGTCTATTATTTTTCCCACTTGTATTTTCGTGTCCGAGGTCAAGCTTTTGGAAGATTTTTTTTATAGAACAGATAAGTGGAGTAAATCTTGAAAATTCAGAGAGGAAAGACGAATCTTTCAACTTCAACATTGCATTGCTTTAAGTCTTTAAGTTCAAAACTGAAACTTTCAAATTATACCGCGCGAACTAGTTGGGTTAATCCCCGTTAGCGTTAGTAGCGCAACAGTAGGATCCCTTCCTCCGATGACCGGCTTGTCTGTCATATAACTTTCTCTATCGATAAAGTAGAGTAATTTCAGCACTGACCTACTTTGCTATGCGACATATTTTTTGAGTGGTATTAGCGGTTTCTACTACTGCTCGAGAATACCATTTTAAAAAAGTATGTGACAATTATCAGTGACATTTGTCATGGTCGAAAATTTCAATAGAAATTCGAGAATAGATTCCCTGGGTAATCACAAGACAAGACTACCATTTTTGTGTATTTCTTGCGCCTCTATGTGTTTCGAATTTTATTTGTCGTGGCTGACGTTTATCAGAAAATTTGGGTGGGCACAACCAGTTGCCCATTCAAGACCATCACAGCAATGTCTCAACATAAAACAATTAAATTTAAAAATATTCTCTGGTTAGAAAATGGCTGTAAAATAGTGATGTCACCAAATTGCTATTCTTTTTAGAAATTGTAACCTAAAAGTAAAAATACAACAAAAACATATTTTTGCAAATATTTGGTACGCTTCTATAAAGACAGCCTGTTTTAATTTCGAAAACAAGGAGGCCAACTTTATGAAGATGTCAATTGTACGTAGGTTAAATCAGTATATAGGTATATACTTCTTTCTCTTTACTTCCGCATCTATGATGTACCTAGTTACGTTAAATATTTATTGCATCGATTATTATTATTCATAATGTAATGTATCCTATGATGACAACAAATAAATTTGAACTGTTACGTCTAACAAATGGTTAATACAAAGAGCTCAATCTTCATAACATTTTGTCTATATCTTTTAAGTTATGAAAGTGATTTCGCAAGAGTCCCAACACTGATTAACTCACATTTAATTGATATAGTGGTTGCAACACATAACCGTAATGAAATGTACTCAAACAAACAGGTCTTCCTGCAAACATGTTTGTCCAAAGCTAAGAATTAAATTTAGTACAAACAGCTTACCTATTTTATCACCCTTCTGCCTAATATTTACAACAGCTCCGCATACTTCATCAGAATTCTCGAAGGCTTCACCAATCAAACATAAAATCTACGAACGCAAATATGTCAAATGCTGTTATGATTTCTACTGAACAGAACTTACAATATCTAACCAATAACGATCCAAATCATTATTTCTTTGTTTCTTTTCTAAACTAAGAAGCCACCTGCCTCCTCTTTTATTTGCCTCATCCTCCCACATGGGCCTTATACCTTTTTTAAAAAGGGAATAATCTGTACCTTGTCTCAACTCACTGGCAGGTTTGATATGGTTATATAGACTAAAAATTTGACATAAATGATTACTCTTTTAGCGCATTTAATATGAATATACCTCCAAAAATCTTCTACTGTTTGGAAGGAAGCAATCTCTTTTTGATTCTTTTCCCATGACTGAGTTCTATCATTTTCATAATACCATAGGGTCCAGCAGTTTTGCAACGGGTGTTTTATCGAATAGTCCATCGGAATCTCTAATTCGTTATCGCTTTTTTGGTCGTTCTTCTCGACCTAAAATAAAGTCATTTGTTAAATCAACTTAAGTTTCAAATAAACTCATAGCTCACTGTATCAACTTGAACAGTTACACGTCGGTATTTTATTATTTTTTTACAACTTTAACAATATGGCAGTTAATGAATTATGATACAATGGTTGCCGGAGAAACGGATTTTATAAAGAAAAATTAAAAGAAATAGTGACGTGAAAGTAATCGTACATCCAATTCAATTAGTTTAGTCAAATTATTATAAAAAATTACCTCATTTTCTACAGAATTTGTAGACATTTTGATTGCAGAACTGCAAGCCTGCAAAAGAAAGTTACAGGTTAAACACCCCTGCCAACATTGAAATGAAATAAAATATTACTAGGTAGGTACCAGAAAATTGCTAAGCATTTCGATCTCAATACAAGGTATTTTATGTAGTTTAATAAAAATGTATGACTAGTGAATATCAGATACATCAATTTCAAATACTCAAAATAAAAATGTGAATAACTTACGGTCATATTAATTTCTTTAAATAACAATAAAACGTTATAAAGCTATTCTGACAATATGGTAAAATGAAATGTCAAGCGGTTGCTTAGAAAATTTTCGGTACCGATTTTGGTATTTTGCTGAAAAAGTTGGTTGTTGGTTTGCACAAGCTTTATTACAGTGAACTCTATAGTATGGACACAGTAGAACTTTCTACTGTGGTATGGAGTTCACTGCTTTATTATCACTTATAACAAACTAATTTAACCATGAGAAAGACAAGGAAGGTAAATATGAAGTGTAACAATTTTATCCAGGTATCGCTGTAGACTGATTTATTTAATTTGATTGTAAGTTTATTTGTATGACCTGATTTAGTACCAGAGAAGTGATCTTATCAGAGAGATGTATGATAGGATTTGTTGCGACTTCCCGTTTAAAAAACAGTTCGGTACGCCGCGCGTCGGTGTTCGCTACTCGATTTTAAAACTGGTGCTATTCCCCTCTGTGCGCGTGGTTTTTGCGCACTCGATCTGGTCTAGAGCATAAAAACACCAAACTAAGTCCCATTTTTTCTACATAGAGCACTGAACTATTCATAATAAATGGAAGACCGATACAGAATATACAGATATATGCGCGTGAACAAAATACTTCAATCATGCAATTCAAGGTCCCCGGGATTTACGTCGCCGCAGTAGAAATCTAGCTTTAAAAGTATGTTGGTTCTTGAGTCAGAATTCTTCTGGAGGACGTTATGCGCAGTCGCAATTTTTCTATGTTTTGTCTCCCGTGGCGGGAGGTCTTGGATTAGTGCAGAATTTCAGAGCCGGCGTCAAGTAATTCTCTCGTTTTTATCGCTCGTTGAAATTGAAAATTAAATAATATGTTTTGAGCATGACAACCGTTATGTCCTTTAATGAAAATTAAGACAAATGTTAACTATATAGTTAACATTTGTCTTAATTTAAGAAATGTCAATCTATACACGCATATTTTTGATGATTTCGGAAAAAATGACAAATTAAAAACACTTGCAATAAAAATAGAGACGACCCTCGCGTTCTACACACTGCGATTGCGCTCCTACCGGGGGTCGCCATACTTGCGCGAGATTCAATTTGGCACACAAATAGGTATGGACATTGGCATTCCATTTATATGTATAGGTCAGTGACATAGAGTAGATAGGGACTGAGCCTACTGTATATTTCTCTACTGTGGAGTGGACTACACTCGGTAGGGAAAGTGAACCTACTGTATTATTAAACTATGATTTAACCATAGGATATTGCGTTAGGGGCGGTTTATCAATGCGAGGATATAAGTTATCCTACAGTTAAAGCACAGTTTAATTATTGAGTTGGGTAGTCCATGCGTCGTTAACCGTAGATGCTTTCGTTTGCAGTGAACATATAAACATGATTTCAATGAATATAACCATATGATACAAAAATACATGGTATGGGGATAGGATAATCATAACGAACGAACGTGCACACATGACACAGGTTCCTTATGATTACGAATCACTCTGCCGAACGAATGCAGCTCTCAAAGAATTTATATAAATAGAAGCCGAGATAAAGTGTAAAAATTATACGATATTGTTGCCATCATGTCCAACATACCTTTTTCTCACCATTTCGTTCTAAGATACAATATTGCCTATAACGCTATCTCTGTTGCAATCACTCCAAGACCGTGGTATGAGTGTACCAAAGACATATGTGGAATTTAGTCATTTAAGAACTGTGTCTGTTTTAACTACTCTAACCTCAAAATTATTTTCGTGTTTTGTAAATTTAAACAATTATTATCGTTGAATCGTAAAAATAGTGAAAAAATGTGTTGTTTGTTTGTGGTGTAGTTGAGGATAAGAATAGCCTGTTGTCTTACATTTATTTGTCATGTTAAAAACAGTAGTACTGCAACAAAGATGGGGGCTATAGTAATTTTCATCATAAAGAAAGAGATAATTATAAAATGAAATGTCTGAACTTGAGTACGAGATGTTGACAACACACTTATAAATGTGTATCTGCTTCTATTTATATAAATTCTTTGGCAGCTCTTATTCCTGCTGTCGACGACGCGTGCATTACACTTAGTAGGGACAGTTAGGGACGTTCCGATACTATCGATATGATACCAGTATCGATACTTTTCATTCGATACCACGTACTTCTGTACTCGATACTTTTCTTTTGATACGATGCCGGTATCGATACTTTTTAGCTGGTATCGGTATCATTAAAGTATTGCACGCTGCTGCTGCTACATCTGTATTTTATGTTATATCATTGTATATGGTAGTCTGTATACAATGGTCATATGTATACAATCCGTGGTATTCTACCTTGTGCCATCTGTGAGGTACTAGCGTAACTAAAAATATATAGAGGTCGCGTCGGTTTCGTAGAGGTAGATAACTTGCCTATTTGCTTTAGGCTTTATTTTATCATTTATATTAGTGATTTCCGGGGAACAGAACAACACTAACAGAAACTTTGGAAGCTGATCTATGCGTTTATTATTCTTAATGACGGATGAGTGCGATTGTTTTTGTGTTTCATACAAAGGCTATTAAGTATACCTTTTTGTATTTACTTGAAACACAAACCAACAATAAAACAACGAAATATTTAACGATTTAAACGTAGAGAGATATTGCAACTTCGATTTACGGATTCTTTAATAAAAGTTTCCCTTAAATTGACATGTACGCATGCGCATTTAAAATATGATTAAGCATTTTCCTAATAAAATACAGGCATCCCGTATTTAACTTAAATATACGGGCAAAGTTTTCCTTTATTTAAGGCACCTTAATTTTGACACATTTAGGAACTTTTTGTCGAAACTTGCATCAGACGAAAATTCCCTAAGGAAATTGTTGCTTTTGTTGGCGATAATGGCACAGGAAAAAGATAAAAAAACGTGTGAGATTCAAATATGAGACGTAATTTCGCAATCGTATTATATCCCATCTTTGAAAACGAAAATTAACTTCTATTTCATCGTGTCATATGATTTAAATCGAAGCTCAAGCGGCCTACAGCGTTAATTTGTTCATTACCGATATAAATATCAATTATGTTATGTAGAAGTAACATTTCAATTTCTTCATCATTAACACCAGCTAGGAGAGCTACTTCTAATTATATTGTTCTTCCATATTCATTATAAACTAGAACAAATGATAATACCGGCAATGCCCAATTTGGATTTTTTAGGTTAGGAAAAATTGTCAAAATAAAGTATCAACATAAGGTATGAGGAGGACATCGTTGCAATAACTCTCTTTAAACATGGATGATAAATTGGAATACAGGATACTTTATTTAAGGTTTCTTTTAATAAAGTCAGCCCTATTTCGTTTTGCAGTAACTCTGTAATATACTGTATTCTGACAGAGGATAAAGATAAGTATTCTGAAACGAATTTCTGCAGAAAATTTTTTTCTACAATAATTGATTGCCTTAAAAGTATCGATACTTACTGGTATCGATACTTTTCTTCCGATATGATACTGGTATTGATACTTTTCATTCGATACCAGTATCGATACTTTTGTGGTATCGGAACGTCCCTAGGGACAGTAGGGTAGACGAGTAGGGGAAGTGCCCAACTGGGAGTTAACCATGGAATATATCTTACGGTTGACTCCCAGTTGGTCTACCAACTTCGTTCGATTTCCTCGTTTCAGACCACGTAAGATTACGAAAATAAAACCCACTTAAAGGTTTTTCAACCAAAGAGTTTAATAACTAGAGAAGACAAGCCGTGGATTTTCCGGGAGCCGCGATTTGGTTGTAGGCTTTTCGTCCTTGTCACAGACCTCGTACCCTCTCTCTCCACTCTGTTTGACAAAGCAACTCAGCCTTACCCGGCGCTCTTTGTTTTCACAAATACCGTCAATTTTTAATCTTTGTTTTGAATAGCGGTCTGCTTTATTTACAATTACACGTGTTTTCTCAAATTTTTCTTCTGTTTATAACGTTATTTAATCTGTTTATCACGTTTAATTTGCATATTAATTAATTATTTTTTGTGACAATAGTTTATACTTGTAAAGTTTGTAGAAAAACAAAGTCACCCATAAGTCCCAGGTAGGTATACACTTACTGATCGTGGGTATACACATCAAAGAATTTATATAAATTCTTTCATACACATATATTATCATGTCATACTGTCAATGTATTGCAATCGTCACCTCCTCTCATGTACTGTGCGACAAAGAGAGAACGAACTGTGTGAAAAGGATGAAAAGCCTATAGTCTACCGCTGCTTATACATTACGCTTATGGAAGTTTATCTATGCTTATGGAGCTTGTCTCCTCTATGTTTTAAACTCTTTGTTTTCAACTCCAACTCCGTCAGACAGTTGGCGCATTCACTAAAAAAACAACTTGACGAAGAGCAGTCAAATTCATGTCAAATTTGGTAAGAGTTGATGCTACTGCCAGGGAAGAAATGGGTAACTTTCAAACTTTCATTGGGAAGTGTACGGGTGGACAGCCTAAAGGAATTATAGTAGATAATGAACAAATTTTTTCGCTCCAATTTATTGGGTTGGGTTTTAATAATAACTTCCATACACATTGAACCATGTCATTGTTATGTTATTTAAGTAATTAGGTCTTGTAATTCAGCAGCGGTTTTCTCTATAGAGTGTGATGTGAGATGGTATAATATTTGGCATATAGTTAACACAATTGGCAAGGAAGATACCCATTATTAATTCATTGAAAAATATATATACAGGGTGGTCATCCTAAGAAATAATTCAGTTATGGCAAAAATTTGTAAAAGTATTTACGCAAGCCTTCCATACCTTTTATTTAATATTTAATTTTTTTCTGTCAGATCACCATTCTTTATTTTTTTAACTAAAAGTTATCAGGTTTTTTTTGTTATAATATAGTGATAACTACATTCCGGCCATTATCATTCTCATATGTCTTTTCAATAATAATAAGTTTTTAGTGTAACAGAGCCTCTAGTTCTGTGTAAACAGGATTTTTTTGGACTGTATTAGCTCAGTTTGCACAATACATCAGTGCTGTGTTATTCGGTCTAACCTCGCCTAACATCCCATAGGATAAAAACAGTTTTAAAGTCATGTATTTAATATATAAAAAAATATTTTATTGACAAAATACATATTAGATCAATATGTTTAGTTTGTCATATTAATTAATGTCATAAATTATACACAGGTATCTTGGTCTAAGTAAGGTTGCAGTGCTCATGATTCAAATACAGCAATGATTAACATTCATATTTCTTGACAGACACGCACCTACAATGTCACTTTTATAAGCTGTTTATTTGGTGTTCTCTTCGTGTCATTTGAAAACTTCATTTCTACTTTTAAGTAAAGGAGGCTCTAATCAGGTTTCGAAGCATCCGTAGACTGTGTAATCTTCTTTTTGAGGTCATTCAAAACTGTCTGAAGATATATAATTTTCTTCTTTCTTCTATTACCAGTCCTCCGTGCACTTTTATATTTACTTTTGAACAATTTTGCTTTTTCTTGTTCTTGTTTTAATCGTTTTAGGTACTGTAGAGGACTGATGTATAAACTAAAAAAATTAAGAAGGAATTAAACAAAAAATCGAGTAAAAATGATTGCACTCTTGGGCGTTACATGTTATTTCAGAGAATATGGTAACCCTGTCTAACTTATAGGTAGGTATGTAAATTATTAAAATAATTTTGGTATGTGTAATAATAACTGAATAATGTACCTGTCAACTGATGAATTATCAGATGGCGGAAAATATGTTTTTTCCAGCAATAGCAAATTTGAAGAATTAGATACTCGTCTTTCTGTTAAGTTTCCTTGTAAGATTACTTTAGATTCATTGTCAGATGACGAACTGCTCACACTTCTAAAACATAGAATTAAATACCTATTACCATAATTCGTGCCACATGTATGTTTTCTTTTTAAACGATGCTCGGGGAATCTACAAAATATCACAATTAACAAGTATATTACTGGTAAATAACCTCTACGCCTGTGACTTTTACGTCAAAGGATCAGTTCAAGATTGCTTTTTTTTAAATAAACAACACAAATAAGTATAAAAACTTGAAATTAAATATTTCGCCGACGTTTCGGAAATCTATTCTGTTTCCTTTTTCAAGGCTTTTTTTGAAAAATCTTCTTTGTCTTTTTCTTTGATAGATATGTATTACATGTTCTTATAAGAACCATTAATGAGATATGAAATATAACATATAAATTACAAACAATTAACATAATATACATAATCATCTTAACTTTAAATTTTAAAATGGGGGATTTATAACAACTCGTTTCATTTCTTTTTTAAACTTTTTTAGATTAAAATTTCATTATTTAATCGGTTATACCAATTCAGACTCTTACCATTAATTACCAAGAATACAATGAAGCTGGCAATAATGAATATTTCACCACTTCAATGCTTTCCGTACTTAGGTGTTTACAATGTAATACTAATTCTATATGAGAGCTGTCTCTGGCATTGAGATAAAATTCCCGAGCATTGCTTATAGGCTATGAGCAAGGGGGCGGAGCTATTACTAAATCTGACGCCAGCGTTTGCGGTGAGCACCATTGAAACCTTTAAACTCCCATTTTCCGTATATCTCAGTAAGCATTGCTGTTTAAAAGTGAAAATAGTTATAATTTCATACAGTTTTTCAATTACAAACAAAACATGGGTAAAACTAAGGGATCTGGAAATACCTGTTGCATTAATGGCGATTTAAGTAATATACAGTTTTATATATACATTATAACCTTATGTACCTCGAACAACGAGCAAAGTGGATCAAAGTGTTAAAAAGAGTAAATTAAGTAAAACCATGATATTACTTATAACTTATTTTGAAATTATTAATGTAAATCTGTAAAAAGTAATTCTTCGTTTTTCTTTAGTGCTGATGAAAGTCCATGGAAGCTGAGTTCAAGATCACGTAATTCTGTTATTATTGCTGTCACCAACATGTTCTTTAAAATATTTAATATGGCAAAACTTTCTTCAATGGACTGTCTGTAAAAAGGGATCAAGTGCTTGATACTTTCAAATCCGGTTCGCAAGATCACCGACACCGTGATTTGAGGTTATGCTGTCATGTAATTAGGCAATCCAACGACCTGTCAAACGTAATTCAAAATGGCCGACGTGGGCAAACAGGAGTTTATTTCTCATTAACTTGCGGAAACGAAACCAAGGCAATAGAAAAACAAACTCTTTTAACGAACGAAAATGAATGTTTGCAGGATGTTTGCCCACAACGCCATGTTGAAAGTCACGTGGTTTGAATTGCCTAATATGAAAGAATCAATTATTTTTCAAAATTAAAAAAAAAAAACTTAAAATTAATAATTTTCACGCACCTTCTATGCTTCGCATTTGCACTATTTGCACATAACTAAATTAAATGATAATCGTTTATTACAAAATTTCGTCATATAAAACAATAGGGCACGTGCATGGTACGACTAACGTAACCTCAAATATTAAAAATCTTGTAAGTTTATCCTCATTTTCAATGTTTTTATTCGCATTTATAGAGTGCTACCTGTGTAACATTAATGATCTCTTTCGGATAGGATGCCAATAATTTTTTTAAATAATTGATTTTTAAAAACACTGCTAATAATTATAGGTTGGATTTCCAACCTGTAAATATCAGTAGGTATATTTTTAACAATCAATGATTTAAAAAAATTATATGCATCCTATGCGAGAGAGTTCATTAATGTTACACAGGTCTAGAAATGAGAATAAAAACATTAAAAATGAGTATAAACCCCCAAAAATGTAATATTTGAGGTTATGTTAGTCATACCATGCACGTGCCCTATAATAAATGGGGAGTCTAATAATGCCATATTGCCCGGTAGCGACGCTAGTAGGCTTTGTGCACATAGTCTATAAGTTTAATGCTGTTCTATTGCATATGATTCTTAGCTAGCGCCATCTATGTGCAGAATTTAGGATTCATCTTGTTACCTTGCACACTCTTAACAATAAACGAAGGCAGTTAAAATTAAATCCACAGTCTGCGTCTGAGTGTAATGTGTAGCAGCCTCGCAGATGTTACTTCTTTGTCTATGATTAAAAATTGTTTTATTTTTGTCTTATGTATTATAAACACTTTTGAACAGGTAGCATAGTCAGAACTGTATAAATTTGGTGGTTTGCACCTCGCCCTTAGTAGACACAGCTAGTCATCAACTAGTACAAGAGTTACTCCTGGAAGACCTGGAAACTTAACTATAATTTTGCGTCTTATTTAGGAATACTGGAAGAATAGAAATGATCCTTGGCTCAACGTATTATGCTAGACTCCTGGCCCACCAGCTTTTTGAGTATTTCTTGATAACTATGGTTTAATCTATGTTTACTATCACAATAAATGCATAAAGAAAGTGTGACAAATTATTTAAATCAAACGATGATGTGCAGTTTTTTAAAGAATTTATTAAGGAATAAAATATAACAATGTCCCTAAAGCAAAGCCCTGCATTTCATTTAAAAAGCATAACAATTTGTAACATTCCAAAAAAGTTACAATATATGTAGATAGGATTAAAATGTACATAAGATGTTAAGTTCTAAACAAATATTAATAACAATTTAGTTAATATAATAAGCTTTATATATAATAATAAAATATATATGCAACAATTTAATGTCGAGTCTAAATTAAAAATAAAATCTATAAGTAACTAGTCTACTCAAATAGCACCAAAATTGCTCTCTTTTCATAAATGCTATGAAGCTGTGTACATATTATCTACAACAATAGTAATATTATACATAAAAAAATTGTTAAATCAAAAATAATTATAACAATGATTTCCATAAATATGATTAACGCTAGGTTCTTAACTTCTTACACAATAAGTTGGTATATATATAACACTTAGTACATATGATATTGAAGTATTAAGGCAACTCTTGTTTTTTATAAACGTTTCACAATTTAGAATATAACTACCTCAAACATATTGCTAATTTACAAATCCGCTTAAACCTTACAATTATACTTGGAAAAGCTCAAAGCAAACTAACAAGATTCATATATCTTTTAACGATAAATAAGCTTTTTAAGAAATTAAGGCTTCATATAAATAGAAAAATAATTTTAACAAAAAATAATAAAAAAGAAAAAATATGTATAAAACATCAAAATTTAAATATTAAACAACATATTAAAATTTTGATGTAACTGTTCCACTTTTTTTTGAATTTTTAATTGTTTTATTTATGTGTAATTTGTGTGTTTATGTGTGCGTGTGTGTTCGTGTATTTGTAGGTAAAGTGTCGTATATTTAAAAAAAATAATTTATAATATTTAGTTTATATCAAAACATTTATAAAACAACCATTAGGCATTATATAAATTATTCGATTTTAAAGATGGTAAAAATACTTTTCTAAAACGAATATTTAAAATTTTACTTTACATTAACTTTTGTTTGGCGCATTCAGGACAGATGATGTCTTCTTGGTCGGTGATAAAGCCACGGCCTACCAAACTAGTGCGACATGAGGCGCAGAAGAAGCAATCGTTGTGCCAGTGGCGGTCCTCAAAAGAGATAAATTTGGTACCTCCGATTCCTGTGATAGGCTTATTGCAAGCTGTGCAACGTTTGGCGAATAGCTCGCCGAAGCATTCAGCGCAGAAGGGTTTCTCATCACGGCTTGTGAAGCGTTCTCCGGCTAAGCTCTTCTGACAGTGTGTGCAGGTGAAGCACTCCCTGTGCCATGGTTCATTCTTGTATGTCACGCCACCACTTGTAATAACCTGGAATCAAATGATGCAATAATCATTTATGTCACTTTTTATTCGTAGCCAAGTCTCCAGAGAAATAGCGATAAAACTTGGGATAAAAATTTTGCATAGAAGTTGGCTTTTGGGAGTAGAAAAGTATAAAATAGTTCTTAAGGCCATGGAGTATTTTACATTCGTAAAACAGTCCAAAAAAAACCGTAGAGATAAAAATTGAGGAGCATAAAATTCTACAAAGAAATGTTATTATAAAATATGGTACACATGTAACTGTCTTCCTATTAAAAAAAGGTAAAAAACTGAGTGTTAAGGATAGCTAAATATGTATTGTAAAATGACAAAAATACACAGACCCATTAAAAAGGTCTTTGAAAATGAAATAGAGATTTCTTACATGACTTCCGTTTCAATGTTTCGTTTTAAAATAGTAATGTGGAGCAGTTTACCAGTTAATGAAAAACTGGCTTTTCCTCTGAGATACCTAGCCACTCAAAGAAGCTTTGAAGATTTGAAATTTTCAGTTGAAATATCACTTCAATAAGTACAGCTGTTCTTAACTGGGTAAGGAAGAAATAATGATGCTGTCACTTTACACGATCATTATTACTGACAGTATGCTTTCCGCCAGTAATGATGATCAAATATCAAAATATCCGGATACGCTTCATTGCCGCTTCATTACTTGTTATCATTCCACTTTTATAACTTTACACATTCATTAATAATGACATTATTTTCAGGTAATGACATTATTACTGAACGTGTAAGGTGCCTTTTTAATGGGACTCGTATATTCAAATAAAATATGATACATACTAGAATAAATATATTAAATGTGAACAAAAGTTAAAAATCGGCATAAGTATTTGCTTCTATAAGAGATTAACACATTAGAAAAACGTATTAAATGTTGCCAATTGTTGCGTGGCAGTAGTTGTTCGAAGTGGTAATACTACTGCAAATCAGTAAAAAGCAGGGTCGGAGTAATTTTTTCTTTTCTCTAGCATTTGAAATTGAGTTTAAAAGAATTTTAATTTACTTACCAATCGAATTGTGACATTATCATAAAAACTACATAGCTAGTCAATTGTATGGTTCCTGTTATATTGGCATAGCCATTAGTTCGCTTTCTATTATACGAATTTACTGTGGCGTGCCAACGCACTCTTAAGATTCGTTATCGGTGAAACTGGGAACCATAGGAACTCGATTTTCACGTGATTGAAATAAAATAAATGCCACACATAACTCGAACAGATTTTGAAAAAAGCAGAAAAATTATAATTTTCTTACAGTTCTACTCGTTTAGACAAAAAGTTAAAGCAAATAAAGCCCAGAATCGTGTTCAGCATTCAAAAAACACAAGTATACATATTTTGCTAACATTTTAGGCATCCCGAGGCGTTACTAGAGCAGTAACAAATAGAACAAAGATATGCACTTTTCTGGCAGATTGGGCCAAGTGTAAAAAGAACAAAGATTTGTTCTTGGCAGTGAAAGGGTTAATGTGAAAAAAATGAAAAACCCTTTTTTATTACCTATAAGGAACGAACAAAATGTTCTCAAAGTGAAAAGAAACTGCACTTTTCATGATAAACTAACCGTGCAAATTTCAATTCTGAAATGGCTATGGAACCTTATGGTGCAACACCAGCGTGTTAGCTGGTTTTTTTAATTATATTCCGATTAATGAGTATTGTGGTGTTTGTCAAAACTACTTTATACCTGCGTCACGCAGTGATAAGAAGTGCTACTAATGTGGACAAAATTCTCTCCGCCCCCCAATTTTTATTGTTTTGTAATTTTTTTTTAAATGCTCGTAAGAAATAATACTTCAAAATGTATGTGTAAGTTTTTTGATTAAGTTTTTAGTAAAAATGGATTTTTCATAGAGAAGTTATTAATTTTTAGTAAAATATGGAGTGTTCCTTAATGACGTGCTAATATTTGAGGGTGTGATTGCTTAGGTAATTTTATGAAGAAAGGTTCATATGAATATATGTGCTTAAATATTTTGTTACACAGTGTTGAAACTTTTTTTCTTTAATTGTTATATTTTTAATGTCTCAGAAAATACTTTAGATATTATTTTCAATTTTGGTTTGTGTTAATAGGATATAAAACCACATGTTATAGTTAGAAGAAAAGTTATTTTATCACTCCACCAGTGGCGTTCCTGCAAACATGTCCTCTGATAGAATACAATAGAATAGAATAATTTATTGGTGTCAAATACAGAATGGGTTTACACATGTCAATAGAGTGGTAGAAAAAAAAACAGTTTAAAATTATAAAATTAAAACAAACATATTAAGTCATATAGCAGGTATACTTAATCACTAAAATTACATATAATGTATGAGACATACTTAAGTTATATAAGACAAAGTCATTAGAACAAAACATTTGACAAAAAGGAATGAGTTACACGGATAATTTTTACTGTTTCTTGGTATCTACCCCTGAATTTATATAAAGATTTACCTTCTTGAAAGGCCACAGATAAACATACTCAGTTTGTTATTGTTTATGTGTATTACAATAAAATTTTTGTCAGGTCGCTCATTAAGAATTCATTCATGCCATAAAAGGCATTTATAAGCAGGTAAGTTTTTATTCTGTTTTTGAACCTGGAGTGATGTAAGAGTTTTACGTCAGGGGGCAGCACGTTGTACAGCAAGATGCCACAGTATCCAGTACCATCCCTAGTTTTATTGAGGCGTAAAAGATTTTGGTGAATATTATGTTTATTCCTTATGCTGTAGGAATGTAAATCATTGCCAAATGAATATTCGTCTAAGTTGTTCTTAACGTAGAGGAGACATTGTAAAATGTAGGTGCATGGTATGGTAAGTATGTTTAACGTTTTAAAATATTCTCTGCAGTCGTCTCTGAATTTAAGTCCAGCTATTATACGTAAGGCCTGTCTCTGTGCCGAGAAGACACTGGCGGAAGACGACGCGTGGCCCCATATAAGTATAGCATATGATATTCCAGAGTGTATAAAACCATGGTATGTGACAATCAATGAATTTTGGGAGATCTTGCCTGCAATGTTTCTAAGTAAATAAATATTTTTAGAATTTTTTTTGCAGACATATGAAGTGTGTTCTTCCCATAATAATTTTTGATCTAAATGGAGACCAAGAAAGTTAGTGTATACAGGGTTTCTTATTTCATCCATATTTCGCAAACTAAAAACCATTAGCTCTGTTTTTGAGGTGTTTAGATTTAGTCGGTTTACAAGGAACCAGTTTTGAATTTTTTTTGATATTTTTTACCAAAAAAGTGACACTGAAATTTTTCCACGTGGATATTTTTCCTGAATAGCCTGGTCCATTCTACTTAAAAACGATCTCTGCGTTTTTCTCGTCAGACGTACAGTTCTTGATTAAAACAATTAAATTCAAATTTAAACCAATTACATAAGCACACAAAAAAAAGTTGTCGATTCCACGGACCAGACTAATCATTTCTGGTGTATTCTAGCTTGCAGAATCCGAATTCGGTGTCAGTTTTACCCCACCATGTCACAATTTTTTTCTATCCTAAAAAAACTGTTAGAAAAATGCAACTAATTGTTGTTTTGGTAAAAAATGTCAGAGGACATGTTCGCAGGGACGCCACTGGTGGAGCGATAGAATAACTTTTCTAACTAAAATATGTGGTTTTATATCCAGAGTTCAAAGTGTAGAATTCGGTGACAGACGCGTGTTTCGTGGCTCCTACAAGATCTCGAGATGAATCCGGATAAAGCAGCAACAAACCGTCGAAATTGTATTGAGTTAAAGCGTAAACAATTCTGCATTGATTGATTTAAATTAGCACGAGTCTGGCTATTTCATATAGTTGATATTTGATTAAATTATGTTGGTTGAATAAATCAACACAAAAGAGTGTATATAAACAACCCGAGAAAGTGTACTGCTTGACCGTAAAATCTTTACCTGGATAGATGTGGTTCCTTTTTCAAGTGGATGATATAAAATAAGCAACAGCCAGCCAGATGTGGATGTGAATGAAACAAATAAGTTTTTGTTTACTTTACTTTTAGTTTAGCTCATTAATGAAGTCTATTTCTTTATTTAAATTGAAAAATTAGAAACTAAAATTAAAAAGATATTTGTTTATTGGTTTATTAATTCTTGTCACAGAACAGTTTATTAAACAGAAAAAAAATTTAGGTAATGAAATAGAAAATACCCGAATTAGAAGGTGGCAGTTGAAAATAATTACTGTAAATTGAAACCGATTGTTTCGAAGAAACGACATACCTATAGGGTGAGCAAACTATCCCTTTGGATCTTTTGTCTCATAACACGCAAAAAATATTGTTACCACAAGATAGGGCCCTTCCTAGCAACTCCACCATAAATGGATATTTACCTGCGGAACGGTTAATACATAAAAATAAAAAACAAAAAAAGCTGCTTGATTCAAAAACAGAAGACTTAGAAGAAGAAAAATAAGGAGATAACGATAGATGGAAACTTAAAAGAAGCATGGAAATTGAAAAGAAGCATCTGGCAAACACCTGCACACCCCAGGCGATGATGACAGATGGAAAATTAATAGAAGCATGGAAACTTAAAAGAAGCATCTCCCAAACACCTACACTTCCCATCCTGTACTCCCACCCCATACGTCATGCGGCTCTCGCTGCTGACAACAAGCATGTCCAATGTCCAACCCGGCGTATGCAGCCGGTCCGGCGGTATATAAAACATCCGGGATTTGGTTCTGGCACGCGGTTTGGCCGTCCGTTGGGCGTGTTCGACTGACAACCAAGAGCAAAATGCATAATTTTTTTAAACATCACCGATGAATAGATCACTAAAAAACATTATTTTTCCAGTATTTTATTTTTGTTTTATGTTCTAATTAAAGGTTAAAAAAATTATTTACTGCAGCTGTCAATTTAACTGCGTTTAAATGGAGAAGTTTCCGCGCTACTTGTGTGTGACGTCATCGGGCACATCGCACCGACGGAAAACGTATTGTGATTGCGAATGTGTACACATTATTTATGTTGTGTTATGGAAAATACAAAGAAAAGTAGCTATAAATATTGTATTGTGCCCAAATGTACAAATACTACAATAAAAACTCCAGAAAAGTTATTTTTTAATGTGCCTAGAGACGCGATAAAGTTAGGAAGAAATGGTGCAGAGCTATGAGACGAGACGACCGAAATGCAGAATTATCGTCATCCTCAAGATTATGTTGCTGCCAGGATCATTTTGATGTAAATTTACCCATTAAAACTAATTATTTTATAATAATATTATGAAAATATGTACCTAACCCTAATATTATTGTGATAATTTGTTTACATATCATGGTGAATTTGGTCACTTTCCTATTTACAGGAATACAAAAGTTTACTAACTTCTGTTAATAGGAACCTTGAATTAAAATGTATAAATGTATAAGAACGGTGGGAATAATGTAACTTCTCGACATTCTACATACCTATTATCCAGTTATATATTGTATATCAACAGTTATTTTTACTATTAATGTACCTACCTACCTAAAAGTACGTACTTAGTAAGTGACGGGAGGTATCTATTATATAAAAAAGTAAAGCATTCTAAGATGAAAAATATTAATTAATATAACATTAAAACATTGCCTTGTTTACCTATTTTGAGGTTAGGTACATAAATAATTTGTTGTATTTAACTGCACTAAAAGGATAAAAATGGGCACAATTGAATTAATGTTTAGAATAATGAATGAGACATACCTTGTTGCTTTAGTACCTCCAATTTCGGCACTAATAAAATCAGTATAAGTAGCAAAAAAGTTTGTCATCATAAACACATCAACAACAGGCAAATTGCCACTCTGGCCCCGTAAAAACCCACTGTCCGTTATTTTTACCACTTAATAATTAAAATAAATAAATAAATGAATGATTTCTTTTATGAAAATATCAATACACATTTACAAAACACAAAACAATTTACGATTTAACCCCTTGGCAGATAGACGACCATTAGACATTATGCCGAATGACGTCAGACCAATAGCGTGGTGTTTTCAGTCACGTGGATATGTTCCCATAAAATTTTGAATTTCAAAGTCGTTTATTTAGGCTACACATTTTTTTAAAACCTTTTCTTCATTACTTTCTCAACTTATATAACATATATAACGAAAAAATAATAAATTATTGCATTTCTAAAATTCATGCATGTTGCTCATTGTTGGAACGAACCTCCACGGATGTTCGGAATTGGCAGCAAGGTCCACCTTAAGCTGGCAAATCAATCAATCAAAATATGTGGTTTTATATCTTATTAACACAAAATTGAAAATAATATCTTAAGTACTTTCCGAGATATTAAAAAATAACAATTAAAAAAAATTCAACACCCTGTAGCAAAAACTTAAGTTGTTGCGAACATATGTTCATATAAACCTTTCTTCATAAACTGACCAAGCAATTGCACCCTGAAATATTAGTACGTCATTAAGGAACACCCAATATTTTACTAAACATATATAACTTTTCTATGAAAAATCCATTTTTTTTAGAAACTAAAAACAAAAATAAAAAAACTTGTAGATACGTTTTGTACTATTTCTTACGAGCATTTAAAAAATGTATATTACAAAACGATAAAAAGAGGGAAGAGAGAATTTTGTCCACATTAGTAGCACTTCCTATCACTACGCGACATTTTAAAAGACAATTAACTTAATAATATGATTGTCTTTGAATCATGAATTCATATAAATTAATCAATAAGATATCATTACCTTGTTACACTTGATGCAACGAGTGGCGAATTTTTCTTCATAACACTTAGCACAGTAGATTTCTTGTTCACGGGGAATGAAACTCTGGGTACCAATTGGAACCTTGCAGACGCAGCAACAGAAGCATTTTTCGTGCCATTGCCTAGTTTTGTATTCCATTTTCTTGGTACCTGAAACCAAAAATTTTACACTAAAAAACCAATATATAACTGCATACAAGCTTGTATTATCAAATATTAACAAACACTTTTATTACGAACTTTTCTACAGTGATTAGAATACGTTGTTCTGATGGGCTGTTTTCCATTTTGTTAATTCAGATGATGCAGTCTTAAGGAAGAAGAGTGATGAAGTGTAAGATGAATTAATTTTTTAAGTTATAAATCATTGAAAATTATTTATAGCGTGCTAACTGGAACTCATATGCATCGATGTTAATATGAAAACTATATGAATGTTAGTGTTGTTTATTCAAGAATGGCAAAGACCTACTATACTCTTAAACGTTTTTTGGTATTGACTCATGTTATATTTTATTATGAGGGCTATTATTCCTATATATCGGAAAAATTCACGAGTAGACAGATCTGATATATGTAATATTTATGTGACTAGATAAAAATTACATCATTGACAATAATGAGGTAAATTTCCATGCCATCATGACAACATTCCATTTTTTGTATGATAATACTGGACTACACAAGACAAGATCCGTTTTAAATGCACTTTTAATGCAGGAAATCAAGATTTACCATTTCCCCCTAGAACTACCGCCCTCAATCTAGTAGATAATGAATGGGATATGATAGAAAGATTACAGGCCAAGATCTAAGACCTAAAACCCTCCTCCTGTGAACTTAGATTACAGAACGAGTCTCAAATCACTCATCTGAGACTGGTTTTTGAAGCTTGAATGATTATTTGGTATAAAACGTACAAGAACATTGGAAAACTGCTATTAACCTAAGAGGACGTCAAAACTACATCGCAAAAGAAACAAACCCTAATAGTCATAATTGATATATTTCAGCTCTAGTTATAAGTAACAAGTTTCAACCCTAGTTATAACTGACACGTTTCAGCCCTAGTAAAAATTGACAAGTTTCAGTCCTAGTCATAGCTGACAAGCGCCAGCCCTAGTCAAAATAGACAAGTTTCAGCACAAGTCAAAACACATTTAGTGATGGCACGATGTTACGGTTCGCTGATTGCTTGAATTGGGAATCTCGTACGACCGCCACCAGTGTTACGATTAATTGTCATTGTAATTGTTTCATCGCCAGTTTATTATGACACGAATTCTACTATTCTCAATTTTTAACGAACGGTATATTTTTAGGTTCTATTTTCTTCTCCAATTTCTTTCACATTAACTAACAAGTTTTATTCGACACCGTGCCTGGCGTTTAAACAGACACGGCCGTCGGCCACTAACCAAATAGTGTGACTGGAAACGTCAGAAACTTGGATTAAATATGTATTATGGAGTAGTCAAAGCATTTTTTCTTTGGCTATAAAATTTATTATTAGTAACGCTTTCCCGATATTCTATATTCAAATTGTTTTAAATATTTGATGCCGTAAATATGATTAATATTGTACATGTATCATACAGTCGGAGGCCTCACAGTCAAACAAAGAAAAATTTGATGTTATGAAATCGGATTTATCCTTTATTTGCAATAAAATAGATTGATTAGTACAAGATATTGCCCAGAATGCCTAAAACTTTCTGTTAACGCTAGTTAAGTGGAAAATATTTTTTCGTGCTGGCATGTTCCTGTTTCAACGAGTTCTAAAGCGCGTTTAACGGGACTTAGATGAGGCGACACCGCTGGCCAGTCCATACTGTGGGTATGATGCTTATTTAAGCTATCTGCAGGGACCTGAGCTCGATGGAAGACAGCATTATTGCTTTCCATAAAAACAGAATTGCTTCACAAAATTCTCGTTCCAACGGTGAAGTTCTTGATACGAGCGTCAACACAACACTGTCTTAAACATGATTTCTTGATTACCGAAAAATGGTACTTCTACTGCATTTTGCGGGTATTCATCATCTAGTTTTCTTCAGAGGTGAATGCAATGGCCGGCTCACACGATGGCATAAAAACATGATTCATGTGCAGTACCTGATGTTCTTTTGTCATATTCAATCTGGACGGACATTTTAGTGAGATTCTTGAGTCTGAATAACTTCAATCTATGCTCGGTGATTCCGTGGGGGTGGTAAATGAGAAACTTGTATTCGGCTTGCTTTCCCTACATCCTTCTAGCAAACTGTAATTGTCATAAAGTACAACGACGTTTGACCTATTTCGAGCTGAAATTTTATGCTAGTCCACGATTTTTGACCAAAAGCCTTAGTTTATACTTAAGAGTGGTAAAATTGAGATAGATAATTAAGAAATTATATTTTCGAAAATTTAACAACCAAAAAACGTACTAAGTATAGGTACCGCAATATCAACAATTATCTTGGTCAAAGATGGTCATGGAAATAAAAACTGTTGTATTAGGTTATGTCATCCATTTGTAACGATTATGTCAATTATTTTTTAATTGTCAAAATAGTCCAGTCAGTAAAGACAGAAAAAGTGCAAAACCTCGGACTCCGGTTAGGAAAGATCGATTTTCATGAAATAAAGGACACTGGATTCATAATTGATAGTATTTCAAAGTCTACATGATCAGAAGGTGTGCTTTTACCCTGGGGGTGGATGCTAGCTCTTCTCGGGGGTGGAAATTAGTACACTGAAAATCGATAGGGGATGCATTCTAAGCAAAAGACGTTCTATGAAGTTCTTTCGATAAATCAATATTTTTCGAGTGATTTGCGCTTGAGAAAGTTAATTTTTTATTTAAAAAATGCAGGTTTTTGGAGCGATTTTTCACGAATAATTCGAAGACCTTACGTTTTATCAACAAAATCATCATGAGCAAAAATGAAGCTTATAAAATAACAAATCGTCTGTTTTTTTTGTAGAAGCAATACGAACCGAGTTATGACTTGTTGAAGGTGACTGTTCGCCGAAAGTCGAATTCGAACCTTTCAACTTTAAATTTTGGCCAAAACACTTGGCTTGTAAGGCCAATAATCGGAAGAAAAAAAAAACTTTAAATAACGGAAAAACGACGAATTTTTACAGGAAATCTTGTCAGACTTTTTCTAGAGTACTTGAAAAGACAATTAAAATGAGCTTTATTAGTAACGGTCGTTAGCATAGAAACTTACGGAGTTACGATGAAAATAAAATTGTTGTCTCGTTTTTTCGGAGGAAAAATCAGCAATTAAATCAATGGCTCCCGCAAGAATTTAAATTAAACGTAACCCATTTACTCGATTTAGGTACTAATAATTAGGGATGCACCGACTAGTGGCCGACTAGTCGGGAAAGCCGACTATTCGGCCAATTTTGTAGTCGGCGACTAGTCGGTGACTATTAGGTGACTATTCGGCGAAAAAAATAAAACATACCTTGCTGAATTAAGAGGGCGTTTTTAATAATATTTTAATAAAGTAAAGCAACGCATGTGTAAAATGTTGGAACAAAATTTAAACAAAAAACACTGTATTTCACTACATAGTACATACTACATGATACAAAATAAACAGTAAGCTTAATATTGTTCGAGGGATCATATACAGTATAGAAAATATTAAAACTAAATAAAAAAATACATTATTCTAGTATACATTACTCTATTTTAGTAAGTATGTGATGTATTACAATACATCACATACCACAATTTTTCATGATTGTTCATATTTGAGGTATTAGCTGCTTTTCCGCGGCCACCGCGAGAAATTAACGATTGGCATTGATTAAACTTCACTTTATTGCTATTGTCTCCTTTAGTTTCATCAAAGAATAACCAAACACGTGACGTTTTTTTTAACTTGTTTTCGACATATCTATATCTAATAGTTCTGCAGCTAAAATTAAATCCAATACACACAAAAACTAACCTTAAAACAACCGGCAAAGCAAACAATGTTCTAAGTGAAGTGAAGTAAACAACAAAGCAGAAAATACGTATTCGTGACTGTTGATAGGTTCGTCGCGTCGGCCGGCGGCCTGCGACAGGTGACGAGACATGGCACGGGAAGTTTATCGAAGTCGGCACGCGAAGAAATTGGCTGCGTATTTTGCTGGCATTTAAAAATAGTCGGCTGGGTCGACTAGTCGGCTTTATGAAAAGCCGATTAGTCGGCTGGGTCGACTAGTCGGCTTTATGAAAAGCCGATTAGTCGGCTACTGACTAGTCGGCAAAAACCCTAGTCGGTACATCTCTACTAATAATAGGTTGTAGAAGTTTGACCGGTTTAGAATGCCTAAATTTGAAAAAAAGTTGATTCAATTTTGAACGATTTTTGAAATTTTTGAAAACATTTTATTTTTTTTCACAATAACTCAAAAACTAAAGAAGACGCGTAAAAATTGCAATAGTATAAAAATTTTGAGTATTTTTTGCAAATTTTTTTATTTTTTCTTTTCACTAGGATGAAAATTATTGATATCACCGTTTTAAGTTCGCATTTGAGTGCGAGGATCATCTTCCCCGAACCTTTAGCCCTTAAAATTGCAAAATGGTTTTTGGTGAGATTAGATATCTTTAAGCCATTGGTTTCATTGCTGATTTTTCCTCCGAAAAAACGAGACAACCATTTTATTTTCATCGTAACTCCGTAAGTGCTAACGACTTTTACTAAAGCTCATTTTAAATGTCTTTTCAAGTACTTTAGAAAAGATCTGACAAATTTTCCTCCAAAAATTCGTCGTTTTTCCGTTGAAGTTAAAAGGTTCGAATTCAGTTTTCGGCGAACAAACAGTCACCTTCAACGAGCCATACGTTAAGTGAGTGGGCTCTTGTCAGGCCCTCCACTGCGACCATCAGGTCTATTGTAGCCCACTCCTAGTTTTAGTTCACCTTACAGATTTAGCTTTTTAATAAAGCTGATAATCTTGTGAGAAACCGTCCAGGTCCTTGGGCTCCAGTTGCAATTTGCCAAACAGTGAGAATCTGGTTCTTTCTGCAGCAGGACAGGTACACAAAACGTGATCTTCAACGAGCCATAACTCGGTTCGTATTGCATCTACAGAAATAAAAAAAAAACAGTCGATTTATTAAAAGTAAAAAATCGCCCTAAAATATGTATTTTTTAGATGAAAAATCAACATTTTCAATCGCGAATAACTCGAAATATAATGATTTATCAAAAAAACTTCATAGAACATATTTTGCTTAGAATTCATCCCTCTATCAATTTCTGTGGTTATTTTCAGTTTACTAATTTCCACCGCCGAGAAGGGGTGGCATCCACCGTCAGGGTAAGCACACCTTCGGACCGTGTAGTGTAGACTTTGCAATATTATCAATTACGAATCGAATGAAAATCGATCTTTTCTAACCGGAGTCCGAAGTAAAATGCTTAAGTGACTGCACTAAAATATGACAAGCAGTCCTGTTGAAGGCGTTTTTATTTTCTAATCATAAAATCAGTTTTGAATCATTTTAGAATGATTCAAAACTGATTGAACTTCACCACAGAGCAGAAAATTGATATAATCGAAGCCTAATTTCGAACGATGCGTTTGTCAGCGCATGGAGCAAGAGCCTGTAAAATATTTGAAGTTCCTCTCTCAGGAAATTGAACTTTCTTATGAAACATGCCAAATGATTGTAAACGAGGACTTGGACATGCAACCATATAAAGATGCAGACAACCCCAGTAGTTTCTAAATAATTTAATGAATGACGACCTGCAAGGCCTGACACTTTTTTCTGACGAAGCGTAGTTTCATCGTTCGGGATACGTCAATTCTAAAACTATGAGGATGTCCGCATTTTTATGTTGAATCTCAATTACATCCTCAAGAATTTGTGTTTGTATTGCAGTTTTCCGCAGGAGAATAATAATTGGGTCAGTCCTTTTTTTTCTTCACAGTCAATACTGAGAGGTACAGAAACAATATTTTGTCTGTATTTGTTCAACAACTACACGATAATGAAATTTAGCATGGTTATCTTCAGCAGGGCGGAGCATCAACACACAGAAGAGAAAATACGGCTTTTCATCACGACTTTTTTAGTAATCGACTCATAAGTTTACATATAAAAGTTGAGTTTGCTCCAAGGTCACCTTGTTTGACGATTATGGACTATTCTGCTCTCTTACTTGAAAAATTGGATTTTCAGAAATCCTGTACCTAGTTTACAGGAACTAGAACAAAGAATTGTTGAAGAATGTGTGACCACAACGTCGCTAATGCTGCACAATGCTTTTCGTACCATAAGAAAGTGCGCAGATCCGTTATGTGCATTACACAAGGTAGAGGACAATTTCCACAGTTTCAATCCTCTCTTTTTTAAATAAAAACATTAATAGTATTTTATTTAGCTTATTACTATTTTATCTCTCTATAATTAAAAACACGTGCACATTACTCCAGATGATGTCAATGTGGGATGCAAACTTTGACATAATTACAACAGAACTTAAGCTAAGACAGAAGCTTGCAATTCCATGACCATATTTGATTAGGATAATTTTTGACAGCACGGTATATAACATGCGACTATATTGGGTAGCATGCAATGGAAATAATTACTTAATTAGAGTTATTTGGTACTCTAGATCTAGATATGAGCGGCGGAACGTTTATTTACCAGATGGCAAGATAGAAGATAGGACATTCGAGAAGACATGCGAAGAAGGGCGAAAGCCAATATTTCTTCAAGGAGCAAAGCGAGCTGAAAGACCATTTTTCTTAAGAAAAAAAGCAATTCAAGAAAGTTAAAGGCTGGAGAAAAGAAGAGAGAGTGAAGCGAAACATGTTTCTTTAAAGCAACAGTAGGGGATGCGAAGAGAAAGTTCATATACTTCGTTAAAAAGGGGCGTGGCCAATTTACTTGACATTATGTGGTATCTATAATTAAAGAGGTAGCACGTGCTACCCGCTCGCTCCTCTTGGTTCCGCCGCCCCTGAACTAGATAATCATTTGCTTACTTGCAGTGTCTCCGTACTTGCGTACTTCATCGTTGTCGCCTGTCTCAAAATTCCATATTGATGCTGCAATTGAAATATGTTTTTTTTACATATTTTCAACTACAAAAAAACTCAAAAATAGAGCCGGTTATGTTGAAAAATAATTGCCACTTTTGGGACGTTCTTGAAATAAATGCTAAACAACTATAGAAATAGAAGGTAATATTTTTAGCACATTAACATTATAGTTATAAAACTGTTGCAACCGAAAAAAGGTTTACGAAAAGTTGTTGAAGAAAAGAGCGTACGCTGAAATTCGCTTTATATCAGACTCAAATATAGAATGAAACTTTGTAAGTCTGTTTGCTTGTAGGTCAGCTATTTTTGGTAACTAAACAGAATACCTTTTATTAGGCCTAAAATGTCAATTTCTTTGTTAAATATGTAAATAAAGCTGGACAACTTTGAAACAATAACGTACATATGCATGCAATAAAACATAATTAATTAGAATACAATGCACATAAAGTCATAAAATCGAGGAAATTATACAATTAATAATAATTATTGTGATATATCACTGAAAAATGTTAGTCAGGTGAGATAAGTCAGTGCAAGCGAAGATATGTACGATTATTAGTTACTTGTGGGAATAAAAACTATGTTATATGTATACAGAAGTATAATAAGTACAGTATATTATAACAATATATGTGGTTTTACTTTAATTTGTTTTTAAATCTACGTGTTTCATATAGCTGTGATAAGCCAATAGGTATAGTAGTTTCCATAGATAATTCAGCCGTATAAAAAACTTCAAAAAAGTTTAAAGGAGACCGACGACAATTAGTTTTCAATTTATGTACAAAAAAAGTCAAAGAAGGTATTCGGCTTCTCTTATTATCATCACAAAAAATTGTCATAAATATTTCCTAACGAGTTAAGAACGTGGACCAATCCCACTGAATATAATTGGTTGAAATTTGTCCTACCAAATAGATGATTCGTTGAAATAAGCGATCTAGTCAACGTGGACTTCCAGGGGTGGAGTAACTGTTTCTTTGTCATAAAAGTTTAAGAATAAATTTATTACATTTTTCACACTATTGTCCGGCGGTATACTAATTAGAAGCGGTCGGTCTCCTTTAGGCGCTTTTGCGAGTTTTTTTGTATCGCTGAATTATCTATGGTATTATGCAGTCTGTGGTGGCGTCATCTAGCGCTGCTATTGGATACTACATAATTCAGACAGTATTACGGCTGTCAATGATGCAATGATTAACAGTTTATTAATATATTTACTTAATCAATCATTATTTTTAATTTAAGAAATTTAGAAATTAAAGTTATTTAATTAAGCAGAAAATACATTCTGACAGACTGAATAATTTCTACCTACTACGAATAATTGTGATTAACAGTGCAACATTGCAAATTCTGATTTCTGTGGATATTATACTCTTCGCAAATATAACACGAAGAGTATATTGCATTAGATCACCACCTTTCTAAAACCGGTAATATTGCTCGCAGAGAAAGAAATTCCATATCACTGTGTTGGTGATCGAATTCTGAACAACTTCCAAAATGTCCGTCCGTCAGTCTGTTGGTCTGTCTGTCCGTCTGTCACGTTTCTTGTAAGCACGATACCTTAAGAACGAAAAGTCCGATTGTATTGAACAGCAGATTTTTTTAGATTTTAGCTGGAGGAGCTAGCGATTGGCCTTGCCTACTGCGACCAGTAGAAGTCTATTGTAGTACTCCTTCTTTATATCTTAGGGCTCCTTATCCAGACATGGTCCTTACAAAACTTCGGAGCTCCTTGATGAAGTTATCAGCCCCTCGTTTCTATTTTCTCGCCAAGCCGTCTCAGTCTAGTCAGGCTAATACAGCTCATGACATGGACTGACGTACCTGAACAAGAACTCACCCATCCATGTGCTGGACCCGACCGACGTTGCTTAACTTCGCCGATCGAGTACCAGCACCATTTCCATTTTAATATTTTTATTTTGTTTAAACTGGTGACCGTACGAGGAACTGTTATTGAACAGTAAGTTAGTGTTAGCTAGAAAAACCCTATTGCGTCCTCAAAAAATTATCTATAGCAACTCACTTGGTGCTGGATCTTGAGTCATTGCAATGGGGAGACTTTCAAATAAAAAAAGTTAAACAAATTTTTTAATTATGAAATTGGTGGAGAATACTCTGAGTCCGAACCACAGGAACGTCCAATAAAATTAGACTCAAAATTCAAAGTCGAGGAACCGATTTCAACGAACCCAAAGAATCTCATAAAAAGGCCTAGGCGGGCATCGCCATAGAGGTCGTTCGAATGCGACCCGACGCCAATAACGTATCAATGCCGTTAGTACGTTTTTTTCAAGCAAGAAAACCATTGAACTCATATGCATAGCTTCTCGAAGCATCCTGACAAAGATATCAAGCAAATTGAAAATTTCAGTGCAAAATTAAAAGCGAACAATTTTCAGAAGTTCGACATACATTTTACTATCTGACTGGAAGGCTGAATCTTTTTGTATAGTCGACTGTTACAATACTCTCGCCGCTGTATGAGTTACGACTCCTCGGGACGTAACGTCTTGTCAAGGGTGGTGCTCTCTGACAAATTGTTTTATATACAATTAGCTTAGATTTGAAAATTTCTATTTTTTACATTTGTTGAATTTTACTTCAATAAATGAAAATATATTTTGAATTCGACACTTTATTCATCCACTAGATCTAAGATTGATGATCTGCGTGCGATTCTGTGGAGTGAATCGGATAGTTATCCGAGTCGACTCCAATCAACATCGAGTCGATTTACCGAAAAAACTTGATTCTTTCAATATTTCGTGAAAAGTATAGGTTTATATATATATATATATATATATTACAAAAATTCTTTTCACACCAGATTTAATAATCTACTCTACTATAAATATATGCTGGCTATGTATACTAAATAAATTCTTTTCTTTATAAAAGTTACTGACGTTTATTTTATCCCTAATTTCACCAATTTTGGAGCAATTTTTTTTATTCTCGTAAAGTAAAAAGGGCTCATTTAATATTTAAGGCATATCCTCTTGAAGCATCTTAAAGTACACATTTCAAGCTTTAAAAATCGCACCTACAGAAGTCTAACACCGTGATTTAAACCAGAATAATAGGTGGCTTAAATGTTTTCTTAACCGCTTTTAAAAAGCCACCGAGGAAACTCCTCGAAAATCCAGAATGATTTTGTGTTAGGTAAAGAGAAACGAGACCCTACAGTTTATAGTAGAGTCCAAACCACATCTTGGGGATAATTTTATAATAAAGTATACATATCGCATACATATCAAATTGTATTACTTTCTCAAAATTTTGAAATTTTGGAAGTGTACATCTTCAAAAACAAATTTTTGAAATTTTTCTCACTCATCGGATCTTTCCATACATTACTTCAAGAACAATATGTGAAAGTTCCAGGTTCCTATCTTAAAAATTGTAGAAATGGTAGAGCTTTTACTGATTTCATCGGAAATCTCTTTATTCCTATATGTACTAGTTCTACATACATTCGATTCTATATTAGAAAATATAATAATCCAATAGCCAATTGTATCTTTTTTTCATTTACGCTTTGTTAAGCTCGGTTTCATTAATTGGTTCAAAAGTTACAACAGGTGTAGCGCGTCCGTGCGCTTCGTGCACCGTACTTACATGTCGCCGCATTCCATGTTGGTCCTTTAAACAAAAAAATCTGAAGCCTACAGCCTACATTTTTAATCGTACAAAAAACTTCGTATACATTTTTTATGTGAAGCTTCCCGTACTTTCGAATGGTGCAATTAGTTTTTTTAAGAAAAAAATAATTAAGATATATTTGACAAAAACTGGTATCTTACAACTAACTTGTTTAATAACAAATGACGCTCAAGGACTATTGTTGGTAACTTCTGGTACATTGTTCCTGACATGTACAGAAATGTATTCTCAAAGTTACCGCTTCCCGGAATTTTTTCGAAGTGAAAATCTCTATTGACACTAAAAGTAAAATGATCTTTTGAAAATAAGTTCTTTACAAATTTTGCTGTGTGTTCCATTTAAGAAATTCTAGGATATGTCGCTTTGGAATTACAATTTTATCTTAGAGATATTTTCGTACTGTGATTATCTTATTGCATTATGTAGGTGTTTGTTGTGTACAGCAGGTATAATTACGCTATCGGTAACGAAATAAAAATAAATTTGTTTATCCTGCAAGTAGCCTATGCCAGATACCGCAAAGAATGAGTCATATTTATTTATATTTGTATTTATATATAATATCTTTTTCTGCGTTCGACTGTAACTCATTTCAATGTCAGTCGCTAATTGATTTTAAAAACTTTCGTGTAGTTTTTATCCAACACAAGTAAATTATTATTTTGTGTGTAGATAGAAATTCAACTTTAATATCGGGAAAGGTTAAATATAGCGTCAATCGTTATCCTCAAAAATACGTTGATGGCTGCCTTTCATTGGTACCTAGCATGCAAGACAATTGATGTATTTCTCGCAGATTCGGGTCAAATCTATTTTGACACAGTAATGTCAATTCAAAAGGTCTCAACCTTTTACTCTGGATTTTCGATTAATTAAAAATCAGAAGTTATTATGCGTTCTTTACCAAAGCCAATTATTTATTTTTTTAGATAACAATTTTTAAATAATAAAGAAATCACATTATATGAAAACATGAAACCAATATCTATTAACGAACATTCTAAAACACGATAAACAAAATTCATCAATTCTACTCTTTGTAAATCAATACTCGTGGAATATATTTAACTCATAGAGTAGTTGTTTAATGTTTAAAAATGAAGTATTATTTGTTTGTTTATAATTGTATTAAAACATATTCTTTATCAGGACCTTGCAAACAGCAGAAAAAAATAATTATCTATAACTAAAAGAAAAACTATAAAAGTATTAATGAAATCTTTGCATTCTTTCGATAACTTGAATTCTGGTTATGCTAGCAAATTAAAATCCTAAAATGAATTTGTCTAATTTCTTATTTGACAATTCTCATTCTAACACTAGCATCCACACAGTCCCCTACGGCCATGCAAATTAAACAAGTATCTACATAACTACATAACCCCCTACGATCATGAAGATTCAGTTAAAAATGAGAACAAAGGCCTAAAATGAATTTATATATCTGCCTTGTATTAAAAATTTTTCATTCTAATGGATTACATTTTCATGAAATCTATCATTCTATTTCTTGGAAATGCTTAGCCTTTGAAACAAGTATTCATAGAAATTGTCTTGGTTTTGCATGAAACATTTTTATGAGTTGCTTTATGTCTTTCTGATGAGCTCCAGAATAAGGGCGAAAAACATTTCAAAGGCTAAGCATTTCTAAGAAACAGAATGATAGATTTCATGAATATATAATCCATTAGAATGAAAAATTTTTAATACAAGGTAGATAAATAAATTCATTTTAGGCCTTTGTTCTCATTTTTAACTGAATCTTCATGATCGTAGGGGTTATGTAGATACTAGTTTAATCTGCATGGTCGTAGGGGACTGTGTGGATGCTAGTGTTAGAATGAGAATTGTCAAACAAGAAATTAGACAAATTAATTTTAGGATTTTAATTTGCTAGCATAACCAGAATTCAGTTTATCGAAAGAATGCAAAGATTTCATTAATATTTTTACACACAGTTTTTCTTTTAGTTACAGATAGTTATTTCTTTCTGCTGTTTGCAAAATTCTATAAAGAATATGTTTCAATAGTTGTTTAAGGTGAATTTACTTTATATTTCATTAGATTTCAGAAGCATAAATGATCCGTCTCTGACGAACATTCACGTGGTACAGACGAATATATCAATAAACAAGTTAACCATTATACTTTTCACCCATTTACTGCACTTTTTATATAAATGTTGCACATTCTATAGAAAACTCTCCGCATTTTATCGTAAATAAAGAATTATGTTTATTTATATTAGCGACGGCCTTGTCTAACTACGAGACGAATGAAAATCGCCAAAGCATGCTCCATAATCGTTTGTTCCAGATTTACTACTGTTAAGTTGATAAACACTAGGGACTATTGTCTAATTAGTCGGTTTTGTAATGTAGCAAATATTATATAATATAAATACATGATTTAATAAATTTAAATAAGTAATAACTTATTAGTCGATTTTGTTCGAAAACAATAGGGTTTTTCCTCTAGTTAACACTGACTTACTGTCTAAGTTTCAATATAATCGGACTTTTCGTTCTTGTTATAGTGCTTACAAGAAAAGTAACGGATGGATGGACGGACAGACGGATGGACAGACGGACGGACAGCCAGACGGATAAATAGTTTGAAAGCAATATACTCTTCGTTCTCATAATTGCGAGGAAATAATAAGTAATAGCAGGTTAGTACCAGTAAAAGATTGAATACAATATTAAATGAGACAATGTTAAAGCATTTCAATGGAAATTTTCATCGTAATTCGATCAGATAGATATTGGTTGTAAACATAATTTTCTGTTAAAATTCAGACGCTGTTAGTACAAAATCGAAATTCAAGTATAAAATCTGAGCACATATCGCGTCAGAAGTTAATAATGAATTATGAAGTAAAGATTACTGGACATTAGGATGACCAAGAACTTCTCAACTTCTCAGAAGAAACTAAGAGAAAAGAAAGAGCAACAGCGTAAAACGAATGCAAAAGAAGACTTGGAAATAACATGACAAATGCAAAGAAAACATTCAAGAAACAATCTACCTTCTGAAACCACAAGACGCTAACCCACATGGCATCTAATAGGGTTACAAACAAGAAGATGAAATCAGAGTTACGAGTTGGATGGTCACCACCACTTCCTCTTGTATAATAAATTTGTACGTTATTTTTTTAAATTAGGGGACTATATAAATCAGTTTTATTAACATAAACACAAGACTGTATATTTTTATAACATTTTATAATAATATATAATTGCAAAATTTATTACGTCAAATATATATAAACAAAAACAAATAATACATGCCCAACATATGGAATGATGTAACTACCTAGTTCTAAGAATTTGCGGATTACAACGTGGTTAATCCGAAATTTAATGTATGCAGAAAATATATTCGCAGATGTATACCACAGTAAAAATAGTCCATTAGAAAAATACTACTTTATTGCGGCTTTATGTAAATTCTATTTAATTCTTATCTTCTGGTACAGGCTGCCAACAAATCATGACGTGGAACATTTATCCTTGTAGTGGATTCATGTTTTATAAGACATATATGGTATGAATAACTGATCAATATGAATAAAGGACGGAAACATTTAAGTCAAATATTGATGCTCAGTAGCTGTAACAATAACTTGCACTTGCTCTTTAAAAATTTATTGAAATGAAATCGGACGTGTGTCAGCTGTCTAAACGTTTTTAAAATATACTTTTAGGGTCGCTGAATTAAGCTAACCTCAGGAGTGGAGTAGTCCTGAAAATGTTACACGCCATAGATAGTAATATCACACTGTGCATACAATTCAAGCCCAAAAGTCCTTTGCCCTCCCGTTGACAAAAGATCTACGATATATACCATCAGAAAGACACATCATTTTGTGCGTACTCTGTGTAATTGGCGCAGCTCATCTGTCCATTTGATGATGAAATTATGTGCATTTGAATATTTTTATGTCTTATTCAACTACCAATAAAACTTCTTCATTGATTGTTTAAAAAGCTCTGACATAAGTCATAAGACTCTGACTAAAGTGGATGAGTAAGCCGTAAGATGTCCGCCAAATAAAAATGAAAGAAAACTGATTGGATCTTTGGTTCGCATCTAATAAAGCATTGATACCGTGTATACGAAGGTTGTTTGTGTAAACTCGTACTAGTAATTGCGTTAATGGACAAGAACAAATGATAGACTCGGTCTTTTTTCTCTTTGTTTTACAGTGTTATCACTTACGTCTCCTATTACACAACTGTTCTAGTCTAACATATATAAATATACGATGCTACCCTAATGGTATTCCGCCCTAGCAGTAAAAGGCAACAGGAATTTATAATTACATCAAGATCATTCGCAACTCCCCAGTGACAAAAAACACGATATTTTGAAATTATACCTTCTACTGTTGTGTTAATAAATCTGAATTCAACTTTCGAGAGCTTTAAAATTATGTTTGAAATACTAACACGGACTTATAATACAATTACTCATTCCCCAGCAAACTTCTTTTACCTATAAATTTGTCCGAAACAAACTAAAAGTTTTGAAACATTGTTGTAACTGTTCCAAATAATGCCTGGTTTATTCCACAAGTTGTTGGAAATATGATGAAGGAAAGCATACAGGGGAAAGGTTAATATTTATTATACGGCAATTTGACGTGGTTTTCCCGTCTTCCTTATATTCAAGGTATTACATATATACGAGATACAATTTGGTACACGATGATATTTATATTCCTTACTTGCAAATAAAATCAAATACATTTTTAACCGATCTTAATATCGATATTACATAACAAGATTCAATGAACTGGACGATGGTGATATTTTATTTTATAATTTTTAGGGACTGTTTTAAAAGGCAATAAATTTTTATCAAAACCGAAATTGAATCAGAAACCACCTTTAAAAATGGACTGTACGCAATCGCTCACAGACAGACGAAACTGAAACACCTTAATTTTCTTAATCTAGAAAAATTACAATTACGATACTCCCCTTCGGTAAAAGGGGAAAGTAATGTTTCGAAAATTAATAATTGCTGGATATAATTTGAGAGGACTTCCTTTTGGAAACCAGAATTTGTACCAAGTTTCTAGGGTTGTAGTGCAGGCAAATTAGCCATTTAGGGTAACAAAAATTAATAAAAGCATGATCTCTGGGATTTAAGAAGGTAATAACCTGGAGAATGAGATGATGCATTCTTTGCATTTCCAAGTTCCGGGAAAATTCAAAAAAATTTGGAAAACCCTTTTAATTTTCGTTTTTTTTGCTCTAGCGGTCAAAATAATGAAAATAGAGAAAACAAGTTCCCAACAAAAGTTGTAGCTCGTCTCTTTCTCTACAAAAATGGTCTTTACAAATTTTTGTCTTACTTAAGCCGTTTAGAAGATAAATCGGGTTTTCCACTTATAGTTTTAAGTCGCTTTGAAATGCGCGAAAAATTAGAATTCTCCGGGAGTTTCGTACGACCGGGCTCATCGATCGATAATTCTTACTATTCAGAGCCCCTAAAAAATGAAAACAACATAAACTGTAGAGAAAAGTCTCAGCTTTAATGTGGAACTAATCACAAAATTCATAAAAAATTTTATCAAAGAGAAAAAGTGTCAGAAGATGGCTTAGTAAACTTTGCACAGTTGATCCACAGATTTATTCATATCTTTGCCGGGAGTCGTTAGAATGATAATTAATTTTGCTTATATATTCTTACATAATGATATATTAATCCATTTAACATTTTATTGCAAATACTTTTGTTGGAAAAATATGCCTTGCGATCAAAGTAGAGGGCATATTTCTCATCCATCAATCAATTCCAAATTTAGGAGTTGAATTCGCTATATCTTAATTAATAATAACAGCACAGTCTTAATTTTTGGATTATAGGTACAATAAAATATATTCTTTCGAATGACATAAGAGTTTTTTAAATGCATGCAGTACTTTTTGAATTTGTCTCCATTAGTCATACACGTTCAGAAAATGCACAATCATACAGTAAAACATATACAACTTATTAGTTTCTTAACATTCTTCAATGAAATTTTCACAAAATATAGGCTAAAGCGTGTGGAATCGAATCCATGCAGTGAAAAAGCACCCATTGTCCCGGGAGAAATAGACAGGATGCATAAAACTCAAAGATATGAATAAATCAACTTTATACAGTTTACTAAGCCATCTTCTAACACTTCTTTCTCTATGATAATTTTTTTTATGAATTTTGTGATTAGTTCCACATTAAAGCTGAGACTTTTCTCTACATTTTATATTGTTTTCATTTTTTTAGGGGCTCTGAATAGTAAGAATTATCGATCGATGTGTCCGGTCGTACGAATCTCCCAGAGAATTCTCATTTTCCGCGCGTTTCTGAGCGGCTCAAAAGTATAAGTAGAAAACTGAATTTATCTCCTAAACGGCTTAAGTAAGACAAACATTTGTAAGGACCTTTTTTGTAGAGAAAGAGACGAGCTACAAATTTTGTTGAACACTTTTTTTCTATACTTTCATTATTTTAGCCGCTAGAGCAAAAAAACTGAAGATCATAAAGTTTTTCCAATTTTTTTTAAAATTTTCCCGGAACTTGGAAGTGCAAGAATGCATCATTTCATTCTACAGGTTATTACCTACTTAAATCCCGGAGATGATTCTTTTATTAATTTTTCAATTTTTGTGAGGTTTTTACAAAATGTTGCCATCATTACCTGTACTATTGTATATAGACAAAAAATTTAAATTTTAGGAACATCTAATAAACCTAAGTAATATGATAGCTTTATAATTTTCTGAAATTAGAATAAAATTTAATGAATTAGAATACTGCAAATATAAGCGATGCATTTTTTTCTTTAATAAAATTCAGCATGAGATAGTAGATTTGATAATGGGGTCAGCAGTCAACAGCTTAATGGTTATATCATAAAAACGAGCATTAAGACGTATGTAAAGCATGTTTGAGTGACTCATGCAAACCACTTTTTTCTCTGTCTTTTCTAAAAATCATTTACATTTAAAACTATATAAGATGAAATATATTAAAATTACAGCTTTGTTAAAGCACCATAATTACAATATTTTCTTTACAATTTCAATAATTTAGGGGTTGAAGTTGCAACCAGTCTGACAAATCATTACTTTCTTATATAATTTGCATTATAATCTACTTTGTACCTTTATAAAAATACATCAGTCGACTTTACCTTTAGCTCTTCTACTAATAGATAATACTGGCAAAATAACAGTTTTACTTTTATAACATTGATAATTTGAACGGAATTACCAAAAATGCTTGAAAAGTCACTCAAGAGAAGCATTAAAATATAATTTAATGACAATTAATTAGGAACTGGCAAATGCATATATGAGAATTATCATAAATTATGAAAATTATACTTTTAACCTTTAAGACCAACTTTCCAAATGAATAAATTGCACTTGCACTATAGCAATGGACTAATTTTATCGGATTTAAAAGTAAACGATATTCAACAATTGTAAAATTATATGCTAGGTCGTATATGTTGCGTGAGACAAATAAATATATTAAACAAAGCTACTTTTCAAATATCTGCAATGAAAATGTATTTTACAGTATACTAAAAAGTTTATAGTTGTTAAACTGTGCAATTATTAATTGGAGCACTCAAAATCAGTTTATTTATTACAAGTTACCGTATTTGTTTCACCATGTGTTTGTTGACTGATTGATTTGTCAGGGTAAGGTGGGCATTGCTGCCCATTCCGGTCATGGAGATTTGTTCCACCACGCAACCCGATCGCCCGCTGAACCGCCAAATGCGGTCGCCCAGTCGTCTATTACTTATTCACGCCATAACTGGGCGGGTCCACCCGACCGACCAACAGACGATTCAACCATGTGCCGGAGCAAACCCCCGATGCTTTTATTTACTGCCGGACCGGCTGCATACGCTGGACTGGACCTTGGACATGCTTGTTGTCAGCAGCGAGAGCCGCATGACGCATGGGGTAGGAATATAGGATGGAGCGTGTAGGTGTTTGTGAAATGCTTTTTCTTGGTGTCAATTTGTCTTCATCGGATGGGAAATGTAGGCGCCTGTGAGAAGCTTCCTTTTAGTTTCTGTCCGTGATCATCTTATCTCCTATTCTTCTTCTGAGTTTTCTGTTTCTTCCGTTTCTGAGTGTGGTAGTGTGTATATCTTTGATATTTCTTTATCGTATTCCGCTCTTGTTGTGCCGTTTTTTTCCAGTGTGTATAATCCTTTCCTAGCTTATTCATAATCCTCTCGATTGTTGTTATCCATGTATAGCGTTTCCATCGATCATCATTTCCTCATTCATTCTTCCTCCAAGTCTTCTGTTTCTGAATCCAGTAATGTACACCCGCTTGCGTTCACTTCGTTTCTCTGCCAAGACATACATGCATTCGGTCGTCGCAGGGAGCTTTTCCTTTTCTCCTTTTTTTCTTTTTTAACCGTTCCACAGGAAAATAACCATTTACGGTGGAAGTGCCCTACCTCGCGATCAAAAAGCTTTTTATGGTGGGTTGGTCATGAGAAAGAGGCCCGAGAGAATATTTTGCACACCCTGTATATTAGTTTGTTTCTCCAGTAATTACTTTCACCTGCTTTTTCCAATTTCTGGTATTTTCTATTTCATTACTTATATTCAATACCTTTACATTTTTATTTTTAAAATTTTCTCTGTTGTGTAATAAATTGTTCTGTGGCCACACACGTAAAAAACGATATTCTGAATCAAGAATCCCCTGCCTCAACCGGTAAGCAAATAAATAAGTTTCTCATTTAAAACCAATAACTCTGCAGCAAGAAACAAAAAGTTTATAGTAAATAAATTATTTCTTAAACAAAAGTACCCGTTCCACATGAAGAATTCATTCATTCGCATATATATGAAACAATGGATTTCCGAATCACAACATTGTTCCCATATGTGAAGGGTTAATTAATTAATAAACCAATAACTTAGAAATAAATAAAAATAACATTTATCTTTGTCGAGGTGCCCATATACGCCTTTAGGGACGCCATAATCAAATACCAGCTATATAGCCAAATTTATGCTAATTTATATCAACCTATGTAGAATTGTCCACTCTTTAATTCAACACATTTTTGCGCGTTTTCACACCGTTTTTACTAGAGTTTTACGAGAATTCATGGGTTCCACTTCGCCTTCGTCGACGACCGAACTGAACTCTCACCGTGTGTTTGTTACAAACAAAACAAAATTTTTCAAAATTGAACCGAACTATCTTCAAACAATGGTCTAGGAGATAGCTACATATATGGGGCCTGAGATATAACATGTTGGCATTGCTGTTATGTGGGCGATCAACATTCGATATATGCCTCGCATTTGGCAGCACTGGCGACATCAAATATGGCTAAAATTGGAACGTAGTGTAACACTTTCTGACCAGGCGGAAAATTTTCATTGTCAATGCTCATTGCTGGAAAACCATATGCCATTTTCTGCTTGCACATTTTCGAGACATTTGGAAACTTTTTGAGAAAAAATTGGAATTTTGGCAAAAAGCGAGCCAAAACTGGTGCTTTTCAAAAAATATGTTGGCACCTTCTCAAACTTGTAGTTTTTGTACCAACGAATAGTCTGTGTGAGTGCCAATTTTTTTTCTTAATGTAACCCACCCAAATCACCCCTACAACCCCCAAACATTCAAATACCGATTATTATTCCAAAAAGTATACAAAAATGACATATTTAGCAAGTAATGACCGAGAAATTATCCTTTTTAACATACCAAAGTTCATCTCAAAGAATTCTATAGAAATCTTTGGTTCATCTACGCATGCTCATAGATCAAAATTCTCGATCACGCTGTGGGCATGTTTTCTAATATTCGCAATTTTAAAAAATACATTACCCGCGTTTATGAATGACAGCGTTATAAAATTTTAATTAAAATCTATTAATTAACGCATTTTAATTTTCTTACGTATTTTTAGAGAAAATCCCTAATTTGAAAAATGAAGATAACTATATCAATACGTGAAAAAATTTTTTCATACAAAATAATTGCACTTACTTTACACACGTTTGTGAAAATATTCTTTATTTAAAAAAAAAGTATGTAAAAGATTGGTAACAAATAATAAAAGGCACGTACGAAACATGGTGCAAAAGAAGCATTTGCCCTTCCCCCAAAATTTTGAAGCCCCTTTAACATGCCAAGGAAGAAACGAAAAATATGTATATAGCTTGATTTTGCCCCCACCCCCCGAAAAAAAAAGTTTTTGGGGTGGATGTACAGTTACTTCAACTACATTAAAAAAGAATTAATATACGATTCAAATGTATTGACCCCTCACTTTAATCACGAATATCTCGGAAACGGAGGAGCGGAAATAATTGAAAAAAATGTTTTTATTATGAGTCTGTTCTAAATCAACCACTAAAATTTAAATAATGTACATTGGACACTTTTGAAGTTCTGCCAAGTTATAATGAAAAATGTCCTACTTTTAAGGAAATTTTGACCATACCAGTTTTAAATCCATTATATCTTGAAAAATATGCATACTATGTAAATAATATTTTAGACTCCGCACGGCAGTTTTTGTACGAGATAATTTTTTCATAATTTTTTGTTTTAAAATTTTGCAGTTATTCTCAAAAACGTGACGTCATGTTTATTCGGTTATTTATCAACGTATTTAATTTTTTTTTTATTAAAATAGGTAATTATATAAAAAGAAAAAATAATTGGTAAAAAATAATTGATGCATATCAAATATTAATTTAGTTATCAAGGGTAAAGGATAATATCATTGCAAATTTGTAATAAGATTATCTATTACGCTTGATAACTAAATCAATATTTGATACATACCAATTATTTTTTCTGAAAATGCTTTCATTTTATATAATTAAATATTTTAATAAAAAAAAATTAAATACATTGATAAATAACCGAATAAACGTGACGTAACGTTTTTGAGAATAAATGCAAAATTTTAAAATAAAAAATTATGAAAAAAATTCCTCGTACAAAAAATACCGTGCTTTATCTATCGATGTCTAAAATATTATTTACATAGTATGCATATTATCCAAGATATAATGGATTTAAAACTGGTATGGTTCAAATTTCCTTAAAAAGTAGGACATTCTTCAATATAACTTGGCAGAACTTCAAAAGTGTTCAATGCACATTATTTAAATTTCAGTGATTGATATAGAATAGACTTATAATGAACGCATAATTTTTTCAATTTTTTTTGCTCTTTTGTTTCTGAGATATTCGCAGTTAAAGGGGGGTCAATACATTTGAATCGTATATTAATTAATTATCACATTTATTGTCTAGGCTCAAATGCTGTTTTTCGCAAAATTATTAAAAATCCGCGAATGGCGGTGAGGGTCGAAAGGGGGGGGATACGCTAATGGGCCAACGTGCTGACATTGTATATTTTGTCCAAAGAACAGCGTCATTCAATTAACTATTTGATCGAAAATATACATTTTTTTGCATAAGAAATGGGAATAGGGCTGATATGGGGGGATTAGATTCTTTAAGTTTGTTATGTTAAAAGAATCATTTCTTGGTCATTGCTCGCTAAATGTGTCATTTTTCTATCCTTTTTGGCGTAATAATAGGTATTTGAATGTTTGGGTGTTTTAGGGGTGGTATGGGGGGATTATATTGAGAAAAAAATATTGGCACTCATAAGCCTATTCTTTGGTACAAAAACTAAAAGTATGAGAAGGTGTCAATACTTTTTTTCAAAAGCACCAGGTTTGGGTCGCTTTTTGCCAAAAGTCCAATTTTTGGGCAAAAGATGGCAAAAAGTGTTATACTACGTTCTAATTTTGACCCTAATTAGTGTCGCCAGTGCTGCCAGTTGTGCGCCAAGATACCCTCTTTAGAACCAAGTCCAACAGTGTTATACTCTGTTCCAAAATTGAATATTTTCTGGGGCGGCTCGAGTCAAACGATGCAGGTGAGGAGGTCTGACTCACGTAAGATAAAATACAGATAAAATATTTGCTAAAACATAACAGCAATGCCACCATGTTGTAACCCAGGCCCCATATAAGTAGCTATCTCCTAGACCACGAGGCCACTAAAAATATGAAGTATTAAAGTTACATTTTTACGTGATACCGACTTCGATAGATAGATAGATAGATTTATTTTCGTGAGATAATTATATTATATACACCCGTCAATTTTTGAAATATAAAATACATAAAATACAGTGTAAATAAAAAGTATAACTAAAGTAAATTAACAGGAATAAAACATATTATAAAAGATTGGAACACAAAATTTGGTAACCGTAAACAATTAAAATTATACTTACAAAAATAGTAATATTTAAACAGACTAGGAGGCAAAATAATCATACACTTCCTGAACAGTATAGAAAACCTATTTCAGAAAACTTTTGACCTTTTTTTCAAATTTGATGGATCCATTTTCTCCAATCATTTGGTAGACGATTGTACTGTCTTATTGATAAATATCTATAGGAATTGATGTTCCATGTTAAGCGAAAATGTGGAGCGAATTCGTTGGTCTCTGGTGTCGCAGCTAGATGGAAATTGAAGCTCATATAGGTGGTTTTGAGCATACTTAATACATTCTAATATATACTGATTAGTACATGTAAGTATTCCTAGTTTTTTTAACATTGGTTTACATGTGTCCCTATAATTGGAGATAGCTATTATTCTGATTGCCCTTTGTAGGAGTTAATGTCAAGTTAACCGAGCAACTGGGTGAAATTTTAGGGATCTTTTTTTGGACACGATTCACTGCTTCACAATGACTTTATAAGTCGAAACTGCAGTCGCAATTTTTATAAATACATAGTGGTAGAATGTGCAAAAAACAGGGATTAATTATTTAAATGTTATTTTTTTTTAAGTGAGAAGAGTATCCCATAGAATGTGCCATAAACTCTCCAATATATCAGCAGAGTAATGCTTACTTTAGTCTCCTTTTCATTTTCGTCCTGAATGGATATTAGTGAACAAGTGACAACACATTCTACTATATTAAACCACGGTACAAATAAGGAGTAGTATAATTTACTAGGAAAAGATTCGTCATTCATTCATATAAGACAATACATAATCTGAAGAATTCCTTCAAGCAGTAACAATCTCCTTATTATAATGCATTTTCCATGGGTATTGTCTTGATTAAGTCCACTTAATCAATTTTAATTAAGGTATCCACCGATAAAGGCGATAAATTGGAAAAAATTATCGACTTGGGATTATAATATACTGCAGTCGTGTAGGTTAAATACATCCAATTAGCAATTATCCGAATTTGTAATAAATGTGGGTTTAGCACTGACAAAAAAGAGGTCAATGTTGCAGACAGGTTTTTATATTAATACTCATAAGCGAGTTCCTCCTCTACTCGTATGTGCAAATTGAAATTAAAAATTATGTCATGTATGGTGTGCACATGTATATAGAGTATAGACTTTTAAAGGATTACCTATAGGAAGTTTAGCATGTATATATCTAAATATACCTGGTATTTGTTTAAATAATTTTTTAAAAGTGTTTACGTTTAGCTCAGAGGAACTTTTAGGCAAAATATAGGAACTCCTAAGTAGAACCATGAGAGGAAGTAAAGCTTATAGTTAGAGAGACGGCGGCCATAATGGCTGTAGCATTGGCAATGTATGATTTTTTTTCATGGAGTTTACGTCTCCCTCTACAACTTTGTTCTTTGAAGTAATGCTCTAGCGCTGGAGAGCCTTAGATTAAAACATTTTAATTAATTCAAAAGTATTTTTAGTCATTTTTAAAAGTGAATTATTTGTTTGCTTATAGTAATGAAACATATTCTTTATAGGATTTTGAAAAAACTATATGTAAAAATATTAATGAAATCTTTGCATTCTTTCGATAACCTGACAACATAGTCAATGACAAATATTTATTTATTTATTTATTTACACGACTCAACAGGATGAAAGTCCCAATTACAGAGTCGAAATACTAACAATAAATATTGTGCTATGATAGAAGTAAAGTAAATTAACCGTTACCGAGTAAAATGGGTGAATAGTGAATTTTCATGTCAGCCCGTAATAAGACGAAAACTGAACTTCGTCTATTCAGAAAATGTTATTTACCAATTTTATAGGTCTCGACGAGTTGAAATGACTCTGTATGAATTTTTCATAAAATCAATTCTTATCCAGCAAAATGGACTAACATGTAAATTTTCATAGCAGAGCTCGTAGTGAATCAAAACCTAAACTTCGTCTGATCGGAAAAAGTTATATACAAACTATGTCCATATATACACTTTAACTCCTTAATTCTACAATAACAGAAGTATTACAAATTATGTTCATATGTATTCTTTATATCCTTAATTCTACAATGAAAAATATCAATATTATTCTGTATATGATTATAATTCCTGCATATGACATTAATAGGTGAATACATTAATAGATTGGTGCGTGAAGCTTTGATATGAAATGTTTGGTGGAGTCGAGTTGATTTAGAAGGAACTCGTAGGGCAATGAGTTTTAATAGATCAGAACAGTCGAGTTTACTGTTTAATATTTTAGTCAGAGTTACAATTCCGTGTAATTCTCGGCGAGTTTGAAGTGAGTTAAGTGAGAATCTATTTAACAAAATATCGTTACTAATTCCAACAAGTGGATAGGTCTTGTCCTCGGTGTAGCTTAAGTATTTTAAAAATTTTCTTTGAATATTCTCCAGTTTATTAATATGAACGATGTAGTAGGAACTCCAGATTACGTCAGCATACTCTAATTTACTTCTCACAAACGAGTTAAATAGAAGCTTCATAGTTTCAACATTCTTGACATCTTTGGAGTTTCTAATTATGAATCCCAATGATTTAAAAGCTGAAGATGCGATGTTATTTATGTGATAAATAAAAGTCATCTTGCTATCAAAAGTAACACCTAGATCCTTAAATCTATCAACTCTTTGTATGACACTATCGTTTATTTCATACTCATTAATGAAAATATTATGCCCACGTGAGTAGGTGACAACATTACATTTTTCAACATTTATAAATAGTTTATTTTTATTGCACCGGTTATCAATATTTTACAAATCTGACTTGAGCAATTCTATATCATCATTGCAGTTAACGCTGTAGTAAATTTTTAGGTCATCGGCATAGAGTAGATATGGGCACTGTAAGTTTATAACTATGTCATTAGTAAATATAAATATTTCATACTTATTCATGGATATTGCCTTGGTTTGGCATGAAACATCGTTATGAGTGGCTTTGTGCCTTTCTGATGAGCTCAGAATAAGGGCGAAGAACGTTTCAAAAGCTAAACATTCCCAGGAAATTGAATGAGAAATTTTATGAAAATGTAATCCATTAGAATGGAAAAAAAATTAAAACAAGGTAGGTAAATAAATTCAATTTAGGCCTTTGTTCTCATTTTTAACTGAGTATTCATACCGTAGGGGGTCATGTAGATACTAGTTCAATCTGTATAGCCTTAGGGGACTATGTTGGATGCTAGTGTTATAATGAGAATGTCAAATAAGAAATTGGATAAATTTATTTTAAGATTTTAACTTGCTAGCATAACCAGAAGTCAGGTTATCGAAAGAATGCAAGGATTTCATTAATATTTTTACACATAGTTTTTCTTTTAGTTCTCATAGATAGCTTTTTTCCGCTGTTCGCAAAATCCTATAAATATGTTTTATTTTTAGTCATATCTGAAAATGATTCCACAGCATCTGTAAGACCCCAAAGTCACGGGAAATGTATTTACAGACAAGTCACCCTTTGCAAATAAATTTCCCAGCATATCAAAAAATTTGAGAAAAGAAGGCAAGTTTGGAAAAAAAGAAAAAAGCGAATTTCAAGTTGAAACGGCAGGATAGCACATTATATGTCAAAGATTACGTGAAAAAAAATGTGTCGCTTTCAGGTCTCGCCATTTTATTATTACAATTTTTTTTAAATTTGTTGGGCCCAAATTCGCAAAACGTTTCTGCCATGTCTGAAATTGTCACCCTGATTTCTTAAGCACCCAAATATTATGGAAAAATACATTTCAGAAAAATGCTAGTTCAAATTCTAACAAGTTCATTCTGCGCTGCCGAGAGGCATGTAACATTAAATTTTTTAAACATTTTTTGTTTACAGTTGTGTTAATTTAAAATATTTCAATGCAAAAAATACATAAATGCAGCATATCTTTTTTAAATGTAATTAATAATGGCAAAAACACATTTTTACAAAAAACAACAGGACAGTCGTGGACTATTTTTAGTAATTCTGAACGTTACTGTGAAACTTTGCACGATAAATCGGCTTAAATATTAAAGAAACCATTGTTCATTTAAATCGAATTCGATCACAGACATAAAACTCAAAATTCCTATTAAAGTTTACCTCAAGAACCTCAAAAGTGAGTAATACGGAGTTATTTAAAAACTTTCGCTAGGTAATTAGGTTTTAAAAACAAATGCTAGCTCCTGACGCATCGATGCCTTTAATGTCTATAATAAAATATAATTCTTCTGTTGCTGTTAATCGTTAAAAAAATACTTACTAAAAAAGAAAAAACGTGAAATTATTTTAATTCACGGCGAAGATAGAACAAATGGGGACACAGTTGATATTTTTAACCGAAGATGTCCCCAAAAGTCTGTTATTCATTCGACAGTTGGATGTATTTTCCAAAAATTAAAAACACCCGGCTTAGTTGGTATTGGTCATATTCATCATATTTTTTATTGAAAAAACAAATAGCAACCATTCCCGCATCGCAAACAGCGAAAAACGCGTTCGCGCGGGTTTTCCTCAGGGGTCGGTCCTTGGTCCAAAACTGTACAACTTGTACGTATCCGACTTCCCCATTTTCCCTAATACTAAACTTGCTAAGTACGCTGATGACACAGCCATGTACGCACATAGTCATAATGCACAAGCGGCTAACATGCTTCTAAAAGCCTACATGGCTCGTGCCACAGAATATTACGACAAGTGGAAGATTCGGGTAAATGCGGAGAAGTCAGAATCTATAGTCTTCACGCGCAAATTTACAGAAAATAAGATTTTAACACCAATTTTGATAAGGGGAAACAAAATTCCAGAAAGGGAGTGCGTGAAGTATTTGGGCATACGACTGGACAAGCGACTGACGTTCAACCGACATATTAACGAAACTGTACGGACAGTCTATTCCATGTCCAGAAGTCTGTATCCGCTCCTAGCCAGGAATAGTAGACTCAGCAGACAGAATAAAAAATTAATTTACACTGTTATTGTGAGACCGGCCCTAACATATGCGGCTCCGGTATGGTGCAGTACACCGGACACGACAATGAATAAACTAAGAGTTCTGGAACATAAATTTATGCGCCTCATTTCAAATTCTTCACGATACATCTCCTTAAGAGACCTTTATGCACGTTGCCACGACATAACGCCACTAGTGGCCTACATCAAAGTTACATCGGAAAAATTATATCAATTTGAACTTGGTAATAGCCCACTAACAAACAACATCACGCGAATCAGAGAGCATAATGCACCTTTTCGCATCAAACACAAATTACCATACCAGGCGTTGCCCATCTTTCGGCAACATATCTAGCCACACCCACTTTCTCTATTCAATTATAAAAATTCTCAAACACAATTTCCGATATTTACCTTTTCTCTTCGTTTCCTTTTTGTATTTTTTGTTTGTTTTGTCGCTCTAAATTATTTCTTCCAAACAATATTTATTCCTTTATTATTATCATTATTATTAAATTCTTTAGAAAGCAAACATTTTAAATTATAAATTTTGCGGTCTGATATAGCCGCTCGCTCTTGCTGCATTGCTTGGAACGGGTTTTTTGGATAGTAATTTTCCCGTGCCGAACTATCATATATATCTGTGATATTTTATCTACACCAGCGTCTTTTGCATTGCATATATCAATTGTTTTAAGTTAAAATTTTTTTTTTACATGTTCTATCTTATACACTTTTTAATTCGCCGATCCCGCGAAAGGAGATAGTGATTATTATTTAAGTTTACTTTTAATCCAACCTAGCCTCGCTCTGTCCATCCCTTCAATTACCATGGCGATTAGTGCTGTGGATGTTTGGCTGGCTCCGGACGAGTGCTTAGGTAGGACAATTATGTATTATTAATTTAAAATAAATTTGTTTTGATTGATTGATTGGCGAGAACTCGATTGGCGAAGTTAAGCAACGCCGGGAGAGTCCGTTACTTGGATGGGTGACCGTATCTCATTTCGCCGTCCTGGTTAAGTGGTGGAATAGCTTTAGCTAAACTTCGCCAGGACGTTAAAATAAATAAGACGTTAAAAAAAAATACAGGGTGTTGACATTTTACTCGTTATTTTTTAATATCTCAGAAAGTACTATAGATATTATTTTCAATTTTGGTATGTGTTAGTTAATAGGATATAGAATCACATATTAGCACGTCATTAAGGAACACATTACTCAATTACTCAATAGTATTATAACTCATACACATCTGATGGAGTGCTGATAAATCTAAACATTCTGAGAGATGAAGAATATAGTAATATTTGATTTAATTAAATAGCATAATTTTTTTTTTTTATAATAATCGTAGAAAGAAATATTTGTACAGAAATCCTCTAAAACGATAGGAGGTCCTTTTTCTTGCATCGCTTTAGACAAATAAGGAAATGCAGGATATTTTTTCTCAATAACAAATGAGTATCTGATACGCGCACTCTCTAATTCACATAAAACTAACGATCAAATAAATTTATGTTTATAGTCCCACCTAGGTGCTTTATTCACTACATGATACTCGTTATATCAATTTTCATTTCCATTTAGTTGATTCTTAGGAAATACTAATATATCACCTAGCTATTTTACTGTAATTTATTTTGATCAATAGTCTGAAACATGCGTTTTAAAATAACATTAACATTAGTGTTTATGATAAATGGGAGTACAGACAATGTTCTCAAAATCAATAACAAACGAGTTTTTAATGAGAATACATCACGCCTGACAACTGAAAATATTACCTCGACTGCTTTTGGCTTTTGTATCTAAATTTATCGCATTGAGAAAATTACCGAAGATAAAGAATATATGATATATTTGACTGTACATGCCATAGGCGACTTTTAACTATTTTTTCCAAATACCTTTTACTTCAATAACTGTATTGTACAATCCGCTGGGTGTGTGCTTTATTGTCGCTCAGCGCGCCAGCGCCCAGTTCCGCCAATAAACCTAATTTTTAATTGGTTAATGCTACAAGGAATCGAATATATTATGGATCTCAAAGTAGTGGTTGACCAATCAAATCGCTTATCGTAGTACAAGACAGTACGTCACGCGTGACGTCATCATAGTTAAGCAGGGAATCTGCATTACCGACTGGATATTAAGAAATGGTGGGAAATTCAAATAGGGAATCTGCATCACCGACAGGAAATTCAAAATGGTAGGAAATCAAGTAGGGGATCTGCATTATCAACAGGAAATTCAAAATAGAGAATTTCTTTCTTCAGCCAGACAGTACGTCACGCGTGACGTCATTATCGTTAAGTAGGGAATCTGCATTATTGACATGATATTAAGAAATTGCGGGAAATTCAAATAGGGAATATGTATTACCAACAGGAAATAAAAAAATGGTGGGAAATTCAAATCGGTGATCTGCATTGCCGGCGAGAAATTCGAATAGGGAATCTGCATTACCGACAGGAATAGCGAGAAATTCAAATCGGTGGTCTGCATTACCGACAGAATTTTTTTAAATTCCGGCAACTGGCAATGACCTTGAATTGAGGCGAGATACGGTGCCAGTTTCAGTGGCGAGAACTCGATCGGTGGAGTTAAGCAACGCCGGGAGAGTCCGTCGCTTAGATGGGTGACCGTATCTCATTCGCCGTCCTGTTTAAGTGGTGGAATAGCATTAGCTAACCTTCGCCAGGACGTTAAAATAAATAAGACGTTAAAATTTAAAAAAATATATATATAGAAAAATTCTTTTAAAAAATCGATTTTCACCTTCCATACATAGCGCCCATAAGGATTTTTTATAAAACGTGATTCTTATAGTCCTATTATTGAATACTGATAATCAGCCACTCCTACGCTCCGTAGCTCCGAAAATATTAAATAACAGACATCGCGTCCATAAGGACTTTTGATCAGGGAGCCATAATCTGTCGAATACCAATTGCTTCATCAAAATCCACCGAAACCCGGATCCCGTAAGAATATGGCGGAGTTCTTTGTGGGATACCCTATTGCATCACGTCAACATCGTTCTCGCGAAAAAAGACAGTTAGGCTCTGCGGATTTTTTTTTGTTTATACTTTTGCCGTTCTTCGTCATTCTTGTGGCAATTTAGTAAGTGAATTTAAAAAATTACATGCAATTTACAAATCCTGCGTATACCTAAGTTATGACTGAACCTGTAACCTATTTATATAAAAATCAGGAAAAAACTAACTGCTTTTCAAGGTTAATACTAGTAGTTATTTAATATAGATGGGCTTTTTAGACGAAAAACTACATGTAGTTTAATCTACGCAGGAATAATATTGTGTCATATTTATTAATAACAATAAAAAACGTAAATGTAATTTATAGTTTCGGTACAGATATATTTAATTTAAAATTAGTTCTTGTTGCTATGAAAACAAATTAATTATTTTAGAGGACAATGTATCGTAATTGTGGTGAAAATGTCGACAATGTATTTAGTACGTCATATATATTTTTTAGTTTCCAATGTTTCGCACAGGGCCTCGAGGTTCTTCAGGGATACATCCATAAAAAACAAGTTTTCAAAATTCATCCTAAAACATTTTAACTGCATTTGTGCCACGGGATAGATAACTTGCCAAAACTAATACTGTGAATTTAGCAGTAAATAGGAAACATCATATAAGCATTTTCTTTTATTTCTCATATTTTATGATTACTTACTGGTCAGTTTGGTAGCATGGTTCTTAAATTCTTATTAAGTTGACAACGCAGCGACAAGGGGCTTAACATGTAGATTTTCTAGACGACAATAATATGCTATACTACAGTACGATAACTACATAGTGAGAAATATCATCAGCTCATATGCCAAAAATGTCACCAGCCCGTAGACTATTAAAGATAGCCCTATAATAAAATGTGTGGAAAAACCCATAAGCATGACATAAATTGTTTTTTATATTATGATTATTAAACAATGTGTAATGAAGCTAGTTAAAATATCATTAGTTCACTTATATATAATTACTCTACTATTTAAAAGTTTAATTTAAGATCGAAAACACTGTGACCGGATCCTTCGCCATATATTAGAAACAAAAACATTTCCGGATTTGTTTTAATTTTTTAAAATTTGTGTTGCGTTACTGAAACGTATAGAACAAAATTGTTTCCACATACATCACAGGGAAATACCAGTTCATATAGATCATATTTATCGAATTTTTGGTTGCCAATTATGAATGCTAGGTAATTTATATTTTAGCGAATATCAAAATGATTATTCCATAACATCTGTCTTTCAGTCCATCTGTAATTAAGGTGACTTAGGGACTTGGAGATGCGACGAAACTTGGTAAACATTTAGACTACGTGATATTACAATAAAATTTTCAAAAAGGACATAGAAGTGAAATCAGATAAGAAATCAGTTTCTGAATTTAAGGGTCAGAGTAATGTTGTGATATATCATTTATTTCACCAATTTTTTTTAATATTGCCTAACGGCACACATGGGGCCAAACCGAACTATTTCAGACAAATTAATTTTCTGAAGGCACCTTATGGCCGAACGAGCTGATTTTTTTTTTTAAATACTCAGAACCAAATTCCCAATCGATCCATCTAGGCGAAATTTTAATTTTGATGGTTGTCAGGTGTCTACCTGCTGTAAAAATACAAAATCTGTGTATTTCTCGAACAATTGACTTAGGAACAGAAACCCTATTTAGGGGCTACTGAGAATTCTGATCAAGAATTCGATGTCAATATGAAATATTAAGACTTGACATCTGTTAAATCTGCTGTCAATATACAAAATCACGGAATTTCTTCACAGAAAAGCTGATTTAAGGGAAAAATCCCCTGTTTAGAAATTTGAAGAATAAGGATAACGAATCTAATGTTATAATGCAACCCTGACACCTGGTATTTGACAAGTCTGCTGTCAAGTGTATTGTCAAAGTATCTTTGCGTATCTTTTTAAAAAATTGCGATGCAAACTGCCTAAAAACCTAGCATTTCATGGAAAATTTACCCAATCAGCTGATTTTGTAATTTTTGCAGGTGATGTAAACACGTCTTTAAGGTTTTTTTCTATGGATTTTACCATTTCTTTATGGATATAAAATATTATATTGTCGTCGATACTACACACGTACACTAAATTTCAAAGCAATAAATCAATTAAAATTGGTTCAAAATTGACGTGCAAGATCTGAACCAAACCGACTGATGTCTGACTACTGATTACTGACTCCTGACGGGCAAATATGTAAAGTTAAATAAAGGCTAGTAATAATGATCTTTGGCAGATGCTATAAATTACATAAACATATATGAAAAAGGAATTATTGGGGGTTTGAAATGGAATAAACATCTGATGACGTTTTGATGACCATATCACGAAAAAAGAAATTATGATTATTAATCTCAACTATAAAAACTTACTAATGAAAAGGGAAATTACTGATCATTTGCATCGAAAATAATTTAGTATTAATATATTCTTTGCGTAGGAGTCTTTACGTGCCCCCTAACACTACAGACTAACTCCTAATTGGCAGGTAAATTTGGAACACCCTGTATATGCAAAACAGGAATCACCAGTTTCAAGCGTTTTGTTTAAACTTTTCATTATATTCGCAACATGTGTTGAAGTAAAATTACCACTGCAAACAAGCAATTTAAATATTCGCAAATTATCACAATAATAGAACGCTTCAGCACCCACCTAAAGGTAAGCTGGTGGGATCCCCTTGGAGACAGGCGTCTCCTAAACTACACGTAAACTGTTTCTTATCGCCAGGTAATTCCATCGAGAGAATAGCCACATCTTCGTTCCTGTCCTTCGCCCTTTTTATCCTATCATCGCCGACAGTTTTCGTCTGCAAGTTCATCCCTTTGAACCGGTCACTCAGAACTCCCGCCATATTTTTAAACGAAACAAAAACAGATCACTAATTCCCGAACACGACTGGACGCTCGCCTCACATTTGTTTGTTTACGACGCACCGGCCACCGTGTCTAATTATTACCGAGAAACGAAGGTAGAATGAACTTCGGTTGTCAATGATTGAGCATAGTTTGAGTCATCGGCGCGCTCTTTAAAAGAACTAAACATGAACTAAAAGATTCGTACCAGCTTCACGAAATCGTAGAATAACATTTTATGCTGCACAAGGTTAACACGAGTCGGGCTACCTACACGCATCTTTGCCGGAGAAATTGGATAAAAATTAATCAACCTGCGATTGGTATCTGCCTAAGGAGGATATTTATTAAGTTTGGCTGTGATTACTAGGAAGTCAGAGGTGGAACCGCCACATGCGTAACAAGAAGAGTCGCCTATGACATGCTAAATTTGAACAAAATTTGATTTCTATGCCACCCTAGAGCTACAAAAACATCCTTCACTTTTAATAAAAATACGAATATAACACCTTGTACGATTGCGTTCGTATTATTCACTAGTATTGAATAGTTATACACTGAGAAAAATGTAGCTTAAGAAAATTGATCAAAATGTTGTCTTTTCCCTATTTCACATATTTTTAATCATTATATGTTAGATAACATTCCTAGTCATCTAAAAAACGTAAAGCACGTTTATATTGTGAAATTTACTGTTACTATTCTCTAACTCTTACCTACTATAACTTTCATTCTTTCTCTTTTATCTCTTTATTCGCTTTACTCACGAAAAAAATAAAAAACAAAACTTTATTTGTTACCTTCTATGTAATAAAGCTTCAGGAATGCCGAGATAGTGAAATATGGTTATTGACATCCCTTATAATTATATTAATGATCCCATTATACCTATTTGCTTTAATCAACATTATAACGGGACAAGAATTCTTAATAATCGTAGGAAACAACTTTTTACACAAAAACTCGTTTCATAACAGGCTGAACTCAAATATCGAATAAAAAATGTCTGTGCGTCTGGATGTATGTGTATTTGTAGATCGTTTCTTGCATATGCGATAACTTCTCTTCCACTTAAAATGCACTTATGTAAAATATCATAATAAAATACTTGGACCGTATCGTTCATACAGAGCGATAGCCAGAGGCGTGCAAACTATTACGTTTTATATAAATACTATTATATTATACGTTAAGAGCAAAATGTTACCAAGTTTTTTGATTAAGCACACAAAAATACAAAGATGTAGAAGATGGCGAAACCGTATACAGTGTGTCTCTCTGATTCGAATGAACTTATGTAGATTAAGATTAAGAACACAATTGGCCTGTGTTGTGATCACCTTTTTCAAAGATCTATCATAGCGCTAGAGGAATATAAGAGGAGTACAGAGGCAAGTCATCATGTTACAGAGAAAATGAGAATGGCACTATGTTAACTATAAAGGGGAAATATATATAATAATAATTGTTCTATAGAATAACATTACTCGATTGTCGAGTACTTTGTAAAAGTCGCAAGAATTTTCCATAACATAAATTTTAATTTCTTTTTTCAATTTGTGAGGTTTATTGATTATTAACTTAATTTTAGGTGGTAAAACATTAAAAAATTTGAGGCAAAATGGGTAATGACAAATGACGGAGGACAATGGTGCTTGATATGTAGTACAGAGTACCAAAACAAGCAACTTTTATGCTTCTAGTGAAAATATACGGTAGTCACTTTAAACAAAGAACAAATTAAGATCACGACGGAGGTACATAATATTTACAGTATTTTTTCATCTTTAAACTTCTGGCCTTGGAGACTAAGAGTGTTACGAATTTTGTCTTTAAAATTCGAACAACAGGATAATTCATCTAGAATGCAAGTTGCGTCAATTTTCTATCACCCTGTATATGGTAAACTGCATATTCGGTAGATAAGCAGTAAATGCAGTTTAGACAATTAATAACTATTTATATTTTTTATTAGTTACTACTTTTCCTACGTGTTTTTATTGAGAACTCTTTTTTTAAAACAAAAAGTATTATCGGTTTGATAGCGATCGCCGAGTCGAGCTACGATTAGTATTCTGCGGCGAGAAGTAAAGAATAGAAACTAGTGAAGGAATAAAATCAAAATTTACGTTTCAAACGGCTTTATCACTAGAATCTAAATAGGGACGATATAATTAGGTGGATATTGGTAGATGGGTGAATATATCGTCCGTAAACATTAAAATTTGTGGATCTTTTCTTGAGAGGAATTTTTGTGGAAGTCTTAAAACGTCTCTTTTGTGCATAGGGCCTATCGCACGGGAGGTGAGTTTTCCTTTAATTCCTTATGTTACTTAAAATTTGCTTCATATGAAAGTTTTCGCGATAATATTTGGTTGTAATGCATTTTAGGCGTTTTTTGTGTTGTTGTCTGGTCGAGGGTGATGGACAGGGGTACCTGTGTTTAAAGGATAAGTTAAATGAAAATACCTCAATTGGGCTGTAAGGAGGAATAAGACGGCAGAAATTTGGTAGCAGTTGCCGCCCCAGAATAGGATACCAGCGTAAACCTCACGCCTCCGCTTCACTACGATAAGTACCACCTAGTGGAATTTTTTTTATACTATTTGCTGAAGATATCTTCCATTTATTAGATATCTTTTTATTCATGATTTAATAGGCCTACAAAGCCAGCCCTATGCTATAGTTGTTTTAGATACCCACGTTTGGTATTAGACTAATTATTTTTTAAATAGCTACCTAGTTAATTTTTGTAGTGTGTCAATCTGGGCATAAAGGCATTGTATAACCGATCTTTTTTTTTTTATTCATGGGGAGTTACCTTTATCCCGGATTGTCCTCTCGAGAGACAGGGGAGTTCTAGATTTTTGTGTTGTTGTTTGTTACGTAACCTAGATAAGTATATGGACATATCTGTGTATATGCTTTCGAGATTTACTGGGTATGATTTTATTCGGTAGCTGTTAGTTATTATATGTTTTTGGTGTGCAATAAATATACTGTATTTTAATTTTGATTTGGGTTGTTGATTTATTAAAGCCTAATTAATATTTTGTTGTTGTTTAGCCATATCTAAGTTTAGTAATTTCAGTCAGTAGGTAAGGTATGTGATGTAAGGAAATTACTTGGCGCCCAGATAATAGTTTTTTTTCTGAACTAACTTAAGAAATAAAAACTTAATACCCACTCCCGACTCCACTGAGTCTCTAGTCGGACATACCTATTGTTACCAACGCTAAATAGCACGTAACAAGTCTTTTGGCTAATTGTTTATAATGTTATTGAAAATTTTGGCAAAGAAAGGATCCTAGTATACTTTCGGTGATCAGAGCGTTAATATCTTAATTGGTATAATTATCTTTTATTTGTAACGTCCATGTGCCAAAAATAAACAAGCTAACCATCGTACTCTTCGTCGGTTTACTGCATTTTTATAAAATTGCTGCACATTCTATAGGATACTCTTCGCAGTTCTTTTTGTAAATAATATTAGTTTTCGCCATTCTTGTTTAATTACAAAACATAAAAAAAATAATTAATAACTTTCTTATTTATTGTTCGATTTTGTTAGAAAATAATAGGGCTCTTCCTCTAGCTAATACTAACTTACTGTGCAAATTTTTACACAATCGGACTTTTCATTCTTAAGCCTTCGTGCTTATAAGAAACGTGACAAACGGACGGACATACAGACAGATGGACAGACGGACGAACACTTTGAAAGTTGTTCAGAAATCGATCACCAACACAGTGATATGAAATTATCTGCTTTGCGAACAATATTATCGGTTTTAGAAATATGCCGATCGATCTTCGTTTTGTATTTGCGAACGGTAATAATAGTAGCTACGCCAGAATAGCTACTTACTGCTCTGTTGTCGTTTGCACAATCGTAAGTTTATCTTGGTGGGTGACACCAAAAAGGGTTGTTTGCAAAATACTCCTCAACATTTATCTTCTACTCTTACTGAATGGTCTGCCATTTTGAAACAAAAAAGATATAAAATAAAGGTAATATGTACGAACAATTTGTCTTTTATTTCAACCAAATATCTGAAGATAAAATTAAAAAAAATGCATATTAAGGGTTGACACCCCCGTACTGCCCCGAGAAGAAGCAGATAAAGATCTACAAATACTTAAAACGATACATTAGGCAAAGATCAATTTAGCAAACATAAATACCAAAATTGATGCAGTAGCACCTTGCCCATGCTTACTCTGCTAGAATGAATAATGTTTCTTGAAGGCATAACATTTTTCTTGTAGTACAATACAAATTATACAGACACACTTAAAGCATATAAATACGTTCTTTTTAAAAATATTAATATTTCCACTCATTTAAAAAATGCGTGAAGGTGACGACACTGAATCCTGTTTCATATGATTAATAAATCATTTGTAATTAATTTTGTCAGGTGATTTGTACGTTTTTGTGGGTGTATTATATGCCGTACGAATTTGTTCTTGGAAATTAGACCAACATAATGACAAATATAGAGGAAAGGTCATAAGGTTTAAATAGACTATTGGTCATAAAAATATATGACAAATATTTTTTTGTCAATGTAACACCGATAGTAAACTGTTCAATATTCATGGCGATTAAAAATCATTTGTCCTCTGAAGAAACACAAGTGTAGAGCTAACAAGTGATTAAAAAATATATCTGCATTTCTAGCTCTAGGATGAGATACTTAAGTTAAATTTGGTGTTTTCTAATTAATACATGACAATACTACTTTGTTACTTTTCCGTCCGTATATGAATACGCGGGACAGTAATTTCACAAGATACGGCTCGTAGGACCAGAATATCATTCATTCATTCATTCTCAATATGATCAGAACTAAAAAATCTTCCGTACCATATTTAGGAAAATAGCTTAGTAGATTCAGACCACAGATCTATCCTCGAAAACGTTAACAACTGATTTTCAATAAAATTCCCAAAATTTTCTTCGATTAACAAAAACTTCATTCATAATAAAAATACCAAAACACCGAATCTGAGATCGATCATATTCGCGTAAGATGCAGCAGCTTCCATATTCACTGGATTTATTATTTTAACACTATTCTTAATTTTTATCCAAAATAGCTGCAACGCTTGTAGTAGTATAGGTATAGGGATTCGGCCTCAAAATCCCATGTTATTTCTTATGGAGGTTCATTCTAGTCATTTTTGTCTGATTTTACCCCCACCACTTTTTAGCCTCCCGCCAACAGAGGGCGCCACAGTGGCGGATGAAATGTTGATTTCAGCATGGCGGCTCAGCGAATTAGAATGCAGCACAGATCCTATTGGCTTCGGTGTCTGGACTCTTTCTATTGGTTGCGGGATGGCGAACGGTATATTGGATTTTAGCATGGTGAGGTCTAGCAAATAAGACATGGTGGTCTTGCGGGTTGAGGATGATGGAGTCGCAGGCTTTTAGAGAAAAGGTGGGAAAAACGTATGCTAATATATTAACGAATGAGGTTCGGGGAGGCGGTGTCTATGTTAATTATAGCTCTATATACTTAATAGGAAAAATAATTTTAATGCTAAATAGTTCTTTCTAATAGCCCTCGATTCTTTTCTAATTTTCTCTTTAAGTTCTCTATCTTTCTCCAATACATATGGTTTTACCTTAGGTGGCTTATACGTCTCGAAAGTTATTTTATTAGACACCATTGTTAAACAGAGTCTGTGCGATTTTAAACAGGATCTGTATACAGGTCTGTATGATTTTATACAGAGTCTGTACTCTATAAAACAGAGTTTGAACAGCTTTTAAACAGGTTTGAACAGCTTTTAAACAGGTTTGTACAGCTTTTAAACAGGGTCTGTTTAACAATGGTGTCTAATAAAATAACTTTCGAGACGTATAAGCCACCTAAGGTAAAACCATATGTATTGGAGAAAGATAGAGAACTTAAAGAGAAAATTAGAAAAGTATCGAGGGCTATTAGAAAGAACTATTTAGCATTAAAATTATTTTTCCTATTAAGTATATAGAGCTATAATTAATATAGACACCGCCTCCCCGAACCTCATTCGTTAATATATTAGCATACGTTTTTCCCACCTTTTCTCTAAAAGCCTGCGACTCCATCATCCTCAACCCGTAAGACCACCATGTCTTATTTGCTAGACCTCACCATGCTAAAATCCAATATACCGTCCGCCATCCCGCAACCAATAGAAAGAGTCCAGACACCGAAGCCAATAGGATCTGTGCTGCATTCTAATTCGCTGAGCCGCCATGCTGAAATCAACATTTCATCCGCCACTGTGGCGCCCTCTGTTGGCGGGAGGCTAAAAAGTGGTGGGGGTAAAATCAGACAAAAATGACTAGAATGAACCTCCATAAGAAATAACATGGGACTTTGAGGCCGAATCCCTATACCTATACTACTGCTTGTGTTCAAAATATGATGGTTGTTGGCTTGGATTGATGAAAGCAAGCGACCCATTATTTCATGTAATAGGGGCCTAATATAAAACACTAAGTCACTTCTTAGATAAGCCATCACGTCGTTCACCCCCCGCACCCCCTAGAAGCGTGAAATATACAATTCTCTGTAACCCTTTTCGCTATCAGATTCGTTCGAGCATCATTACGAAAATTCTTATGTCTGAATTAATCTAATAGCTTAAAGGGTTACCGAGTCACAGAAAATTGAAGATTTTAACCATTGGAATGGGTGTATTTCTATTCGATTATGTCATTTCACTTCACTGTAATGTTTCCCACTCTGTAATTGGTTACCTGTTGGGTGGTGTATCTAAATAAATAAATAAAAAAATAAATAAATACCTAACTGAGGCTAAACATGGGGCAATAATGCTTGTATAAGGTATATTTTTGACGACATTTTTAGATTTAGATTTATTTACAAAGAGTACTAGAAATATTTCATTGAATTCAAAATATTCTGGTAACTATACAAGTTTCGAAATATTATTACACTGTAGTTCCGGGTGATTTAAAAAAAAATATCTTGAGTAATAAGCACTCTACGAAAAAATGGTTCAAACAAAAGTTATAGAATTGGATGTGGGCATTTCGGCGGTATATGTCAGTTTGACTTTAGATGGAAGGGTTAAGGTCACTCAAGGTCAAATTCGTTTTATTAAATGGAAACCTCTATTTTTTATTGCAAATTCGCATTGTCTGACTAAAAATACACTACTTTTGTTCGAAGAATTTGTTCAAAATTGTCATTTTTTTAAGTTATCCGGCGAGGAAAAATTTTTTTTTTAGAACTTTGCGATTTTTCACTCGAAAAAAGACGAAGTTGGGACAAAAATTGCAAGAGGTAAACACAGATTGGAATCATTCCGGGAATATTCTCAATTTTTTTTCGGAATTGTCCAATGACCTCTTTGCATAACTAAAAAAATTGACAATTTCAGAAAAAATTTTTCGAAAAAGTTTAGTCACACAATCCAAATTTGCAATAAAAGATAGGGAGGGGTTGCCACTTAAAAACACGAATTTGACCTTGAAAGACCTTAACCCTTCCACAAAAAGTCAAAGTGACACATACAGGGTGCATAGAGTGAACGATACGTCTCTGTGTTAGCCAAGAAGTGACTTAGAGTTGTATATTGATCACTTTACCAGACGAAATAGGTCTCTTATTGTTTTCATTATTTCAAGTCCACGAAATTACATAAGCACGCCCACTATTAGGCAATCCCTATCCGTGGATCTAAGTGAATACTTTTACCTCTAATAAATATTATTTCTTGAGGGATATATTTCGCGAAAAGTGTTGCCTGACACAGCACTGTTCCAATGATACTAAAAGTGCGAAGAAATATATCCTGTAAATTAATTATATAAATGATGTTCAGTGGCTATTTTTCCTTTGAGTTATTTATATCACCCGTCTCCATATCATGTTTTCGTGTTCGCCGTGTTTCTCATTTTGGGATTATTAAATCCACAGATAAGGAGGATATTAGGACGGCCCGAAAAAATCGAAATTGTTTGAGTAAACAAGCTGACCATTACATTCTGCGCCGATTTACTGCACTTTTTATATAATTGTTGCACATTCTATAGGATACTCTTCGATGTTTTATTGCAAATAATATTAGTTTTGATTATTTTTTCTTTCATAACAGAACATAAAAATATTGATTTAAATTTTTTTTTCAATGATTAATAACTTTTTTATTTATTGATCGATTTTGTTCAAAAGCAATAGGTTTTTCCTCTAGCTAACACCAACTTACTGTCCAAATTTCAATGCAATCGGACTTTTCATTCTTAAGTTATCGTGCTTACAAGAAACGTGACGGACGGATGGACGGACGGACAGACAGATGGACAGACGGACGGACGAACGGACGTTGTTCAGAATTCGATCACCAACACATTGATATGAAAATTTGGGGGCTACATATTGGGTATACAGGGTGTCCCAGAATTGAGTTCCCGGACGGGAACCTGTAATTCTTGAGGTCACTTTGGCCCCATATAACCCAACTTACCTTAGTCCAAAAATGCATTCGTAAGGAAGTACATTCTCTTGAAAAATTATGTTTTCAATAATTTCCGTTATATCGAAGATAAATTCAAATTAAACATATACCTGCTATTTTTTTACGTTGCTAATGAATTAATTTTTGTATTATCATGACAACACGTCAAGTTTTCTGTTTCACAAGCACCTATGACCCATAGGGAAAAAACGATAATTCTTGATTTTTGGTTCATATTACACAAAATTTTAAAAGTATTAATTTGTGTACTAAAATTCGGACATCATGTGGAGCATTTGTTAGCATGTAATTTTTGTTAAATAAACTACTTTTCTGTTTAAATTTTATTATGGAATTTTAAATAAATGTTAAATACAAATAGAGGAAAAAACGATATTTTCTTGTATTCTGGTTAATATTACAAAAAAATTTAAGAGTACCTTTTTTGCAGCCCTTTCAATGCTCTGCAAAAATGTTCAAGTATTTCGTAATTTTACAGATTGATAAAAAAAATATAGCCAGTCAAATATTAATTATTAGGAAAAAATTAGAGAAACAAAAGATATTTGGGTGTTGAGTTTACATAGAGCACTTATAGAGATACAGCTCCTGTCAAAATTTCAAAACTATATCTTCAATATAACGGAAATTATTAGAATTTTTTTTTTCTTGTGACTCACTTTAAGAGGATGTACCTCCTTAGGGACGCATTTTTGGACTAAGGTAAGTTGGGTTATATGGGCTCAATATGAACCCAGGAATCGCAGGTTTCCGTTCGGGAACTCAATTCTGGGACACCCTGTATAATCCTTTGGAGAGGATGTGAAGCAGTCGGCCTCTTGTCTAGTAAATTTTACCCAGGTAAAAAATCCTACTTCTCGATAGAGAAGAGGTTCGACAAAATTTCCAGGTTGGGGATAGGTCGTCTCCCGTCGTCCGTGATTGGCCTTAGTAGCGGAAATACACAGACATCAAATAATAAGAAAACTAAATTTAACGGATTTTCGGAAACACATTGTTAAGGACCCAATACAACTTTTAAATTCTATCAAATATCAATAGTGAAAAAAAAATGGTTTTCCATAAAGGACCCCGCTCGTTTCTTAGGTAAAATGGGTTTCGGTGAATTTTTCCCAAACCTGGCGGAAAGTGTTCCTTTTTGCATGCCGAGTAAAAGTTTCAATGGCCATGAAGCTCAAAAACCCCTTCTTTTGGCTCTGCAGACGCCCAAACATGTATTTTTAACGTGTGGGGAATGTGACCTTACAGTAAGGATAGATGCGGCAAGTACTCTAATTAACACACTGTAATTCATGTTGGTAGGGGGGAAGGGTGACAGCACTATCTAATACCTGCGTAATTACCACCATTGGTCACGTGATAACCTCCGACTGACCACGTGACAGTTTACATATGAAGAAAATGGGTTTCGGTGAATTTTTCCCAAACCTGGCGGAAAGTGTTCCTTTTTGCATGACGAGTAAAAGTTTCAATGGCCACGAAGCTCAAAAACCCCTTCTTTTGGCGCTGCAGACGCCCAAACATGTATTTTTAACGTATGGGGAATGTGACCTTACAGTAAGGGTAGATGCGGCAAGTACTCTAATTAACACACTGTAATTCATGTTGGTAGGGGGGAAGGGTGAGGGCACTATCTAATACCTGCGTAATTACCACCATTGGTCACGTGATAACCTCCGACTGACCACGTGACAGTTTACATATGAAGAAAATGGGTTTCGGTGAAGAAGGGGTTTTTGAGCTTCGTGGCCATTGAAACTTTTACTCGGCATGCAAAAAGGAACACTTTCCGCCAGGTTTGGGAAAAATTCACCGAAACCCATTTTCTTCATATGTAAACTGTCACGTGGTCAGTCGGAGGTTATCACGTGACCAATGGTGGTAATTACGCAGGTATTAGATAGTGCTCTTACCCTTCCCCCCTACCAACATGAATTACAGTGTGTTAATTAGAGTACTTGCCGCATCTATCCTTACTGTAAGGTCACATTCCCCATACGTTAAAAATACATGTTTGGGCGTCTGCAGCGCCAAAAGAAGGGGTTTTTGAGCTTCATGGCCATTGAAACTTTTACTCGGCATGCAAAAAGGAACACTTTCCGCCAGATTTGGGAAAAATTCACCGAAACCCATTTTACCTAAGAAACGAGCGGGGTCCTTTCCAATTTTTAATTGACTTGTGGAACCCCAAGACCTAAATTGGCTTTAGTAAAATTTAGTAGTAACACTACTACTGACCATCAAATGCAATTTTTCCGCACTATTAATTTTCGATTGCTGTTTTATCTTCACCCACAACTCATACATAATATAAAACGCGTTCTAAAAATACAACACGTACTAAAAATTCACGATCTGATCTTGTATATAAAACCATGCCATGCATACGGCAATTTGATAACAGTTTTATGACGGTTTTTTATACAAAATTATCTTATACACGATATTTTATGCGTTTATTTCAGGGTCTTACAGGGCCATTGAACGAAGTATTGACATTTCATGTAGTACTTATATGCATAATTATCTCAAACTGCCCATTTCAGCAATCTAGACTTACAATTCAAATAAAATAAGGTTAATCACTGATTGCTTCAAATTATTCAAGGGTGGCCTTCGGAAGGTGAATCACTAGCTGAAGTGATTTTATACATTCCACGAGAAACATAGTTTTGCTATGGTTTAACAAACTAAATTGATTGTTAACTGAACCGATGGTAATGTACACGTTTTTTATAGATAATATTTACAGGTGTGTAACGAGGATATTTGGAGACGCTGCTGGTACACTGGGCAAAACGTTAACAAAATTGTGTTGTTACATTTGAGGGCATTGGCATAACAAGTGTCTATTGAGCGAGATACATTTTGCGATTTCTACACAATAAAAAAACAATCTAAAATTATGTTCTTAATATAGTATGTTGGACAAACTAAAATATTCATATTATGCCTCAATCAATATACAGGGTGTAATCAGTTTCATGTCATTAAAAAACTGGTAATGGGGGGACCGACTAGACAAACAAAAAACCTTTATGACTTTTCCCTCTAGCGGCACTTTGAAAAAAACTGATATTGGTCAATATATTTAATATTATGGTAGACAATAATTGAGAACCACTGCTTTTCTTGGTCAACGGACTTGTAGTTCCCAATTACACAACTTTTAAATTGTCATAAAAAAGTGCTCGCCGGCACACGCAAAGGCCTTGGATCATCGACCGCCTTTGATGGACCGCCTCAACTGAACTGGGGCAATTATAAAGAGGTAAATAATTCCTTCTCTCTTCGTGCACAATTGCAAGCAAATAACGGCCATAGAGGTTTAAACAGAGCATTTCTTTACATGTGTGTTTTTTAATTTGGAACAAAATATTGGATTGTTTATAATTTAGAAAATTTAAATGTGGTTTATTAACATTTGTAACATAAATGACTGTCCTGGGTTAAAAGCTTACTAACCTACCTAAATGATTCAAAATCTCTGCATCTGCATCAATACACAGTTCGGTACGTCGAATTAAGGACATACGCACTTCGTTCAACACTAAACACTAAACTATCAACTAACGTTGTCAATAAAGAAAAATAAAATAAAAACTTGGTACAAAAGCCAAAAAGAAATACAAAAAGAACGAACAAGTAAGTTGTGTCTGTACGTAATCAAGCATTTGACAACTTGAACGGTAAGTCAATAAAATAAATCTTAACTATAAATACACAATGACGCGAAATTCAAAAATAACAAAAACAACGAACGGCGGGTTGGACGTGTGTACATAACGAAATACCGACAGTAACTAAAATATTGCACAAGGGAGAGTTACAGTATAGTTTTCTTCAGATCATATCTAGATCTAAACCTACCTCAATATTCCAGCAGTTCTCAAAAATTTTATTGAACATTTGCGAAATTTTTGTTTATTTTTTTTCTCCAAAACTATGAGCTTTAGACCCCATGTTATATAAGGTTTTTTTGTTTGTCTTGTCGTTCACTACCACCAGTTTTTTTTAATGACATGAAACTAATTACACCCTGTATAATGAAATAATTCTGTAACACGCGGTCACTGCTCAAGTCGACCATGAATCGCAAAGGGCCGACCGTAGCGCTAACTTGCGTTTTAATCAATGGGAAACATGATAAGTAGTTTCATAAGTAAAGAAAACGCTTCATTCTTAAACCGAATTGAGTGAGTACCTATATAAGTTTTAATTAATAAAAATTGTCATATCAATTTGTCTTTTTTTTTTAATTTAATGAACAATGCATCAAAGAACATTTTTACTATCAAAGAGACGTTTATACAGTGTGTATCACTTAAGAGTGTAACAACTTAATAATTCTTTTGTTTTGTTGTCCGATTTGAATCAAACTGATCTTAAAGAGGTCTGTCTAAAACCACAAAAATCAAGAAATCATAGTAGGCATTTTTTAATAAAAAAATTTTGTTAATAAAACTTCGTTCGAATTCATTCAACAACCCTGAATTTAAAGTTTAGTTGAATTCTAAAAAAAATAAAATGAGGTCTTGACGAAAAAAATTCTAGTCTCAAATTTCTCGTTTTGATAAGCTAGCTCTGACTCCCTTGTTACTACTGTGACAATTTTGTAAATGTATTTATTATTCATCTGTGTAAACTGTTTCGAAAAAATAAATTTAGAAACAATTTTTATTTAAATGCCTCAAAACCATTTTTTTCATCAAGACCTCATTTTATTTAGAATTTAACTAAACTTCAGATTCAGGGTTGTTGAATGATTTCTAACACGTTTTGTTAACAAAATTTTTTTATTAAAAAATGTCTACTATGATTTTTTGATTTTTTTCATACAATGTAGCAACGTCGATGGTCTTGCATTTAAATATGGAAGGTGATATTTTGGTCTTAAATAGACCTTGATGACTACTATCTTTTAAGATCAGTTTGATTCAAGCCGGACAAAAAACAAAAGAATTATTACGCTGTTACACTCTTAAGCGAGACACACTATATATTAACTGGAGGTTTATTAATTTATAGCGGATGACACAAAAAACAAAAATGACGAAATTATTGAAAAAAAAATAATTAGACCCCCATTGCATACAGTGCAAAGTGAATCCAAAAAGAAAACAGCTCGACCAACAATTCATGATTTTGATTTTTTTGATTCTATATTTTTCTCGGCCTAGAGCGTGTGGTCTTAGTAGACGCAGGAACACCAAGATAACAGCTTTCTGTATCTGGTTGCCAAACATTCGGCAAAATTTTGACAGGTCAGTATGGTTCCGAGAGTACGCAGGCTTCGCACTTTCGAATACATAATTTACTATTATTTTTATTGTCTGTAATTGTTTATTTGTGGCATATTCAGATTTTCTTACTTTTTATTGGGTATTTTGCCACTGAAAAATATTTAAAAATTTTAATGAAAAAACCTCTGCGCCAAACGGATCAGACAGAGGTTGGTTCTTGAGTACTTGACTGTTTCAAAAAGTCTCACACCTAAAAATATATAAACTAGAACAATGTTATAAATTAAAAACTGAAAATCAAAGCTATAGGTAGTTAACGTTTCGGAAGAGAATCTACTTCCGTTCTCAAAACTTTTTTGGCCGTCAACCGTGACAGTTCTTTGTTTATGTATTTCCATAGTCATGACATTAAATTATATTTATCTTATTTTTACTTACTTCGTCTCTAAGGATGGGCAACCAACTAGTACAAAAATCTATTGAATAATTAGAAACGCATCTATCCTCGTTTAATAAAATAATCGCGGATTTTTTAGGTTTTCTTTTAGTTACGTTGCTCTCTTTTTCCAAAATCTTCGCCGAGTCCCATTTAATTCTATGATTATTATCCCACGCTAGAAGGGGAGAATTTGAAAAATCCAAAATTTGTGAACACGCGTGGGATAATAATGATAGAATTAAATGGGACTCGGCGAAGATTTTGGAAAAAGAGAGCAACGGAACTAAAAGAAAACTTAAAGAATCCGCGATTATTTTATTAAACGAGGATAGATGCGTTTCTAATTATTCAATAGATTTTTGTACTAGTTGGTTGCCCATCCTTAGAGAGGAAGTAAGTAAAAATAAGATAAATATAATTTAATGTCTCACGTGACTATGGAAATACATAAACAAAGAACTGTCATGGTTGACGGCCAAAAAAGTTTTGAGAACGGAAGTAGATTCTTTTCCGAAACGTTAACTACCTATAGCTTTGATTTTCAGTTTTTAGTTTATAACATTGTTCTAGTTTATATATTTTTAGGTGTGAGACTTTTTGAAACAGTCAAGTACCTACTCAAGAACCAACCTCTGTCTGATCCGTTTGATCCGTTTGGCGCAGAGGTTTTTTCATTAAAATTTTTAAATATTTTTCAGTGGCAAAATACCCAATAAAAAGTAAGAAAATTACTATTATTTTTATTCTTACAATAGTATTAGAAGTAATAAATTAAGAGACATTTAAAAGCACTTGGTGAACTGCAGTAGTCTTCTAATACTTATTATTTGTTATTCGTATTTTAATTATTATTTTTAATATACCTCGCTTACTAAGCTTAGAAGCAAAACTTTGTATTAAAAATACATACCGAGTGGCACAAAGGTATGGGAACAGCAGGATAACTTGAAAAATACGAATACTAGAGAAAAATTTAAATACAAAAGTTGTAGGAAATTTCCCTGGATATCCGACTGTGGATTTAACCTTGACCGTGACCTTTAAGGCAATTTGAAGGTCAAGCCGATTTTTTCAAATGGAACCCCCTACTTTTAACACCGAAAATGAAACCAGTGGAAAATTTTACCTTCGGATATGATCTTCGGTACTTACAAAACTGACCTCTCAAGATCCCTTTACTTTACTCTTCAACTTCAATTTACTTTTGAATTTCAATTTTGCATAAGTAGATAATAGATGTGTGCGCTGGGATTACATCAGAAATGATAAAAAATACAATTGATTTTTGTATCCGTCTAGCTCACTGTCAATACGAATCCTAGAAAAAGAACTTTGAAAACAAAAGTTGTAGGACACTTCCATGGCTATCTGACGGCGACCTTGGAGTTGACCTTGACTGTGACCTTCAAGACCATTAGAAGGTCAAGTCGATTTTTTCAAATGGAACCCCCTACTTTCAACACCGGAAATGAAACGAGCGGAAAATTTTACGTTCGGGCATGACCTTCGGCACTGACAAAATGATGGTGTAAAGATGACCTTTAGAGGTCAATTTTGTAAGTGCCAAAGGTCATATCCGAACGTAAGTTTTTTCGCTCGTTTTATTTTCGGGGTTAAAAGTAGGGGGCTCCATTTGAAAAAATCGACTTAACCTTCAAACGACCGAAGGTCACGGTCAAGGTCAAATTAAATGTTACCGTCAGATGGCCAGGGAAATTTCCTACAACTTCTGTATTTAAAGTTTTTTCTAGGATTCGTATTTTTTAAGTTATGCTACTATTCCAATACTTTTATGCCACCCAGTATATTTATGTAATATATCTAATTACGAGTAATAACAAGGTGTTCACGTCAAGACTACTGACAAAGACTAAAACCTACTTTTTTTCATCTGACAACTTACAAGCTGTCATTGTTTCATTATCAGCTCGTTGGAAACATGAAAATATTTTCTAATCTGTTTATAAAGCAAACGTGCAAACTCATAAACAACCAAGACTAATGCTGCTCGACCATATGTTTTGTTTTGAGAAAATAAAATATGACATTACCATGCAACAATTTAATTGATAAAAGAGGAAGGTAAGGCCGATGAATTAGCTACTAAAATGGATGTAAACGATGGATGTATTACGTATTATGTTAACGACAGTTCTCCATGTAGGGCAACCGGTCGTGGCACACATTTGATTCATCGGTGAAGTGGACCTTTTCCATACTGGGTGGAAATAATACTTAGATATTATGGTAAATTTTCCAAAAAAAGTATGTACGATTGTAACGAGCACCATGCGCCTCAATTCCAATGGCAGATAGCATTTACAGAGGATCATCCTTAACGATAGTTATATCAGTGGTGCCGTGCTAAGGTGTTAAGACTTGCGTCCACGGAGTCCCGGGTTCCAAGAGCACTCCACTTTCTCTGCGATCCAGATCTCTCTAAATACAGAATTAAGATAACAACAAAGTCGTACTAGAGTCTAGTCGGTCTCGTGCTACAAACGATATTCTTTGCACGCCCGTCATCATCACCCATGTAGGTGGTATCCGAGAAGAGCAACGAGCATGTGTCGTTTTTGAAATTTATTTGCAATTGCAAAAACGGCCCTTCCCTTCTCGCATACCATCTACTGACTTTCAACGGACGACTTTGACCTACCTAAAAATTTTGCTCAAAAGCTCAAAATTACTTAAATACAAAGGACTTGCATCAATACGCCTCCTAATGAACGCGCATAGAAGATCGTTCGTAGCACGAAACCGACTAGACTCCATTCATTCGCACTACGCGAAATATTATTGACTAAAGATGGCGCTCTCGGATGATTAGGGGTCGAGCTCGAGCTCTTTGCCCCAATCATCGCTGTAGACCTGGACCGGCCTCGTAAGGGGTGGGCCTGTTTTTACGCCTACCCTCCCGCAATTGCGTACGGTGTAGGCAATGTTAGCAGACCTCCCCTAGTCCTGGCTGTTGGACCCTGCCAGCTGGGTCGTTTCTTCTGGCGCTCTTCTGTCTTGGTCTTATTTCTTCTGTTGCCAAGCCCTCTCTGAGTTTGGAGGGGTTTGGGTGGTGTTGACTAGTCGGAAGCCCATGGTGCCAACTGGATTCATGTGCTCCGATTCCGTCGGAAGGAAGTGTGAACTGTGCAGCTCAAGGATTGTGTTCGGCCAAAGACGCCTTATTTTAGCGTCAGAAGCCGGTACGGGCTAAGGTAAGGGTACCGAGCTGGTTGTTTGCTTGGTACCCTCGGGATCGGGTGACTTGGTCGCACTACGCATTTTTCAACAAACCAGTGACTATACTAATGAACGCAGACACTTAAGGTGGCCATTTCCAAGAAAGATACATCCGACAGGGAAATATTAATTATTCTTGGCCATAACTTTCTTTCTTACTACTTATGTTTAAAAAGAAACTATAGAACTACCTAAGGAGAACCACAACAAGACTATTCCTATGAATTTTCACTCAATTCCAGTCGTTTCCAAAATAATTAGATTTAAAACAACGAAATGGGAAGATGAGCATAATCTATAAGTTTAAATCCAACTATTTTGCAGACAACTGAAATTATTGAGAGAACATTCATAGTAATAGTCTTGTTATGGTTCTACTTAGGTAGTCTTATAGTTTTTTTTTAAATATAAGTAGTAAGAAAAAAGTTAAGGGCAAAAATAGTAAATATTTCCCTATTGGATGTCTCTTTCTTGGAAATGGCCACCATAAGGCTCTCCTCTCCATCTGACAACGCTTGCCTTTGAATAAAGATTTTGTAGTGGTAGCTTGTTCATTGGATGGCTATTCTTAGGGTTTCTTCTATGGTATTAATTACGGTTAATATATTATTAGTAGTAGTAGTAGCGTTGATTGTTTATGTTCTTGTGTATTGATATATATGTATATTATATCGTGTTATCAATAATTATTATCTGGGTCAAAGACGATCATGGAATTAAAAACAGCAGTTTTGGCTTGTGTAATCCTTTTGTAATATGCCAAAACAGAACAAAACAAAACATGAAATTTGTAAACGTTTGTAAATAAATAATAACATCGGCGAGAAGCCTGCACGATGTCGATATGGAACGATGGAAATTTGCATTTTCATGGCAGCGTGAATTGTATGGATGAAATCGAGAATTCGAGCCGATAGGAGTGAACGAAAAATGGCAATTTTTGACATTTAACGAAATCGGCTTTGCTTCGTATTAATATAAAAAGATGACATAAGCTAAGACAGCAGTTTTTAGTTCTATGACCATCTATGACCAAGACAATTTCTAATATCTTGTATGGTATTTAGTTTAGTGATGGGGTTTTTGGTAGTTATGGCTCCTTTTATACGAGCTATATTTCTTCGTAAGTTTTAGGTATTTAGTGCGATCCTCTTTTTACAAAAAGTTTTACAATAAATATTAATTGATGGGTGAAGATTAGAAGTGAGTATATAATTAAGTAATGAGTGTTTAGGCATATTGAGGAATTTTGATTTTAGGGGATTTGTGAAATTAATGGATGTCTACATCATCTTGATGACATGAACCTGGAAGCCCGTTATGTGGAGTGTGTATAGTAACGCAGGGTGTCAGACTTTATCGAAGGCTTTCTTAAGGTATCAGGCCACCTCGGTTGAAGTTGGTGGCGACTATCATCAACTCAGACTAACTATTGGGTGGTGCAATGATTAGTACCGACACAAAATCGATACTTATTGGGATAATATGATAATTCGATATGACATATAATTGGGTTAGGTATAAATAATATGAGGGAGGTGCTGTAGGGCAGTGGAACGGGTTTTATCAAGTCCAGGAGCTTTCATAGGATGTAACGAATTGATCACCGCTCGGACTTTCGAGGGTGAAAAAAATAATGGGGTTCCGCACAATAATGGTTCTGTAGCGAGGGCTATTTGGTTAGGAGAATCTATGTATGGGTTAACTATGTTTAGGTTTAGGGTGGTATTGAGTTGGCTAGAATACCGAGGAAAAGTGCGTGGAAAAACAGACAGCTACTTTCTTGTTAAGAGCAGTAACTTGGGTTACAAGTGGAGAAGTGTGGGTGGGTTTGTTGTGAGTAGGCTAGGGTCAAAATAGAGATTACTATATTGAGAGACAACTAATTCCTTAAGCGCTTCCGCTTGACGTCATTGTCATTTTGCATTTTTAGTAGATGAAACCAATTACAATTAGCGATTTTCTTCTTTAAACGAGCTCTAACATTAAGGAACACGAATATACGTGAAATGTTCCGAGTGGATATGTAACCGGAAGATGCCGGTCTACACAAATCAGAATATCGCATCTTTGTCGACTGTCGTAGGTCCGACAAATCCCTGTATAATACCTGCGAATGCGAAAGAAAACTTCACAAAAAAATCGCGCGCTGGCAGAATTATTCCATCAAGTAAATTATCTAAAAAAATCGTTTTATCCACATATTTTGTATGTAGTTTCTCACTCTAAAAAAAATGTATTCTTCATTCTATAAGCAAACTGACACGAAGGTTTTCCATAATTGGGTGTTAAATTACACGCTTTATTTTATGACCTTATTTTCACGATTATTACTGTTTTTATCGTTAACCAGCATCATATTTATTTTGGGAGATAATCGGAATATAGCAACATTGTTTTAAAAAAATAATTCGCTTACATACAAAAACTTAATCATTATTATTGTACTTTTCACCGACGTGGATATTTAATTAATAAAGATATCAAGTGTTTTAATATTAAAGTGACGTTTTGAAGGGTTTTTCATTCTAAATTCAAGAACATATGATAAATTTTCAATCAGAAGACTTAGTTGTTTATAAAGCGTCTATGCTTAAAATCTAAATACATCAACTGTTTCAGATTGTTTTCTAACGCCTGCTTTTTCAAGTTATTAATATTCTTTATTTATTATTTTTAAATCACAGCCTTGTAATTGATAATATTTACATTTTTACATAGATTCCATAAGTCTGTCATACATTGAAAGAAAGTAGAATAACACCATATGTGTAATATCATTCTATCTGGTTAAATGATCTTATGATACAAGCATAATAACATTTTAACTCGTGTTTACTGCAGATAAAGATGAAGTTATGCATGTTTTGAAATTACAGAATTTAAAATCTTACATGGATAAAGCAATCTGATGTCACAGATCACCAGCAATTTGTATTATACCACAACTTATATGCAAATATTTCCTTCCAAGGAGCATTAGAGAAAACCAACTCAAAAATATCAAGGGATACATGTTTTTACAACTTATAATATATAAGGTGTCCAAAAACTTCCGTTTACACAGAACTTTATGAGATCAAATGGGATCGATTAGACAAAACATACCTTAATCCAAAAGATATCCCTTAAAAAGTTATAGAAGGAAGAGTCAGAACTTTGTAAGTTTATGAAGCATTTATGCACTGCCACAAGGTCTTGCTTTATTTTTTATCATATTTTCTATTATTAAAAGCTATCATGCACCGACATTTTTAAATGAATTTAAAAGAAACAGCACACTATATCGAAAAGAAATAAGTAAACTTCTATTGTTAGAGAGACACCTTGTATATTTTTCACTAAAAGTAAAGCAGGTTCCTTCCTTGACAATTTTGTTAATTAAATGCCAAAATTATTGTCCTTTCTTCGTAATTATTTTATGAATTATCTACTTTAGGAACTCCACCCTGTGTATTCTACTTCCACATCCACGTAGTGAATTGGAAGTATAGTAATCGTAAAAAATGTTTAAAATTGTTTTTGCTTGAAATAGGTTTAGAATGTCACGAAACGTCGAGATTTTAAATTAGTTGGAAAAAAAATCTGTCTGTGTGTCGGTCTGTCTGTAACTTTTTTGTCCGCACGATATCTCTGGAACGGTTTAAGATATTGACTTGAAATTTTATAGACGTATCTACTCTAACAAGATCTGGAACTGATTGTTTTTTTAATTTATCCGGTGAAGGATTTGGGGGTAAATAGGAGAAAATAAGTAAAGCAAGCTGGTAAGAGTACAAAATTTTGGGATTTGGTTTCTATGTTAGCAGTCAAGGCCTCAGATTTTTTAATAACATTTCCATCCCCCCACACCACTCCCACTCCATTATTAAAGGAGTTGATAAAACAAAATTGAGATATTCACTTGAAATTTGGTACTTGTATATATAGATTATATTTTCAGATGATTCCGTTTTGGGGTTAAAAAGGGGTAAATATTGGAAAATAAGTAAAGGAAGCTGGTAAGAGTACAGAAACTTGGAGTTTGGTGTATATACTAGAAGCCAAGGCCCAAGTTTTTTTTATAATATTTAACTACTCCATTATTAAAGGGGTTGGTTAGGTTGGGGATAAAATTAATTTCTTCGGTGAGAAAAGTAAATGGCAAGTTGTTTTTAGCAATATGTGAATGAATCTGTTGGTTTTTAAGAATTTTTGGCCGAGTTGGATTCGGGGGTTGAAAAGATGGAAAACGTCATAATTATCAGAGAAAGCGGAAAATTCATATTTGTGTGAAATTCAGTGTTTTGAGACTTTTACTGGTCGACTGTAATTTTTAAGAGAATCCGGCATGCGGTTATAGAAGTGGTCGGGGGTGACTATTTCTTGTTGATGTTTTGATGAGCAAAAGTGTCGAATTGTGTTCTTGGCAGTATGTGGACGAATTTGTGGACTTTTTTAAAGAATTTTTGGCCCTGTTGGATTTGGGGGCTGAAAAATGGGAAAAAAGTACAAATATTAGTCGACCGACGACGACTAAAATCTGTGTATTTGATAAACGTTAATACCTAAATTCATGTTCTTGCATTTTCCCGTCTCGACGCCAATGGACGTCTAGCGTCGTTTTTGCAAAACTTGTGTACTTATTTGATAAATTTTGATACCTAGATTCATGATCTTGCATTTTTACGAAACCCAATTTTTTGTGGAATATTAATGTAAAGCCTATTACAATTACTCCGAGTTGTACTTTTTTATCCGCAGCTTAAAAAAATTTGTGGGGGGTGGGTTGGTTGCAGGATGGAACTTTTTTATAACATTTTCCATCCCTCAACCAACCCACTACATTATTAAGTGGTTGTTAAAATAAAATTGAGATATTCACTTAAAATTTGGTACACGTATATACTATAGCGACATCTGGAACTAGATTATATTTCTTTATGAGATCTGCCCCAAGTATTATTAAAATTCTACAACCAATTATTTCCACATACTAGAGTCCAAATATAGTCAAGATATTTTTCTTTAAAGAGACTTGGATGGGAAATCTGGACGTGAAAGTAGTGATTCCTTAGGCAGCGGCTTTTTAACTAAGTACCACTTTCTTCATTGACAGAAACGCATCAACAAATACTATTTCTCTGAGTCACTTAGTTTTGTAAATATAGTACCAACAGACAGGCAGACACCAGAACGACAGATATACATACAAATAAACAGACTGATGGAGCAGAAAAACCTTCATTTTTCTAATTAACATTTTTACATTTACAAGAAATCTCAGATAGCGTATTTTTTAAATAAAAAAATACCTAGTAAAAAAATCTTCTGACAAGCCGATATCAAAAACTTTATCGAGGTCTACAATATATAATTTATACGTCTTAAATCTCAAGTATTTTCCAATGGACTTCTATTGATTTAAGTCTAGCCGACCTACTTCTTGTAATCAAAGCTTAAGGGAGTATCTGAACAAACATATTTATAACACAATACAAACAACTTTAAACGGAACAGTTAAGTAATTTGTTCAGATGATTATATGATTTAAAATCAGTACAGATTTACCAGTCGTCTGGTTTATTTCAATCGGTCATTCAAAGGGGGACGACTATAAGTTGCTTAGAAGTAAAAATGTCATTTCGCCTACGTGACTTAGACATCAAATCTGGCGGCACATCATCAAACCAGAAGGGCCTTGATCACACAATTCAAAGCCATTTAGTTTTTAAGCTATTAAATAAACCGTTTATTAATATTTAAACCCGTACTACGTTCTACGTTAGTAACAATTTAAATAAAATAATGGAAACCGCCTTCTAACTTTTTATAATAGTTCTATTACGTAATGTATCTTCTTCTTAAATCTAGAGACCACTGGAAAAATCTATACGTAATATTTATAGCCTTATTAGCAACATTAACCTGTTGCATAATTATCGCATTATTCAGTAGTATTTGATCAGTACAGTCGGATGAGCTTTTCATTCTATCGACGAACTCGTCAGACGTGTTGCTGTTGCTACCTCATTGGCACCAAATGAATATGTCCGAGGCAGTATACGTTTAAAAAATGCATTGGTGATCAGTTAATCAACTACCTAAGTTTATTGACAACGTTTTCGCTAATACTGGGCGTGCAATCGTTTTAGCGACAAGGGGTTGTCAAAATGTTATAGTATAGGAGCCAGGCCGCTAACACTTTTGTAACTGCTAGACATGATTATTCCTTTAAATCAAAGGAAATTGATATGAGATGGTTCTAGGGTTGCAAACTTAATTTAAAAATGAAGTTAATTATTTTGAAGCAAAAACAACAGGTGGACATTTACTAATCATGGATTAAAGGAGACACCTTTCAAGTTTAAAATGTCTGCCTCTGTACATCCAATAACCGAGATGTACGCCTCTCGTCCCGCTGTGACATCTAAATCAATCTACAGGTTTTCAAGTTAAAGTTATCAGAAATGTTTTCTGTTTAAAATGTTCGTTTAGATACTCTCCATCAATCTGTCGAGTCGGATTTTATATTCTTAGCTAAAAATTTTTTAAATTATGATCTAAGTTTTTGCTAAAAAATACAGTTTTTTTCAATTAAAATCGGTCTACAGGTTACAAATATTTAAAGATTCAATTTTAGTTTTAAATATTTGCTTTACAAATACATAGTAGATCTGCCAAAGCATATTTTTCATTTCCTTTGTTTTTAATCGTGACAGCTGTCGAAATCGCTGTCAAATTTAAAAAACTACATATAATAGAAAATAATAGAAGAAGAGATATGTGTTTCATAATTTTATAATTCCATAAATGATACTGAAATAAAGTTTTTATTTTTGGCAATTGTCAAAATTTCTCTCAAGAAAAAAATACGTAAAAATCTGAAATTTGAAAATTCAAAAGTCAAAAAACGCTAAAAAAAATCTTCTTTTCAAATTAGGCGAATAGACATTAAAAACCTACAATTTAAGCCTAAGGATGTCTCCATTGGTGCCAGATCTCTAAAGTTATACCATGATATTCCAGGTGATAGCAAGGTATAAAGTTTGGTTGTCTTGAATTTATGGAGTACGGATATTAAGTATCTGAAGTAGGTATCTCAAACTACAGTCAATGTCATAGTGGTTCGCCGTTTAAAAAAAATGTATGGCAAACTTGTAGCATTTTTCAGATAGGTTACTCATAGAAAATATTTATAGTAATCGCTTTGTGGAATCTAATTGGTGAATATATATACTTGAGATTTCAAATATAAAAATTGAAGATGATGGCATTGCACAATTTCTAATTTAGAGTTAGGACCGTTACAGAAAGGCTGCTAAACAAGAAACGCATACGTATCCTACAATATTGATAAATACATTAAACAAGAGTGGTCCAGGAGCAGACCCTTGAGGTACACCTGACCAGGATACGTATTCAGTAGATCTGGATCCATTGTACGCGTCATGCTGTTTTCTATTTGTTAAATATTATTTAAAAAAGTGTTTAAGAATATTTTAAATTCCAATGTTAGACAGTTTTTTTAATAAGAATCTTATGATTAAGCATCTAGAAATATATTACATCTGTTTGAGCTTGCATGTCAATGGATTTAGATATATACTGAGTATCATATTTATAAGATATGTAGTATATGGGGCGCTCAGAATACTTTGATAATGAGTATAATTTCGAAGCATATAAATTCAAAATGACGGATATTTGCTTTTACTTTCCAGAAATTAAACAGAAGGCGTATTTTTAATCAACCTCATTATTGACATTAGATAATAAAGTTCAATTGGCCAGGCGACGGTGAAGGCGGTTTATGTTTTTAAATGTCTTCTCGAGTATGTACTATTAACGCATAAGTTAATAAATATGCTCAGTGAATCTGCACAAAAAAAACAAAGCAGAAATTAACACATGAACTGTCTCTACAACAAAAATAGTTTCTGTTAGTCATGCTTATAAATACAGCAAACACTTGAGATAAACTCTATGCGCTTTGGCGATTACATAAATTATAGGATTTTTGTTGTATACAACTTTTTAGGCGTGCGGTTACGTCATCTTTACATCCTGATCTGCTAATGAAATAAACAAATCGTCTAAAATAATATCTGTGATATGTAGTATCGTAATTAATTGTAAACACAAACACTTACAGAGGTTAATTGTTTAAATTCAATTTGAACTGTAATAATCATTATCCACTGTAATCAGACGTTACAAAATGAATTAAAATGGCAAAGCGCAATCTAATTATTATTATTATTCGTTGTTGGGAAAGATGAGGGCTCATTTTTTCATAATTTTTTATAATTTTTATAAGTATTTGCTAAGGCAAGAAGTATCATTATTAGAAATTGTTCAATTTTTTCACACATTTTTATTAGTAAGTGCATAAATAAGTTTTTCTTAATTTTGGAATGCTTTGCCAGCTCTTTTGCTAACATGTCCAAGTACGATGTTAAACATTTTTTGATTTCAATATAAATATAAGCAAATTACATAATTAATAGACTTAGTGAACGGCCATATCGGCGCACTGCACATCGCATAGCATTACGTTCATCGGACTTTTGTGTCAGTTTTACTATGAATATTTACCTACATGAAAGCTCGATGAACGCTGTTGCTGGAGCTGTGCGATTTGCGGTGTGCCGACGACGTGGCCATACACCTATTTGTCTAGAACCTGATTAAATGTGTTATGCTACTGTTTGGATCCATTATTTTTTAAATGATTTTCACGCCAATAAAGGAAAAAAGAAAATAAATGTATATTTACAACTTCCAATATGATCACGTTTTATTTCTTTTCATATTCTAAAATAACACATTTCCGAAGGAAAATAACTGTATACCTAGTTCAATTGTTATTTATGGCTATGAGCTATAAAAAGCATGCAACAATATAGGCAATATGGTAGTAAAACTTGGAAAGTTAAGATGATTTTTTTATGACAAATGATACAGCATTAAACACATTTCTTTTAAAAGATATTTCCGAAAGAACACGATACCAGTTTATAGACTTTCTTACCCCGGACGACTTTAAGCCGCTTTTTCAAGAGTATTTCTTATGTAATCCACAGAAAATTCAACTGGAAAAATAATTAAGAAATAAAGAAAATGAAAAATACATGGGTTGTTACTTACTAAAAACATTGACGACATACATTTTTAAGATAAAGGTAAAGATTAACGTTTATATTACCTACATTATTGTCCCATTTTAATTCAAGACATTAGAATACAGATCCGTTATAATAATATAAAGGGACGATTGTGAGGAGCTTTGTCTGATGAGTAAGGTATTCAGACAGCCTCAGCTGTCGAAATATACCGAACATACTTGTAAAATATAGATATGTAAAATGCCGTAGCTGCAGCAGCTCGTTCTCAAATTTACGTGCGGGAGGGGGGGGGGGGGGTTTAATGCCAAGTGGCAGGGAGGCTTAAGAACTGTTGGAATATCTACTTGATCCTAATATTGACGAACCTGCTATACCTCAGACGCGCTGTACGATGAAGGAGGAACTAAAGAATGATCTGTGATCATCCAGGGTATCTTAATATATCAAGGAACACGATGCCGGTATCTACAGCCACTAATTTTATGGGATATGGGGCGTTAGCCTATTCACTGCTGATAAATACACTTCTCAACTTAACCAGACCCAAAAACACAGTTCCGGTTTCATTGGAAGGAGGTACTATTATTTTTTTTAAATTTTAAATAGCATATTTTTCTAAATCATATCGTTTGTACGTTTGAATTACCTTTATATTTTTTAAATTAAACTAAAATGAGAAAAGATCTTCAAAAATAGGATTTTATGTAATTACTCTGTGGTCATAAAAATCATATTCCTGACAAAAATGCTTGTGTTATCTCTAACTCTAAGGCCCGGTACTTTCACTTTGGTATAAATATACTTTATCCGACGAATAGCAATTCGACGGATAAAATAACTAGAGCTTACTATCTATGGGATATCATGTATCCGTACTTTCATTCAAATTACACCCTCGGTTAACAATTCGATGGATAAGATTTTAGATACTTCCCAGAGTAAGTGTTGCCAACTTAAGATGCGGTAAAGCAAGAGAAATATATGCAGAAGCTATATACGTCAAACAAAGATAGAAATAATCCCCTACTACTGTTTACTTGTTTATGACATTTGAGTAATTTTCATACTTCATAGTTGTTTTCGTTTGTCATTGTCATTATATGAGAACAATAGCTTCTGTGCGATTTTGTGTCTGCATATTTTTAAATGGTGTATATAAAATAAAGTGAAAGAGAAATACTAAAAATATTTTAATTGAATTTAAAAAACTGTGTTCCATGTGATATATTTTTGGACAAATTGAGGAAATAAACAGCAGTTATTACATTTTTTTATTATTCTTCCAGCTGTGACTTTGGCCCAAGTCTTGTTAAATACAAAACAAAATCAACATTTCAAAACTTAGGTTAGAGAATAGAATAATACTGCCAATTAGAGCGCAAGCGCGTTGGCATGGCTTCATTTATCCGGTAGATAAAAGCGTTATTCGTCGGTTTGGGCTCCGAATAGTTTATCCTAGGAATAAGCATATTTATCTGACAGATATCACTATTTGTAGGTGAAAATACAGATTTTTTGCTTATCTCCTAGATAAGACTTATTCTGCAGAATAAATGTCGCTATCTATAGATGAAAGTACCGGCCCTAAGTGTAGTTTCACGTCAACTTTAAATTTTAAAATTGGGTTGGAAAGTTAATTTCAAGCTACAAGCACTGAAATCACGTATGCGATCTGAAAAACGTGTTTTTATTTATTTAAAAAAGCGCCAAGAATTAATTAAATTGTCACACAACACAACAGTCATTACTAAGTACTATAAATTTAAATAAGATTTTTATGATTACTCAGTAATTGCATACAACTAAATACATTTTCAAGGGCATTTCTAAATCTATTGTGAAAAAACCATTGTAAATTGTAAATAGGTACCTTTATTTCAAATTTATATTTCGAAAAATAAAGAAAACCGAATGTACCTGGTCTTTTGTGCGCCCGGTATAGATCTCTTTAACAAGAAATAAAATGGTTTGACTTTACAGCATTATTAATTTGAACACCAAAAAATTACACCTCTATGGTATCCCTCTACCAAATTTTACTGAAATAATACGTGTTGTTTTAATTCATTTGAAAACAACAATATTTTAAGCTAGCTTCAGGACCTCGTGCAATTGAATGAGACATCGCAAATAGGCAACTCTTCTACTGACTTTGAACACTTGTAATAGCTCTGTGCCGTCGTAATTTTAGAATCCTCTGTGTATAACCAGAAGCACAAAGACCACGAGCAACACCCGTTTGCAAAAATTTCACTGCACAAGTGGTAACGTCACAGGAAATGGGACAACTACGAATACCATAATCCAGGAATAAATTATCTATCTGGTGGTTATTATACTTTTCGGAAATACAAAACGAAGAGTATATTGCATTCGATCGGCACATTTCTAAAACCGGTAATATTGCATGTAGAGAAAAATTTTCATACCTCTGACCTTCTGTTTGTCAGTCTGTCTGTCTGTCTGTTGTAAGCACGATAACTTAAGAACGAAAAATTCGATTGTAATGAAATCTGGACCATCAGTTACTGTTAGCTAGAGGAAGAGCCCTATTGTTTGAACAAAATCTATCAATAAATAAAAAAGTTATTAATTATTTAAATTATTTTATTTTGCAATTAAAACTAAAAATATCCAAAACTAATACTGTTTACAAAAAAATACTGCAGAGTATCCTACAGAATGTGCATCAGTTATATAAAAAGTGCAGTAAATCGGCGAAGAGAATAATGGTTAGCTTGTTTATTTTTAGATTTCTCTAATTATACCATGACGAGCCATCGATTTCTTATGAAAAAATTATACCCGTCAATAACCGTGACTTCGCAATCGCCCGTCTATAAAAAGGCAGCTTCTATCATCGCCGTTTTTAACCAGTCGAAATGGCATTGTAATAATAATAAGAATATCGTATAAATAATACACACGATTTTTTCGACCTCGCCGGTGCCAGATAAAATCGCAATTTGCAGGTGCGATATGCCACTTACAATAGCGAGAGAGAGGAAAGAATCAGAAAAATTATGTTAATTACTAATGAAAGTATAATAAATTGTTGTGTATATACACGCTGGCATAATTTACATCATCTCTATTTTGGCCAACGCGTTTAACACAGTACAGGCCTGCACGTTCAATCTTTAACGAAAGTTACTGTGGGTGTACGACGTGTACGTGCACACCGGTGAGAGTATTATTAACATGTTCTTATAGCTGTAAAGTCACCAACAGAGTGTAAATTAGGTACAAGCCCACTCGAAAAAATTGCATTAAAATCGAGGTACGTCCTGTTTTCAGGAGGATAAGTAGGTGAAAAAATTTAAAATGATGTTCTGAAATTATTTTTCGGCGATGGCGAAAGATACCTAATGTAACAATGAATTTATCTACCAAGATGTAGCGTAAGATGTGCCTTCACTGAAAAAATAGAGCAACTTTTGTGTTATACGAAGTTGTAGAATGTTTTTGAAATTCGAATAGAGTAAAGTACTAACGTTTGACGTTGCTGCAGCTTTTTCGTATCGAAATACAAGTATAGACAGACGTGTCTACGCTCTCTTCAGGCTAAAAATTACAGTCGTTATTTTTTTGGGAAGTTTCAATTCATGTATACAAATTTAGTTGTATCTAAATATGTTAGCTAAATAATCTGTTAAAAAATAATTACAAATTTACTCCACTCACCAGCTCTGAAAATTTCGTGGCATCCATCGCACCTGGAAGCAAATTGCTGATCATAGCAATTTCCACAGTAGATCCTGTCACCTTTGGATCCGAATTGCTTGTCTACCAGAGATTCTCCGCAAGACGTGCATAGGAAACAAGCTTCGTGCCAATGCTTGTCTTTGTAGGACAAATCCTAAAATCAAGAAGTAAAATGGATTACTCTCATTCTCACGACATTCTTAACCATTATAAACTACAAGCCCATCGTAATTTTTCGGGGGTCAAATCAGTATGAATTATATTCAGTACAATGTTAGTATATGAAATTATAACTTTAGGCACTATGCCGCGCCGACTCTTTTGGGCGGTATAGTAGGTAGAGAACCCGCTGTAAAAAAAAATTTGTATGAGTGAGTAAGTACTACCACGGACCTGACCTACAGGGAACCACTTTTCATATAAGCAAATTTTGATCGCGCAAAGGAATTTTACCGGAAGTGACGTTAAAATGGGAGGAGGCGGTCAAATAAGGAGAGGTATGGGCGGAAGTGACGTCAGAATTCCATGACGCGGGCAAAATTTGCAAAAATGAAAAGTGGCTCCCTGGATCTCTGTGGTAGTACTAACTCACCCATATAAAGACTTTATGTATCTTATTCATAGGAAATCTATACAGCCGGCTGTCCACCTATAGGTGAGAACATGGGTAAACTGAATTGAAAAGATTTTTTGATTTTCCGAAAATTTTCTCACGCACAAAAATAATTTAATACTGTACGGCGTTTGTACAATTATATTTGTATGCTTTCATAGATTCATTATTCAGCAACGCCGTGCATATTTGCTGGTTACAGGGTGAGAAATCTCGGGCGCAACCCCTTCCCTAAAGTATATTCTCAGACCGCTGACACCACGTCAGAATAAATACATGCACTGTTCACGTGCGCTTAGTTCACCAGAGCCCTCCGTGCGTAAAATTATTAAGAATACACAAGGAGTTTAGAACGATTGGATATTAGGATATTGTTCTTTTAAACTTGATAATACACTACCATAAACTTCAAATGGATTCACTAAACCGTTTATGAGTTATAATAATTCAAATGTTCGAATAAATATAAATACACTTTACGCAAATTACATACAACTGAAGTCGAGAAAACCATTCTCCTGAAAAATGCAACCAATGGGGATGGAACACGTCACGATCACGAGGCAATCACGCATATTTGTTGGTTACAGCCGTCCGTGAATATACTTTAGACCCGTAGGGTAAAAGATCATTGCAAAATGCAGAATCAATTTTTGTCATCCGGTGTAAGATATTAACATGTTATGTAATTACTATGTTTAGAAAAGTAAGCATAGAATGAAATTCGATTTAAAGGTTTCATTTTTACACCGACTTCAACATAAATATTAGATAGTATAACCTACAGAAATTAGCATTTGACCGGGACAAAATTAGTAAAAATTTGAATTTTTGCACAGACGCTCTCTGAGGTATCCCAAACCCATATCCACAAAAATCACAAAAATCCTGGTTACCCAAGATATTGAAGGTCAAAGCTTTTTGCAAATATCTCGTGTCCTATGCATCGGATGCCCATGAAGGCAACATGAAAGTTGTAGAGAATTAAATAATCTACAAGCTGACTTTTTTATTTTTTACCAAACTCCCCACCCCTTTTCGGGTCTTTTGAGAATATCTTGCACCAAAAAAATCGATCAACATAAAGTTAACGCGAAAGTTGCAGAGAAATCAATTGTCTACAAGATTGATATTTTGCATTTTTTTCCAAAACCTAACCCTTCTCGAGACATTCAAGGTCAAAGTTTCAAAAAACCTGTGTTCCGCGAATATCTCGCTTCCTATGCATTAGACCACGACGAAGTCTACATAGAGATATTTGCAAAAAAAAACCTTTTTTGAATTTCGACCTTGAATATCTCGAAAATGGCGGGGTTTTGGAAAAAAATGCAAAATACTGTTATGAATTACACCCCCCCTTGGAACTGGAAATTGATACGCCTATGCCCTAATAGTGAGTGACTGGAAATATGTAGAAGGAAATGGACTTTTTCTAGAGTATGGTGAGAAGATTCTGGATCAATCTAGAGGTAATTTCAGAGTATATAAGGCGCGATTACCGGCGCAGAAAGGAGAAGTTTATTAAAGAGAAGTTTATTAAAGTGACGGTCGGTAAAAAGTGAGGTTAAATATCAAGTAAACAAAGTGTAAAGGTTATTTTGAAGTATTGTAGTCAGTAAATTGTTAAATAAAGTGTTAGTGGTTTATCTCTTGTTGAAATTATTTTAGAACCCACGGATTCATACAGGGTGTTTCCTAAAAGGTGGAAAACACGCAACAATACCAATCTTGTAGATAATTGAATTTTTTGCATCTCTTATGTTAACTTCATTGCTGTCTGATTTTTCGGCGTGAGATATTCGCGAAAAACCATGTTTTAGTAACTTTGACCGTGAATATCTAGAAAAGGGGTGGGGGGTTTGAGAAAAAATAAAAAGACAGCTTGTACATAATTTAGTTTTCTACAGCTTAGGATGCGAGGTATTTGCTAAAAACTTTGACTTTCAATATCTTGGGTAGCCATGTTGGGATTTTTGTGATTTTTGTGGATTTAGGTTTGGGACACCTCAGAACGTCTGTGCAAAAATTCAGATTTTTACTAATTTTGTCCAGGTTTCCCGCTTTTTTAAGCTAATTTCTGTGGGCTAAGTAAGGTTCAGTTATCTGAGCGACGTACAGTGGGACAATACCGTAGTGTTCCACCCAAACCAACTTTTAGATCGTAAAATTAGAGATTTTAAGATGCATTCTTTTTAGATGTTCGTAATGAAATTCTCTATCAATCCCTCCAGCGGGACTTTCGTTCCCAATTTTTTATAATTTTCATCTAAAAATGTATTTTTACTAATAAATATGGGTTTTTCCAATGAAAGTCAGTGTCAAAGTCACAAAATAAATATTTTCGATTTTTTAATTTTAAATTTTCTTTTTGCAAATAAGCAAATCTGTCAAATTATATTTTACATTTTTTTTATTGTTGACAGCTGTCAAATTAACTGTCAAATATAATATATAATAACTTTATCCACCCTTATGAATGATGGTAGTTTACATCGTTTCTGGGAATGTTACTTAATAACATTGATAGGACATGAGTTTTAAACTCTAAGTGTACAACAAGATTTTTGCTTCCATACATTTTTGCATCCTAAAAAATGTAAATTCGGTTAGTTTCTCTTTGTTTTTTCAGCATCCTACGGATATAAGGGTGGCATCTCTGAACTCCGTGGGGGTGGTTTTCAAGCACAGCGGCAAACATAATTAGTTTCTTCTCACTTTCACACAACGCAGGTGTTCGACTTTTTATAGTCACTGTAACTTTTTACACATAGGGGTAGCTTTCATACCCTCTGAGAGTTGACACTGTAGGACGTTGATGGTAGGTACGTAGGTTTCTAGTTCTATTTTATTCGCACCACAGAAAAGACTACCACTAGGATTTAGGAGATACAATAAATTAATGTAATATATTATATTTATGCTTTTGGCAGCTGTCAAATTTTTAATGAACTTGATGAAAATGCCATTTCTTATGTATTTTCAAAAGTTAAAACCCCGCTAGTTCGAAATTCCGGATAATCGAAACTGGTATTTTGAGTCAGATTATATAAATGTGTTATCGTAAAAAAATATAAGAAGAAAAATGCTTTTTTTTATTTCGTTTTGCCGACTAATGTTCCGAGTCATTAATTCAGCAACTTTCTCATCAGATAAATAAGACGGCCCTGACGAGGGGCGATTAATGTTATGAATTAAAGTTATTATATTTGACAGCTAATTTGGCAGCTTTCAACATTACAGTTTTGTCTCACTGTGGAACGTCCGATATCTTCGAGATCCGTAGATTTATCTTTATTTCTTTAGTATATTGTTCTCGTTACAGTTGAAAACTTATGCGTCTCTGTTTATACCGTTCGGTTCGTGTTCATATAATTTTTTTCGTTTATATATAAAATGTATGCTCTTACATTGGAAAGTAAAGCTATCTATGAGAACTAAAGGAAAAGCTATACATAAAAATATTAATGAAATCTTTGCATTCTTTCGATAACCTGACTTCTGGTTATGCTAACAAGTAAAAATTCTTATTTGCCATTCTCATTTTAACACTAGCATCCAACCTAGTCCCCTACGGCTAAGCAGGCTAAACTAGTATCCACATGATCCCCTACAATATGTAAATTCAGTTAAACATGAGAACAAAGGCCTGAAATTAATTTATTTACGTACCTTGTCTTTAAAAACATTTTCATTCTAATGAATTACATTTTCATAAAATGTCATTCAGTTTCTTGGAAATGCTTAGCCTTTGAAACGTTTTTCGTCCTTATTGTGGACTCATCAGAAAAGCCTAAAGCCACTCATAACGATGTTCCATGCAAAACTAAGACAATATCCATGAATAAGTATAAAATAATTATAATTGACATTGACTGATAAAAAACAACAGATCTTCACCTATCTATTAGCTAACTAGTATTGGAGCCTATATACTCTATGCATGTTTAAAAGTGAATTATTTATTATTTGTTTCATTACTATAAGCAAACAAATAATAAATAATTCACTTTCCAAAAATATTTTTTGTTTTCTCCTATCTCGAGTCATTTTCGAAATTATGGGAAAATACAGGAAAAAGAGTCTTTGATTTTTTCTTAATGTTGTCGATCTGGAAATTGAGAAAACTTTACGTGATGTTATTGCTTACCATCCAAAGGACTCATTAAAAAAATCGTCAGCCTCCGATTTGTTCAGAGGTATATATCTCTTAATGACTGAGCTACTATTGCGGCTTTTCAACGCGACGGAAACAGCAATGCAGAGAACGTCCGTTCAAATTTTTTTTACGTATATCAAAATCCTACCAATAATTTAATTAAGGAAATGGACGTGTCGTGATAACTCGCGGGAACTGAAAAAAATTACATTTTACAAGTTTACTCACTCTTACGGGCAACGATCAAATCGTCCGTTTTTATTTTTTCATGATTGTTCCGCATGAAAATTCTCAAATTACATAAAAAAACGGACGTGTCGCGATGACAAAATTTTCCTGTTTAAAATTCATTGGAAAATTTTCGAATTTTCTCTTCACTCGCCGCTTGCGCAAGGCGCAAAATGTCCGTTCAAATTTTTACACACTTCCATACATCCTACTTCATAATACAAAAACCAGGAAACGGACGTGTGGCGATAACAATTTTAGCCTTTTTTTTTACATGTTCATTATTGTTTTACGATCGTTTAGCAACCTTGAAAACTTCCGTTATAAAGGACTTTTTTCTTGATTTGGGTATAAACTATACGAAAAAGTTTGGAACTAATAATTAAAGAAATAATATTACAAATCGTTTTTTTTATTTTCACTGGTGAGATCGTCAAAATTTCAATAAAAAAAAAACTTTCTCCCAGTTTCTGGTCACCTTACTCTAGACATAGCTTAATGATATGGAAGCATCAGCGAGCCAACCATAAAGAGTGACAGTTGAAGAGACGTACAGGTCGCATTGAGAATCACCCCCTTTTCCCACTTTTCTAAAACCTTTTACAGAGGAACACAAGGCGATGGTCAAATATGTGAAAAATTCATCAAAATATTTACCTTGGAGTCAATGCCAATAATTCTACTGCACTTCTCACAGGCGTTGGCGAAGACTGATTCGTAGCAGGAGACGCAGTATGGGTGGTCATCGCGGAGTACGTAACGTTGTCCAGTCAAACTTTCGTCGCATTGCCAGCAGCAGAAGTGTTGACCGTGCCAGTCCTTGTTCATGGCTTTGGTGTATTCGCCACTGAAAATAAGCTAAAAAACAACACTTTTATTACTTTATTCAGTGATAATTGCCTCTATATGAGTTAAGAAAGGCAACAACAACATCTTCCAAAAAATTTGATCACTGTTAGTCAAAATTAACACTTTAAACCGACTTATACAGCATGCAATACGCAATTCTACGTGCGTATACATACAATATTGTTAGATATGTTGAAATTTTTTATGTTTTGCTGAAAACTCATCCGTATGCAATTCTGAAATCATTTCTGTCATAATAGGTATATACTTATGGTATAATTTATTATAAAAAAAACGGCAGTGGGGAGTAATGAGCTAGCAGGAAACCATATATATAATAAAAATAATAGTAATAATAATAATAATGGCCGGCGCTCACACCGTGTGGTATCGGTCAGAAAGCACAGAAACTCTATCCGGCAACGGATAAACCGGAAAAAAAATAATAGCGTCTTTATTTTCCATGTGAAAGAATATACTCAATACAAAACTATTTAATAAATAAATGGAAAAATAGGCGAAGTTCAGCAATACTTTAACACATATTAAAAGGAGTAATAAATATACAAAAACTTATAAAATGAAACTGCTCTTCCACTTAACCTAAATCGCGCATTACATTGAAATGAGAATAAATTAAAAATAATTACACCTATTAATTGTTAATATAAAGAAAAATAAACATTAAACTTAAACTAAAACTAAGGGACTAATGACATTAAATATGTTAATAATTATAAAATAATATTTTTAATTTTTTTCTGAAACAGTTTACATTCATTCCTTTCAATTTTTCGGGTAGACAGTTATATATTTTGCAAATCTGATACCTAAAAGAACGTTTAAATTGCTCTGTTCGATGGACAGGTGGGGTTAAAAGGCCTTTGAACCTTAAATTAAGGTTTTGTAAATGGGTACGAGATTTTATTTTATATAAGTATTCAAATTTCTTTATTGAAATTTTATGATGAATGAAGTGTAGTATGCGATTCTCCATGTTCAGCCAACCCGTGTCTTTTAACTTGTGCTATATTCTTTCACGCCTGCGTATACCATAAATTAACCTGAGGTAAGAATTTTGAATTTTTTGTATTTTATTTTTGTATGCAGTAGTTAAATTAGGGCCATACAAGCAGTCAGCAAAATCTAACAAAGACAAAACCAGGCTTCCACATAACATCCCTTTGACTTTTTGAGATAAATAGTGCCTATTCTCATAAATTAGTTTGATAGAATTATATGCTTTTTGTGTAAGTTTATTTACATGTTTTTCAAATCGGAGGCCACTGTCAATAATAACACCTAAGTTCTTAGCATAGTCAACTATTTCAAGGTTTTCTTGATCTACATTAAATGTAAAATAAATTTTATTTGAATCTGATTTCTAATATGTTGTCGAGATGTTTTAGGACCAAAAATTAAAGCATCGGATTTGCTGGTATTAATATTAATGTCTTTTGATGCATTTAAAAAAGATTTTAAGTCTTCGTTTATAAGTTGACAGGCACCATCAATGTCAGAAGTATTAAATGAATAATATAGCTGAGTATCATCAGCGTATAAATGAATTTGGCAATGTTTTAAACATGAAATAAACTGACTGATGTATAGGGTAAAAAGTAATGGTCCCAGGATAGAACCTTGTGGTACACTTGACCTCAGTACTAAGTCTTCTGAGCAGATTTGTTCAATGCAGACTTTCTACTGCCTTCTCTGTAAATAATTTTTAAATAAATTAACTGCTTCATTTGTTAGACCTATGTGTAATAAAAGTTATAAAAGTATTTCGTGATTAAGAGTATCAAAATTTAGTAAAATTAAAATTGTAAGTATATAAACCCTGATCTGTCAACAACCACTTGCAAAAGCGCTGTAGTACAACTGTATCCACTTCTAAAGTCCGATTGTATTTTAGGTAGTATTTGTTTCTCTAGTAAATATTCTCTAAGTTGATGTTTCATGATTTTTTTCAAGTATTTTAGAGAAAGTAGGTAGAACACTAATGTCACGTAGGTCTTTAAAATCTTCAGCATTATTTTTCTTCGGTAATACAGTTATTACAGCAATTTTCAAAGTGGAAAAACATTTTCTTGTAAACAATAATTTACTATATGGGTCAAGTAAGTATAACATAGGGTCTAAGGTCCATAGTATCAGAGAAAAATCGGTAAAGGTATTTATACAGAAATTCGCTCTTTATTGATACAGGGTGGTCACTCCAAAAACGTATTAATTAAGAAACGACATATAAGAATAATAATAATCCAAATGTAGGTATCACTACTGCACAAAGAAGAACTGATAACTTTTCGTTAAAAACATATAGAGTGGTCCTCAGACAGAAAAAATAAATAATAAACAAAAACAAATTTCCAACACAGTTGAGCTACTTCTTAGGATAACCCTGTACATTTTTCAACAAAAATAAAATGTTAAATATTGCCACTTGTCTCATTTTTTTAAAATTTATAATCTTTATACAGTCCACGTTGTATATTTTCCAGTGAAAATCTACCAATTTCGTTTCTGGCAGTAGCGCCAACTACCTACCAAATTTGACTGTTCTCCGTCAAATAATTTATTAGATATAATTGATCACGAATACAATACTTTCCTTCGGTAAGTGAGGGAAGTAAAAAGAAATAAAAAAGAAAGTTATAAAAATTGGTCGAGAACTTCTGGTCAGATAGTATCTAGAATACTGACTAGATCAGCAATGGCTGATGAAATAAGCTATAGAGCTAGGCCAGGCAAAGGAGCAGGAAAAGTTCCGTTACAAAAAAAATACCAAGCGGGGGTTTTCAACGGGAATATGCACCTCTTAGTGCGTATAACTATTGTACCTAAAATCTAACAGCTGAAAATTAGTGCGTCCATGTTTAATTAACAAGTAAAGTTATGAAAAGCGAGTTTCTGACCTGTATAAATTTATCTTCCGTCCGAATAAGAACTTGTAGTTATTAAAAATATCTACAAAATGAACCCAACCTCATTAAAATCGGTGAATTAGTTTTAACAAAATGCAAAAAACTACTAAAAAACACTGTTACCTAATTAATTTTTAACTTTAAAAATAATGAGCGTAGATATAACAAACTTTGATAGATTATAGGTTGAATGAATCCAAGTGGTATTATTAAACTTGATAAAAGTTTTTGTTTTTTTTATTTTATCACTAATCGCTAATGGTACCTAATGAAAATGCTGAAAATACCTATCATCCTAGCCATCCATCCTTGGACTCCAAGGGCAGTAAAGTTGCATCTGGTATTTTCAATACGTTTAAGATAATTGTGAAAGATGCAAGATCTGTGATTTTTTTTTCTTTCTTAACATTTGTAGTAAATCATCAAATATAATGACATGGCACTGACATAACATAACAATATCACAGGAAAATTTAATAGCCCAATTCCTTGACTATCTGGTAGCCCTGACCTAACTATTGTGGATTTTTGCTTATTGAACATTAAAGGATTTAGGCAATATTATCTAACAAGATAGTTTACAAGAAAGAATTAGTGAAAAGGTGTTGAAATAGGAACAGAAAAATAATTTTGCAATTGGAGGTCAAGATTTCATAACTGACTATATTTAATTCATAACATTTTTTTAAATACCAATTCTCAATACTTCCACAAATAAAAATACTTCACTCTTTGTAGTTTATCACATTTTTGCAAATATTTAGCACCCTGTATATACAGTGTGACCCATTTAAGATCACAACACCCCTGTATACCCGTTCATTGATGCTTGATTGCCTTCAAACTTTGGTGGTAAGAAAAGATCGATAAGGTGCTTCTTCGAATTTAGTAATATGGGATACATGTCAGTAGCGTACGATTTTAAGGGGGTTTGAAAAGTCGATTTCTCAAAAAAAGGTATTAGAGATTTTTTTAGAAAGAACTAGTAAGGTAATGAAACATATTCTTTATAGGATTTTGCAAACAGCAAAAAAAACTATATATGACAACTAAAAGAAAAACTATGTGTGAAAATATTAATGAAATCCTTGCATTCTTTCGATAACCCGAATTCTGGTTATGCTAGCAAATTAAAATTATAAAATGAATTTGTCTAATGGACATCCCTACAAAGTTGCATGACAAAATTCCAATTATTAACAAAGTTAGAGTCATTAATAGCAGTATCCGTTCGCGTGAAAAGCACCAGTACGAATGTTTTTCTCAAAATCGATTTCTTTAAAACGGTGTGACAGATACTACTCGACCCATTGCGACGAATTTTTTTTTGAATGTTTCTTAAAATATTCCTCGGGCATCGTAGTGACTGAATTTGCGATATCGTTTGTTAACCAAACAAACAAATGTGTTAAAAAAATCCCGTCGTTCAGGTAACGTCTGTGGACTGTATGGGTCACACTATTTGGCTACATGCATTTTACCGACTTGTAGAAAAATCTTTGTATTCTTTATAATAATAAATAAATTCACTACAAAAAATTCACGCATATTCTTTAGGGCTTACCAACCAAATTAAAAATAAATAAATAAATCAATCCTATTATTAGTTCGCAAAATAAAAATTCTAAAAATCAGCCTAATTTTCCGCGCGTTAAAATAAAAGTTACGTACATGCCCCCTTAAGTACTCTACTAAAAAAGAGTCGCCATCACATTCTAGTGGAGTTCTTGAAAGGAGACGTGTAATACAATCGATACTATAGTTATTCAAGTACCAAATGAATCTTAATATATCAAAGTTAACGTTTTCTAATAAATTAAATGAATATACATAGAATTGCCTAGATTTAAGTTACCCATTACTCTCTTTGACAATAGTCATTTGTGGCTGGTGTGATCATTGACATGTTAGAATGTCATTAGAATATTACAATGTATAAAAATAATAATTAATCTTAGATCATGCCACTGAAAGTACAGATTATTATTATATAAAAACATAAAATACACAATGCAGTTCGCATTTTAATAACAAGCAAAGTTATTTATACCTTCTTTTAAAACAAGCTGCATCGTTTCTTTTAAAAATAAATTAACTATGATGCCAAAAGCAAGTCTCCAATTTTTTACATTTATCTGACATATCTACAAATGATTCTGCCAAGATATGAGATTCTATTTATATTTATGTCTATATCTATATGTAGTTATGTCCCATTCAGCCAGGCAGAAAGAAGCTTTAACATTTTTGAATTTCTCTTAATTTTATAAACAAAAAATCGTTGGTAAAAGCACGCCCACTCAATGGGCAATGATCCTGATTTCCAGATAATACGAGTTGAATTTTAGATCATTAATAGGCCAAAAAAAAAATATTTTCGTTATATTTTCTATTAGTAGAAAAATTCTTCAAAATTTTTCTTTGTTAAATTTGTTTTTATAATAATCAAGTAAAACTGATTTTACGGATTGGCGCACATGGGCGCAACGCTAGTGCGTTAAGTGCGATTAGTGTTAAATAATTGCTTATAACAATTTAACTACGGTGTTGACAACGATAAATTTCTATAGGGCTCTATTCTAGAATTGTTATTAGACGAAGATAAATAAAACAATCTGATTAAATTCGTCAAGAATTGTGATCTCAACTGCGACTTAGTACATAAGTATGTCTGTCTACTGGGCGGCCCAGCGCATAGGGACATTCTTGTAACTATTGAATTTACGAAGGCATTATTTTAAAATTTGGTGTAGATAAAATTTTCGATTATGTCGTGTAAAGCAAAAAGGGCCAACTATCGGTTTCGATGTAATTTACATTTACAAATCAACCCGTATATTTTTTCCCAACTCGGAACCTGCTAGCGAATACACATATAATACAACCCTCACATGTTATTTTTATATACATATTTTTTTTAATTTTTAATTTTATTCATAGAAAATCGCGGCTTTTCACATGTTACTTTTGTTTTTGAAAATTATATTTTTTTTTTCATTTTTAATTTTGTTCATAGAAAATCGCGGCTTTTCACATGTTATTTCTGTTTTTCAAAATTATATTTTTTTTAATTTTTAGTTTTGTTCATAGAAAATCGCGGATTTTCAATATTGTTAAATTTCGATCCGCAAGCACCTGTAAAAACATATCTCTTCAAATACTAAAATTAAACACGACTTACTCTTCTTTAAGTGGGTTTGAGAAATCGAACCTACTTAGGGCGAACTTAGTTTTTATTAAAAAAAATTAATATCGTTGAACTTATTGAAGAGTAAATTGTTCCTATTAGAGATAATATCTTATATAGGTATTTTCAGACCGACTTTTAATAATCTTCTATGATTAAAACTAAAAGTTAATAAAAATCTAAATCTAATTGGATAAAAAATATGGTTGTCCCATTTAAACATTTAATTTTCATATAAACTGTCGCACGAAAGAGGAAGTCGGCCATTTTGTTTCATAATCACCTAATTAAAAATATTATGTTATATCACTACATTAAATTTGAAAATAATCCATTGGCACATTCAAAATTCACAAGTGTCCCTACAGGCTCGGCCACATTAAGCGTACAGACCAACAATGCGTTGGCAACAGCGCATGGCCAAATTCGATGTCGGTTTTCACGTAATATGAATTTCTATCAATCTGCAAAGGGCTAGACATAGAAATTAATTTTCTTTCTATGACAACTTACATCATAGGTAATTGTACAAAATCAATTTTCAGTGCATAAAACTAAAAATTAACGTATGGACAAGCATTACGTTAACGGATGCATTAAAATCAGTATTTTAATCTACTGTAAACGTATCCAAAGGTCAGCTGTCCTGATCTTGACGTACAATTAAACACATGAAAGTTTTTTTGGAGACTATTGCATATACAATGAAACAATTGCAAAAGCTTTGAGAAACAGCAGTTGTAGATGTGTTTTTTGGCAATTATCCATTTGCTTGCGCGTTTTGCAAAAATATATCCAGTACAGGAACAATGGGCCTTTTCAGCATATTTTTTTTATTGCGGAATCATAAATTTTATGAAAAATTAAAATACCCGTATTTTTTCAATTTCTATTTTGATGCAGATTAGAGCCAGAAAAAAATAATTAAAATCACCTATTTACAAGTCCAATTTAAACGATTATCCGTAACGCGCCATTAACACGTCAGCAATCCCAAGCCAATAGTGTAAAAGGCGACTCGGCAACGTCGTACAAAATCAGCTTTCAATTGACATTTGTAGTGATGGGCGATATCGCGATTTTCCAATCACTCCTTAACGGCGACTTATATTTTTCATTTCCGGTGGTTTTAAACTAACGCCATCACAATCTGCAAGCTGATATGTTTACCGTTCGCCGTAATTTGTTTGTGTGAATGTATGGCAGCATTAAGCAGCAATGGACAAGTATGAATTGAAAGTAAAACGATGTAAATTACACTTTATATTAATATTTTATATAATCACGGTGATTTAGTCACGGTGATTTAATCACCGGCAGTAACATATCGTTCATGACTAGACGTTTGACAGCTTGTTGATGTTAACATTTTGGTTTTGAGGTTAGCGTAAATTGAAAGCCTCCGATTTCGATTAAAATGTCTAGCAAGCAGTGTTTTGTTCCATTCTGTGAAAATACGACCGAAAATGCCCCAGAAAAGACGCCAGCTCAAATGAAAGTTTAAGGTTATCCGCTATCCACACGCTCGGTGATCGCAGTGTTGTCGGTTTGCAAGTTCTTCTGTTGTGTCCTCGATGATGATTGGTGGGATTACGTGTGCAACCAAGGCGCGTGAAACTCGAGCGTTTGAAATACCCCGTGAAAGTTGTTGTATTTCGCTAATTTATTTCTCAGAGATTGCTGTTCTAAGACGTCTCATTTTTAGATAAAAAATTATTTTATTTTCCCCAAATGACACCCACCATATTTAAATGTCAAAATTCGAATGTACTGTAAAGGCCCATTTACATTGCAATTGTGTATTTTCTTTTATGTCTAAATGGTCTAAGAAATTATATTTATTATATCCTTTTAGCCAACATCTTTTGGCACCAGCTTTAATTACCATCATTGTTCCAAATCTTAGTTATATATCTTGGCCATTTAAAGATTTTCTGTACAATTCTATCATGTTTTCAAAATAATGTTTTGTTGACTTTCACATTTGTGGCTATAACTTAGTTTTGTTTACCCTGTCACTTTTGAACATAAAAAATAATTTTATTTGATCCCGAATATAAGACATATTTACTGTGTAGATTGCTTTGATAGAAACAAAAATGTAAAATTGTTTTGATTTTCCACATTTGTGAATCCAAGTTAATCATATCAAGGAGATGATGAGGATATTTATTACTACTACTAACTTTTAAGATCTATTTGCCATATTGTGCGTCAAATCACTTTTTGAAGACCCAATCCATATAGTACAAAATTTCTCGACACCATCAGCAGTGGACAATATTTTAAACTAATTTTGATAGACAATCTTAATTTTGACAATCAAAATAACATTAAAAGATTATTTACTATCTGAAAAAATGTGTTTAGAAATTGCTTAGATTCAGAAATGTTGCGAATTATTTCTGGTTTCATAGAGCCAATATTTACATGTTCTTACTGACAGAAAAATATTAAGTAGATTTCAAACAACAAGCATTCCTTTAAACACGTGATAGCAAAGGCAATTTTCTATATTATGAAAACAAGTATGCCTTATCCAAAAGTCATTAGCTTCAGAGATATTACAATTTTGTTTGTTTTCAGAAAAATGCTCTCTCCCGCGGCGACATTCCGTGGAAAAAAAATCCGTTTTTGTTTTTGAACTTTTTTGTTTCAGTCGCGTACTTTTAAGACCATTATCATGATCATATCAATATAAGGTAACAATAACCTTAGTATTAAAGGATTTCCAAGGCAAAAAAGTAATTAAAAAATGAAACATCAACTTAAAATTTAGAGTGTTTCCGAAATTTGACGTCACATTTCATGAGAAAATTATTTTGATAACTTCCCTGATTTATTACTAAGGTAGGCAAGGCAACATTAAAAAAACTGTGTTTTTCCTTAAAAAACACGCTTAAGCTTATTAAGGCGGCTACAGACGTAACGGCATACTTGAACGGTATGCATGCGCAAGATTATTGTATAAGTATTTATACTGGAACGTGTGTATTATAACACTTGCACAATTTTTATGTACACACGTTGCAGTATACTTGTATAATAAACTTGCGCATGCATATCGTTCAAGTATACAGTTACATCAGTAGCCGCCTTTAGACTGGTTCACTTTTCGACTGTTTTTAATTCTAGCGGCATTTTGGGTAACATTTTGCCAAATGAGCTTCTTTTACTAAATCGAACCTGCTGAACACGAATTTTAATGTTGGCATCCCCAAATCTTAACCGGAAGCTCATAATTCAAGATGGCGTTCAAGATGGCGGACGTTTCCTCAATATTACGATATTTCCACTCCCGGGGCTGATTTCTTTTATCTAAAGACCGTCTATGGAGTTATTTTTTCGCAGAATGCGGTAATAATTGTTTCAGACTGTTTAAACAATTATTTAACCGATTTTGGTACGAAAAATACTGAATAAGTCAACATTTTGGGTGGATTTATCTTGAATTTGGTAGTCGTAAATTCATGAAATTGGTGCACCATGTTTTGATACAGCATAGACATTATTTATCTATTTATAATATATTTTATCGATATTTCTGTTTTGGTCTTTAGTTTGGCGTTGAAAATTGGCAAAATATAAGAGTGTTTTTCCGATTTTTAGTCAATATTTGAGACGCTACATCTCCTACTATTTATTGGATTTACTACTTACTTTATCTTTTTCTTCGCAAAAAGCTGTAGAAAAAACATTTACAGTTTATTGCGACATTCTTTATAATTTCGGGCATATAGCGCGAAAAGTGAAACAAACGCCATTTTCAGCTGTTACTATTATGTTTCTCCGTTTCTATATAATGAAATCCTCAAAATTTACGTCTCCAAAAGTACTATAATAATACGCCTATTTTAATTACCTAATTTTTTACATCTCTTCAATGCCACACATTACAGAGTGGTTATTTTCGCTTTAAAAAAATTATACCGAAGTATATTAATTTTGTACAAAGATATTTCTTAACATAATTGTTAACAAGAATCAGAACATAGAATTGAGGTTATCAAGTTAAAACTATAACAATTAATGTAAAGAAAACCACATAAAACTGTTTATTATATTCAATCACTACACACACTACAAAAACAAAAACACAAGTATATAGATTGTATATTACATGTTATGTACCTTTTGTGAGTTCAGGGGTATGTGATGGCATGTCTTCTGAGGTAAATGGTATAAATTCGATGTCAAAGTGGAAGCGACTTAATAAAAAATAATTTCTACATAAAAGTCTTGAAGTATACCGGGTGTAATACAACCATGACAATCCTCTTTTCGCTTTAGTTTTGAAGATAAATGATTGAAATTGAAAACATCCTATATACTTACTAAACGTCACTTTCTGACAAATAATTGTTCTCCACTTTCGCAAATTTTTTTAGTTTCACAACCTATATATCGATCAATTTTGAATTCTGAATAATTTTCTGAATTCAATGATACCACATAGTGGCATTTCAAACGCCAATATTTATTTTTATTTAATTTTTAATTTTCCATTTAAGTCTGCCATGATTGTTTCGATTTATTCTAATTGACCCATGTAATGCTAGAAAAATCGAAATCCGGTGCCATTAATAAGGAATTTATTCACATGTCTTATTAAAATGTGCCTTAAACACAATCAAAATTACAGATAAGAGAAAATACAGTTTATTTATAATTATCTAGGTATACATAAGGTGGCGTTGAAATACAGAAAGGAAGACAAAGCAATAAGACAACTGTTTGACAAGCTATACATTTCATTGTTTTCAAAGCCACCTTAGTTACTACTTACCTTATAATTGAAACAAAATTATATTTTCCTACTTTCTCTGAGCAGTTTGTTGATTGTATTTGTAGCGTTGATTGTATTTGTCGCACTTTTTAACAAGGCATATAAGTTCTTTATTAATGGTACTAATAAATGGTACCACGGTACAAAAACAGTTCATTTGATAAAAATTGTGTTTTGACCCAAGAACTATTTTGAAGAATTTTCTTATTTGTTCATAAATCCCATAATTTAACATTTTCGACGGGATTTTGATTTTCTAGCATTACACGGGTGAATTAGAACAAATTGGGCTAGTCATGGCACACTTAAATGGAAAACTAAAAATTAAATTAAAATAAATATTGACGTTTGAAATCTCACTTATGTGGTATCATTGAATTCAGAAAATTGTGCAGAATTAAAAAATGCAATAATATATAGGGTATTCCATTTATTAAGTATGTTTCCAATTTCAATTATTTAACTTTAACACTAAAGGAAAAGGTGATGTACCATGATGCTGTTACACCCGGTATTTGATGAGTTGATAACAAATTTTGTAGTGACTTGGCTTTTTTTTTTTTTTTTTCGTTTAATATTTCTGCATTTTAATTACGATTACCACTGTCGTTGCCATTAAGGTGGCCATTCCCTAGAAAGAGACATCCAATAGGAAAATATTTGTTATTTTTGGCCATAACTTTTGTTTTTTAGTACGTATATTCAAAAAAACTATAAGAGTACCTAAGTAGAACCATAACGAGACTATTACTCAATAATTTCAGCGGTTTGTAAGATAGCTAGATTTAAAACTACAAAATAGGAAGATTAATATAATTTTTAAATTTAAATGTAGCTATTTTGCAAACCACTGAAATTATTGAGTGAAAAGTCATAGTAAATAGTCTCGTTACGGTTCTACTTAGGTAGTTTTTTATACGTACTAAGTAAAAACAGTTATGGCCAAAAATAATAAATATTTCCCTATCGGATGTCTCTTTCTAGGGTATGGCCACCTTTAGTATGCTATCAAGTTGTAGAGAAACATTTTTTTATACTCTAGGTTCTTAAAGATACTGTTGATTTGTATTAACGAAATTATCTTTAATGAAAATTTTTATGGGCGCGTATATATGAAGCCTAAATGAAGCGACATGCAACTGATCTGTTGACCGGCTGGAGCGGCGCAAAGATAAAGCGGAGGCCTATGTAAAATTGGAGCGACATGTAACAGATAAACAGATCTCTCGACTAGCCTGCTAGGAAACGATACATCAAGGTCAAGGATAAACATTCAACTAATAAATATGAATGTTGTAAACTATAGTCGTCACTTGTCTATACTTTTGATTCTATAAAAATTTATTAACGTGGCCCGAAACACTCCAAGAAACAAGATAAGAAAATATTTCCGGCATTGCAATTAAAATGTTTCGGTTAAGTTTTAAGCCATTTTTTTCAGAATTTCATCTAAAACGATATATTGCCTATTTAATTTTTTTGAGGTTAAGTAAATATTTAAACGAGGTTTTAAATATCTAAAGTTTTTTGCCATCACTCCATTCTTTAATTTTGCAAAACAAACAGTACCTAAGACCGGAGATATTTGCAAAAAAAAATATGTTTTGAGATTTCAGTTGTTTAAACAAATATGTTCTCGTTCGAAGTCCAATATTGACAGTTATTATAAGTGTACTTCAAATCACAGCAAAAAGTAACTCCTTCCCCGAACACGTTTTTAAGAAATTTATTTATACTTCAAGTGTTTTTATACATTCTACACAGGCAACAAATTTTAGATCCCTAAATAACATGAAACAAAATGTAAATTTCGCAAAGATTGTAGAAATTCGTGCCTGAACTCACAAACCGTTTCGTTATGAAATAAATATATTTCGTTCAACGCTGGAAATTTTAAACAAAATAAAATTTATAACTTGCATTTCATAATATGCACCCACCTGTTCCAAAAATTTCTAAAAGTAAATCTAGTTTTATAATATTGACTCATTCGATTCGTGTACGCCTACGACGTTTGGGAATATTTAAAGTAGGCTGTGATCTAACACGTTTTCCTATTTTCATTTTTCCCCGGGTATTCAACAACATGAGTAATTTTTTAATTTGTCCACGAAAGTTTTTTCAAATCTGTTATGGTACGATAGGTATTTTATTGCAGTTATTTATATTCAAGAGAATACAAATAATGAAAACTTCAAAGGACATTAGGAATTAAAATTAGCGACTGCCCAAAATAAACAACAAGAATAAGTGAAATAATAATATTACTTTATTTTTTCACTTATTCTTTGTGTTTATTTTGAGAAATTTCTAATTTAAATTATTAATATCACACTCGGGATTAAATGAAGCACTCCGTCTTTTAGCATATAAAATACTAATATACTGTTATAAAAATGTATACAGGGTATCCCAATTTGAGACTACATGTATTGCTATCTCCGATTTTATAAAAGATCTTAAGTTAAGTATTTTTTTAATGTATAATGTAGTGGAAATTGTTTAGATTTAACAATAAATGTCTTAAAAACTATTCATCATTTGAAGTAGTGCCCAAGAAGACTTTTAATAAGAGAATCCACAAATAGAATTTAATTTAAATTAAATATTTAGATAATTCCACCGAGAGCCAATTTTCATATAAATTGTGTGCAGTCTTTTAAAGCGAAAAGCAAAAAACATTTTCTGGAAAGCGTGATGCTGTCAGATGAGCCACACAGAAAGGACGACAAACTAGAATAAATATATAGGTCACAAACCGCCTGTTGGGGCATACGAAGATGAAGAAGAAGAGGAAGAAGAAAAAAGAGAAAAAAAAGACAAACCAAATCAAGTATGAACTCATTTTCATTATTAGTAATTCATAGGTTAAAAATATAAAGGGAAGCCAAGAATCTTTCGACTTTTACAGTCTTACACCGGACATAGCTTTGAAACCACCACAAAACAATCCACATAATTTATTGCTGAGGTTACTCCGAAGTAGAGAATAAAAAAACATAAAGAATATACCGGTCAAATTCAGAACCCTCTACTTTTTGAAATCTTTTGAAATGAAAAATTCGTTTTAGTAGAATAATATCTTTTATACTTTGCCATAACTACTCTAATACTTCATGAAGAAGTCTACTTTTGCAATCATGGTATACGCACTCTTTGACAATAACAATTCCTTTCTGAGCTACGCCCCTGTTAGTTGCATTTTTGGCTCATAATCCTCATATAAAATGTCAATCGATTAACATCGCTACAGAAAATAATTATTAACAGTGAATATGACCTCTAACTTAACTTGTGATATATAAAATTGATAATCATTGAAGCTCAATGAATTGTTTAATTACTTCCACATCCACGTAGTGGATTGGAAGTATAGTAATCGCAAAAAAAATTTCAATTTTTTTTTTTCTTCAAATGGGTTTAGAATGTCATGAAACGCCGAGATTTTAAATTTGAGCGAAAAAAAAAATTTCTGTCTGTCTGTCTGTCTGTAACTTTTTTTATCCGCACGTTTTCTCCGGAACGGTTTAAGATATTGACTTCAAATTTGGTACACGTATATATTATAACGAGATCTGGAACTGGATTGTTTTTTGAAGATATCCGGTGAAGGGTTGAGGGTTAAATAGGGGGAAATTTGTAAAGCAAGCTGGTAATAGTACAGAAACTTGAAATTTGATATATCTACTACAATCTAAGGCCTCAAAATTTTTCATAATATTTTTCATCCCCCCATCCCCTCCAATTCATTATTAAAGGGGTTGATAAAATAAAATAGAGATATTCACTTGAAATTTGGTACACGTATATATAATAATGACATCAGGAACTAGATTATATTTTGGGATTATTCTGATGAAGGGTTGGGGGTTAAATAGAGGTAAATAGGGGAAAAGAAGTAAAGCAAGTTGGTAGGAGTACAGTAACTTGAAATTCGGTGCATGTACTAGAAGCCAAAGCCTCAGATTTTTTAATAATATTTTTCAACCCCCGACCACCCCTACTCCACTATTAAAGGGGTTGATAAAATAAAATTGAGATATTCATTTGAAATTTGATACACGTATGTAATATAACAACATCTGGAACTGGATTATATTTTGGGATGATTCAGTTAAAGGGTTGGGGGTTAAATAGGGGTAAATGGGGCAAAATAAGTAAAGCAAGCTGGTAAGAATACAGAAACTTGAAATTCGGTGTATGTAGTAGAAGCCAAGATATCGAATTATTTATAATATTATCCAACCCCCCATGACCCCTACGCCATTATTAAAGGGGTTGATATAGTAAAATTAGATAATTACTTGAAATGAAATTTGGTACACGTATGTATTATAACGACATCTGGAACTAGATTATATTTTGAGATGATTCCGTTGAAGGGTTGGGGGTTAAATAGGGGTAAATAGGGCAAAATAAGTAGAGCAAGCTGGTAAGAGTACAGAAACTTGAAATTCGGTGTATGTATTAGAAGCCAAGATATCACCACCCCTACTCTATTATTAAAGGGGTTGATAAAATAAAAATTAGATATTCACTTGAAATTTGATACACGTGTGTACCATAACGACATCTGGAACTAGATTATATTTTGAGATGATTCCGTTGAAGGGTTGGAGGTTAAATAGGGGAAAATAAGTAAAGCAAGCTGGCAACAGTACAGAAACATGAAATTCGGTGTATGTACTATAAACCAAGGCCTCAGATTTTTTTACCATATTTTTCAACCCCCCAATACCCCTACTTCATTATTAAAGTTGATAAAATAAAATTGAGATATTCACTTGAAATTTGGTACACGTGGGTATTATAACGACATCTGGAACTTGATTATATTTTGAGATGATTCCGTTAAAGAGTTGGAGGTTAAATAGGTGTAGATAGGGGAAAATCAGTAAAGCAAGCTGGTAAGACTACAGAAATTTGGGACTTGGTGTATATACTAGAAGCGAAGATTTTTTATAATAGTTTCCATTCCCCACCATCACCACTCCCTTATTAAAATAGTTGATAAAATTAAATTTAGATTTTCACTTGAAATTTGGTACACGTATGTATTATAACGATATCTGAAACTAAATTATATTTTGACATGATTGCGTTGAAGGAGTGGGAGGTAAAGTAAAGGTAAATAGGGAAAAAAGGAAAGCGAGCTGGTAAGAGTACAGAAACTTGATATTCGGTGTATGTCCTAGAAGCCAATGTCTCAGATTTTTCAATAATATTTTTCAACCACTCACCACCCTTACTCCATTATTAAAGGGGTTGATAAAATAAAATTGAGATATTAACTTGAAATATGGTAGACGTATATATTATAACGACATCTGGAACTAGATTATATTTTGAGATGATTCCGTTGAAGTGTTGGGGGTTAAATAGAAGCATATAGGGGAAAATAAGTAAATCAAGCTGGTAAGAGTACAGAAATTTGGGATTTGGTGTATAAACTAGATACCAAGGCCAGAGATATCTTTCTAATATTTTTCAAACCCCGCCATCTCCGCTCCATTATTAATGGGATTGATAACATAGAATTGAGATATTCACTTGAAAGTTAGGCAATTATTATGTATTGTAATGACATCAGATTGAGATGATTCCATTGAAGGGGTGGGAAGTGGCAGGTTGTGAATAGCGGAAAATAAGTAGGGTAAACTAGAAACGTCATTTTTATCGTGTATAGTGGAAACCAACTCATCAAACTTTTTTATAAAATCTGCCCCAAATATTATTAAAATTCTACGACCAATAATTTCCACGTACTAGAGTGCAAATCTAGTCAAGATGTTTACTTTAAAGTGACTTGAATTAAAAATCTGGATGTGGAAATAGTGATTCCTTAGGCAGCGGTTTTTTATTGATGTAGACAGAATATTTCTTGGCGAAGTCTTTAGCCGATAGTTCTTGAGAAATATACTAATCTCTTTTCCAAATATATGTTTACACCCCAGAATTATAAGTCGAGTTCTTCAAAAGAAGAAGAAGAGTCGTGTGGAAATTAACCTTGGGACGCGTGGCAAATAATTTTGGACTTTATTAAGCAGGTCGGCTTTGTTTATTTTCATAACCAAAAAAATCTATATCGGTGGTTGACTTTATATCCCCTCTCCGTCAATACATCCTTCAAAAACCTGTTAGGAATGATATTTTTAGACCGGACCTTTCAATAGCAAACCTAATGGTTATGAACGTCATTCAAGTTGTTATATAATAATAACGAAGCATGCATGGATAAGGGAAAAATATAATAAAAGTAACTCGTAATCGTAAAAAATTGTATCAACTGTCATGAATAAAAATTATCCAAGCAATAAATTTATTAAAAAGAAGGTACTGATTCCAACGGCATGAGAGTAGATGTGCCAATTTTCTCTACACAACGTGTACTTTTTTATTTACGAATTGTCAGTTTGAAAACAGAACATTATATTGGAAAAACAAATGTATCATGTTACGCATGCAAGGGAATGACTAAATTTGTTTTCATAAGAGAAGATAAGGTAATTACGTACTCTTTCTCATGCATTATACACTATCCCCTCCCCTTTACAAAATGGTTCAGGGTTCAGCTCAAATGACTGTACAGCTAGGAGCTATTAGATGTATCGCTTCCATATTGCAAGACATTCAAGTGCAGAAAATTATTTCCAATTAAATTTTAGAATTTATCAATGGATCTATTCAGCGTTGACCTATTGAACCACACCCAAAGTTGCCTGGTTTATTTTACATTTGCTGACGTAGTCGATTTCATCAAATCATAAGAAATACTAAACGGCACCAAGCACTGAACCTAAATTTTGTAATGGTAAAATGCAGAATATTTGTCATGTATTAATTTGGCAAATTAAACACTTCCACTTTGTCACTTTTTCAAAAAGGTTTCAAATTAATGTTTTGGGTGTAGCAGTGGTAGCAGAGCCTTCAGGATCTCCAAAATGCCAACACATACCCCTCTCTTCCATTCTTCAGCTCGGAGATGGTGACTTCGGTGCCATGTTCGTTATCCTCCCTCCTCTTTGTGGTTTTCTTCACTTTTTTGGTCTTTTTCTCGGTGATGGTAAAGTTGGAATGAACTTCGACGTCTCCCATTGTGATTTTCGAAAAAAACACACACACTGTTCAATAAGAGGTCCGCGACTGAATTCTGTAAACTTGTGTAAATCGGACGAGCTTTCCTTTGGTATTTTTAGAAAATGATATGGAACGTGGTGTCGGGTGCAATACCGTCTTCTCAATTTGAGGTGGGTCGATGTGTTGAATCTTGACGAAAATATATTAAATACTTCTTGACGTAATTTATTTTTGCTTGGCAGACTTGAGTTCATCATTATCGTACTCAAGAAGTAACGGAGCTATAGCGAAATTGCAAATTGTAAGTTTAATGTTCTAACGAAGATTTAACAATCAATATCAGTAGTTTATATATTAGATTTGTAACCACACTTTTAATGTAGATTTAATGTAAATTTTTATTATTAATTTCGTCTAGAGATATAACACACACAAGCACATGTATATATTACAATTTTATATCGAATCGCTCCATTATGATTGCATTCTCTGTAATTACCTTACCATTAGGATTTAACTTTAATTTATAATATTAAAACTACCTGTCTATATTATTCACACAGTAGCATGGTTTTCCATAGTTTATTATCCATTCATTTTAGGCCAATCAGATGTATTATTAATAAATAAGTTCAATTATAAGTGCAAATATCAGTTTTATTGCATCATATTTAAAAACACAGGACAAATTCAAATCACCTTGCAATATACAAATATTTAATTTATATGACTTCTTAGTAAAAATGAGTTATTGAAGTATAAAACATATTATATATTATACCTATATATCTTTCAATTATTCAGGATGGCTTATCAAAATAGATTATTATGCTCTTTTTGTAATCAAAAGTTTACTAAATAATTCAAAAAAATTACGTAAAGTCGCGTTTTTAAAATTTTGAATTTTGGAGCTTCGACCTGCTGTATTTTTAAAATAAAGACATCTCGGAACTTCATACACAACAGTTTTCATTGAGAATGGCCTAAGGATTCTATGCCTTGAATTTGCAATGAATCCGTCGACAACAAAATTACCCATGGATTTGGTGGGGGGTCCTTTAAACATTTTAAGAAATTTTATTATTTAAACTTTTATAAGTAATAACAATAATGAAATATTAAGGAGGTTTAGGCGTTACAGTGTCAACCAAAAGTAAGTCGAATTCTAAATCAGAACTTTTCCATAATAAATTATTACAAAAAATTATAATAACCCGGGAGGCAGAGGCAGTTTTCGTGAAATCATTTCTATAAAGCTAGATTTTTTCCAAAGAGAGTTTAGATAGTATCTATGATGAAGGTACAATTTTACCAAACTCTTAGTGGTGCATAAATAAGTAAAAAATGGAAAAAAAAACAATAGATTGACGAAAATTTAGTTTTTCGAATTGTCACGAATTGTCAAATAATTACAATGGGCTTGTTCGGCATTTTTTTTTATTTGATAAATCGAAAGTGCAAGTATAAATTAATGGATCTACAAAAAATCAGAATCTTATTCGCACGTTTAGTATCTTAAAAACCATTACAAATTTCCATCTCGCGAAAATGGGGCGTGGCCAGGCGCTACGTCACTATACGCATAGACTCGGCGATCTCAGTAGACTTGATGCTCCTTATTGGTTATAATTATAAGTGTTTTCGAAGTATTGTTTGTTTTGCTTACTATTTGACAGTAGGGGAGTACAATTTGGTGAAATGTCAAAAAATTACAATTTTCTCTCGCTCCTGCCAGAACGAATTTTCGATTTCGACCCTGCAATTTACGATTATAATTCATCGCCGACCTTCTCCTTTCCGTAGACACATAGAACGAACTTCCACTCGACGTATTTATTTAGTTACCAGTGTTTAAAAATTCCATGTTTTTCGACTTTTCAGGTTAAATTTGAAAGGTCCCAGAAAGCCATTTTTCTTACGTCACTGCGTATAGTGACGTCACAAATGAGCGCTCGGTTTTTGCAACTATTACTAATTTCAACTCCTTATATCTCGAGAACGGAAAAAGTTAATAATACGAAATTTTAAGTGTATAATGAGAATATCGAGTACTATATGAAAAAGTATAAAAACCATATAAAAAGAATATCATGGAACAAGCCCATTCGCCTTCGCTCCTTCCGGCCTCAATTTTCAATTTTCACCTCGCGATTCGCGTTGTATACGGTCATTGCCGACTTTCTCCTCGCCATACATAGAACAGGTCTCCGATCGCCGTATTTATTGAGCTCTAAGGTTTGAAAAATTAACTTGCGGTCGTGCTAATTGACGACTATTTTTAAGTGGTTTCCCGAGTTCGAATTCCGCCCGGGATAGTTTTCATTTTCGTTTTCAATTTTTTGGCAGATATTTTTGTTTCTATAATTGCTATTCGCTCCGTTCTATTGCATTTCTCTGAAAAGTTTTGTATTTTCTGCCGCGGAATATTAATCTGCACTATTTCGATTAAAAATCAGAAATGTCCTTACCGAAATATATAATATGATGGAGTAAATAAAAGCTTATTAACAGATCTATAAAAATACTTTCTGTTCATTAATACTAATGAGTACTATAATTGTCGTGATTTGACTACGTATTGACGTTTTTGCAACGTCTACCAAAAATTTAGCTACCCTATAGCGTAGATAGAATGTGATTTTTAATCCAAATAGTGCACATAAATGTTTCGCGGCAGACAATGCAAAACTTCTCCAAGAAATACAATAGAACGGAGCAAATCGCAATTGTAGAATCAAAAATATGTGCCAAAAAATTGGAAACGAAAAAAAATATCCCCGGGCGGAATTCGAACTCGAGAAACCACTTAAAAATAGTCGCCGATTAACACGACCGCAAGTCAATTTTTCAAACGTAAGAACTGAACAAATACGGCAATCGGAGACCCGCTCTATGTCTCGATGGCGAGGAGAAGGTCGGCAATGACAGTACAACATGAATCGCGAGGTGAAAATCGAAAATTGGGGCCGGCAGGAGCGAAGGCGAATCATTATTTTTTGACAATTCATGACAATTCGAAAAATTTAATTTTATATGTTTAATTTTTTACTCATTTATGCACCATTAAGAGTTTGGTAAAATAGGGATGTTCACAAAAAAATTAAATCCTGTTTAAGCATCATAAAATGGTTGAAAATAGTACTATAACAATATCTACAAAGTTTTACAAAAATCAACAAATTCGTTCTATGGGAAAACCCTAAAGAAATATGAAGATTCATTTGAATGCGCGAAACGCTACTTGATTGGTGTGACGTCATGTTGCTCATAGCTAAACACGCGCGAATATAGTGGCTAGGCTTTCATGCACGTTTCATATGAGAATTAGGGATAGCACAAAAATATAATATATCGATACATCAACAAAAAATTATCGATATTTCTATGTATCGATATATTTTGTAAATTAACATTTAATGTAAAAAATTAATGGATATTGCTTAATGTATAACTTCGGAAAGCGGGGGGTAGCATTCCTTTCCAGTACAATATCTCGATTAAAATTTCGAAGAGCGGGGGGGTGGTGTTGATATTCTCGCAATATGCAAGTTAATCCTTTTCGATGTATTTAGAAAAATATCGATATTTCAACCCCATATATTTCAACAAAAAATTGTTATGAATATATTCATGTCCGTGTAGTTCTTCGTTTTGCGACTTTTCATTTTAATTAAGGCATACTCCTAAAATGGAGGCACGTTTTCAAACGGCGACTCGCATAATCTGCCAACTGTGAACGTTACCATGGATTCAGAATTTTTGGCCATGGTGATAGACTTCAATAGGCCTCAATCTAGTGGTGTAAAAGCGAAACAGTAAGTACGGTTTTCTATAAATAAGTAATAAGAACTAAATAGTACCAAGCCTTTAGTAGTATATTATACAGTGTGTTCCATATTAAATGTGTTTTCCTACGTTGGAAGCAGGGATGCGAAAACATTATATAATCGGAGACCGATTTTGATAAATGCGTTTAAGGTAACAAAAGTTTTTAAAAAATATCATTGGTTTAAAAAAAGGACCAAAGCTTCTATCTTTTTACATTTTATGACACAGACATAAAAACCGTTTCTGGGCTATTTACTGATGTATTTGTACATCCAGGAACAAAACACCACTTGTTTTTATTAAATTTCACACTTTTTGAGTCTCCCATCATTACAAAAAAAAAAAAGATAAAACAATATTGATACCAACGTGATATGGATCACGTTGGTATACGAGTTTCACTATGAGCATTATGACATCACTCGCGCTACTCTCACTGCAGGGATCGTTTGCTAGCCTCGTTAATTTTGGAGTTTTTATTTTCAGTTTCTTTTCAAGAAATTTTTTTTTTAGGTGATTAATGGTTATTATGTGTTTCTGTAGCCTTAGAACTATCATTTTTATTACAATTAAAAAATAGTGAACATCCCTATTGTACCTTCAATATAGATACTATCTAAACTCTCTTTGGAAAAAAATCTGTCGCTGCCTCCCGGGCTGTAAGTCGATGATACCAATAATTATTGTCATAAGTCATTGTTTATTATGAATTAATTATTTAAGTAGGTTTAATTATTTTACTTAATGAACTAACTTTTGGATGTTTTGTCCAAACTTATTAAAACAAAAATAAATTTACGTACATATCGATGTATTTAAAAAAAATTGTTTCAGTAAATAATTTAAAAAACAATGGGAAGCAGTAAAAATTAAAATTAAATCATTAAATAATTGAAAAATCAGTTATAAATCATTAACAAAAAGAGAAATTTGACCGTTTACAAATGTTTATCAATGTTTTTTATTTATTGAAAGTCTCCTAATTCAATTGGAAACAATATTAAGACATCAATGCTTTACATAGTTAGCTTTCGGAAGTGCTGACATTATTTGGTTATTTGCTATAAATTAAAATGTACCAAAAAATTGATTGAAGGAGCCATTACTCTGTGGTAGTTAATTATTCCGCACAAATACACTACTATGTTTTCTACCACTATGTGGTAGTGTGTCTTATTTAGTTATTTGTATTAAAATGTATGTAATCTATAAGACTACATGTAAAAGTTTTCTAAAATTTTTAACTTTATGGTTTCCTAATGGCTTTGGATTTTTTACATAAAATTGCGTCATATAAAAATCTATTAAAAAAACATTATTTCAGATTTTTTCCATTATTTCCGTTTAACGCCTCAACCTCCTTAAGTAGTACTCAAATAGATTAAATTTACAAATTGTAAAATTCGTTTAAACGCCCAAAACTATTTTTCAGCCCATTTGCGATATTTTTCTAAAATACCTTACAAAATGATTCGATTTTGTTAAATAGTTGTATGTTCATTTGGGTGGAATCACAGAGTATCTTCTTCAAATATTTCCGATAAACTATTGCCGCAGGCAAATACAGAATTCAGAAAAAAAATGAGGTAGGTTTCATTACTCAAATAAAGAATATAGACACAATTGAGTTTTAAATGCAGCAATGTGTGTATTTTCACGAACTTATAAAAACATACATTATAAAACTTTTATAGGTTTGATCTAAATTTATTGACTATATTTGCTGCAGCGTTTAAACAAGCTGTATTACTTAGTTTATGAAGATTTGGAACATTAAACATTTAGAGATTTTGTGTATTATTCATTTATCTAAATACATATAATATACTTAGCTTAAAAAGAACATTTCCTAAACAAATTATATGTATTAAGAATTTCTGACCGATTTTGCAACTAGATGAGTGGTAGACACCCGTTTCGTTAACACAAATTTATCAGTACTATGACAAGGAAGTCAAAGCTATATTGCAAATTCATATATATGCTCCTACAAATAGTGGGGCAAGTAGCTTGAACATCAGGCGAAAATTTAGGAACTTCTACGGTAAATAGGCTATCATGATAATCTAAAGTTTTTTTTCTCTGAAAATTATGGTGGGCGGATACGGAGGGGGGACATTTTTTTTTTAATCAAATGGTTACCGATATTTTTCTGCATAGGTAGTTAATATACCTATATACTTCACATACCCCAATTACGCTGGCAGACAAAATTTTCAGTCCGTGCGCGGTAACTGGAAATTGAAAAAAAATTTTAGTTACAGGACCAAACCTAGCGCAAAGTGTTTGTTTTGGCGTGTACAGTTCTGTATTGTAGTAGCAGATATTTATATCGGTCGGTTTTTGAGCAATTTGGCCTCAAAGGGGCGAAAAATGCACCAAAATTTGAAATTGTGACAAAAAATAGTAAATTGAAAAAAACGTTTGCCCAACCAGCCTATGGTTCACATGGCACTGAAAAACCCTATCCTTGACTGGCAGACATTTTTGATACATTTAACCCCCCTCCCCAAACCACTCTTTAAAGGGTTAATATCTTTTAAAAAGTTTTTCGTATCTATATTTTCATCATAAATAAAAGGACACCTCTTTTGGATATGTTATTATTTATAGTAGGAAATACGACAAATTTGAGGTTTTGTTCATCTTGATTCGTTCATAATAATTATTAGTAAAGTTATTAATATAAAAACAACTTTTTCTCAACCGTGCTTTGCTCCAAATATTGCTATAGTACGACTGTCATTTTTTGATTTCTAAAAATCAAGGAATGGAACAATGATATGCCAGTTTCATTTTTTTTTTGTTTCAATGATTTCTGTGTCTTTGATTTTTCTAGTTTTCGGTCTATACCACTGAAAAGTGTCAAAGGCTAACTAACACAATCTCAGCACCTGTGCTTCTCTCTAAATAAAGACGAAATTGTCATTTTTGAGAGACTAGATTTTTATTTATTTTAAACCAAAGGCGAAGCATCTACTCATATCATAGTTCTATCATTACACTTTTTAGAGGACTTTAGGTCTTTTTACACGCATTTGTTCAATACGCATTGTTCTATATGTATTCAATTGATAAAGTACCTTGGTGGTGATAATAATAACAAATACATACTGCCTTCTCTCTTCATTTGCAACGTGAATTTCATAAATGTCAAATTAAATAGTCAGTAAAGCACTTAGCTATTCTTGTCAGTCTTTGTACTTTTCAATAGATCTACATACATAATATTATTACATGTAAAGATTTATGGTACTATAAATCCATGTAATATTGCCTTGGACTTCAAACGTGAAAATATTTCACAATATAAATATTTTTCTAAATTATCATGTTATTTGATAGTAGACGATCGGATAGGAAAGTCACAAATCTGTATTCAACAACAACGTTTGACAATTTTTTTGAAAATTCCAATAACTGTCCAAACAAACCAAGACAATTTAACTTGGTGTGTCTTTTCATAAGCGGTCAGAGCTATACAAAGTAAGAACAAATAGGTATAATAAGTTTTCTCCAATAATGTATGTATCATACTCTGATGTTTATGAAATGAGTCTCGAAGTTTGTGGTATATCGACAGATCACGGAGCGTATACGACTATACAGGGTCCTGCAGCTCACCTCCCGTCTTCTACTACACCTAAACGATTTATTTTAGAAAAATGATTCAAACGGGACAATAGACTGTTTGTTAGAGAGCACATTTTTAAAATATTTTTGAATATACAGGGTGTTCCAGAAATTGGTGGTGCATCAAAGTTGTATCTTTTTAAATGGAACACCCTGTAGTTTTATTGATTTTTGGGACCCTTTCGAGCTACTGTACATATCCCTAGAATATTATCAAATTTGATTTGATAGTTCCAGAGGAATAAATTAAAATCGAAAAAAAAAAAATTTTTCGTCATATTTTAAAAAATTTATAAAAAATAGAAGAAACATCTTCAAATCTAAACTAAGGAACAGGTTGCTTATAATAAAAGGTTAGTTTATCCTACTATGAATATCGTAAAAATAACTTATGCAGGATGTTCAAAATTCAATGCCAAACTTTTCAAAATGTAATGCTATTTTTCTCCATTTTTTCATGCAGAATTAAAAAATGAGCATATTTTTTAATTACAATTATCTCGACTATCTTAAAGGTTTCACAGATATTCGTCAAAAACTACTACAAATCGTAAAATTATTATCTAATAGTTTTACTTAACATTTTTCAAATCAATAACTAGAACTTATGTTCAATATGTGTTCCGTTTTATCATTTAGCTCCTCTAATGTTATTAAATAAGCAAATACCTAAATTAGACAGTTTCTCATATAACTGTCTATGCAGTTCTCCTCTTGAAGGCGTAAATGAAGGGGAGTAAACAGAAATCATATTCCTGTTGTTTCTTAACCATAATAAGGTAATTTAGTAGATAGCCATGGAAACAAATTTGCTTACAAACTGTCATACAAATAGACATATGTCAATATTTTAAATTACGTATTAGTAATTTACAAGTTTTAAGCATTTTTTGTGATGGAGTACAGCAGAGAAGAGCTAGTAGATATGATTTTCATATTAGGAGAATCAGAAAGAAACTGTTTTTTGGCAAGTCGAGTTTACGCACAGCGTTATCCGGAACGGAGACATCCAGACAAAAGAAGCCTGAACAACTTATTAGAGAGATTTGTACAAACGGGACATGTAGACCATACAAAACCAGTTAGAAATAGACCCGCTCGAAATGAAGAAAATGAATTGTCTGTGCTATTATCTGTTACGGAAAACCCTTTCGTTAGTCAAAAAGCAGTCGGTGATGCCGTAGGTGTAAGTGAGAGAACCGTTCAACGAATTTTAAAGGACAACCGTTTTCATCCCTACCATATCCAGTTTCATCAACAACTCTTCGATGAAGATTTTGAGCAACGTGTCGAATTTTGCAATTGGGCGCAAGCTAAAATTAGGATAAATTGTGAGTTTTTTGATAAGGTTTTGTTTTCTGATGAGGCCACATTTCATAAAAACGGATTTGTGAATCGCCATAACTTTCATTACTATTCCGACCACAACCCAAGGATTTTTAGGCAGGTTGACCAACAACACAGATGGTCAATAAATGTGTGGGGGGGAATTATTGGTGAACATGTTATTGGTCCTCACTTTTTTAACGGACATTTGAATGGTGCTATGTATCTTGATTTTTTGCAAAATCAATTGCCAAATTTATGTCAAAATTTACCAATACCTTTGAGAGATGCAATGTGGCTGCAACACGACGGAGCCCCAGCACATTATTCATTACAAGTCAGGGACCATCTCAATACAACCTTTCCAAACCGGTGGATTGGAAGAGGAGGGCCATGTAATTGGCCGCTCCGATCACCCGACTTCACTAAATTGGATTTCTTTTTGTGGGGCTACGTTAAGGAAATCGTTTATCAGGAACCTCCAACCACACCAGAAAACATTACACCCGACCTATTAGGAAGAGTAGCAAGATCATTTCATACCCGCCTTCGTTTGTGCCTCCAAGAGAACGGAAGACATATTGAACATAAGTTATAGTTATTGATTTGAAAAATGTTAAGTAAAACTATTAGATAATAATTTTGCGATTTGTAGTAGTTTTTGACGAATATCTGTGAAACCTTTAAGATAGTCGAGATAATTGTAATTAAAAAATATGCTCATTTTTTAATTCTGCATCCGATGAGATAAAAATATACAGGGTGTCCCATTTGAAAAAATGGAGAAAAATAGCATTACATTTTGAAAAGTTTGGCATTGAATTTTGAACATCCTGTATAAGTTATTTTTACGATATTCATAGTAGGATAAACTAACCTTTTATTATAAGCAACCTGTTCTTTAGTTTTGGTTTGAAGATGTTTTTTCTATTTTTTATAAATTTTTTAAAATATGACGAAAAATTTTTTTTTTTTCGATTTTAATTTATTCCTCTGGAACTATCAAATCAAATTTGATAATATTCTAGGGATATGTACAGTAGCTCGAAGGGGTCCCAAAAATCAATAAAACTACAGGGTGTTCCATTTAAAAAGATACAACTTTGATGCACCACCAATTTCTGGAACACCCTGTATATTCAAAAATATTTTTAAAATGTGCTCTCTAACAAACAGTCTATTGTCCCGTTTGAATCATTTTTCTAAAATAAATCGTTTATGTGTAGTAGAAGACGGGAGGTGAGCTGCAGGACCCTGTATAGAAAGGTAAAAACTCCCTAGATGCATATTTTAATTTTGATAACTATTAGACTGTGGGCCCGCAGCAAAAGAACTGGTTGGCAAGTCTCAAGGCCAGTTCTCATCGAAAAAGATTAATTAGTGATAAAATCAAATCGTGTCAAAATTCGGCCACGAAAGGGGTGACAAGCAGGATTGAAGTTGCACTTTTTTCACAAAAAATAAACCGGTAAGACTCATGCTTGCCAATTTGACAGTATGTTTAAAACACTATTTTAAACATGTTGCAGGATGGGCAAGCGAAAATTCGACCACGAAAGGGGTGGCAGGCAGGGATGAAGTTGCACTCTCTTTGCAAAAAATAAACTGGTAAGACTCATGCCAATTTAAGACAATGATTATACGTTTTTTTAAAATATGTTGACGTATATAGCAAGCGAAAATTCGGTTGCGAAAGGGGTAGGAAGCTGGGTTGAAATTGCAGTTTAGCAATCCAGCTGCGATATCGTGCCTTCTATGTAAAATTAATTTAATAAACAGTCTTATCTTATTAATTATTATTTACACAGGCACACAAAAAAAGTTGTCGATTCTGCGGACCAGATCAATCAGTTCTGATGTATTTTGGCTTGCTGAATCCGAATGCGGTGTCAGTTTTGCCCCACCAGGTCACATATTTTCCTATCCTCAAAAAATTGTTAGAAATATGCACAAATTGCATTTTCTGTTTTTTGAGGATAGAAAGAAACATGCAAAATTTTTTAAAATTATTGCATTGCCTACCAAATGAAATTTATTTAAGTATCACATTTTCCTATTTTTCACTAAAAGATTACAAAGTTCTTGGTTGGAAATTGTGTTCACTACATGCTAAATATCACTCCTCCTCATTACATCTTTCTCATTATTTTTTTAGATAGCCACATTTTTCACTGAAAACGTATTTATTATAAATGTCAATACTGCAAAAATAAACTTAATCGTTAAAATCTGAAATTTCTTCGAAGAGAAGTATTAGAAAACCAAAAATGACATGATTCTAATCTCTCTTCGATAAGCAAGCGAAGTAATATGATTGATGCAATGAGTATAGAGATAATATGACATAAAAATAAGATAGGAAATTTAGTTACGAGCAATGTTGTTACATTGCCAAGGGAAAAGCCCGATACACTTTTAACGACAAAAATAAAAGTCACTCAAAAGAAAAATATAACTAATAATTTTAAGGGACACTAAATGTTTATACTAGCGGTAATTTTATTAAGTTCTTTTTAATTAGAATTTCCTTCTTAGCAATTGTCCACTGACCAAGGGCGGTCCTACGCTTTGCTTTTAGGGGGGGGGGGGGTATCCTTATTAAAATATGTACCAATATCTTTTAACTCCTCAAAAACTGATAGGTATGATTTTTGTTCTGAAAGTTCCTATTGTGATAAGAAGTGTACCAGATTATCTAAAAAAACTCTACAACTTCTACTTTATTTTACTTGATTTGAAGGTGCCAAATCTGTAGATAGTTTTGCTCTGTAAGCTCTAGATTTTTTGGAATTCAACATTTTCATTTTCTCAAAATTTGAGGTGAAATGATAGCAAAAAATTCAGTTGTGCAAAATAAAATAAATTTTAAACAATCGGTAAAGGTATTTACACCGAACTTCCCTCTTTATTTGTGCATGGTGGTCACTCTAAAAAATTAATAATTACGAAATGACATTGAAAATAATAATCGGAATATAGTTATCACCATTATTACAAAGAATACCTGATAAGTTTTGGTAAAAAAAATATACAGAGTGCTCATCCAAGAGCAAAAGTTCAATACTAAATAACAGGTGCCAAATATGGAAGGTTTGCGCAAATACCTTTATAAACATCCAGCATGACTGAATTATTTCTTGGGATGACCACTCTGTACATTTTTCAATAAAAGTGTAATAGGTGCATTTGCCAAATATTATTGACATCTATCACATTTTCAATTCCACATTCACATTGTGGAGTGGAAGTATAGTGGTGGTTAAAATTTTTTTTTTTTTTTTAATTTTTCAAAAATGTTGGTAAAAAAATTCTCAAATTTGTTTTTTCCGAAATAGGTTTGGAATGTCATGAAACTTTAAATTTGAGCAAAAAAAAAAAAGTTTTTATCTATTCTGTAGTAAGTAGTGATAAATAAAAAAAAATTATTAAATTTTTCAAAAATGTTTTTAAATTTGTTTGAATGGGTTTAGAATGCCATGGAAACGTGGAAATTTTAAATTTGAACAAAGAAAGAAAAATTTTCCATCTATTTTAGTGGTAAACTTTTTTAAAAAATGGTAAAATTTCTATTTTTTTTTTCTTTTAAATAGGTTTAGAACGCTATGAAAGGTGGAAATTTTAAATTTGAACAAAGAAAAAAAATTTCCATGTATTTTAGTGGTAAAAAATGTTTCAAAAATGTATGCGAGGGAAGTAAAAGGTCATAAAATTTACTTTAGTTCAAGATGCTACCCATAAATAATAATTATTTATTTATTAAAATCCAGTCCTAACTTAGGTACAGTTACCATTTACTTTTATTCTATGAAATCAAGAAAAAAATTGAGCTATCAATTTGGTAACTCAGGAGAATGGCTTCTTGAGGTCGCTTCAACGCCGTTATGCAAAGCACAAAGAGCTTAAAATGAATTTACATACAAAAGTACCTATCCAGAAAATGTTTTAAATTATAAAAATCACAACAACGGCGAAAATTATTGCAAGGTGGCAGAAAGAAGTGAGTGATTTTTGTACTTGAAAAAAATTTCGGGATGAGTATTTTTTGGAAATAAATTCATTTTAGAACTTTTTGGTGTCTCGCATAACCAGTGTCAGCTATTATGTTAGAACAAAGATTAGATATTGATTTACATTGTTGATTGATGAAGACTGCCTAAAGGCATGTGTCTTTTGTACTTCAAATATTTATAGATAGGTGTTTTGTAAATGATTTTATTCCATAGTCTATTTATTTTCTTGTATAATCAGAATGTAGGTTATCAGAAAAATTCGAAGAATAGAAACTAATATTATAATAGACAGATCTCCATTTCTGAGTAGTCATCAATAATTTTCTCTGCTTTTTTATGAATCCTTAAAAAAAATTTCTTTAACTTTTGAAACAAAAAATTATTTATTTAATTGCTTTTCTTTATAAATTAATGAAAAAAATTGGAGTCAATTATTATTCGCATTTATCAGTTTTTGTCATGATCAGAGCTCTGGGGCAGTGATGCCCCTTCCCCTTAGGACTGCCAGTGTTACTGGCCCATTCTTGGCAATTCCTTACACCTAGATAAAAGTTACATTGTTTTATATGCTTCCGTCAAATTAAGATGACGAAATAATCTGCATATTCTTGGGTATAAGGAAAACAACTTGTTTCTTTATTAACCTGGTTTTGACCAAACATCCAGATATGTTTCATTATTCTTATTTAAACTTATTTGAATGAAAATTACGAAATTCTTTATTCATTTATGCAAAAGTGTCAATGAATAAGTAAGTATTGTTTTCACAAATAAGACAAATATGTTTTTTAATTTGTCGCGTTGCCGTGAGGTTAAATATATCTCTATAGGAAGTTGATAATATATTTATTTTATTAGATATTTACAAGTTGCGTTACAAAATAACTGTCACGTTACTCATCAGATTCACCTACCTACAGGATACGTATGAAAATAATTTATTCACTTTGTATATAATATTTCCAATATTTACCTCAAAAATATTAGTTCCAACGTTGTTTCGAATGTGTATATAATTATTTTGACTTGAAAGCAAGTGATACAATTTACACTTTGTATTAATAAACATGTATGTTTGATATAAATAAATGATGGCTCGAAGATAAACAGTGGAATAAAAATAAAATACTGCAATTTAAAATCAAGAATGAAAATAACACATTAAAAGTGTTCCCTGACATGACTGTATACTTGTCAAGATTTCTCAATTAAAAAAAACAAAGGTTTTTATTTTTAGAATATGGACGAAAGAACTTTTGAATGTTTACTTTTGAACAGCTCCAACTATATTGACATTAAAAGCTAGAATTTCTCGGTAAAACATAGTTGTTATGAAATTTATATGAACATGACATAATTAAATTTAAGACGATATGCTACCTAGTTATTGAAAAAGGTAGTCAATAATATTTAAGAATTTAGTCGGTATATTTTTGGATAAATTAAAAAATGTAAACAAACTGGATCGTTTTAAAAACCATCGGAATATTATTTCACAATTTTACACGATTTGTTCAATGTAAGCTGTACTTGGGAATACGGTATGCCATCATTTTTTTCAGCAGTCTTATAACAGCAACATGTATATTTGTCATAAGCAACGCGGAAAAATTCCTTATTCAAGCACAAGTTCACGTGGCCATAACAGCTCTTTGCTCTTTGGGACCACGCTAACGGTATGTCGATGGTTTCCCGCGAAATTTTTTATTTTTAATTTCTTTTTAAAACACATGGCAGCCTGACTAAAATCGACCAAAATGCGTAATTTGCGAACAAATGAAAACTCATTTTATCTTATTAGTACAGGCAATGAAGGCAAAATTTTGTAAAAACCTAATAAAGGGATCATCTCCGGGATTTAAGTAGGTAATAACCTGTAGAATGGAATGATGCATTCTTTGCACTTCTAAGTTCTGGGAAAATAAAAAAAAAAATTTGAAAAACTTTTTGATTTTCGGTTTTTTTTTTTGTCTAGCGGCTAAAAGAATGAAAATACAGAAAGAAAATGTAGCTCGTCTCTTTCTCTACAAAAAAGGTCTTTAGAAATGTGTGTCTTACTTAAGCCGTTTAGGAGATAAATCCAGTTTTCCACTTATAGTGTTGAGCGGCTCCGAAATGCGCGGAAATTGAGAATTCTCTGGGGGTTTCGTACGACTGGACACATCGATCGATAATTCTTACTATTCAACCGCTAAAAAAATGAAAACGACAATGAAATGTAAAGAAAAGTCTCAGTTTTAATGTGGAACTAATCACAAAATTCATACAAATTTTTAGCATAAAGAAAAAAGTGTTAGAAGATGGCCTAGTAAACTTTATACAGTTGATTTATTCATATCTTTGAGTTTTATGCATCCTGTCCATTTCTCCCGTAACAATAGGTGCTTTTTCACTGCATGGATTCGACTCCACGCACTTTAATCTATATTTCGTGAACATTTTATTGAAGAATGTTAAGAAACAAATAAGTTGTATAATTCTTTATTTTCTGAACGTGTATGATAAATGTAGACAAATTCAAAAAGTAATGCACACATTTAAAAAACTCAAAAGTCATTCGAAAGAATATGTTTTGTTGTACATATAATCCTAAAATTAAGACTGTGCTATTATTATTAATTAAGATATAGCGAATTCAACTCTAAAATTTGGAGGTGATTGATCGGTGAGAAATATACCCTCTACTTTGATCGCAAGGCATATTCTTCCAACAAAAGTAATTGCAATAAAATATTTATCGGATTAATATATCATTATATAAGAACATACAAGCAAAATGAATTATCATTCTAACGACTCCCGGCAAAGATATGAATAAATCTGTGGATCAACTGTACAAAGTTTACTAAGCCATCTTCTGACACTTTCTCTCTATGACAATTTTATTTATGAATTTTGTGATTAGTTCCACATTAAAGCTAAGACTTTTCTCTGCATTTTATGTTATTTTCATTTTTTTAGGGGCTTTGAATAATAAGAATTATCGATCTATGAGCCCGGTCGTACGAAACTCCCGGAGAATTTCCATTCTTCGCGCATTTCGAAGTGGCTTAAAACCAAAAGTGGATAACTTGATTTATCTTCTAAACGGCTTAAGTAAGACAAAAATTTGTAAAGACCCTATTTGTAGAGAAAGAGACGAGCTACAACTTTTGTTGGGAACTTTTTCTTTATTTTCATTATTTTGGCCGCTAAAGCACATAAAGCGAAAATCAAAAAGTTTTTCCAAATTTTCTTGAATTTTCAGGAACTTGGAGTGCAAAGAATGCATCATCTCAGTCTCCAGGTTATTTACCTACTTAAATCCCAGAGATGATCTCATTATTAATTTCTGTTACCCTAAATGGCTAATTTGCCTGTACTTTATGAAGAATCCAGGATGACTTCTGATTCGTTGCTTATCGTCATGAGAATATACGCATCATAATGCCCTTTGAAAGGCATACTGAGTAAAACCACAAGCAAAAATCTGTCGCCAACTGCCGCATAGTAATAGGAAGTGCTACTAACGTGGACAACATTTTCTCTGCACTCCAATTTTTACCGTTCTGCATTAGACATAGACATAGACATATTTATTCACCATGTAGAATACAGTTTATGTACATATGGTAAGTCAGGTACAAGAGCAGTTTATAATGTATAAAACAAGTATAAAAAGAGAACAAAGATTTAAGTGTAGATTACATATACCACTTTCGAAATATACACTACACAGTTATTGTATAAGACATCACACAACAACTATTATCTATATTAAAATATATAATGTTGTAGTTAAAAATTACTTACAAAAGAGAAAGAGGAACAGATAATAAAAATGTATATCGAGTTCTTATGTAGGACATCGCACACTAACTAAATATATTAAAGCCTGTAATGGTCCAATTTACACTTGTTTAAAAATAATAGGTAATCTAATATATAACGACTAAACAACCATTATTACATTACACTCTAGATTATAATTTTTATCATAATCAGTAAGCTAAAAATTCCTCAACATTATAATAGGCTTTTTCTAAAAGTAAATTTTTTTATTTGAATTTTAAATTTGGATACGTGCAACTTTTTGACGTTTTCAGGGAGGCTATTATACAGTATTATGCTATTATAGTGGAGAGATTCTTTAAACTTAGTTGTTTTGTGCCGTGGAATCGATAGAAGCCTCCCGTGTCTCGTATTGTAAGTGTGGCTATCATCAAGAGTTTTAAATTCCTGCAAGTTTGTTTTTGCGTATGTTAAGCATTTGTATATGTAGATGCAGGGTACAGTTAGGATCTTCTTTGAAATGAACGTGCTTTTGCAACTTTCTCTATAATTTAGATTAAATGTCAGCCTTATAATCCGTTTCTGTGATACAAACATTCTATATAACTGGTTAGACCTCCCCCAGATACATATATTTAGTGACAAGTGAGAGTATGCTAGGGCATAATAAACATCCATAAGTCCCTCCTCACTTAGAGTGTCTTTTAGTTGCAGTATTGCAAAATATGCCTTATTTAATTTGCTGCATACGTGATTACCCTGAGGTTCCCATGACAATGAGCTATCTATATATGTTCCTAAGAATTTGGAAGTGGCGCTTAGAGGTAACGAATTTAATGAGATAATTTTTCTTGGGTTGAAATTTAGAAATACCGTTTTTTTTTCATTTAGTATTAGTTTATTTCTATTGCACCATTCATTCATATCGTCAACAACACTGTCAATAGCTGCCTGTAGATCAACACTATTTATAGCAGATACAGAAACAGTTGTGTCATCCGCATACATGACTGTGAAGCCGTTTTTTATATGACGAGGAAGATCGTTTATATATATAGCAAATAACAATGGTCCCAGTATTGATCCTTGAGGGACACCTAACATGACATCATATACATCGGATTCAGCCTCATCATATTTTACTATGAATTTTCTGTTTTCCATATTTGAATTTATCCAGTTTAATAACTTTCCCCTTATTCCTATAGTTTCTAGTTTACTAAGAAGTATATCATTGTTTACAGAGTCAATGCTCTTGAGAGATCAAATTGGATCGACACTACATACTTACCGTTATCAATTTCACGGTAGATAAAATCAAACAATTTAGCAGTTGCACTCTCTATCGATCTTCCTGGTCTGAATCCATACTGGCATTCGGTCAGGATATCATTCTTGTCTAAATATAACATGATTCTATTTGATACAAGTTTTTCAATAACTTTGGACATTACACACACTAAGGTGATTTGACGATAATTTGCAATATCATTCTCATTACCTTGTTTGAATACTGGGATTACGGAGGAAGTTTTATATTCAAAAGGAAAGTAATCTTCGAGGATTGATTTATTAATAAGATACAGGAACTGATCAACAATATTTAACGAAATGCTCTTTAAAATAGACACAGTCAATCCGTCTAACCCGGCCGATTTCTTATTTTTTAATTCTCTGATAACATCCAAGAGTTCAGATTTACATACCTCATAAAAATAAATGGAGTTATTGTTACAGGCAGATAAAGTGTGTGGTAAAGACATATTATAGCGAAAGTTACTCTCTATGGAATTTGATGCTACTGTAGAAAAATAAGAAGCAAACCTATTTGACACCGATTTTTCGTCTGTTATAATATCTTCCCCAATTTTTAGGCTGATAGATTTTTTAGCCGATATAGTTTTACCAAGTCTATAGTTTATTATTTTCCAAGTTTCTTTGGATTTATTTTCCGCATTGCTTATTTTAAGTCTGTAAAAGTTTTGCTTCGCCGTTTTAATATTTTTTCTGTGTGCCTTCTTGTTTTGTTTATATTCAAGTAAATCGCCTTGGTCCCTGCTATTTTTTATTTTGTTGTATATATATATCTAAGTTTCTGACCTTCTAATATCAGATCGTTTGTTATCCATGGTTTATTTTTTGGAGCATTAAATCTCTTTTCAAAATGTTCTTAAGAAATAGTACTTTAAAATTTATCTGCAAGTGTTTTGATTTCTTTATTTAGCTTTTAGTAAAAATGGATTTCTCAAAAAAATTATAAAGAGCATAGTCAATGAGACTTTTCTTTACGCAATTAGTAGCTTTTGTTTATATGACGGTTAACGAGTTATCAGTAAAATAAGGCCTTTTTCACCGAAGGGGTGGTTTTTTGGGGGGGTTGCGCGGTACCCCCAGAACTGATTTTTGAGGTTCTGTGATGTACAATCCCTCCACTAACAGTTACTGAAGGAAAATCTCGGATAAAATTTTTTGTTATGGAAATCTTTATAATTATTGGACTACTTGGACCACACATATTTTACTTCCCAATCGGCTGATCCACATTTGAGAAAATCTAATTTTCCAATTTCTCAAAATTGTGTAAACAAAATTTTAAGCTGGCATTTGAGGTAAATCATTCTCGTAATGGTAGGAACTTACTTCCCAAATCCAAGCCGAGGCAGCTAACACATGCTTATCCTATGCTTTATAATTTATGAAAAATCCGTTTTTACTAAAAACTAAATAAAAGAATAAAAAAACATTTTGAAGTGCTATTTCTTACAAGCATTTAAAAAAAAATTACAAAACGATAAAAAATGTAGGGTAGAGAGAATTTTGTCCATGTTAGTAGCACTTCCTGTCACTGTCTGCCGGTCTATCTTCTTAGTATGTTATAGTTTCTACAAAGTAGAAAAAAATTCAACATTTCCCAATTATTCGTTAATTTTTATGGTAACGACATAATTATTAATATTTTTTTAACTTCCCAATTACTTCAAATACGTTAACTGTACATAATGTACATTTTATTAAAACATATTCTTTATAGGATTTTGCAAACATCAGAAAAAATAACTATCTATAACTAAAAGAAAAACTTTGTGTAAAAATATTGATGAAATCTTTGCATTCTTTCGATAATCTGAATTCTGGTTATGCTAGCATATTAAAACTGAATTTGTCTAATTTCTTATTTGAAATTTCTCATTCTAACACTAGCATCCACACAGTCCCCTACGGCCATGCAGATTAAACTAGTATCTACATAACCCCCTACGACCATGAAGATTCAATTAAAAATGAGAACAAAGGCCTAAAATGAATTTATTTATCTACATTGTCTTAAAAAATGTTCGTTCTAATGGATTACATTTTCATGAAATCTACCATTCTGTTTCTTGGAAATGCTTAACCTTTGAAACGTTTTTCGCCCTTATTCTGGAGCTTATCAGAAAGATATAAAGCCACTCTTAAAGATGTTTCATGCAAAATCAAGACAATTTCTATGAGTAAGTGTGAAATAATTATATTTGACATTGACTGATAAAAACAACCTCACCTATCTATTAGCTAACTAGTATTGAAGCCTATATAGTCTATGCATGTTCAGAATAAGGGCGAAAAACGTTTCAAAGGCTAAGCATTTTCAAGAAACAGAATGATAGATTTCATGAAAATGTAATCAATTAGAATGAAATTTTTTAAGTCCAGGTAGAACCTCAACGTACCACGAAAATATATAACAACTATTGTCAGGCTAAGATTTGGACACGCGAGCTTTCTCTCTCACCTACATAAAATTGGCGGTCTCCCATCAGATCTGTGCGATCTGTGTGATGTTATTAGTGATCTTGACCATGTTTTCTTTTCATGTTTCAAAAATAAAAACGCTACAAATATGTTTATCAAAAATATTGTCTCATGTTGCAACACTATGGCTCCATTTAACTTAGTTAATCTCCTTTCTATTGGCACTAAGCAAATTTATGAATTTATTATCGGTTTTTTGGTAGAAAGTAAAATAAAATTATAGGTTAGCTTTGTATTCCTCTCGTCTTTCCTCTTGTTTATACCCCCCTTCCCGTGGTCCTTCTTGTGATGTTGATTATAATTTAATGCCCTAACAGACCCCAGGGTAGCTATTCTGTATCGGTGTGATGTGATGTGAGCACATGTTTTCATGAGAAAGTGGGCGGAGTTCTCTTGAAAATCAAAATAGCGTATTCTGTAACTGTGGGAGCGGTCACATCACGCCAAAAATCGGGGAACTTGCTTCTCTTGGTAAATTGTAGGGAACGGGACCGTTCACGCGTGAGAGGATGAAAGTATAACCTCACTTTTTGGCCAACTGTCATTTTATCTGGATATCGGTGGCATGATATTTGTTTATTTGAAGTTATTTTTATTTTAGGTCATACAATGAGGTTTGTGTTACTTAAACTGTAGGGATTAAAGGGCGATGAATATTACCAATGTACTAAATTATCAATGAGACACTATGAGACCTTCAGATTGCTGAAAAAATCCTCAAAAAGAACAACTCATTGCATGAACAAACCCTTGGATTTAGCAGATAGGGCTTTTATAATTAAGTAAATAAAGAACGTGCTTGGGAATATCATACAATATGTTATACAAGTTAGATTATGTACAATCCAATTATTATATTACAAATTAAATTTGCTTTTCTCCATTGCTCCGAATTATTTTTATTAGTTTCCAGAGACAGCATTTAAAGTGGTTGTTACTCTTTCCCACATTTTTTGGCATCTTTTTGTGAACTGATTTGTAAATGTTCCACAGAAGCTGTTGTTGTTTTTCCACCCATTTAATCAAAATATATTTTAAGTCACTATTCATCGGGTTGAAACGGATTTTTGATGTTATTATTCCTAGCCTAACAGAAAATTATATCACTATTACAAAATGTTAGATATTGCACTCATTTTGAATGTCAGAAACTTGCATTTTGACAAGATGCATTTCCCATCATACAACGCATGACCTTCGATCATGGCGTTGCGGCAATTCTATTGGTTGAAATGTGGGAGCAACTGTTGGCAACGCAGGAAGGATCAGTTCACGTCCCCGTGTAGTCACTGTAGTTACAGAATAACATTTTTGTTTACCTCGGAAGGGACCGTGATATGAGCTCTCTCCTCTCACGACAAATGCTCACGTTCACTGAAATTACAGAATAGCTACCCTGGGCGAGAAGCGGGTGTCCCTGTAATTCCTCATTTTGTTCATTTCTTTCTACTCATTTTGTGTTAGGTTTTATTTTAGTATTCTATATTATAAAGTGCTCTTGTGTGACTGGCTGTATGGTCTATGACCCAAAGCCATAAAAAAAAAGTCGAGGTAGATAAATAAATTCATTTTAGGCCTTTGTTCTCATTTTTAACTGAATCCTCATGATCGTAGGGGGTTATGTAGATAATAGTTTAATCTGCGTGGCCGTAGGGGACTGTGTGGATGCTAGTGTTAGAATGAGAATTGTCAAATAAGAAATTAGACAAATTCATTTTAGGATTTTAATTTGCTAGCATAACTAGAATTCAGGTTATCGAAAGAATGCAAAGATTTCATTAATATTTTTAAACAAAGTTTTTCTTTTAGTAATAGATAGTTATTTTTTCTACTGTTTGCAAAATCCTATAAAGAATATGTTTCAATGCAATTATAAGCAAACAAATAATAATTCATTTTTAAACATAATGTACATTTATCTAACATAATTAATTCAGTTATTAAGTGTATCTATCCGCTCGAAAAATGCTGATTATATGCATGTGGTAAATTGGCACTATTCCACCGAATCCAACTATGTGTGCCATGTCGCTTGTTTTCTATATTTAACACTACAATATTTATAAGTTTATTTATATTTCCCGCGCTTCAATTAGTTAATTTCTAATATTTGAGCGAGAATTATTAGCTAATGGACCAATATAGATTCTAAAATGTATCTATTACATACATTCTAGTGCGCCTTTGTATACTAGTATACTTCATATATAATTAATAATTATGAAATACGTAAATCTTTTCGTAGCACCTGGACAACAAATAAAACATTGGTAATAATAATGCCACAGGTCGGCAATACAACCCCTATGGAAAAGCCTTGTGTGGGAGGTGCTACATATTTAGAGATAAACGACACATACCCAATGTACGAGTATACCAGGAATAATTTCTGTAAAAATCTGTGCCACATCCGGGAATAGAACCCTGTATTCTTAGTTGACAGTCAAGTATGCCAGCCACTCAATCAAGCAGTACCCTAATGATCCGTAACGTAAGTATTTATTGTAAAATTTCCAAAATAATATAATTTTGTACGGCTGTCTCCACTACTGGTTTTAGTATTGAGGCTCCGCGATCGAAATCCTACTGCCAGTCATCTTCTGCCTCAGGATGTCATCCTCGGAAATATTTTAGCAGTATAATAAATTCTAACTAAAGATACAGAAAGAAATGGTCTAAAATGAAATTTAAAAGGCAAAAACACAACAGAAAAAGAACGAACGGATATGTATGTAGTATCTGTACGTAACCGAGCAACCGACTTGAACCAGATATTTGACTAATATGACAAGAAAGAGTATCCGCCAACATGAGAGTATGTACGAGCGTACAAAAAGATAATGAGATGTAAACCTACCGCAATAATAGTCAAGTAATATAGGATCGAAAGGCTTCCAGCAATGCCTCGGATGAATAATTTTACGATACCCTACACATATGTGCCGGCTTTGCCCACTCACAATACCTTTCCTTGTATATCGATACGAAACACTATGTTTATTTTGTAACACAACTAAATGCCAAACACGAATTATAACAATTAGGTAGTTCCGATAGTTATTTCTTGCAAGTATACCGATGGAAACACTAGAACCGAATAAAACCAAGTCCAACATTCCAGAAGTTCTCAACCAGTTTTAGTCTTATTTTTTCCTTTCTCTTTCCAAAACAATGCATTTTAGACCACATGAGCAATAGTTAAAAACACTATAAGAGATGTAAGTGTAAAAGTAACACAAGGGAAGTTGCAGAAGTTACAATGCCTTGCATGCTTAGGGATTACAGGAGTAATGTGCTCCTGTCCCACAGCAGCTACGGAGGCAATGCTAGACCTACTTCCTCTACATCTGCATGTAAGGAAGGAGGCAGCACTCAGTGCTCAAAGGCTGGAGCGGGTACTCTCTTTCAAACTAGGCGATCTGGTTGGTCACTTAAGGATTGTGGGGTAATTCAATTGAAATCCACGATCAAACCCACTGACTCAATGCTAATCAAGCGGAACTTTGACTGTTCGGTTGATGTACTAATTGAGAGCCATCGGACGAGCAGAGTCGAAGCCTGCAGTTACGGAAGGGGTCACTCATTTGGTATACAGATGGATTGAAGATGACTGAAGGGGTTGGCGTGAGCTTAGCTTGGCCTAATTGCAGGCTATCCAGAGTCCTAGGCAAGACCCCAACCATCTTCCAAGCAGAAATCTATGCTATAGATTTGTGCCCACGAATGCGTAAATAAAGGCATTGGAAGGGCAAAGATCTATATACTTTCAGATAGCCATACAGCGTTAAAAGCTCTCAGGTCCTATGCCTTTGAGTCTAAAATTACCTGGCAATGCAGACAATCCCTAAAGCAACTGACAAAAAACAACAAGGATACCTTGCTGTTGATACCAGAGCATGAAGGAATAGAAGGAAATGAATTAGCTGGCGCACTTGCAGAAAAAAGGTGTTGAAGCTCCATTTTTTGGACCTGAACCGTTTTGCGGCTTATCCAAGGGACACATCATGGAGGAGATCCTAAAATAGAAAAAAGGAACAGAAAGAGTTCTACTGGAGGAATACTCCAGGCCAAAGACAAGTGAAAAAGTTCATGACTTATTCGGCAAAGAATGCCACAAGGCTTCTCGAATTCGAAAAGTCCCACCTTAAGGCGAGATTTGGAGGACATTATAAAAACGAATATAGACACATTAATGAAGGCAAATAATTGCCAAATGGAAGGTTGACAATAATATAAGGGCACTGTCACGTATAAACATGATCCCCTAGGGGGCCTAAACTTGTAACAGTACGAATATAGGTAGAGTTCAGACAACGTGACTTTTATTAATTGATCTAAAAAAAGTAATAATTTAATATTTCAATACAATAAATAAAAAATCAATATATATCAAAAACCGCTCATCAAAAACATTCTTGCTTCATTAAGACTAAAAAAACATACAACCCCGCTAGTGAACTATCCTTGGACGTTGTCAGAGACTGTTGGACACAACTAGAGTACCATCAGCATCAGTGAAACTCTTCAGTTCCACAAAAGGTAACTACCTTAAAGAAAATGAACTAATTTTCTTTAACTTTGCCGCTTAATCAATTTGTATTATATTAGTGCCTTAAGCTGACTGGTCTTTCGCCAGTATTTTAAATCCGCTCTCATACACATTTTTGGTCCTTCGAGCCGAGTACTAATTAAAAAAAAGGTAACAGAACCAGTTTTACCTCTTGTGCATTTTCAAATCGTTTTCGTAAATTACTTCAATACTGACATTTCTCAAATAAATTTAATTTGACACTAGCACAAAGTTGTGTTGTCTAAACGGGTCGAAGGGTCCCACATGTTGAACACATAAAAGAATGGGTCAACTGCCTACTCAATTTATTCACTAAAAAAGATTTTCAGATATACATGGTGATAATTTTAACCACATTTTCTGACTTGTTTGTTTTTAGACATTTAAAATGAGAGAAAGCTTCGCTGTTAAAAGTTTTATAAAAAGGTCCTTTTGCTAAATTTTCTGTTCTTTCCTTGAAGAAAAGTACTGTATAACTCAGGAATCTATCTCATTAAATTTATTTATAAATAGAACATAGTTTGATCCAAATTTTTTAACAGAATCACTAGAGCGTCGTATGAACCAAAACGTATACGTTATATCTTTTGTGTTTTGTTGTTGTGCCGACGAAAGTTAAGTAGATGTGATTATGCTTTTGGTATAGTGAACTCTAAATGACTTGTTACTGCTCCATATTTAAGATATTTTGATTGATTACATATTTTAAAAAAAGTCTAATATTATTCTTGGCCGGTTATCAAAATTATTTATGCCTTCTAACACAACAGCTGTATATGACATAAAATTAGACAAGTATGAAAATACATCATCGGAGTAATACAACATATATTTTAAAAATACTTACTCATTTCCTACATTTTAATCACAATATCTTTTAAAAACAGAATACTGTTTTGAAAGCTTAAAATAAACCGATTAGTACAGCATATTAAATAGGTAAATTTTCCAAATTTTAAGTCATAATCAACTTCTATAACACTGCCTGGATGCTTTATTTTATCATCGATAAAAATAATGTCCTTAGTTGTTTTCAACTTTAGTCTTGAAGTCAGTATGACGAAAGTGGGTACTGTTATACATATTTCGAATAAACTTCTTATCGAAAAATCTTTCCTTAAAACACAAACAAAAATATTCAGAATTTCTTAGTACACTTACTGACATGAAAATTTTATATCGAAAGTTAAAACGACTAGAAAAGAATAGAATTGTATCCCTTAAATGTAAGAAGAGAGAGACACAAGACAGAAAAAACAAGTGACTATGCAGGTGTGAAATAGGCACAAAATGATAAAATATTGCAAAATCCAAAAATCAACATAAAAAGATAATAATAAAACCAATCATATAACAAAGCTTAATAAATGTCAATGATGAAAACAAAATTGAAATTAGAAACAAGGTATGTAATATGCTTAGAAACTACAAAAATAAACTTAAAAATACAAGTAATAAAACTGGAACCCAATTAAATCATTATATTAATGAAACTAAAAAAAATGTAATGGAAAATTCAGATACATTTGCACTAATGGCTGACAAATGTAACAAAACAGTAATAATGTACAAAACACTACGAAAGAAAAATCCATAACATGCCTAATGACACCACTACATATAAAAGAGAAAATCAAGATCCAACAAAAAAAAAATTCAAAACAGTATTAAATAACCTTATTAAATCATAGCTCAGAAAAAATATAATTACTGAACAACAAAAAAATAAAGTCATCTGTCACAATGGCCACGCCCCATTCATATATGGCCTACCAAAACTACACAAAGAAAATATCCCATTATGACCAATAGTTAATAATGTAGACAGTCCCACATACAACCTTTCACAATTTCTATCTAATACAGTAAGTAATGTCTTGGGAAAGACAGAATATTATGTAAAAGACTCCTGGCAATTTTGTGATTTAATAAAAAAATCAGATAGTTCCTAAAGACGATTGTATTATTTCACTTGATGTCCCTTCATTATTTACTAACATACCGACAGAACTTGCAATAAAATGTGTGAAAAACAAATGGTCTGAAATTAGTAAACATACATCAATTACTGAACACGAATTTGTTAGCGGCATCACATTATGTCTAAATTCTACATATTCTACATATAATAACCAATTTTACTCTCAAATTTTCGGAACTGCTATGGGTTCACCCATATCGGCCACCATTGCAAATTTAGTTATGGAAGAATTAGATGTCAGATATTAAAATCTTTAAATTATAAACCTAAATTTTACAAAAGATATGTAGATGACTGTATTATCTGTTTACCAAAAAATAAAATAGAATATACTGTTAACAATTTCAATAGTTTTCATCCACGACTGCAATTCACCACCGAAATTGAAAAAGAAAAAAGGATACACTTTTTAGATATAACCATTAAATACAATGAATCCTGAATTATTGATACTAACTGGTACACGAAAGAAATTTGGTCGCAAAGATACTTAAATTATAATTCACACACTCCTACCAATTACAAAAAAGCGTTGTTGATAGCCTAACAGATCGAGCCATTCAACTTTTACATCCAAAATATAGACAAAGTAACTTGAAAAAAATTAAAACAGTCCTCGAAACAAACTCCTATTCTAAACATTTTTATGAACCAATAATTTAAAAAAGAATACATAAAATCTATAATAAAAATATGAATAGAAAAAGTAAGAATAATAACAACTGTGTATCCATGCCTTTTACATACCAAAAGTATCTGAGAATATTTCAAATGTATTAAAAAAACACAATATAACAGTAGCGCATAAACCTTATACTACAACAAAAATTTCTTTTACAAAACTAAAACCCGAACTACAACCAAAAGACTAAACTAACGCAATTTATAAAATAGATTGTTCTAATTGTAACAATACATATATTGGCCAAACAAAACAATACCTGCATAAACGAATATATACACACAAATGCAATATAAGAACAGTAAATAAAAATTCGACAGCTCTTACCAAACACGCTTTAGACCATAAGCATAGCTTTAACTTTGACAATACAAAAATTTTACAGAAGGAACCAAATTATCACCGAAGGACAATACATGAAATGTTACGAATTAAAAGACAACAACGCAATAAACAATCGCACTGATATAGAGAATTTAAGTGAAACATACTTTAACTTATTAAATTAACTAAAAAAGGGGATATTATTACACAACATATATTTTTACATCTTTCCATCAAGCCCGCAAGATAATTCTTAAAATATCATATTTCACACCACCAGCCATTAGCAGAAAGCAGGCAATACTTCTGTTCAGCATTTAGTTGTATTAAAACTTTCAATAGAAATAGACGTAAAATGGTAATATAGTGTAAACAAAATGTTTTAAATTTTAAGTAATGAAATTAAATTTGTAAAATTACATAAAATCGTACGTTAATATAAATATTGTAGTTTTTCCTCTGACGATGGTTAATAAAACCGAAACGAAAGAAAATATAAGAATTTTCATTTAAAGGTGACCGAAAAATCCCAGGTATACATCAAGTTAATAAAATCAAGCACACACAAGTGATATACCAGTGCGAAAAAGTACATACTAGTGTAGATTGTTCATATTTTAACTTATACATATATTTTTTGGTAACCGTTTCGGTAATAGAAAAAAAAATAGTAGGCAACTGGCATGTAAGAAGTGCTTTTTCTCACTAATGGAGGAAATATCGCATGGGCCGTAGGCGAGTGACAAAATTCTCAATCGTGAAAAAGATATCACACAAAGTACATACTTATTGCATAGATAACAATTCTTCCAATATACAGGGTGTTTGGTGCATCGTGTGCCAAATGGAAATGGCTGACAGAAAGGGTTATCTGCTATCATTTCAGGCCCCTTAATATTTCCCATGCCCTGCGGGATTTTTCATATCGACCTTCTATCTTTTTAATGAAAAAAATTCCAAATTCTACATTTAAATTCAAATTATAAAAAAAGTATTAGGCGTACACTGCGAATTTCATTTTTATTTTGATGTGTATTGTTGAAGGGTTCTTTTAAATCCAAAATTACTGGCATTAGTCATCTAGTTGTTTTTTTATTCACTCGCAAACTTTCGGAATAGGTAAAATTTAAATTTAAACTTAGACTTTACATGGCTATAAAAAAATACTCAGAGCAACCGGGATCTTCCAACTCCCTCAAAAATTCTCTAGTCTATCCTCTTGCTAATGATGTGCCACATGTCATAAAATTTGTTTAATAACTTCGTGAATTCGCTAAATTAATGAATCGGGTCACATAAGGCTAATATTCAAAATTCCGAATAAAACATTATTTTTGCTTAAATTATGCATGGGAAACAGGTAAAATCTGTTATCTCACTCTTGCGAAGTAAAATCTATTTTCTGTCTCTTTCTGTTCATTGGTTTTCTTGAAATAAAGAAATAGTTACATTTTTATCATTTATTAAAAAAATTTAAAGATCTTGCTCAAAGTATTGGTCTCTGTTGCGAATGCAGGCCCGACATCTGCTTCGTATTTCGACAGTTGTTGTATGAAGTCGTATTTCCTCCCTAATTGTACCGAAAGCCGTTTCTATGAGTTGGACAAGATGACAAGTTCCTCCCTAGTAGCAACCTCCGTCGCGTACACGAGCTCTTTGGCACGACCTCGGACATAAAATCCAACGGAGTTAGGTCTGGGGAACGTGGAGGCCATTGAATAGGGCCATCCTGCCCAATCTACCCATACGCCTATAGTTTTTCAAAATGACGGCTGTCCCGCGCACTGGCGATTGATTGTAACACAATATCTAGACAATGTGTTCCCAAATGCGTTGATTGGGCGGGATGGCCCTATTCAATGTTCTCCACGTTCCCCAGACCTAACTCCGTTGGATTTTTATGTCTGGGGACGTGCCAAAGAGCTCACGTACACGACGGGCGTTGCGACTAGGGAGGAACTTGTCCTCTTGTCCAACGCATAGAAACGGCTTTCGGTACAATTAGGGAGGAAATACGACTTCATACAACAACTGTCGAAATATGAAGCAGATGTCGGGCCTCATTCGCAACAGAGACCAATACTTTGAGCAAGATTTTTAAATTTGTTTAATAAATGATAAAAATGTAACTGTTTCTTTATTTTAAGAAAACCAATGAACAGAAAGAGATAGAAGATAGATTTTACTTCGCAAGAGTGAGATAACAGATTTTACCTGTTTGCCATGCATAATTTAAGCAAATATAATTTTTTATTCGAAATTTTGAATATTAGCCTTATGTGACCCGATTCATTAATTTAGCGAATTCATGAAGTTATTAAAAGATTTTTATGACATGTGGCACATCATTAGCAAGAGGATAGACTAGAGAATTTTTGAGGGAGTTGGAAGATCCCGGTTGCTCTGAGTTTTTTTTTATAACCGTCTAAAGTCTAAGTTTAAATTTAAATTTTACCTATTCCGAAAGTTTGCGAGTGAATAGAAAAACAACTAGATGACTAATGCCAGTAATTTTGGATTTAAAAGAACCCTTCAACAATACACATCAAAATAAAAATGAAATTCGCAGTCTACGCCTAATACTTTTTTTTATTATTTGAATTTAAATGTAGAATTTGGGATTTTTTTCATTAAAAAGATCGATATGAAAAATCCCGCAGGTCGTGGGAAGTGTTAAGGGACCTGAAAGGATAGCAGATAACCCTTTCTGTCGGCCATTTCAATTTGGCACACGATGCACCAAACACCCTGTATAGTACCACTGACTTTTTAAAAGTTATAAAATACAAACAGTTTTTTACATGTAATTCAAATGAGATTAATTTAATGCCATCAAATTAATTTGCTTTTATTTGAACCCATGTGATGCTAGTAAACTTTAGATTATGTACAAAATAAAGCCATATAATTTTTGATCTAACAATGTTGGTAAGTACTTTCAAAGTAACATGTATATTTCAAGAATTGGATTCAGCTTAATGGTTTCAAAAATAAACGGAAGTGCAGGTATTTTCTTAGACGTACAGTCTGAAGAAGTGTTATGTCCGAAAGGCAAATATGGCCATGATTGCAACCAGCCGTTGAAGAAGATAATACATAGACGTCATTTAACGAAGGCGGGGCTATAGATCACACTCTTCGAGGCGCCATCGAACTTTTGGGGAAAATTCTTGGTGAATGATTAATCTCCAAAAATTCGCCCCCACGTTCTCCTGATTTGACATCTCTAGATTATTTCCTTCGGGATTATTTGAAGAAAGGTCACGTTCTCAAATTGGGATCCATCATGTAACTTAGTAATATCCGAGCGTAAAATCGGGATACATAGATTAAGAAACATAGAGTAAAAGTCAAAGAAAACTTTTTTAAATTGGTAACTATCCACTTAAACTTAATTTATTATTTCGTTTAGGTAAACCATGAGTAATATCGCAGGTATTTGCCTGAAAAATAATTTCTCAGTTCATTCTAAGATTTCAAAATAGTCACATTGACAAGGTGTGAACATCGAAACATGTGTCTGTGAATGCTTTAAAGTTTGATATAACCATTACTTTTGTTCTAATTGTTTTTTGTTTGTTAAACAGGATAGTCTATTATTGTGACAGTCACACACATGAAAATTACGTACTGACGTAATGGGCATATTTTTTCTTGTAATCCAATGTTGACGGTGGTATGTAGCCGACAAAGTAGTTGTTGAGAAAGAAATGTTTTTTTTGCGTGACTAGGCCATCCTTAATTTATTTTAACCGTTGTCTAGCAATTATTACTACTAATATTAATGCTGTACAAAAACTAAAAACTACTATGGTAAGGTGGTCAACTACATAATAAATCAAACAAATAAGAAATCAACTAGCAAAACTAACTATATTCAAATTAAGCGATTCTAAAACTAGCTATAAATAAAAGAAATTAGCTAAAACATCAAACCAAAACTAAATAATCACAGTATTTTGTCATAAACTCCACGCTTAGTTCTTTACCCAAAACGGCTCAGGTTTTTTATTTTCTGTAGTATTACTGCTACCAGCAACTTCTGAACTTTCCCGGATTTCATAAGGCGGGAACCTCTCCTTTAGTCCCTCTACAGCGCTTACCAAATTGCTAGTATTTCTAGATTCGGTAGATTTCTCACCTTTCGATGATGTTTTCTCTACAAGTGTAAATGAAATAAATATCTGGTAATTTTTAACATAGATTACATTCACATCATACAAAGGTCATTTTAAATCATTGACATCAGAACTACTTATTTATTCAATTCCAAAAAAATATTTAAAAGAGAGCAACGTGTGGGTTGTAACAAATAATTGAAAACAATGTATGTTGTTATCTATAACAGATTAACAGTTAATAAAGTTCACACAATTTTTTTGCACTTATATTTTTAACATAATACTTGGGAAAAATTGTCAGTTCAATACATCGCCAAACCACTTTTGGTCAATTTTAGTCTGAAAAGTTTAAATAAAGGTATGTCTTCCTAAGTGAGCTACAGCGTTCAAAAACTAGGGCCTTTAAATGTTTCTTAATTAACATATCAGCAACCCTTGGCAATTTGATTATGAAATTTGGCACATTGGAGACTGATGAAGAGACCCCTTTTTATACGCACTTTTCTGCCTTTATTTTTGTATCCTCGAAATTACGCCTCTAAAATTAGTATCAAGATACAAAAAAGAATAAAGATTGTTTGTTTCGCATTGAACGACATCTTAAAAATATTTTTCTAACATACCTAAATCATGAATGAGTATATTCTTCCTTTTTATAGTTTTTCTGGAACTGCGATTCTTCTTAAATGATTTTTGTTTGCTAACACCATCGAGACCATTTAGATAATTTTCATCGTAGGAGATATTTTCCTGAAAATCTTCCTCCTCAAGTACTTCACAAGGAGATGCAAGGTCGCTCCACTCCTCACTTTCACCTATTTCCAAATTCGACGCAGCTTTCTTCACATGTTCAGTTGGTATTGGTATGTTACAATTATTGAGTTCTGGCTCAGATTTGGACAAAGACCTTTTTAGTTTTGCCTTTTCCAGATGCTGCTTGGTAACGTGTGGTGAGAATGATCTGACTTTTTTGCCATATGCAGGCGAAGGCGACCTTGACTTAGATTTCTTTGATGGAACGACCAAAATTTTATTCTTCCAGTATTGCTTTGAATCAAAGCTGGATTCCTCCAAGATCCCATCAACATTTCTAGGACTGGGGGACCTAGATCTGCATACTTCTTCATCGACTTCAAGTACACTTACAACAGGATGGTCTACTAATTCATTGTAAATAGTATTTCTAGAAGTGTGCGGTAATTCAGACGGTGGATAGGGGGACGAGGAGCGCCCGTGAAAGTTCTCATTAGCAGAGGTATCTTGGAAAACCAGTTCATCTAATTCCTGTTCTGTTACCACAAACTGGCTTGGTAGAGGAATGGGGGTTGCAGACCTGCCTTCGTGGTCTTTTAATACATATCGCGGATGGTTAGGTGATTTTGTAAAATTATTCTGTTCCTGTATTAAATATTCTGGAATGGAAGATTCACATTTCGATCTTTTAATACCTTGCGGTTCCTCAGACACAACGAATCGCCTTGGTGAAGGAGTTCTTTCTCTATTTTCTGCTTCTTTCTCTGTTACCAGAAACCTTCTCGGACCAGAAGTACCTGACCTGGCGAGAACTTTCTTGTTATATTCGATTTCAATGTCCTCATGGCTATTAAGTCTTAGGGCTGGTACAGGTCGTTGAGCGTTGCTCGAGGTACTTTCCTTTGCTAAATCACTGGTTTCGCCTTGTAGATTCTGAAGATCATTTATTATTCTCTTCCTGACGTCATAAAGTCCTTGGATGTAGCCTTCCCTGATCGAAGAAAAATCTCCTGGGACAGGGCGAAGTGTGACGTTTCTCTTCACGTTGTGATAAAAAGTGATAAGTTCAATAACACCCACACAGGCCACCAACACCGATAGAAGCAAACCCATAACCCACACGCGAACATGCACCAAAAGTTATTTATAATTTCGGATTTTGCGTTACATAATTGGCGCGAAATTCAAATATTTGCACTAGATTAAGTTGTTTTTGGGACGATATGAACGTGAATACGTGTATTATTCGTTCGAATGTCGAATGATAATACCGTGTGCCAATAATTCAGCCGGGGTCTATGCTAAAAACGTTGTCCCTTGATAGATAATTAATCTAATTAGAAAATGCTAATGTAAGAACCTCCACCGGCTAAGTGCAGTATCAATATGTCACTGTCATGTCCGAGTCTTCGAATCAATCTTATTAGTAAGGCACAAGAAAAAATAGCTGTCCTTGATATTTAAGATAGCAAACTGCGTTAAATTGGCTACTAAATATATTGTAGTACAAAGTGAGATAAGAAACTAAGACTTCTCAACAATCACAATTTTTACGTGGTAAACATCTCTTGACAATGATTGGTTAAGTACATTGATATAAGCCATATTTTTAAACAATAGAAAAATGATCATTTCACGTTTTTAAAGATATGGAATGCCTGACAGACACAAAAGCCGAACAGCTGGGAGTTTATATATCTTAATTCATAATATAACGGACTTATCTAAAAATATATGTTAACGTAGCTCTATTTTAATACGGGACATGAAACATAGTATACTTATAATTCTGTTACGCGAAGAGAGAAGGATAATACAACATTGATTTTTGTACAAACCACTAAAAATTACTAAAACATTTCCAATAATCAACAATACGAAATCCATCCATGTTATCGAATTTCTTAAATGGCATAACGCTAGATGAGTTCTCAACAATACCAATTCTTTTTTCTTGCGATATTTATATTAAAAGGGTATTTACAAATATATGGAAAGATATTAAAAAGCCAACAATACTCAGAATCAATTTTAGAAGGCAAACGACCGTTCAAGAACGATGTATGCAAGAGTTTTTTCAATACATTATTAATTACTACGAGCGTTCTAATTGAATTAGAAACAATGGATATAAATAAACCATTAGTGGTTTATTGTTGGAATATCTTCCGCATAGTTTTTAATGATTATCAAAAAAGCTCATTCCCCATAGAAGGAACTAAAGTATTGTACCTTCGTCAATTCATTGAACTTTTAATGTAATTGTACATTCTATAAGATACTCTTAACAGGTTTTTGTAAATAATGTCAATTTTTAGAAATTTTCATTTCCTGATGGCAACTTAGTTGGCGAAACACAAGTCAGTATAAAATAAAGTAAAAAAAAAGAACTGCCTTCAACTTGCTTCGAATTTCGAACCCACCTTCCTTGGATTACGAGTAAAAAATGTGACCTCCTCGTATACCGATCTGCAGAGGTAAAGAAAAATAAAAGGAGATCTAAAAGAATACTTGGGACGCTCCGTATATTAAGCAGACCTTAATCACTTTGACCTGAAATTTTTGTATTTGTAAATAAGTTTAATACATGGACCATGTGACAGTTGCCAACCAAAACCTTCCTGTTGTGGGATCTGCCTTATGTTTATTGCATTTTTATTTTTAATTTTAAGAAATTCAATTAGGTTTAATAATAAGGATTAATAAACTAATAGAACTTATCTCTTTTGTTCGTGTGTATGTTGGTAGTGTCCCCCTTTGTTTTGTGGAAGGGTGGAATGTCTCCGTTTAGGCTGAAATCTTTTTAAAAAGGTATATTTATGTTCACAATTAAGTTTCCAATTATTTTTTTTCAAATAAGAAGGGGGCTGAAATCAGGCCTTATTGACCCTCCTCCTTTTAAATGTCTACGTCAAACAGTTAAACAGAAAAATTCGTGTACCTACAAAAATGCACTATTTACGTTTTTTTAACAAATTAACTAAAGGCTCAAAATACCTATTTTTCCACCTTACATCCAGTTGATAGATATCTTACTTAAACATTTTGTTCGTAAAGTATATACGGTAACCATATGGCTGCAAAATATTAACGGTCAAATTTTCACTTATTTGAATGTTATTTTTCCTCTACCAAAAAATATGAAATTAAAAAAACTGTAAGATATTACATAACAATGGTAAATGTACAAAAAATAAAAGCATAAATTCGAGTCTCCTGCTGAAAGCAAACGGGAAATCAATAGCCAATGTTACTAGTACTAAATTTTTGGGTATATACATAGATCAAAAGCTTACTTGGAGTATACATATCAAAAACATTGTATCGAATCTTAACTCTTATTGCTTTATAATTAGAAACATTAGGGCAACCGTGTCACAAGAGGTCCTTAAACTTTTATATTTTGGTTTAGTTCAATCTGTCATATCTTATTGAATCATTTACTGGGGGGTCAAGCACATGACGCACTTCAAATGTTTGCAATGCAAAAAAAAGTTATCAGGTGTATGTTGGGCTTGCCAATTTTTGCATCCTGTAGAGAACATTTCAGAAAGTTGGGAATTATGACGTTCCCCTCACTATATATATATATTCTTTAATAATTCACATAAAGAAACAATATTCTATTAAAAAACGTAAGGATATTCACGATTACGACACACGCACTAAAGACGACATGACCTTACCTTTTTCTAGACTATCTGTGTGCCAACAAAATCCTAGATATATAAGTGGTAAAATGTTTAATAAATTGACAAAACTAAAAAAAATCGATTGTAATTTAAAAATGTCCAGATTTAATGTAGAGTTTAAAAATTTTTTAATACGTAAATCCTATTATTCAATAGACGATTTTTTAAATGATAATACCACGTCATAATGTTTTTCTATGTCTTTATTGTATGTATATTTATTGTTGTATGTTTGTATCACTCTGTGACTTACAATTGTTTATACTTTGTTTCAATTGCTAATTAAGTACTATATTTTACTTATCTTACCTACACGATCCCATAATGTTGAAATACTTGTATATTGTAACATTAAGAGGAGTAATAAACATTATTATTATTATTATTATTATTAATGATTAGTTTATGGCAGTTCTGTTGGATTCGCCACTTTGAATATTTGACTTTTGGCACCAGATTCAGTATCAGCTCTCCGAAAATATTGCACTATTTAACTTCAACTGGCGCCTCTTCCATATTTTCGTATAGAAAGTACTTATTTAAGATTATTGTCCACCTTATACTAGACATAGATCCATGAAACTAATATGGGACCACCTAGTCATATTATACATAAAGCCATTCCAGAGAAACCAATATATAAATAAGAAAAACAAAAACGTACATATGAGTCGAATTAGGAACCTTGTCCTGTTTAAAATTTTTTAGAGTTTAGTGCCTACCGCGTGAAGCCGCCTCTGTCCCCTCTATTTTCGACTCTTACCCTTCTTTTATCTGTAATGTAACTCCAACTACTTTGTAAAAAAGCAAAAAGTAATAAATCCTTACCCACCTGCTGTTGGAGAAATTATTTCATAGCATTGAAATTGGCACGACGTCTAGTACTTTATCCAAGGTAGGCGTTGCTCCGTTACAATAACATAATGAAATTGTGACTCATTTTTTTTATACGAGTAAACACGTACATAATTCTTAAAATACAAAATATTCCATATTTGCATAAATTTTATATGAATTGTTCTTTGCATTGACCTATTTGACCAATTTCGATGAAGTTATTGTATAATATACAGGGTGATTCACGTAGGCCATTCATTAGAAGTTTTTCAACTTGCAGTTGGATTAGAAACTTGAAATTTGGTATGCTGCCATAATCGATCATGCCCGTTCTATTTAAAATATTTTCAGTCCTCCAACTATACAGGGTGTGCCAAAAATTGGTACCAACTTTCTTATTTTAAATAGAAACCTATATTTTTCTTTACATGTTTCGATTGGTCTTCTAATTCTGAGTTTAGAGAACCTAAGTTATGTTAACTTATCTATTACAATTTTTGACATATGTCCAATTTTTTGAAAAAAATTGCCGCTGTAGTAGTTTACGAAGAAATTTGTATCTCGCAAACCTTTCAAAATTATGAAACCAAATTTGTGAAGCAGTTAGCTGGAAGTCCAGGCTAACTTTTGATGTCCCATCGGTGGTCCCATTTTGTACCATATGGGCGCAGTCGATTTTCAAATGTCGCAATCAAAAATTGTCAAAAAGTCAATTTTTTCAAATGGCACCTACTATTTTTTTTCACACCATTCGAAAGAAAATTGAATTTTAGGGTGAGTTACTTAAGCATTCCCTATACCTAACTTCACCCCATTTCGAGTTATTCAATAAAAATCAAGAAATACCTTATCTTGCCGAGAGATTCCTTACTTGATCAAGTATGCCATGGAAACAAAAAACAGTTGTAATAATTTTTAAAGAAAAATATGGATTCTTATTTAATTACACACAACACCAACAAATTATTATTAACGAACAAGAACAATGTTGACGAAATTCTGACGTAAATGTTCAATGTGACCACCATATTTTTGTTCAAATATTCTATTATTCTACTTTCAACAGATTGCGTAGCACATCCTTACGCCTACCATTTCTGATGCCAGAAATTAATGCAAAATTGAATTTTAGGGCCACTTTTATTAACATTGTGTATGTCTATCTACAGCCGTTTTTGAGTTATTGGCATTTTTTGAAAAAAATATGTTTTTTTTTCTCAAGGCTAGTAGGCGTTGGAAACAATCATTTCATTCTAATTTTTATTCAAAAATCGTATTGCAATAATAAATAATAACAACAAAATAACAACAAATAAACAGATTAACAAAATAATTATTTCAATACAAATGCTCAATGTGTGCACCGTTTTCACTGACAGAATTTCGTTAACATTGTTCTTGTTCGTTAATAATAATTTGTTGGTGTTGTGTGTAATTAAATAAGAATCCATATTTTTCTTTAAAAATCATTACAATTGTCTTTTGTTTCCATGGCATACTTGATGAAGTAAGGAATCTCTCGGCAAGATAAGGTATTTCTTGATTTTTATTGAATAACTCGATATGGGGTGAAGTTAGGTATAGGGAATGCTTAAGTAACTTACCCTAAAATTCAATTTTCTTTCGAATGGTGTGAAAAAAAATAGTAGGTGCCATTTGAAAAAATTGACTTTTTGACAATTTTTTATTGCGACATTTGAAAATCGACTGCGCCCATATGGTACAAAATGGGACCACCGATGGGACATCAAAAGTTAGCCTGGACTTCCAGCTAACTGCTTCACAAATTTGGTTTCATTATTTTGAAAGGTTTGCGAGATACAAATTTCTTCGTAAACTACTACAGCGGCAATTTTTTTCAAAAAATTGGACATATGTCAAAAATTGTAATAGATAAGTTAACATAACTTAGGTTCTCTAAACTCAGAATTAGAAGAACAATCGAACCATGTAAAGAAAAACATAGGTTTCCATTTAAAATAAGAAAGTTGGTACCAATTTTTGGCACACCCTGTATAGTTGGAAGACTGAAAATATTTTAGATAGAACGGGCATGATCAATTATGGCTGCATATCAAATTTCAAATTTCTAATCCAACTGCAAGTTGAAAAACTTTTAATGAATGGCCTACGTGAATCACCCTGTATATTATGGATATTATTCTGATACAATTAGGTATAAAAATTAAATTTAACTGAAAGTTAACAAGCTTTGATAGCTTTTCGCAGTATAATTAAATTTCAACGTACCGCTCGGGCGAGTTAACAAATCAATTCTTAATAGTTTATTTACTTAGAATTGATGCAGTTAAGCATGTACCAGATTTATGGATGCGATGACACAAACATAAATTTAATTTTTAAACTCGGTTGCATTTGATGTAGCTACTTCACCGCCAGAGGGCCGCCGAGTGAAAATCGGGGCCCAGGGGTAGTTACATACGGCCCCACCAATATTCGATATAATTTCGAAGGGCGCGGGGGGGGGGGGGTGATATTACTTAGGATTAATTAGGATTAACTATTTGCCCTCGAAGTATTCCTTATTAAGAATATCACATTTATCTTGTTATATACAATATAAGTTACAAACATGGGCATTTGTTAAGTACTCGACACTGATCATTCACTTCCAAGTATGCCTCTCTTATTTTAGCTAATACAAATGCAATCAAAATTTGCTTGTGCATCTTCAACTTCCTGTCGAACCCGGGCCCCCTCAAAAAACTGTAAAATTCTATAAACGTAAACGGTTGATACTACAGGCAAATTAGCCATTTAGGGTAACAAAAATTATTAAAAGGATCAGCTCTGGGATTTAAGTAGGTAATAAGCCGGAGAATGAGATGATGCATTCTTTGCACTTCCAAGTTCCAGAAAAATTCAAAAAAATTTAGAAAAACTTTCTGATTTTCGGTTTTTTTGCTCTAGCGGCCAAAGAAATGAAAATAGAGAAAAAAGTTCCCAACAAAATTTGTATCTCGTCTCTTTCTCTACAAAAAAGGTCTTTGCAAATTTTTGTCTTACTTAAGCCGTTTAGAAGATAAATCGAGTTTTCCACTTACAGTTTTAAGCAACTTCGAAATGCGCGAAAAATTAGAATTCTCCAGGAGTTTCGTACGACCGGGCTCATCGATAGATAATTCTTACAATTCATAGCCCCTAAAAAAATGAAAATACCATAAAATGTAGAGAAAAGTCTCAGCTTTAATGTGGAACTAATCACAAAATTCATAAAAAATGTTATAATAGAGAAAAAGTGTCAGAAGATGGCTTAGTAAACTTTGTACTACATCAAAGTAGAGGGTATATTTCTCACTGATCAATCACCTTCAAATTTTGGAGTTCAATTCGTTATATCTTAATTAATAATAATAGCACAGTCTTAATTTTTGGATTATAAATGTAATAAAACATATTCTTTCGAATGACTTTAGAGTTTTTTAAATGCGTGCAGTACTTTTTGAATTTGTCTACACTATTCATATACGTTCAGAAAATGCAAACATATAGAACTTATTTGTTTCTTAACGTTCTTCAATAAAATTTTTACGAAATATAGATAAAAGTGCGTGAAATCGAATCCATGTAGTGAAAAAGCATCCATTGTTACGGAAGAAATAGGCAGAATGCATAAAACTTAAAGATATGAAGAAATCAATTGTATAAAGTTTACTAAGCCAGCTTCTAACACTTTTTTCTCTATGATAAAAATTGGTATGAATTTTGTGATTAGTTCCACATTAAAGCTGAGACTTTTCTCTACATTTTGTGCTGTTTTCATTTGTTTAGCGGCTCTGAATATTGATGTGTCCGGTCGTACGAAACGGAATTCTCATTTTCCGTGCATTTCGGAGCGGCTCAAAACTATAAGTGGAAAACTAAATTTATCTCCTAAACGGCTTAAGTAAGACAACAATTTGTAAAGACCTCTTTTGTAGAGAAAGAGACGTGCTATAAATTTTGTTGAAAACTTTTTTCTGTATTTTCATTATTTTAGCCGCTAGAGCGAAAAAACCGAAAATCTAAAAGTTTTTCCAAATTTTTTTGAATTTTCCCGGATCTTGAAAGTGCAAAGAATGCATCATTCCATTCTACAGGTCATTAGCTACTTAACTTCCGAAGATGATCCTTTTATTAATTTTTTTATAAACTGTTGCCTTCATTGCCTGCACTATGAACCAAATCTTATTTATAAAAAAACAGCCTTAATTCTCCCAAGTGCAATAATTAGAAGAACGTGGCGACAAGCAAAGAGAGGTAAGCAAGTCCTTAAAATTATTTTAGTCCAAACACATTAACTAGAGATATCTGCGGAAATTACATTTAATATATACATGGTGACAAATTGGGAGGAGTTATAGAGGACACCAAAACTGGCAATTTTTGTTAATAAACATATGTACGTAACGAAGCCATTATGAATCTAGAGCAAATTCAATTTTCAATTTTTTTTCAATTACACGGGTATGCACATTTAACATGGAACACCTTATATTATTATTAATTTTTATTGCCAGTATCAGTATTCAGTATCACTGGGCACCTTCACGCTTCAGTTTGAACGTGGACCAGTATCTGGATCAGTGTTATCCTAACATATAGATTGGAAGGGGAGATTCTATTGCTTGGCCCGCGCGATCTCCAGATCTTAAACATCTCGACTTTTTCCTCTGAGATTTTGTGAAATCTCTAGTAAACGAAACTTCTGTACATAGAGAGGAAGATCTTCTGGCAGGTATGGCCGCTAGCGCACACGTGAAAGGTATTTCAGGAATATTCTATAATGTCTGAATGCATAAACCAACGATGCAATCTATGTAGAGATGCAAATGATCAACATTTCGAGCAACTAGTGGGAATTCGAATGATCACTCTACTGTTAAAACGGCTCATTTTAGGTGTTAACAAAAATTGCTTGCCTTGGTGTCCTAACCTTTCTAGGTTTGTCAATATATTTTCAGGACGCCCTGTATGCTGTTAATTTTCCAGAATATTTTAGTATATGCAATTTCCATTACATCCACTTTATTCTTTCATCCATTCTTATCACTCGAAATACATCTGCTGCTTGTTACTGGCCCACTAACAACACCACCACCGCTTCCACGTCGCTGTCTTGATCTTTGTGTTTCTTTACGATAAGAAGTGACATTTTTATGACCACAAACATCTAATTATATCGTACAAAACATCTATGGTAATGTAATAAACGAGTTTTGATCGAATTTTGAACAACTTTCAAAATGTCCGTCCGTCTGCCTGTCTGTCTGTCTGTCCGTCCGCCTGGTTCCTTGTAAGCACGATGGCTTTAGATTGGATTATAGTGAAATTTGGACAATAAGTTAGTGTTAGCTAGAGGAAGAACCCTATTGTTTTTAATAAAATTTATCAATAAATAAAAAAATTATTAATTATTTAAATTTTTTAAATTCATAAATTTATATTATATAATATTGTTACTTTGCAAAACTGGCTAATTAGGCAATGCTTATGCTTATCAATTTAACAGCAATAGCAACAAGCTTTGACGGGTTTCATTCATCTCATAGTTAGACAAGGCCTTCACTGGCTAACAATATTATTCTATTCGCAAGTATTTTTTTATTTACGATAAAAGTGAGGAAAGTATTCTATAAAATGTGACACAATTATATAAAAAGTGCAATAAATCGACGAAGAGTGTAATGGTTAGTTTGTTATCCATTCGATTGAAGAACGCACGTGCGAATTTTTAATTCTAGTTCCTGTACTATTTAATATTTTGCAATGTCAAAATACCTATTTCACGAATAAAATAAACCAATTTAAGTTACAAATAAAGAATGTGACGCTCTTGAGTGAGCCACGCTTGTACAAGTAACATAAACATAAAATAATTTTCCCTATTTATTAACTCAAGTAAAACATTCGAAAACCAGATAAATCTCAACTTAAAAATATCCTCTCGCTGTAACAGTGCCAAACAATTCCTTGTCGCCAGGTGCTCGCCTCATACCGCTACACCAAGATCCCTTGACCCTGGAAGGGAAAGCACAGGAAATTCAACAGGTTCCAGGCCGGATAAATCGGCGCGGCGGAGGATATATACAGGTAGATCTCAAGTGGAAAGCGTCACAGAAGACAGGCACCAGGAGTTGGTGCAATTTGAGACCCGAGCCATTTTTGGCTACACCAGATACAAAGTGGAACAGCTGAAGCAACGATGTAAATACAGTTGATATGAAGAAAAACTCAAATGGGCGGGTAGATGTGCCGTGTGCAATTCGCTAATTCGGAGCAATATTATTGGGATGCGGTTGAGAAATTTACACACATCGTCTAGGTCACAGGGAAATACAGACGTGAAATTGTATTCTCCAAAAGGAAATCTTGTAAAATTTAACAGAACCCTCAACACGTACCTAAATTACTTAGATTTATTTGCATTACCTCACTCCACGCGATATGCGGACCGGACGATGGCCATATTAATTCGTAACAAACATACACATTAAATATTAGGCAAGTCTGTTGTGGTAAAAATACAACAGCAGACAAGAAAATATCATAGATTAATATTGAAGGATTAAATGTAAACGAACAATGTAAAATATAATATAATATAAATGTATAAAGACATTTGCCAACTCACATACTGGATTTACCTACTCACATACCGAGTGTCACCGTGATCACCTTCCCGCCGCAATTTCTTTATCATTTAATGATAAAACTTGATATGTTACATGATATCAAAATCACATTTTTATTTATCAATCGAGTTTCTATGGCTTCCGTTTTCACTGGAATCGACCCCAATTTGTGATTATTAAATGAGACACTTATAGTAGGTTTCAGATTAGAATGCAGTTTACGTTGTGAGAGAAGCACAGTTTACACAGGCACATAGGAATTACCAAGTAAGTGGAACCCCCATCGAGGCCGTCTCAAGGCCATTGGTATACAAAATAAAAAAACCGTTCCAAAGGAATCACTACTTCCACATCCAGATTTCCCATTCAAGTTTCTTCAACATCTTGACTATATTTATTTTGCACTCTGGTATGTGGAAATAATAATTGGTCATGGAGTTTAATATATTTGAGGCAGGTGTCATAGAAAACAATTTAAGGTGTTGGCTTCTAGCATATACGCTAAAATTGAAGTTTCTGGGCTCTTAGCAGCTTATTTTTCTTATTTTCCCCTATTTACCACCCCTCCCTCCGCCCTTTGAACGGACCCATCTCAATCAGGTGGTCATTACAATACATAAGTGGACCAAATTTCATGTGAATATCTCAACTATATTTCATTAACCCCTTTAATAATGGAGTGGGGGTGGTGGAGGGGTTGAAAATGTAATAAAAAAATCTGAGGCCTTGGCTTCTAATCCATACACTAAATCCCAAGTTTTAATACTCTTACCAGCATGCCTTACTTACTTATTATCTCCTATTTGCCCCTACTTATCCCCCACCCCTACAACGGAATCATCTCAAAATTAAATCAAGTTCCAAACGTCGTTATAATACATAATCTGTCCAAATTTCAAGTGAATATCTCAATTTTATATATATATATAGACCAAATCCCAGTTTCGGTACTCTTACCAGTTTGGTTTATTTATTTCACCTTATTTACCCCTATTTAACCACAACCCTCCAACGGAATCATCTCAAAAAACAATATAAATCCAGATGACGTTATAATACATATATGTACCAAATTTCAAGTGAATATCTCAATTTTATTCTAATCCGTAATGGAGTAGGGGTGGTCGGGGGTTGAAAAATATAATAAAATTTTGAGGCCTTGGCTTCTAGTATACCGGGTGAGTCACGAATTGCGCTCGCCCCGATATTTCCTAAAATATTTGGAATAGAAAATTGAAATCTGGAGGCCTTATTACACGACTAAAATGCCATCTTTTTAATAGAAAATCAAGTTTGGTGCACATCCGGTTTGACCGGAAATGCCCACAACTTTCGATTTTTAAATGGAACCACCTATATATTTAAATGGGAATTTAATCGTTCACCAACACCTCATTTTCATACGAATCTAATGATACCAAAATTTTGAAAATCCGCTCAGAAATATTTGAGATTTCAGCCAAAATACAATGCAACCAAGCTTTTAGAAACATGCGGCTAATAGATAATAGATTAGTGGGCTTTGGAAACTAAAATGGCACATTTCTGTGTAAATCTGGTAACCTAATAACATTGGAAAAATCACAGTAGCCATTGAATGTAATAAAACAATATCAACTGTCAGACAGATACAAAATAAAGCGTTGCGGAAATCTCTTTGAGTAAAAATTAAAGAAAATGAATAATTTTAGTAGAAATGAAAAGGTCGATATGTTACTGATATATGGAGAGCGTCAAAAATTCAACTGCAGCTGCAGAACTGTATCAGCAAAGATATCCCAACAGACGTCATCCAAGCAGACACTTGTTTGCCAGAGTGGAACAAGAATTAAGAAACGAACCCAATCAACAAGATGACCATCAAACATTTATTGTAAGTGAGGACAAAGAAATTGATGTATTACGATTTGTGATGGTACACCCAACAACGTCAACAAGGGAATTGTCAATGGAATGCGACATTAGTCAGTCTTCGGTTTGCAGAATTTTAAAGAAACATAAGTTTCGGTCTTATAAATACCAAATACACCAACATCTTTATGGAGATGAAAACGACAGGAGGCTAGTATATTGCAACTAGTTCTTAAATGCAGTACAACAAAACCCAGGTTTTCCTTTTCATATTTTATATTCAGATGAAAGTAGATTTACGAACCAAGATATGTTTAACAGAAATAATACTAGGTACTGGGCTCAAGAAAATCCGAGGTTGGTAGGGCGGGGGAATATTCAGGAAAGATTTGGGTTTAACTGTTGGCTTGGAGTACTTGGAGATCGAATAATTGGGCCCATATTTTTTGATGGAACACTTACTGGCGAACGATATTTATTCTTTTTACAAAACCAGACAGCAGAATTTCTTCCTCTTGCCTATTTACAAAATCTGTTTTTCCAACAAGATGGTGCTCCCCCACATAATTCCAGAAGAGTGATGGAATATTTAAACAACTTGCATGGTGAACGCCTTATCGCAAATCAAGGTCATATCAGGTGGCCTCCTAGGTCACCTGACTTAACACACCTCGACTATTATGTATGGGGCACTCTCAAAAATAAAGTTTATAAAACTTCTTCAAATACCCGTGAAGAGCTGCAAAATAAAGTTGTACGGGCTCTTAATGAAATAACGCCGGCTGAATTGCGTAGAGCCATTCAAGCAACTGTACGCAGAGCCGAATTGTGTATAGAAAAAAATGGTGGTCATTTTGAACAATATCTATAAATAATGTCAATTTATGGTTTAATTATATTAACTATTTTAAAGATACCTACTGTTACCTAGTTTAAGTTTAATTGTTCAAACGGAATTGATTTTTATTTATTTATAGGCCCGATATTTGTGTTTATTTAAATAAAACTCTGAAAACCGAACTGAGGTCGCATTCTATTGCAAATGTCCTTGTGGATGTAATTGTGTTTACCTCCACATACCTATGCTAAACTTAATTGTAACGTTCTTTGCGCTCACAATTATTAAATGTTTGACAGCTCAAGATTGCCTATAACTACACGAGTCTGTCTGACAGCTGATATTGTTTTATTACATTCAATGGCTACTATGATTTTTCCAATGTTATTAGGTTACCAGATTTACACAGAAATGTGCCATTTTAGTTTCCAAAGCCCACTAATCTATTATCTATTAGCCGCATGTTTCTAAAAGCTTGGTTGCATTGTATTTTGGCTGAAATCTCAAATATTTCTGAGCGGATTTTCAAAATTTTGGTATCATTAGATTCGTATGAAAATGAGGTATTTAAAAATGTTGGCGAACGATTAAATTCCCATTTAAAAAAACCGAGTTAGTGGGTAAAAATCACATTTAAAAATTTTAAACGCCTCTAGAGAATTAAGTAATGCAATCATATTGCTCTTTTTATTTTTATAGTAACGTAGCACACAAACTAAAATATATTTTGGGCACCACAACAGCACTCTGGATTCAGAAATAGATTTTTTAATAAAATTTTTAATGTTTATCAAAAAGTGACCAAAATGTATGTATTGTATTCAAAATTTCCTCTAGATTTCAAAAATGTAAAAATATATAGGGTGTTCCATTTAAAAATCGAAAGTTGTGGGCATTTCCGGTCAAACCGGATGTGCACCAAACTTGATTTTCTATTGAAAAGATGGCATTTTAGTCGTGTAATAAGGCCTCCAAATTTCAATTTTCTATTCCAAATATATATATATATATTAGGAAATATCGGGGCGAGCGCAATTCGTGACTCACCCGGTATATACAGGAAATTCCAAGTTTCGGTACTCTTACCAGCTTGCTTCACTTATTTTCCCCTATTTAACGCATAACCCTTCAACGAAATCATTTCAAAATATAATCTAATATCAAATGTCGTTATTATACATATGTGTACTAAATTTCAAGTGAATATCTCAATTTTATTTTATCAGTCCCTTTAGTAATAGAGTAGGTGTGGTGCGGGGGCTGTAAAATATTATAAAAAAATCAGAGGCCTTGGCTTCTAGTATATACACCAAATCCCAAGTTCCTGTACTCTTATTGGCTTACCTCACTTACTTTTCCTTATTTTACCCCTATTTAACCCACAACCCTTCATCGGAATTAGCGCAAAATAAAATCTAGTTCCAGGTCTCGTCATGATACATATGTGTACCAAATTTCAAGTCATTATGGTTTCTGAGAAAACGTATGCACAACAAAAATTGCAGACCGACAGACAGAAAATTCTTTTCGCTCAAATTTAAAATCTCGACGTTTTATAACATTCGAAGCCTATTTCAACAAAAAAAATTTTGAACATTGTTTTACGATTACTATACTTCCACTCCACTACGTGGATGTGGAATTGATTAACGGTTTAAATTTACTTTCATTTGGTTATCTTATAAATACACTGAATTAATTTAATTTAAATTACAGCATAAATGTTCTTATTTTAATGCAATAAGAATAAAATAAGAAATCTGTTCTGATTTACTAATTTCCCTTGTGTAAACTTGGCTTATAAATGTACCAATCAGAGGCAATGTCACAAGTTCCCTATCTTTACAAGTACTGCATTTTAAACTGAGATAAACTATAGTATGTTTTTGTATTTTTGGAATTTATAGTTTATTCTGCACATGGCTGTATTAAATTTCATGCCCGTTTACGCAAATTTAAATTTACTTTCATTTGGCTATCTTATAAATACACTGAATTAACTTAATTTAAATTACAACATAAATGTTCTTATTTTAATGCAATAAGAATAAAATAAGAAATCTGTTCTGATTTACTAATTTCCCTTGTGTAAACTTGGCTTATAAATGTACCAATCAGAGGTAATATCGCAAGTTCCCGATCTTTACAAGTACTGCATTTTAAACTGAGATAAACTAGCATGTTTTTGATATTTTTGGAAATTGTAGTTCATTCTGCACATGACTGTATTAAATTTCATGCCTGTTTACGCAATTTTGAAAATTTTACAGATAATTTAATTAATTTTTAATCTAGTGAGTCTCGACTCACCTGAAATTCTTCTAACATCCATAAATAATTTTAAAAGAAATACGCGTTAACAGTGAACTCATTCCAGATGTATGAATTTAAAAATCATTATTTACTTTTTAGTATATTTTTTGAAAAGCTTTATTTTGAAAATAATTTTTTTATATATAATTTTGTTTTTCACTTTATTTTGCAGACACACAGACAGACAAAACCCTTTCATTTGATACCCACGTTGAGGAGGTTGTGAAGAAAAAGGTAACCGCCATCTTTGGACATCCGCCATATTAGATTTAGATATAATATATTACATTGTCACCGGACCTACGTGTGCAAAATTGCAAAGCTTTAGCTCAATTAGAAGTACTAGAAATTTTTGTTGCAAGATTTGTACCAGACAGACAGGCAGACAACAAAGTAAGTTAACTAAAAGCTTTTAAATAAACATCAATTTTTAAGGAAAATTTAAAAAACTTTAAACTTTTGTCTTAAGAGTGGCGTTATGTCTTTGAAGAGCTCCAGAATAACGATGATAAACGTTTCAAAGGATAATCATTTCCAAGAGATAGATTGACGGATAAAGAATTCTTTTTGTAAGTAATCCTTTGAATGGATCTGTCTATTTTGTTAATCTGTGGATAAAATCGTGTTTTAAAAAGGTTTCTCATATGTATTTTTAATTTATACTCTTCAGTCTTAAATTTTCGATAAATTGCACTGCATCCACTCAAAACAATATTCACCAAAACACATATTACTTATTGTAACATTTAAAATTTAAATGTCATCATCGATGTCAGCGTAATCTGTAGTGAAGTAGTAGTAGCATTACATTAAGAGAGTACCAACGTTAGGTCTTCCATCCGACTTGATGTAAAACTTACAAACACGACAAATAGATGCTTAGTTTACGGTTTATAATAAAAATTCTACATCTGCCTCTTAAGGTGGCCATTCCCTAGAAAGAGACATCCGATAGGGAAATATTTATTATTTTTAGCTATAACTTTCTTTTCTTAGTACGTATATTTAAAAAAACTATAAGAGTACCTAAGTAGAACCATAACAAGACTATTACTATGAATTTTCACTCAATAATTTTAGCAGTTTGCAAAATAGCTCGATTTAAATTTAAAAATTGTGTTAATCTTGCTACAAAATAGTTTTAAATCGAGCTATTTTGCAAACCACTGAAATTATTGAGTGAAAATTCATAGTAATAGTCTTGTTATAGTTCTAATATTTTTTTTAAATATATGTACTAAGAAAATAAAGTTATGTGCAAAAATAATGAATATTTCCCTATCGGATGTCTCTTTCTAGGGAATGGCCACCTTAAGAAACTATATGCTGACGGTTAAAAAGGAGGAACACAAAATATAAGTAACCAAAAATAACGTAGACATAAGTTAACTGGTTTCCCTTTCATATTCGCACACAGCCTTGGCTGACTTCGCATCATGCATTCATTTATATTATCTTAGCTGGCCTTCCTTTGCTGTATGGCATATCTGACAGCATCACGCTATGTCGTGGTTGTCTTCTATGCGCACGGATTCAAGACAGTTATTACCATTAGTCCCTTGGTGGCATCAGCTCAACGTTGTAGGATAAGTAAATAGTTGTTTTGGGTATTTAATTAAGTTATTTCAATTATAATGGAATTATAACGGAAAGAACATATGTATATATAATACGATATATACATATAATATCTCTTAGCATTGCAAGTTTAGTTTCTACAGGCGTCAAAATGCGGACTCTATGATCCAGCTGATGTCTGCCTTGCCTAATTCGTTGGTGAAATTCACGATAAGTGCTGTGTTCACTAATTTTATCAAAATGTTTGAACATTAACAAGTAAAAACATATTTGTACGCCTAAACATTACGTACTTACCGTTTACTTAAATTGACAAGTTATCCGCCTTAAAACTATTTTTGTTGTGTATTTAACGTTTTATTGTAGAGTACTAATTTTAGTGACAAACACTTATAAAGAAGTGAGTAATCTAATACTTGACGTTTCCCTGAAAAACAGATTAATGATGACCGTGCTGTTAAAAAGTTAGATTAATTTAACTCCCTGCATTAGGAGGCGAATTGAGGTGCAGAAATGTTCAATCTGCGACAAGTCGTTGGAACTTCGTGTGAAAATTAAGTTAAAATGTTTAAATTGAAAACATTCGTAAGCGGTAAGCTCTCCAATTTATTTTAGGCCGAGCAGTGGCTTTTAACCTAATTTAATTTAAAGATCGTAAAATTGTTAAGTTATTTATTGATATCTTAATTCTTTAAATTCCTTACTTTAATAAAAGAATAATTTTATTACAGTTGTAAGCATTTTTGACAATTTGTACAAAATGTCTTCTATATCTCTCTTCGGAATAATTACAGACTCCATCTATTTGACAAATAGAAAAAACTGAACCATCTTTAAAAAAACGTTATTTTTTTACCATTTTTAGTGGCTTGCTCTATGATATTTTTTTTACATGGTTTTTATACGTTTTCATATAGTACTCGATATTTTTATTATGCACTTAAAATTTAATGTTATTAACTTTTTCCGTTCTCGAGATATATGCAGTTGAAATTAGTAATAGTTACAAAAACAGTACGTCCATTTGTGACGTCATTATACGCAAGTGACGTAAGAATAGTAGCTTTCTGGGACCTTTCAAATTTAACTTGAAGGTCGAAAAACATGGAATTTTCAAATGCTGGTAACGAAATCGTTACGTCAAGTGGAAGCTCTTTCTATGTCTCTACGGAAAGGGGAAGGTCAGCGATGAATCTTCATCGTAAATTGCAGGGTCAAAATAGAAAATTCGTCCCGACAGGAGTGAGAGAAAATTGTAATTTTTTGACAATTCACCAAATCTTACTCCCCTACTGTCAAGTACGTAACACAAACAATACTTCGAAAACACCTATCATTTTAACAACAAAGGCTACGCGCTGACTAGACACTTTTTGTTTCCGTGACATTTTGTCATCGTGATGCGGTGTCGCTTGATGTCACCATATCTGTTCTCATTGGCGTCAAATTGTCATTGTAAACGCTAATATAAGTGATGAATTTCGAAATCCCAATAATCTGCACTCTTGAAATACGTCGGAAAAAATGAAACGTAAAAAACGACACTGTGTCACGTCACTTTCTTGTCACCGACATCCGAAACTTTTTTGTCCGTGATGTCTCGTCACCGCAGTGCGGGCGTTACCATGGAAGTGCGCTCACTAGGCAACTTTATGTCACGTACTACATGTGAATTTTTGGTGTATTGAAAATAACTAGGTTATTTTTGTAAATGATGACTTCAACAATACAGCAAGAAGACATAGATAATGAAATACTGATTGAAAGTCCTTATAGACATTCGAAAATAATTAAAAAATGTTAAATTATGTCGACGCCGCATCACGATGACAAAATGTCACGGAGACAAAAAGTCTCTAGTCAGCGCCTAGCCTTAGGCTAGCCTTCGAAAATAATTAAAAAATGTTAAATTATGTTGACGCCGCATCACGATGACAAAATGTCCCGGAGACAAAAAGTCTCTAGTCAACGCCTAGAGATTTTTTGTCTCCGTGACATTTTGTCATCGTGATGCGGCGTCAACATAATTTAACATTTTTTAATTATTTTCGAATGTCTATAAGGACTTTCAATCAATATGTCATTATCTATGTCTTCTTGCTGTATTGTTGAAGCCATCATTCACAAAAATAAGCTAGTTATTTTCAATACACCAAAAATTCACATGTAGTACGTGACAAAAAGTTGCCTAGTGGGCGCACTTCCAGGGTAACGCCCGCACTGCGGTGACGAGACAAAATGTTTCGGATGTCGGTGACAAGAGGGTGACGTGACACAGTGTCGTTTTTTACGTTTCATTTTTTCCGACGTGTTTCAAGAGCGCAGATTATTGGGATATCTTCGAAATTCATCACTTATTCTAGCGTTTACAATGACAATTTGACGCCAATGAGAACAGATATGGTGACATCAAATGACACCGCATCACAATGACAAAATGTCACGGAAACAAAAAGTCTCTAGTCAGCACGTAGCCTAGGCTACGCGCTGACTAGAGACAAATTTTGTATTATGTTGACGGAAGTTCATTATACAAAGTATAACATTTTTCTTTAAATAGTCTTTCACTCAGTATGGGATGTACCCAGTGTCGTTTATTACGTGTCATTTTTTTTCCGACGTATTTCAAGAGTTCAGATTATTGCGATATCTTCGAAATTCATCACGATACTAGAGTTTACAATGACAATTTGATGCCAATGAGCACAGATATGGTGACATCAAGTGACACCGCATTACGATGACAAAATGTCACGGAGGCACAAGGTCTCTAGTCAGCGCCTAGCCTAAGAGCATCGAGTCGACTGAGATTGCGTATAGTGACGTAGCGCCTGGCCACGCTCCATTTTCGCGAGGTGGAGGTTTGTAATTGTTTTTAGGATACTAAACATGCGAATGAGATTCTGATTTTTTGCAGATCAATTATTTTATACTTGCACTTTCGATTTATGAAATAAAAAAAAATGCCCAACAAGCTCGTTATGGCAACGCGGACGGTAGCTCAGAGGTATTACCCAATCAATAGGTAGAAGGGGATACCAAAATTCGTACCCGGAAACAGAAAATACGGTTGTATAGAAGAAAATATTCTAAGAAAGATTTGTGATTCGATGGACGCGATCTGAAGTGGCGAACTTAACCTAAAAAATTTGAAAAGTTGAAAAAAAGAGTTTTCCGTAAATAAGAAAAAAACTATGAGTCTAATCGGAAGAAGTTGGATGAGAAAGTTGTAGGTACTAACAAGATCTTTCGATTGCTATTTTTTAAGCGTTAGCTGCAATGACATTTTTCCAGGTATATCGAAAAAACCGTCAAAATTGGCTTCTTCTGTTTTCGCTGTATCTTTTTCAAATTTACGTTTAAATACTTACTATCAGCCGTAAATATAGCTCACCGCAAGCCCAAAAATTACGTTTTTGAAAATTTTAAATACTTACTTTTATTTTTCGAGATATATAGATTTTTCCAAAAAAAAATACGTTCTTGAAAATCGGATAGACTAGCTCCACAGATGGTTCTGAAGATCTTGGACTTATTTTCTTATAAAAAGTTATACTATCATGCTGCGAAATAATTGTAATAGTTTTATAAATTTTAAGGGTAAATAACAGTCTTTAAAATAATTGCAATTTAATTGCATTTTTATAGGTTAGGTTTATTTTTTAATAATTTTGCCAATTTTAATTTTACAGAAATTACTTCGATTACTGACATTTTAACGAATTTACAAAAGAACATGTTATCCTAGGACTTTCTGGAGCCCAGGAATTGGCAAAATTATTTTAAAAAACCTAACCTAAAAAAATGCTATTATTTAAAAATCATCTATTTACCCTTAAAATTAATAAAAGCGTTACAATTATTTCACAGCATGACACTACAACACTTTATAAAGAAAATGAGCCCAAGATCGTTACTGTAGAACCCCCTGTGGAGCTAGTTTATCCGATTTTCCAGAACGTCTCTTTTTCGAAAAATCGATATATCTCGGAAAATAAAAGATATTTTTAAATGTTTGAAAAACTCAATTTTTCGGCTTACCGTGAGCTATACTTACGCTTGATAGTAAGTACTTAAACGTAAATTTGGAAAAGATACAGCGAAAACAAGAGAAGCCGAGTTTTTAAGGATTTTTCGATATATCTCGAAAAATTATCGCCACTGATAAAAACATATCAATCAAAGATCTTTTCAGCACCTACAACTTTCTCCCTCAACTTTTCTCGATTAGAGTCATAGTTCTTTTTTACTTCCCTCGCATACCGAAGGGAAGTATTGTATTCGAGAAAATATCACCCTCCGAGATTTTTCCGGATTTTTACGTTTCAGATCATGCAAATTACGAAAATATAGGTTTTTCAATTCCGTAAGTCTGTCTGTTGGTGCATTAACTAAAAAACTACTTGACAGAAAACAGTCAAATTTGGTAGGTAGCTGACGCTACTGTCAGCGAAAAAAATGGTTGAACTTTCACTGAAAAATATACAGGGTGGCCGGTCTAAAGGGAATAAATAATGCAAAAATTTTTTTTTGCTCAAATTTTAAATTTCCACGTTTCATGGCATTCTAAACCTATTTCAGAAAAAAAAAACTGATTTTTTTTTTACCAACATTTTTCAAACATTTTTTATCACTAATAGATGGAACAATTTTTTTTCTTTGTTCAAATTTAAAATTTTGCTCGTTTCATGACATTCTAAACCTATTTAATTTTTTTTTTATTTTTTGAAAAAAAATTTTACCACTAAAATAGATGGAAAAAAATGTTCTTAGTTTTTCGCATTTGATGGAATTCTAAACCTACATCAGAAAAAAAAATTGAAGATTTGTTTTACCAACATTTTTGAAAAAAATTTTATCACTAAAATAAGACGGAATTTTTGTTTTCTTTGTTCAAATTTAAAATTTCCACGGCATTCTGAACCTATTTAAAAAAATCGAAAAATTTTGTATCGCTAAAACAGATTAAAAAAAAAAAATTCTTTGTTCAAATTTAAAATTTCCACATTTCATGGCATTCTAAACCTGTTTCAAGAAATAATTTGAACATTTTTTTAAAAAAAATTTGTATATTTATCACCACTATAGAATAAATGAAATTTTTTTTTGCTCAAAATTTAAAATTTCCACGTTGACATTCTAAACCTATTTCGGAAAAAACGTTTTCTTATCATTCTGGAAAAAAAATTTACCACTAGAATGGACGGAAAAAATTTGCTTTGCTCAAATTTGAAATGTTCACGTTTCATGGCATTCTAAACCTATTTCAAAAAAAAAATTATTTGATAGAATTTGTAATCTTTTTTTACCACTACTATAAAATGAAAACATTTTTTTGCTCAAATTTAAAATTTCCACGTTTCATGACATTCTAAACCTATTTCAGCAAAAAAAAAAAAATTAACATTTCTTTACCATTTTGGAAAAAAAATTTACCTACCACTAGAATAGACGTAATTCTTTTTTGCTCAAATTGAAAATTTCCACGTTTCATGACATTCTAAATCTATTTTTTTTTAATGAAGTTCTTTTTGAAGAGATTTGTAATGTTCTTTTACCACTACTACAGAATAGAAGGAAACATTCTTTTTTGCTCAAATTTAAAATTTCCACATTTCATTAAAAAAAAATGAAATTTTTTAACCACTACTATACTTCCACTCCACCACGTAAACGTGAAATTGAAAATGTGACAGATGGCAATAATAGTTGGTATATGCACCTATAATACTTTTATTGAAAAATGATCATCCCAAGAAATACTTCAACCATGGTGGACATTTGTGAAGGTATTTGCGCAAGCCTTCCATATTTGGCAGTTGTTATTTTATTTAGTATTGAATTTTTGCTGTAGGATGAGCACTCTGTATATTTTTTTGACCAAAAGTTATCAGGTTTTTTTTTTGTAATAATAGTGATAACTATATTCCGATTATATTATTATTCTCAATGTCATTTCGTAATTAATAATTTTTTAGAGTGACCGCGATGCACAAATAAAGAGGGATGTTCTGTATAAATACCTTTACCGATTTTTTATTTACGAAAAACTGTTTTTTTCAACTTTTCAAAATTTTTAGGTTAAGTTTGCCGCTTCAGATCGCGTCCATTGAATCACAAATCTTTCTTAGAATTTCTTTTCTATATAACCGTATTTTTTGTTTCCGGGTATGAATTCTGGTAAATTTAACAATAGGCCGAGACAGGTTGATTGGTCTATATAGCGAAACTGGCGTAACTGGCGAAGTAGGATGAAACTCTGCTTACAGCGAAATAACTTTAATTAAAAATTATCCCCATGAAGTGGTTCGGACTCCACTATAAACCGTGGCCTGGTTTCTCTTTACCTCACACAAAATTACCTTACATTTTTAAGCAGTTGCCTCGATGACTTGAGAAGAGGTTAGGAAAACATTTTAACAAAACGTAAAGTATTCGATTCGTCATTTTATACTTTAAACTTTTGACGTCAGATTCAGTGTCAGCTCTCCAAAACTACCTGATTACGAATTTTAACGCAATTCCGATGTTTGATGTTCGTCTAGTGTTTGATAACGAATTCCCACTGAAATCAATAAGGTATTTTTATTGCTTACGGTGTAAAAAGTTATTATTATTATAAATCGTTTCCGTTATCGCTAGCGCATTAGTCAAACTTTTTATTAAAAGATCCCGATCCCACTTATATTTGATGGCGAAAAACTACTGAAAACTCGGAAAATATGCACGTTATAATAAAACTTCAAGAGACCAAAATTTCAAAGAGTCTGAGTTTTTCCAGATTTAAATTTCATAGTTTAAGAGATTTTCCATTGTCCGATAACGGTTCTTTTTTCGTATTTTTGGCCAGAGTGCACTTTAGGAAAAAGTCATAAAAGAAAAAAGTCTTGTATTTCAATAATACATTCATCAGAATTTTTCTGGATTTTTCTCTTCACTTTCTATTCCCCCTTTTTGGAAGAGTTCGAACCGCTATATCTCGGAAAATACGCACTTTCTCGAAAACTATACAAGAGTAAAAAGTTGATATTTTTCATCAAATTATCTAAAAATACATTTCGTTTTTTTAAATTTATCTCATCTCAATTTTGCTAATTAACAAATTAGTAACAAAATCATTGTTTATAACAATTGCGGGGCACTAGTGGCCAATTTTTTTTGGAGTTTGATCTAGACATCAGCACGAACAGAATCCACAAAGTTTCGTGAAAATCCGTTCTAGTGTAGCCGAGCGCTGAAATTACCGATTTCCGATCGCGCTTTTCGCATGCTTTCCATCAATTTTTGGCAAAACAAAAAAAAACATGATGTAGAGTAAATCTCGAAGAATACAAACGCGTTGGTTAAATATCAGTCCGATCGCCACAGGGCTTTCGCGACGTTGTGCAAAAAAGTGCCTTTCTTGCAAAAAGCAACGGTTTGCAAAAACTACACGGTTTTTCGATTAAAATTTTGAGCGTAGGTTAAGGACTACTAAAACTCCAACGTGTGCAAATTTCAGCCTTTAATATGCATTTGAAGCGGAGTTATAAGTTTTTGAAAAGAGGTGCTTTAGTGCTTTTCTGCAATTTGTGAGGTAACCACTGGCCCAATTGAGTTCCACCGGGGCTCATTTTGTTCGTTTTGCTATTGCGCACATTTTTACACCAACACCTTTTTTTATAGGATAAATTCAACTTTTTTTTTAAACCGCGAAGAACCGGTCTTCGCGACCTTTCGCGTTTTTTATATATATAAATTCCTCTAGTTCTTCTTCTTCTTTTTCCAATATAATATCACCTTCTTCCGGGCATCGCAAACTACATGTGAGTATTTTTTTTTTTCGGAAGTTGCAGTTAGTTTGAGGGTAAAACCTAACTCGCCTACACTATTCATTCAGTAAAGTTTTTCAAGTTTAGATCGATTTTTGTCATGCAATGTCAAAGTTGAATATCATGTAAGAAAACGTTTATTTTATACAAAAAATGCTAACACATGGAGAATAAAGAGAAAAGTAAATTTCATAAAAAAAAGAACGTTCTAACATTATTGAATCATATGTATAACAGTTAATATTATTCACCCAATTCGTGTTACTTTATATTTCATTTATATCAGCTATTAGCGAAAGCACATTTTGAAATATATTAAATTGCAATAGGAGTAAATGACGTCACTCGGCTGTTAATATGTGAGCCCGTTCTTGATTGATTTTGAAGTCTCAGAGGGATCGTAAAAAATTCTATTTTTTTGCATTTACCTCTAAAATCAAAATATAATATAATAAAAAAGAGAATGTTAAATGAGCCCATTCATAATTGTACCACGAATGCAGAATAAAATTTCTTAAACACGCCTAAATAGTTAAAATACATAAAAATATTTATGTTAATAAATGATGGCCACAGACAGGCCTAAGTAATAATGAAATGCAAAATGCAAAAACAAGCAACTATAGAAAAGCCAACTAAAATTAATGAAGGTTTTTATGTCCTACTTCTGGACAGACAGTTATAAATTATTTCTTTAACAATATAAAATATAAATAAATGTCACTTCTTGAATATTGCATTGAGCACTTGAAATTCTATTTTATTTTATGACTACTTATATTATTAACGCCAGAAACATAAATGTTCAGGATTAAATGAAATTATGCTAATAAAATGGATACTTCCTTTAATCCTGTGTAATAAAAAGTAACCATGGTCAGACTAATAAAAAAAGCAATGACATTCGATGAAATTATTACTATGGTTTAGAAAAGTTACCACCATAATTACAAAGCCTCCAAGCCAACGGTCACAATTTTATTTAAGTGATAAAGCAGTTATTGCTATCACATGAAATACATGTATGTATAAAGAAATATCTGGTTGTACGACGAAATGAAATTTTGTACACCCCCCCATCAGATCTTTGACTACATAATTTTTTAAATAGTAAAATCCAATAAATATTTTGATATTCAAGGATAAACTTAATTTACTATCAAAAAGGAGTAAGAAATGTAAATAATTAAACATGCCACATACATAAGAACGAAAAGAGTTTATCAAAATGTTTCTTAGTAGGTACATTAAAAAATTGTCTTTTGAAAATGACGAGTGTTTCTAATTCTTTTTCAGGCCTTATCGGTTCTAAGTTGATTGACAGCTTTTTAGATATGGTCATAATTCTGGAGCTTCTCTTTAGGCAAAATAGAAGTCCAAAATAATGTACTATATACAACTTTTTTATTCTTTAATAAGTTAAACCGTAGCATCCTATTTGAAAGGTTTGGGGAAGTCGGTTTATTTTTACCGCTGCTTGATTCACTTAACCCCTATCTTTCTGGGAGAACAAAATGTGTTGAATACCGTGAATACATTTTTCCAGAAATTTCTGTACCTAATAGAGAGGGGCCTCAAGGGTCAATTCGTGGTCCACTCCTATTTTATATTGTTTTTCAATACCACTGATTGAGATTCGGATTTTCATTACTTGTAAACGCTTAAGAAGTTCTTTTCAATGACTGGCGATATAATAAAGTCCATAAAACCGTCTGTAATATTCACTTGGACTTGTATCCACTTTTGAACATTTGTGATAACGAGTTCCCTATGGATGACCTGCGCATTTAGCAGGTCTAAAACCTGTGTAAAGCTTGTAGACGTTCACTATTAATGCGTGGCTGCGTTTGTAGTAAATCTGCACTGAGACAGTCTTAAGTGTCATCTCTGGCATTTGCACTTACAATAATGTATTACCTAAAATTTGAACACAGCTCCTTTTTGCTTCTAGTTATGCTTTCAGATAATTTCTAATGGCAAACACAAGATTTCGTTTATTGTCACTGCATCCATAAACTACGATCTATTAGGCATTTTATTGAGATTAATTGATTTTTTACTCCTCAAGTCACAGGAGCGATCTTCTTAGATGTAGGCAAGGCCTTCGACAGGGTTTGACATGAAGGTCTCCTGACGAAGATGTTGTCGATGTGTTACCCTGTCAGCATAGTCAAGCTTGTGAGATCCTATCTTCATCGGAGGCAACTCGGTGTGAAGATTGCCGACAAGCTGTCAAACTACAGGCCCATGGAAGCAGATGTACCGCAGGGATCGGTACTCTCTCCTCACCTGTTCACCATCCACACCTCCGACATGCCAAACACCGCAAGGACCTCTTTGGCGCTCTACGCAGACGACACGGCCATATTGGCAAGACTTGCAAGACTTGCCACCCTCAACCTCCAGGAAACAGCATCCCTTATGGAAGAGTGGTGCAACAAGTGGAAACTCAAAATCAACGCGGAGAAGAGCAAAGCCATCCTCTTCAAGAGAGTCAGAAAGCAAACTCCCACAGGACACGTCTCCTTGAATTGCGAGAACATTCAATGGCACGATACCGTCAAGTACATTGGCGTTATCATGGATCGAAGCCTGACGTGGAGACAGAACAGGGAAGCGATAATACAGAAAGCGAGGACGAGGGGAACTCTACTTTACCCTATGATAGGTAGACAGAGCCAACTCAACTTGAGGAACAAGCTCACGCTTACCAGGGCCCTCACTGCACCTATTCTGACCTACGCCTCCGTTGTTTGGGGATATCAAGCAGCCACCCATCTGAAGAGGATACAAGCAATGGAAAACGTCGCACTTCGGTGCGCCGTGGATGCACCATGGTTTGTCAGAAACGCCGACATCTTCAGAGACCTGGAATACACCCCAGTAACTGAAGTCATTCGGGACAGAGCGAAGAACCTATACGCCCGTGCAGCGAGCATGGGAATCCGTTGGTAAAACAGGCGACTGACTATGACCCCAACGACGCTCCGAGGCATAAGAAGCCGAAGCTCCAAATCCTGGATAATGGGTAAGTATAACTAATCCTTTATCTGTTTCAGCCCGATCTGCAAGCCACACCGCAACGAAACAATGGCCAAAAACATTCAATTACCCGATCCCGGGGATACCAAGCAAACAACCATCTCGGTACCCTTACTATAGCTCGTGCCAGCCTCTGGCGCTAAGAAAGCGTCTCTGGCTGAACACAATCCTGAGCTACACAATTCACACTTCCTTCCGACGAAATCGGAGCACATGATGCCAATTAGCACCCTGGGCTTCCGGCTAGTCAACACCACCAAATCCCTTTCAAACTCCGAGAGGGCTCGGTAACAGCCATTCCCTCTCACGACAGACGAAAGACGCTCCCGGGAGCCTATACATGCCAGCGAAGAAAGAAGACCAAGCCAGAAGAAACGACCGAGCTGGCAGGGCCCAACAGCCAGGGCCAGAGGGGGTTTGTTAAACATCGCCAATACCGTCCGCATTTGCGAGGGGGATAGGCGAAAAAGCAGGCCCACCCCTTACGAGGTCGGTCCAGGTCTACAGCGATGACTGGGGCAAAGAGCTCAAGCTCGACCCCATCCGAGACCGTCATTTTTAGCCAAGAATATTGTCGATCTTTTACTCCTGCAATTATAAACAGGGAGTCATCAAATCATCGAAACGTCGAGATCAGTTAACCTGCCAAATCGTAATTTTGATTGTAAAACAAAAAAGAATTAACAGAATCTACGATAGTTTTCGTGAAAATCATATGCTTTTGTGATTGCATTTGCATTTATATCACTATTGAGAAATTTCCCAGAGCTTGCGTCAGGTTTTACGTCTGCCGATATCAATCGTCAATATCTTAGAATAAACGACGACTGCCGATGCAAAAAGGTTATTTCTGTTGTTTGCATGACTGACTCGATTAGTCTACAGAAGTGAAATGTGACGAGTGGCTTCAACGATTCCTTCCATTGTTATACTCTTCGCAAATACAAAACGAAGAGTATATTAAATTCGATCGGTACGGTATTTCTATAATCGGTAATATTGCTCGTAGAGAAAAAAAATCATATCACTGTGTTGGCGATCGAATTCTGAACAACTTTCGAAATGTCAGTCCGCCCGTCTGTCCGACAGACAGACGGACGTCTGTCTGTCTGTCCGTCACGTTTTTTGTAAGCACGATAACTTAACAACGAAAAGTCCGATTGTATTAAAACTGGGAGAGTAAGTTAGTGTTAGCTAGAGGAAGAACTCTATTGCTTTTGAACAAAATCAATCAATAAATAAAAAAGCTATTAATTTTTTAAATAAAAAAAAAACATTAAAAAACTGCGAAGAGTATCCTACAGTGTGCAACAATTATTGCGGTAAATCGGCGAAGAGTATAAATGATTATCTTGTTTGAATTTATTGTGACTATGTCTCAACAAATATTTTCATTACTTCAGTGGTGGTAGATATTTAAGTCGTACAACTAAATATATGGCAATTGTCCTAAAGTAAACGTACTAAAACATTTTCTGGTCTTTACAAAAGAATCTGTATAACAAAATTATTATCACAACGCAATTTGAGTCCCCTAAGATGACAACTTGTATGTTTTCTGTCTCAATCAAAAAAGAATAGATATATAAAACGAGTGGATATGAGATGTTCACTAGTGACTTCTCCAGAAGTATATAGAACAATATCTGATTTATTGAGAACCCTATGTGAAATAAAACATGGTCATTGATCAAGACCTTTACAACACAACAGAAATAGAATATTTTTATGGTGACTCGTTCAAGCGAAGACCAAACCATTGCATTATTGCATTATGCAAAAAAAATGTATATGACACCGATTAAGTGATTCAGAAATCCTGTAATTAATTTTCAGATGCGATTTGCATAATATAATATATTGTAATGTTACATATTAATAAACACATACAGGTGTTACTTTACACATGAATAATAACATTGCAGATATGTAAATTGATAAACGAATAAATATTATGTTGAATACTGTATAAATAGTGATAAATATATATTGACAATTGTAGGTTACAGCTGTGTTCTGCCAATGGATTGGTTGAAAGAATAGGATTCTGTTTCCACTTAGGTCCATTGGCAATTGTATTTATGTTTATTATATTTGCATTTTGTTTTATTTTATTGTATTTTTAATTGCCAATAAAAACACATTATTATTAATTTATTACTACTTGTTAATAAGTGAATAATTAAAAAATGTATGTAAATCAATTGATTATACAGAATGTGACTATAAAATAATACATTTACATTATAATCGATAACTAAAAGTGTCCTTAAAGTATGTGTGGGTTCAAATTTATAGTTATTTTTTACGAACATCGCAGTAACATGGATAAGAACATTAACCTAGGATGCTTTTGTATTAATTTACCATTTATTGATACATATATTGAAGAAAAAGCTTTCCTTCGGAATCTAAACATTATAAAAAATATGGATAATTTGAAATATTCTTTAGAGAAATAATCGTTAATGTTACTAAAATACAAGTATTTCTGGGAAAAAGTTGAAGAAACTGCAAAAAAGGTTCTTAAAAATTATAAAATAAAAATTTAAACCTTAAAGTATAGTATGTTTATCGGACTATATAAATTCATTCAGGCGTAAAACATACAATAATTGGTCAGAATTTTAAGAAGATTATCAATTAGATTATTCGTTGAGCTAGTAAACCCAAGTTTAAACTATAATCCCAAATGACCATGTTTAAGGGTATTAACGCTACTAGAAAATGTGTCACTGCAATTAGTTGAATGAGGTTCGGCCACGTTTGCTATCCAAAACATACATACAGAATTGACGTAGGTACTTGAAAAAAATTGTTTTAAAATTCTTAAACAAAGCTCTTTCAAATGATACTCCACATGACCGACTACAAAGAGAGATTTTTTGGTGTCAAACTTTGGGCCCGGAAAAAAATTTTTAGATTCTGACTATTGCAATATATGCGGATTAGTAAGCTTTCTAATAATGCCGAGTTTCAGCTTGCTGCTTTTATTTACTTCAGAGGAATTCGACTGAGAGAGATATACGGACGGACAAACAAATAATGCCATAAGGGGGGTTCTTTTTGAGGTACGCAACCCTAAAACAGCCTTGGGAGAAACCTGGACGAGAAGATAGAGTCCATGTGAACTACCCTGTGTGTTGTATACGGTTGTGTTAGGTCAATTTATGTAGGCAACAAATACACACTGTGTAATGGGCTAATGGAGTAATTCAAATGCAAAAAAATAATAAAGGAAACAAAATATTTACAACTTTAACAAAACAATATGAACAATAAACGTCCAACAATATATAAATACAAACATAAAAAAACATATAACTATGTCAACACAAAACAAGTTGCTGCAATGCCTGATGGAACATAAAACAGGACTTATTTTTAAATGAACACACAACACCGAAAATTTCTAGCAAAAGTTGTTATTGTAATAAAATACTCTTTTCACACGACACTAAAGAGGTCTAAATTTCAAAAATGTGAAATTTGGCAGGACTGATGATTATCTGTTAAAACAAATAACAGATAGGTTGGCGCTGTCTGAGAATCGTAAGTTTATTTTTAGTTTCATTCAGAAAAATAATTTCGTTTGTCCTCGTTTCAAACAAAAATGAATATACAAGTGAGCAATATATTTTATAGAAAAAGATAAGATGAACAGGCTGGAGATATCAGTTTAAAAAGCCAGTATTAATATTTTTATCATCACTTGCTTACAGCTACAAACATTGTAGTTCATTTTTTTATAGTAGGTGCATATACATGGATTTGAAAATCTTGTTTCGGGAAATCAAGAATCAAGAACAGATGTAAAGCAATATGTCATAGAGCGTGTATATACAGACGCAATGGTCCCGGAAGAATTCAATGAATTTTGATACCGACAGAGAAAAATGCATTTTAGTAAGAACGAACCGGACAGTTTTCGATTATGATAAATAAGAAATCGTGCAGTGAAATGTACAGGGAACATTTGTAATTAATATGTGTGCAGTTTTATTTTATTTTGTATCCAGTTTTCTAAAATGCTTTCGCAGATAACAATGTTGTTGTTAGAAACTGATATTAAAAAGTAAGTGATGGTGTTAAAAATGTTGCTAAGAGTGATTTTAGAAAAATTTAAACTTAACATATGAAGTTATATACAAAATAAAATATTATAAAATTGTGAATATCACTTTTTGGCCCCAGTAAGGAACTAAAACAAACCATTTTCGCAATAGGGTGATAAAATCCGCCTACGACGTGCGACGATAATAGCCATCTGTGTATTAACACCGCAAAGTGCCTCATAGATGTTCGAGACTAACACTACGCTAGATGTTAGGAAAATGTGTAGAATCTAATAGGGGAACTATAGAAACTATATGCGACATGTGCTATATGAGTCCTATGTATAGGGAGGTATAAATGTTCAAAATGTAACAATTATATGGTTGCGACCGCTGGACGCAGGGGGTAGTCCGATCGGAGTGTTTTTGGTATGATTACATAGGTTGAACCTTTCTGCGTCGCATAAAAGTGGTTCGGAGGTTCCACGCTGGTAGTGGGGGAGAAAATGTTGGTCCCCTGCAGTTTGGCTATTTTTATAAGACTGTTGATGTTTATGTGCACTATAAGTGAAAACTACCTGTCCTGAGACACTTAGGGTAAGGGTAAGAGTTGGTTGGTAATTTGGGGGTGGAAATATGTACATGTCAATATTCTTCACGATAACTACATTTATTTACAATGTGTTAAAAGTTTACTTGGTGGCAAATTCTGAAATTTTTTTTCTTAGTGTTCTTTCCAATGACACCTGAACAATGCCAACTACCCACCAATGTACCTTTGCAAAAATTGTATAAATAGAAGATCATCTAGTTTCGTCCACAATATATTATACACAAGCACCATTTTCAGTAAATCTAAGTTAACATTTATTTGCCTGTCACTATTAGTAGTACCACCACTCACACACTTTTGATGTCTGAGGGAATGTGTCTTATAATATTTGCTTTAACGTTGAACGATATAATATTTTACAGCTTGTGCAATATACTTCTGTGCTGTCAAATTGCAGCTCTGGGAAATCACTAATCCACAAGTCCAATCTATCTTCTAAAGGAACCGAACGAGACATTTTAAAAAGCTAACCTCCATTGCCTTTAGTTTCTCACTATTTACATACCGCCATATTATTCACAAAGACTTTTTACACTATATGTTTACAGTGCATTCATTTTCAACATTCAATGAGTGTAAACATGATAGCAACAACCACGAGATCTATAGTACGGCCGAAAAGTGTAGTCAGTAGAGCCAGGGGCGTGCGGATTTACGAATCTCGTAAATTCGCACGTACGTAATTCGAAGAAATGAAAGCACTCGGATTGTGTTAATTATGCATGGGCTGCCATATGTCTCAAATATAAAATATTATGCTTAAATTTGGCAACATTATCCCCACGTATTATAGCAGCTTAGCCGCAAACATTTGTCGGTTGCATTGAAACCGTTACTATTGTAAACATATATGTGGCTCCACTGAATGCGCTAAGTTAGCCTCGCCAAGTTCGTTAATAAAAGTTCCGCGAATTTCACACCAGTTGAACAAATTATTAGGTATAAAAGCACCACATTCAAACGTTTATTCTATTTGATCGATTGTACCAATTACACATAATGACCTAGTCGTGGTTTTCATCTTTGGTAGGCGGATAAAACATAATATATTTCTCTTGATTATGTAGGATTATATAATACAACGAGGTGTCGCTTAAGTATTACATAACAACTCCTTTGACCAGAATGCCGCTGATATTTTGCTCTACTGACTACACTTTTCGGCCGTACTATATCTACATTGATAATACTCGACTCGACACTCGGCACTCGACAGTAACAGTCAGGCTACAATTCTTAACGGGTGTGTATTCAGGTTTACCCACATAATAAAGTCTGTAAACCAATAAGTAAGTAACTACCTATTCGCCAATCGAAAGCAACTGTTTTTATAGCAGCTTGCATGTGCATTGGAAGTGCTTCAGGTACTTCTGAAGAATTAGAATTACTTTCTAAACATAACTAAAATACTAAAAATTAACTTCAAATACTTTAAAAATAACTGAAGCCGTTCTAAAATAGCAGTCTCAAAAGGTCTTAAAGCCCCAAGTAGAAGCTAGAATTAAAACTAAAAAGAAATGGAGCACTCTAAAGTAGTTCAGGTGCTACTTCGAAACACTCCTGAGTGTTTTACACAGATGTGGTTACAGGTGATAATGGGAATAAGCTTTGACAAGGCCGTGCGTCTAATAAATAGCTGCGATAGCTAGCGTAAGGTTTGCTGTACATGCTATATAGAGATCCCAGAGCCGCCAGACCTACCTCATTTTAGCAAAGCTCATATTTTGACAATAGTGTGATATGTGGTTAAGAACGTATGCATAATTGCTAGCACTAAATCGGGGCCCTTTTACAGGTAACCAGGTGCTAAAGGCACATAAAAACACTACGAACCTACGTCATAGTATGACTGCTGATTTTTATGTCTTTGAGAGAATACTGTTAAAAACCAACATTCATTATTGCCAGACATTTCCCGTGGGTCCTAACTTCCGCCAGGCGCTTTAAAGTTCGAAAAAGACCAAGCAAGCTAGCTAACTAACTACTTGTGGAATCACATAGCTACTATGTAAAAAAAGAAACAAATTATTATTATGTTTTATTAGGGTAGGTTAGGTTTTTTCGAGCTTTAGAGCATCCGCAATTAGTTAATTAGCTAGCTTGCTTGGTCTTTTTCGAACTTTAAGACGTCTTGCGGAAGTTAGGGCCCACGGGCATTGTCTGGCAATAATGAATGTTGGCTTTTACCAGTATTCTCTCAAACATATATAAAAACCAGCCATCATACTATGACGTAAGTTCGTAGTCTTTTTATGTACCCTTAGCACCTGGTTACCTGTAAAAGGGTCCCGCTTTCAAGCTAGCAATTATGCATACGTTCTAAACCACATACGACACTATTTATTACTTTGCTAAAATGATGTAAGTCTGGCGGCTCTGGGATCTTGGTCTAATACAACAAGGAGAGACCAATTATAATATCAAATTGAACAAAAAACGTCTGCTAAGACGCTGCGAATAAGAAGAAGAAGAGGAATGTTTAATCAACATAATATTAACTTATTAAAACATGAATAATAGTCAATATTCTAAATTTAATCATGACCTATGTTGTTAACCTACGATGTTAACACTCTGGATATTTACACCAACGTTAGTTATAAGTTATAATACAGAATTAGTCATATGTAAATATTTTTCCACCATCTACCTGGCTACCATGCAACTATGAAAGTACTGTTAAACTGTTACAGATTTCTGTTTATTTACGCCAACTTGATATAAATAAAAAATGATTCACTAAAGAAAATGTTCAGTGTCAGACCAAAGAATTCCATAAACAAATAATAAATAATTATTATCTCGGCTTATTAATATTTTATGATTAACTTAAGAGTACACCAGAGCCAAGGACCCACAAAATAAAAGGAACTATACTTTAGAAGTTATATCATACCACAAATAATGTGTCATTTTTAGACCACTAAATTAAACACACCGTTCGGCTCTTAAATTTTCTAGTGTTGTGCAAAAAAATATTGTTGATTACTCTACTTACCAAAGTTGTCCAGAAATTAAGAAAGAGAAGATAGGTGAAAAGTTCCTAACACTTAATGCCACTTAAAATCAAAGACTGTACTAATTATAATTAAAGCCGCAAGCAGTATGAAAATGCAGGAGGCATCGTCTTCGGTAGCCGATATCGATATTTTCCGGGAGGCACAAAACTAAAAAATACCAGACGCGGTACCGAACCTTAATCCGATCTAAAACTGTATTGGGGTGGTTATTTTTAACTCAATATAGATCAATAATTTCACATGATAATAACTGTCAATTATTTGGAGCAGATTGTAAGTTACAAAAATTGATGTGTTTAGATTGCGCATGCAGCTAAGAAAATATTGGGTTAATGTACAACATAGTAACCCGTATAGATTACTTTATGGGGTTTATCTGGCATCATATTGTAATAAATCTGAGTAGTAGTATAGTGCTTCATGCATACATTCACAGACAAAAATATTGCACATTTTGTTTTAGGTCTATTTTTTTCTCCTTAAAACTTAACTAATTTCCATATATCTCACATACGAGTGTTTTATATATATTGTAATTTATTACAGATAAAAGAAAGTTTAAATATAGACTTTATAGCATAGTGCACCTTAACGTAAAAATGACTACCCTCTAGCTTTATGTAACGAAGTAGTTTTCCAAAGGGAATATTTACGATGAACGGTGATTGTTTCCAATTATTGATTATTAATTATGTAAAGCATGTTTTATTTAATTATAATTTAGTTATGTAGTGTAAAGGCGCGTCTCCATTATCGTCGGCTTTGCCGATCGGCATTTGTTGGCAAGTGGGTACGTACAATTCGGCATATGTCGGTCGGAAACTTCAAGAGAATCCAAGCCGAATATACTAGTGGGGCAATGCCGATAGGCAAAGCCGACCATAATGGAGACGCGCCTTAAAAACCAGGCCGGTGCATATTCTTTGTCCGACATATACAGGGTGTAATCAGTTTCATGTCATTAAAAAAACTGGTAATGGGGACCGACTAGACAAACAAAAAACCTTTATGACTTTTCCCTCAGGGGCACTTTGAAAAAACTGACCTAGGTGAACTTTTTTAATATTTTTTAATTGAGAACCACTGCTTTTCTTGGTCAATGAACTTGAAGTTCCCAAATATACAACTTTTAAATGGTCATAAAAAAGTGCAAAGGCCTTGGATCATCGACCGCCTTTGATGGACCGCCTCAACCGAACTGAAGCAATTATAAAGAGGTAAATAATTCGTTATCAACTGCAAGCAAATAATGGCCGTAGAAGTTTAAACAGAGCATTTCTTTACATATGTGTCTTTTAATTTGGAACAAAATACTGGATTAATGTTTATAATTTAGAATATTTAAATGCGATTTATTAACGTTTGTAACATAAATGAGTGTCCTGGGTTAAAAGCTTACCACCTAAGTAAATTATTTGAATCCTGCATCTGTATCAATACACAGTTCCCTACGTCGAATTAAGGACATACGTACTCCGTTCAACACTAAACAATAAACTATCAACTAACGTTGTCAATAAAGAAAAATAAAAGAAAAACTTGGTCCAAAATCCAAACGGAATACAAAAAGAACGAACAAGTAAGTTGTGTCTGTACGTAATCAAGAATTTAATGACTTGAACGGTAAAGTCAATAAAATAAATCTTCACTATAAATACACAGCGACCCGAAATTCAAAAATACCAAAAACAATGATCGGCGGGTTGGACGCGTGTACATAACGAGACACCCACAGAAACTAAAATATTGCACAAGGGAGAGTCAGAGTATAGTTTTCTTCAGATCAGATCTACTAAACACTCAGAAAACGTCGACGTCTTTCATCTTATTTACCGCACCGCTAAAGACCGCCGACATTTTATAGCTGTCTACGCAAATAGTGAGTATCATAGGCAGACACGCGCGACGATCTAAACCTACCTCAATATTCCAGCAGTTGTCAAAAGATTTTATTGAAAATTTGCGAAATTTTTGTTTATTTCTTTTCTCCAAAACTATGAGCTTTAGACCCCATGTTATATAAGGTTTTTTTGTTTGTCTTGTCGTTCCCTACCACCAGTTTTTTCAATGACATGAAACTAATTACACCCTGTATTAGTGGCAATCACGAAGACTTGCGCGCGCGACTTACTTGTGCGTTATAGTAATTTGCAAATTCTTCTCAATACATGACCGTCCGAACGAGGTAACCGTACATCATACGTTCGGCTTCTACTCCAACTCGTAAGTGACAATTCAAGCCGAGTGGCCTGTGTGCATGCGTGTCAATGACGAGAGCCGTCCACTGTATTCTGAGAAATATTAAAATTCAGCCACGTGGACAGTGGCTCAAGTGGAAAATTTGCAGGTAGAGGTAGTGGCATCAATCATTCGTGTAAGTAAGACACGCCAGAAATGTTCCCAAAAGTTAAAATTATAATAAATTTAAAAACACACGCTACTACGGTGGATGCAGTTCTGCGATTTGTCCCACTCTGAAACCGTTCAATCTGTTGTAGTAGCAGACCGAAGATCACGAGACAGAATCATCCAACCTGACCATTCCTCCAAGTCAGGCGAAATCATACTTTACCTTTGGAAAAGTGCCGGTGTAGTTTTCCTTGGGTAAACTGAGACGTATATCGTAACCAATCAAACCCTCTTTTCCATTTAGTCAGTAGTAGATATTGTAATTTGATCATTCAGCTTTAAGGTACTGCACGTTAGTCAAGTTAAAAGTTTAAGTTGATACTGCAAATTGATGAGTTGTCAGTTGCTTTGCATTTTATAATTTGGTAATCGTTGCCTCTATTCTCCTAATATTCATGCACTGCCTGTATTACTGTCCATTTCACCGCTTGTGGCCATTGGTTCTCTTACCAACAGCTTACTGACATTTAAAGTCTTACCGTTCTGATAACCACCTGCTCGTTCTACCGTATTATAACCGTCACCCAGTTTTGAATACAATTTTGCATCCTTCTACCCTAACCTAACCGTAGCTTAAGAGCTCGATCAAATCTTGATTGTCTGTTAAGTAGTATTAGCAATAAGTAGTTAGGCAGTACTGTAACTAGTAGACACTACTGTAATAAATATTATATTCCGTGTTGTCTTTTACTGATGTGTATGTGACGTCTAGATTTCCCTTGACCCCTGGATACTACCGTCTTCACTGTAGCTACTTAAGCCCCGCTTAACCAGCCCTTGAAGGCAACAGTTGCTCCGTCATAAAAGGCACTGGCAACGACACCTATTTTTTATTTCATTTTCCATGTTCTCAATTTTACAGCTAGTTTTGTAAATAGCACTACCATGCACTTTTGAATGAATCGTCTACGAATCTGTTGTCAAACCTTTATTATAATATACATATAACACTCCAATGTAATACACTTAGCAATAAAAGTCACAAGAGTATCAAGTAGAAAAAAGGCCCAAAACAAAATATGCAATATTTTTGTCTGTGAGTGTATTTTCAACCGATATAAAATGTGAATAAACTTTTAAAAATAAATGCTATTTCCTCATTGAAATCATTAAACATTTTTGTAGTACTCAGAGGTGTGACTATACTTACTAATAATTTATTGGCTTATGAGTGAAATCACGCCCAGGATTTTATTATTTTATGTAATTCGTTTTGGCGATAGATTCATAACAGAAATCAACGATTCCTAGCATGCCACCGTACATAACATATCTTTTTCACTCCATTCAAGATAGTTTGAAACATTTAATACTGTATTCATTTAAGTTTTAAATGAAGATCGATTTCTTTAGGTTTTAAAAAAGAGAAACAACTTGTAACGATGAGTTTAGAGTTCTGAGATAAAACATACAATAAAAATCTGAATTCCTTCTAAATTTGGAAACGTATTTCTTTCATGCCAATTGGCAAGATGAATCCCTAATTCTGCTACTAGATGGCGCCAGCGACTACTATGGTTATCTAGTCTTATAAGTATATTCAATAAGTGTAAAATATCAAAGTTTGTTTTATAATACGGATAAGGTCAAGTACTACTGAGAATGAAGTAATACTTGATCGTCTCATCTTTTTTAAATTGTATCGAAGTGATTCCATCTACTAAAACAGCATTGTACTAAAATTATGATTAACAATAGGCTGTTTTTGGCAAATTGGATGATGTTATTTACCTGAAAATAAGTGTAAGTTGTACATAAATAAATACTACAGGATTGTTGAAGATTTGGCTAAAATTTGCTTATTAGGGAGATCTCTCTTTATTTGGCGTGTTACGTGGCGTTTCTTTCTGGGAATATTTTTCTGTTCAAAGTGTTTAGGTACATAAATATTCTCAATCTATAAAATAATGTAACGATCACGTGTTATAACTTTCTTACAACTCTGACCACTAGTGACCTGCCTGACCGCAGGGCCGGGGGGACTATTCTCGAATTTCCACCAAAATTGTGAACCACGGCAAATGTCACCGATAATTGTCGCATACTTAAAAATGGTATTCTCAAGCAGTAGTAGACACCGTTAATACCACTCGGCAAATATGTCGCATAACAAAGTATGTCAACACTGTATCATGTCTCTATTTTACCAATAGAATAAGTTAACCAACAGCGAAATTGTGGAAAATAAGAAAATAATTGATTATTTATTATTACACATAAAAAGATGCAGGCACTTATTAAATTACCTAGGTATGTGCACTGTTGTGATAAGCTTTACTATTTATTAACAAACAAAAATATCCAAATTATTTCAAATTAAATTGTAGCTTCACATCACAATTGTCAACAAATAACATAACCTCAACTTGAAAACGTTAACAAGCCGTTAAACTAGTTGCCTACCCGATATTCGTCAGTCAAGTTAGCGAACCATTTACAGACGTGTGTTAGCGCTAACTAAGGTTGATGAATACATAGAGACTAATTTAACAATCCGTTAGCAATTTAACGAGCCGTTATCTACTTAACTAACATTGGTGAATACGGCTGTAAAACAGCCGTATTCACCAATGCTAGTTAAATAGATAACGGTTCGTTAAACCGTTAACGGACTGTTAAATCAATCTTTATGTATTCATCGACTTTAGTTAGCGTTTAACGTGCCCTCTACTTTGACTGACGAAGGCAACTAGTTTAACGGTTTGTTAACGTTTTTAGGTTGAGGTTATGTTATTTATTGACAATTGTGAAGTGAAGCTACAATTTGGAATAATTTGGATATTTTTGTTTGTTAATAAATAGTAACGCTTATCACAACAGTGCTCATACCTAGGTAATTTAATAAGTGCCTGCATCTTTTTATGTGTAATAATAAATAATTAATTATTTTCTTATTTTCTACAATGTGGAAAAAATCTTGCACAATATTGAGCAAATTTTTTTTGTCACGTTCGGTAAAAATTTTTATATACTTTTCTTTGAATCCATGTTTTCAAAGAAAACTACCGAAATCAATCCAAAAGCAAATATAATAAACAAACTGGACATTGACATTCCATTATTTCCATTCGAGCGCGTGCTCTACTATCCACCAGGAAAATATTCGAAATTCATATTTAAATAACCGTTTGTTAAATATTCTAATTTTCATTTGGTGAATACATATCAGCACTAACGGCCATTTAAAATTTAACGAACTGTTACTAAATGAGTTGTTAAGCCCGTCATGGTGAATACGGCTGTAAAACCATTTTGAATTTAAAGTAAAACTTGCTAAGCCACCCTCAACGAAAACAGTGGACGCCGTTAATAGTTTTATATTATTTTAGTTTGGTAGAGTTAGTAAAACACCCAGACATTTTGTTTGGTAAGTTTTCTGCAAAATAATAGTATCTAATTTCACTTAGATTAAATTTATTTTATGTCAATTTGGCGTAATGATAATAACCTTTTTCTACACATGTATAATTATATGACAATTATTAGCATTTTCTTGGGATAAATCGCACTTATATTTCACTGTAGTGAATTATTGATTCATAATTCACTACAGCTGACAATAAACTCGTTGACAGTGTATCGCCATATTGTTTGTTTTCGTTTTCTACTTCTTACGAGTAGGTACCGATTAATGCTATCAAATTTCAGTCCAATTTATTTGTTTAATAAGTGCAGAAAAAGCGTAGTATTACATTCGCGATTATGATCATTATTCACTCAGAAGATTTGTGCTTCTCGCCTTCGGCTCGTGGGCTCAAACATCATCTTCATGAATAATGGCTATCGTAATCGCTCATATACAGGATGTCCCAGAATTCAGTTCCCGGACGGGAATCTGCGTTTCCTGAGTTCATATTGGGCCATTATAACCCAACTTACCTCAGTCCAAAAATACATCCCTGACGAAGTACATTCTCTTAAAGTGAGACAGAAATTTTTTTTCTAATAATTTCCGTTATACTGAAGACAAAATTTTCAAGTTTTCATAGGACCTATATCTCTATAAGTACTCTATGTAAGCTTGATAACAACTAAATACCTTTTGTTTCTCAAACGCGACAGGTTTGTTGTTTCACAAGCACCTATGGCTTACAGAGAAAAAATGATAATTTTTTATTTTTCGTTGATATTACACAAAATTTTAAACGTTTTAATTTGTGTACTGAAACAGGTGGACATTATGTGGAGCATTTCTTATTAATGTATTTTTTAGAATAAACTGTAATTTTCTGTTATTACATTTTATTCTAGAATTGTAAATAGATATTAAATACAAATGGAGGAAAAAACGATCATTCCTTGTATTTTGATTAATATTACAAACAATTTTAAGAGTACCTTTTTGCAGCCGTTTCCATGCTCTGCAAACTATTCAAGTACTTCGTAATTTTACAGGGCGATAAAAAAATATGGCCAATCAAACATAAATTATTATGAAGAAAAATTGAGAAACATAAGATATTTGGTTGTTGTCAAGTACATAGAGTACTTAGCTCCCAACACAATTTGAAAATTGTATCTTCAATATAACAGAAATTATTGGAAAAAACCTCTTTTTTCTGTCTCACTTTAAGAGGATGTACTTCCTCAGGGACGCATTTTTGGATTAAGGTAAGTTGGGTTATACGGGCTAAATATGAACTAAGGAATCACAGGTTCCCACCCGGCAACTCAATTCTGGGACACTCTGTGTACTATTACACTCGATTAACAGAAGACAGGAACTAGTTTCAGCCTTCTGTGCTCGAGTCAAAAACGACCACTTTCGTCTTTGGGGCAGATATAATTATTAACAAAGCGTACACTTCCTTCATTCTTACACTTACACTTAGCGCAGAAGCTCGCATTTGCCGCTGTATAAACGGTCTAAACAATTCTTCTATTAGATTTATTACCAAATCTTTACTTAACCCAGACACTTTTATAAACTGCCAATCGTTTAGTCCAAACGAATTTATTTCCTGTAATACCTTCTTCTACGATGCTATTAATCTTCTCGAATTTCTAAGTTTTCAACTGTAGCAAGTGATTTGCCTCATTCAAGTTAGCCATTTTTTGGGGTCAATAATTCGCATGCGAGATACAATGTCGTGTGGTATTTACCCCAGCTCCTGGGGGTCTGGGTCTATTATCGAATCTCTATTAGCGAAAGACATACACTACTTTGGGAAAATGTCTACCTAAATTCGCACGGTTCTGAAAATATGCATTCTCGAATGTCGTATTCTATAATTTTCAGAGAATGTTCAACGAGTGGGTAAATACCACACGACATCGCATCTCGCATGCGAATTGATGACAGCTGAGTTTTATTTAAAAAAGAATGGCTAACTTCAATGGGGCAAATATGCTTGCTACAGTTGAAAACTTAGAAATTCAAGAAGATACACAGCAACGTAGAAGAAGGTATTACAAGAAATATAATTCGTTTATACCCTAGGATTGGATGTTTATAGAAGTGTTTTAGGTTAAATAATAATTGGTAATAAATCTAACTAGAATTTTTTTGGACTGTTCATACAACGACAAACGCTGACCTCTGCTTTAAGTGTAAACATTAAAGTAAGGTTACGTTCTGTTAATGACTATTTTTGCAACAAGAACGGGAAGTGGTCGGTTTTGGCCCGTGCAAAAGTTACTATTATGTCAAAATGCCTCTACCAAAATTAAAACACAATTATTTTGCAACTACTAACATGAAAAAGAACATTGTCTTGTTACTAGATCGATTCTACTGACATTAAAATTAAATTCAACCCTGTCAAATAATTTTCTCTATCGGTAAAGTAAAGTCGAATAATTATACATCGTTGACATACTTTGCTATGCAATAAATTTTCTCGGCTGGTATTCGCGGTGTCCACTACTGTTCGAGAATATCATTTTAAAAAAGTATGCGACAATTATTATATGACATTTGTCGCAGCCGACGATTTTAATAGAAATTCGAGAATAGACCCCATGAAGTCGATTCTGGGCATCGTTATAATTCATAAAATGATAAAAATATCTGATAAAGTTAAAATGATGACGTGCTGAAAAAGTTCCCCAGCTCCCGTACTATTACCTATGGTCAAAATTATTTACTTTGCAAGTGCGATTAAAAGGCTACGCAGTTTAAGAACGGCACGTTGACTCGGGCATTTGGGAGATCATGCACAGAGTATTAAAATTTGCAGGCATCACATTTCGCTGAATTTAAACATTTTACACAACATCACTACTTTACCACATTACTATGTTTCGCTACACAACGCTACACTTGGTTAGGTACATCTTAATAAACAATTAGAATATAATGAAATCAAACAATACAGATTTGCTTGACTTCACGTTGTGTTTTACCTTAAATTACAAAAAAATTACAAGGAACGTCAAAGAACTTTGTGTAAGTACCTCCTATGTAATTCTAAGAATAGTAAAGTTCGTACTCATCACTTGACTGGCAAAATCGCATTCCTCCCAGCACTGTGTAACAATCCGATCGTTAAGGCACCAAACTAATCCAAACTAATTGTGTTTATGCAAATGCAACATGTAACCGACCCAGAATATATTAATCGTACTGTTTTTGAATTCGAGCTGTCTCATGCAGACTGTATGATAAGTTAAACATTAATTTAACAGATGCTAGCAACTTACACTCCTCTACGGAATATTAACGATTTATTTATCGATTAGACGAAGTTCGGAGACTAACATTCTGCCATATTAGGAGAGATTTCGTATGTTTCGACGATGATTAATCAAATTTTACGATTCAGTGGTACAGCTTTCATAAATTTGAATGCATGTTACGTAAAAAAATTGTAATATTTTCAAGGCACGTACACCGTCGTATACTACACTATAATCAATATAGACTAACATTAATATGTCATTATTGTATTGATAGACTAGCCTATTCTACAATATGTTTCTATTTAGTTATATTTAAAACCATAAAACTCAAATTTGAAAACTGATATTTGTAAATCAACAAACAAAAAATAGTTTAAAAAATGTAAACGACAATTAATCTAAAGCAGGACAAATCTTAACTGTCTATTATAGTAATAATGACGGAAGATTGATACAATGAATGCGTCTACAACAGAGCATATTAGAAGCGTCAGAGACGAAAAAATACCAAATTGCGTCAAATCGAGGTGAAAGATTGCGTTTTGAAGTGGAACTTCTATAACCAGGGTAAACCCGTCACAAAATCTGTAAAGCCTGAAGTGGGGATTACTAAAGACGTAGGGAACCCTGCTTTGAGTGGTTCGTATTATAGCATCATGCGTGGGCGTAAAGTGATATTTGTGTGTGTGTGTGTAATGTCATGGGAGCAATAACGTTTGATGCTAGTAGAGCGCTATAGTATTTGTGAACATTATACGAAAAGCGGTCGACTTTTGTGTTTGAATACAAATTGTAAATATCTGTTGATAGTTAATGTCATCGGAGAGCTGACGTCCAGAACTACATTTTGGAAAATTCCAACTTCAGACAACAAATTTATTTGTGTCCACAAGATTCAATATTTGGGCACCAAAATATCAGAGTGTTTTGTTTTCAACAGAAGTATATTTTCTGAAAGTGTGAAGCCAATCGGAACTCTTGACGTCCCTGGGCATTAAAATGAAAAAATAACGCTCTTCATCCAGTTTATTCTATTTTGTATGATATGTACGTACTCAAATGACCCATAATCAACCCAGATTTGTTGCAATTTTAATTGCGAAGGTTTTTTGTTTGTCCCGATCGGACCTCTAGAACCGGAGATATTCACCTTTTTACCTAAAAAAACGCTGTTCAAAAAACAAAATTGTTCATAAAAAAACGCAATAGGCTTTGAAAGTTCAAAACTCAGATATATACTCCTGAAAATTGGGTGAATTTTTGAGTAAATCGTATTAGGGACTTTTTATTAAAAAATATTACCACCATCTTACAGGGCAACCTTTGTGCCGAAAGGCATAACCGTGTAAGCATGGCAAAACTGCCCTTGAAACTTTTTTTTGTGTAGTATATATAAGCAATGGATGTAATTCTGCAAAATTCTGACTTTCTAAAATTTACAGTTTTCGAGTAGAAAAAATCAAATCTCAATTTTTTTATTTATTTTTTTTTTTTACAAACTGTATTTACCAATTTTTTGGTGCTTTATCTACAGTGTATAGATGGATTAGTAATAAAATAAATTAGGGCATTATTCTTCAAAGAAATTGTTCTTTAAATTTTTTTATTTTTCGAAAAAAAATTTTTGACACTTCTGCATTAGGGAGACCCACCATTTAAAAAAAAATAATTTATCATTTAGTGTTCTATAACATATATTTTTATGAAATGAATTGGTACAACATACTGAAAAATAAAAAAAAATCTATGCTACACTATTTTCATATATTCATAGTATCATTATTCATACTAATTATTAATTAATAATAGTCACATAAAACAACAGTCTTTACATTGCATAATTGTATACACAAAAGAAACTAACGTTGAGAGACTCTTTAAAACTTCATATTTATACCAGATCGAGGTTTTTGAGATGTAGCTGCTTACTTAGAATCGAAAGGCTTTAGGGTAATGATGTCGTCTATCAAAGGTCAAAGAAAGCAGCTCAGTACGCAAGAGACAAACTATTCCCGGTTTGTCACAAAGGTATGTTGGGCTGTTGAAGCAATTCATGGGATGCTAAAAGAAAAGAATAAACTGCTTGATCATGTTTTCGACAACAAAAAAATGCTTTCAGAAATTAGAAGCTACTATCTTATAGCCTCATACCTATTAAATCGTTTCGGAAAAAGACTAATTTCAGATAGCACTATTTCTAATGAAAAATTCGAAAGAATGAAGAAAATACTCTAGCAATAGAAGTAGAGAATAAAGGCTGGTTACGTAAAAAAACTTCCTTTCGAAGTTGTTTCATCTACTGCCATTATGGATTTTTTCGAGTTGACAGAATCCGACATGAAAATTTTGTTCACTTGTTCGGTCAGGCGATTTCATATTCAGCTGAGATGTTAAACGATGATGGTTCTTTAAAAATACACTACGTAAAAGAACAATCGGATATATTAAAGATTCAGGTTCAGTCTCGTAGCAGCTGTTATTTATTATTTGTCCTATGGAAGGTTCTTGTCAAAAATTCCGCTACCATTCGAAACGTTAAGTACAGTATTTACAACGGGAGGCATCAATGTGGCAATAAACGAAGATAGTGATGGTGATTAAGAGAAAATAATATTGTTTTATGTGTTTATTAAATAATTATAATATATGTAAATGCTATTACTTGATTGCTAAGTATGTTGTACCATTTCAAAGTATTTCGTAAAAATATATGTTATAGAACACTAAATGATAAATTATTAAATAAAAATTGGTGGGTGTTCCTAATGCAGAAGTGTCAATTTTTTTTTTGAAAAATTAAAAAAACATATTTCTTTGAAGAATAATAAATAACCTAATTTTGTATTACTAATCCATCTGAAGTAGATATATACTATATATAAAGCACAAAAAAATTGGTAAACGCAGTTTGTCAAGAAAAATAAATAAAAAAATTGAGAATTGATTTTTTTACTCGAAAACTATAAGTTTTAGAAAGTCAGAATTTTTCAGAATTACATCCAATGCTTATATACACAATACAAAAACAAGTAGCAATTTTGCTTCAAGGGCAGTTTTGCCCTGCTTACACGGTTATGTCCTTTGGTAAAAATATTTCAAGTAATTATAGAGTTATAAACAGATAACAGGTTATGTTAGTTTAAAAGTTCTTGATTTAAGCTTTTAATTTATTTGTTTTAGATTTTTGGGCATCATTAAGGTGTTTCTTGAGGTTATGTAAAAAAATTCCTAACTGATCGGCCAATTTTGACCTCAGATTCGTGCCTCAAAATACGTATGGAAATCGTGGTCAACTCATTTAAGCTTTTGATGCTATTGAGGTTAGGAAAAATTCAAGAGCCAATCGGGCAAAATGGACACCGAATTCGTGTTCAGCAGGTCAAAATGCATGAGAATACATAGGACTGCCTTCTCGCACTCGACTTTTTTCTTTGTGTGTGTGCCGGCGAAATTAATGGCCCACAACGGACCGAGGTGGAATTAGAAACAAAGTTTTTCCCCATTTTTTTACTACTTTGAAGTAATAATCAAAAATATCATTACACTCGCAAAAAAACGATTTAAAAACCCATATACATTACTTGTTTATAATATAGTAAATTTTTCACGGCAGTAATTAAAGCTTTTCTGTCATTATTTGTTTATTTTTTTTTTAATAAGAAAAATAGAATAAAAAATGGTGCAAATGTGTTTTAAAGGATGCCCTACAAGAAGATAGTAATATTCTATAATTTAAAAAATCCTAATACGATTTTCCTAAAAATTGACCCAACTTTCACCCCCTAATCCGCGCGTCTATGGAATACATTAAGTAAGTATTTGCGCTCTGAGTTGAAGAAATGTACAACTTACTCTAATTTAAAATGAATTCGTTTTCTAATTCCAGAGATACAAGGGTGTACTCATGAAAAGTGAGATACAGCGTACAGAGTACTTTGTATTGGGAAAATTGAGAAAATGTAGATAAAAACTTTTTCCAAAGGTGTGAAAAAACTCATGACTACAAAATGGTATATCTCGGTCAATTAAAAACTGACATCCATGCAAAATTTCATGCATCCTATAATGGGCTTATTCCATGATATTCTTTTTATATGGTTTTTATACTTTTTCATATAGTACTCGATATTCTCATTATACACTTAAAATTTCATATTATTAACTTTTTCCGTTCTCGAGATATAAGGAGTTGAAATTGGTAATAGTTGCAAAAATCGAGCGCTCATATGTGACGTCACTATACGTAAGTGACGTAAGAAAAAATTTTCAAATTTAACCTGAAAAGTCGAAAAACATGGAATTTTTAAACACTGGTAACTAAATAAATACGTCGAGTGAAAGTTCATTCTATGTCTCTAAGGAAAGGAGAAGGTCGGCGATCATTTCTAATCGTAAATTGCATGGTCAAAATCGAAAATTTGTCCCGGCAGGAGCGATAGAAAATTGTAATTATTTGACATTTCACCAAATTGTACTCCCCTACTGTCAAGTAGTAAACAAAACAAACAATACTTTGAAAACACTTATAATAATTATAACAAGTAATAGTACGGGAGGCCGTAACCAAGATCTTTGCCTGATCGCCTGATGAATCACGACCATATAGATTGATAGATTATGACATAACCAACAAAAAAGTCCCCGGTGACGGAAATTTTTAGTGGGGCGAAAACTATTTAATTATTTATTGAAAATGTAAAAAATACAAGCTCAAAAATGTAATTCCCTAATGTCCGTTTGCGTATTGTGTGTCTTTATTTACATGAAAAATATACACAGAACATGGTAACGGAAATTTGTAGTGAGGCAGAACAATACTGGAGGTCGGAACAAAAAATTTATAACAATTTTTTTTGGGGTCTAATCGCCTAATGTCCGTTAAGAAAATTATTATTTAATTGATAATATTTTAAGTAAAAAAAAAAATACAAACGGACGTTTGAAGTGGAGCGTTTGTCTGTAATTAAATTTTGAATATGAAGAATTTCTCGATGTAATTTTGTTACCCACTAATGTCCGCTCTCTATCGGAAACGATTTTTTTTTTTGTTAAAAAAAGGCCAGAAAATTTACAACAGACATTTTCAACGAGGCTGGGCTAAAAAAAATCGATTTCCGTCGGACTAGAAAAAAAAATCTCAATTTTCACCCAGTCCCAAATAGGAATCGAAGGGTAGGTTTAAAAGAAGTACACAGGAGGATTTTTTCATGCACAAAAAATACAAAATATTTTTTATTTTCATATAAAAATAAACGTTGAAACTGCGTAGGGTCTTTCCAAGTATAAACGTCCAGGTGGAGTGGCATGTAATGGCGCGCACGCGCAGAGCGCTAGATAAATCTGGCAGTGAACACGCGGGATGCAAGATATTGGCTGTGTAGCGTCTTTCCAAACTTCAACCGCCGGGTGGACTCGTGGAGTGGCATGTGCCAGTGTGCACGCGCAGAGCACTAAATACAGATGCCGCCGCGCTGTATTACAGATCCCTGTACATTTCATTTCATGTGAATACGCCCCATGAGAAATGTCCGTTTAGCATTTTCTTCTCGTGTATTCGGTGTATACTTCAATTTAAAACAAAAAGTAGCCATTAGGGAGTAACTTTTTTACACGCATTTTCTTTACATTCTCCTTTCTCGCTTTACCGATTTCGCCCCATGCAAAATATCCGTTCTGTGTGAATTCTTATTATTTTATATATTTTTTACAAGATTCCACTGAAAACGGACATTAGGCGATGAAAAAAAAAATGACATGATTTGTTACGGACGGAAAATTGTTTCCCAATTAATCGCCCCATTTTTGGGATTTTTATAAGAGAGATTTTCTGTTTGTTTTGTAAAAAACTACCCATTAAACCTCGTCATAACCATTAGGGAATAACAAGCTTTTTTGGTTACGACCTCCCGCATTATAAGGAGCATCAAGTCTATTGAGATCGCCGAGTCTATGCGTATAGTGACGTAGCGCCTGGCTACGCCCCATTTTGGCGAGATGGAGATTTGTTATAGTTTTTAAGATACTAAACGTGCGAATAAGATTCTAATTTTTTGCAGATCCATTAATTTATACTTGCACTTTCGATTTATGAAATAAAAAAAATGCTGAACGAGCCCATTGTATTCTTTATACTACCTATTTCTTCATCAAATTCTAAATATTATTCTGGAATTTTCTCTGAATAAAATGAATATCATACTTAACCCCATAACCACCAAATGCGTCAATTGCTTGGGAATGCAATTCGGAAATTTTTGAGGCTTTAGCTTTATCCTGTAAAAACACACACGCACAACTCTGTACAAATTGGACCGTTCAAACGGATTCCTTATTCCACAACCTTGAAATGTAAGTGATATATTGTATAATAATAATATTGCGCGTATTTTTTTCATATAAGTGGGTGAATATTTTACTGGATTTACTCCTGCTAACAATTTACGAAAAACAAAACCGCTGCAGAAGGCGTAGATGACTTCAAATATTAGTCATTGTTTTTTAATCTATCGCCTACAGTACAATAATAGACATTTAATCTAAGAATCTGTTAGATAATGAAAAACACATCTGTTAGGCGTTTTCAAGAAACATTCCCAGTTGGAGTAGTAGGAGGACTGTATTGAAAGAATGTTAAACGCAAGGTGCCTCAAATCTTGCTATATATGGATACGTTCTTTGACAAATCAAGGGTCAGACACAACGTGTTATTAATACGTTATGGGGCAATATTAATGCAATATATCGTGTGATTCAGCGGCTAATATGAAGAGTGTTGACGCAGTTGAGATACTTTATATACACACACCAGAATGGCGATAAGCTGACATTTATTTGTATAATTTTTTTTCCTTAACAAATTTGAAGACCTAGACAGTCATGAATTTCTTACTACATTTTTTGTTTATTTGCCACATTTTTGCCAAGTTAGTCAGTGTCAAGCTCGATGTTAACGTGCAAAGATCCGTTAGTTGCGCATTACATTTGAAACATTTATCTTTTCTACATTATCGGCCGGTCGTCGTAAAGCCAAAAATCATTGATTTTGGTAAGAGATTTAAAACAGCCATTTTATTGACTAAAAAATTGCAATGAACACGATGGTGAAAATAAAAATTTTATAAAACACAGGCTTCACTGTTAAAAACAATGGTTTTTAGCGAAAATTCTAATTTTTTGACGTTTCTTGACTTTTTAAAGAAAACGGACAAAAAAGTCAAGATATAAAAAATAAAGATGTTATCAACACGCGTCGTTTGAGTTAGAAAGTTGGATAAATGCAATTTTCAATTTTTGCATTTTTCTGTTTTTTGGATAGAAAAAACTGTGACGTGGAGGGGCAAAACTGACACCGGATTCGGATTTCGTAAGCCAAAATACACCAGAAATGATTGGTCTAGTCCGTGGAATCGACAACTTTTTGTTTGTGTGTGGCTGTGTGATTAGTTTCAATTTGAATTTAATTGTTTTAATCAATAATTTTTGTGCGTCTTACGAGAAAAACGCAAGAGACCGTTTTCATGTAGAATTTATCAGGATAATCAGGAAAAATATTCACATGAAAAAGTGTCAGTGGCGTACCACTTTCTTGGTAAAAAATATCAGAGGATATGTTCGCAGGGACGCCACTGGTGGAGCGATAAATTAACTTTTCTAATTAAAATATGTGGTTTTATACCCTATACCAAAATTGAAAACAATATCTAAAACATTGCTTCATAAAATAACCTAAGGAAACACACTCTGAAATATTAAGCACGTCATTAAGGAACACCATGTATAAAAAAATGATTAAACTTAAAAAAATTAAAAAACAAAACAAAAATACTTCTATATGACTCTTTAAATCACTTTAAACCACTTACAGCGCATTTAAAACCAAGCGCGCTTTGAATTTTATATACCGGGTGAGTCACGAATTGCGCTCGCCCCGATATTTCCTAAAATATTTGGAAGAGAAAATTGAAATTTGGAGGCCTTATTACACGACTAAAATGCCATCTTTTCAATAAAAAATCAAGTTTGGTGCACATCCGGTTTGACCTAAAATGCCCACAACTTTCGATTTTTAAATGGAACACCCTATATATTTTTACATTTTTGGAATCTAGAGGAAATTTTGAATACAATACATCCATTTTGGTCACTTTTTGATAAACATTAAAAATTTTATTAAAAAATCTATTTCTGAATCCAGAGTGCTGTGGTGCCCAAAATATATTTTAGTTTGTGTGCTACGTTACTATAAAAATAAAAAGAGCAATATGATTGCATTACTTAATTCTCTAGAAGCGTTTAAAATTTTTAAATGTGATTTTAACCCACTAACTCGGTTTTTTTAAATGGGAATTTAATCGTTCACCAACATTTTTAAATACCTCATTTTCATACGAATCTAATGATACCAAAATTTTGAAAATCCGCTCAGAAATATTTGAGATTTCAGCCAAAATACAATGCAACCAAGCTTTTAGAAACATGCGGCTAATAGATAATAGATTAGTGGGCTTTGGAAACTAAAATGGCACATTTCTGTGTAAATCTGGTAACCTAATAATATTGGAAAAATCATTGTAGCCATTGAATGTAATAAAACAATATCGGCTGTCAGACAGATACAAAATACAGCGTTGCGGAAATCTCTTTGAGTAAAAATTAACGAAAATGAACAATTTTAGTAGAAATGAAAAGGTCGATATGTTACTGGTATAAGGAGAGCGTCTCAAAAATTCAACTGCAGCTGCAGAACTTATCAGCAACGATATCTCAACAGACGTCATCCAAGCAGACACTTGTTTGCCAGAGTGGAACAAGAATTAAGAAACGAACCCAATCAACAAGATGACCAGCAAACATTTATTGTAAGTGAGGACAACGAAATTGATGTATTAGGATTTGTGATGGTACACCCAACAACATCAACAAGGGAATTGTCAATGGAATGCGACATTAGTCAGTCTTCGGTTTGCAGAATTTTAAAGAAACATAAGTTTCGGTCTTATAAATACCAAATACACCAACATCTTTATGAAGATGATAACGACAGGAGGCTAGTATATTGCAACTGGTTCTTAAATGCAGTACAACAAAACCCAGGTTTTCCTTTTCATATTTTCTATTCAGATGAAAGTAGATTTACGAACCAAGGTATGTTTAACAGAAATAATACTAGGTACTGGGCTCAAGAAAATCCGAGGTTGGTAGGGCGGGGGAATATTCAGGAAAGATTTGGCTTTAACTGTTGGCTTGGAGTACTTGGAGATCGAATAATTGGACCCATATTTTTTTATGGAACACTTACTGGCGAACGATATTTATTCTTTTTACAAAACCAGACAGCAGAATTTCTTGACTTACGTCCTCTTGCCTATTTACAAAATATGTTTTTCCAACAAGATGGTGCTCCCCCACATAATTCCAGAAGAGTGATGGAATATTTAAACAACTTGCATGGTGAACGCCTTATCGCAAATCAAGGTCATATCAGGTGGCCTCCTAGGTCACCTGACTTAACACCCCTCGACTATTATGTATGGGCCACTCTCAAAAATAAAGTTTGTAAAACTTCTTCAAATACCCGCGAAGAGCTGCAAAATAAAGTTGTACGGGCTCTTAATGAAATAACGCCGGCTGAATTGCGTAGAGCCATTCAAGCAACTGTACGCAGAGCCGAATTGTGTATAGAAAAAAATGGTGGACATTTTGAACAATATCTATAAATGTCAATTTATGGTTTAATTATATTAATTATTTTAAAGATACCTACTGTTACCTAGTTTAAGATTAATTGTTCAAACGGAATTGATTTTTATTTATTTATAGGCCCGATATTTATGTTCATTTAAATAAAACTCTGAAAACCGAACTGATGCCGCATTCTATTGCAAATGTCCTTGTGGATGTAATTGTGTTTACCTCCACATACCTATGCTAAACTTAATTGTAACGTTCTTTGCGCTCATAATTATTAAATGTTTGATAGCTCAAGATTGCCTATAACTACACGAGTCTGTCTGACAGCTGATATTGTTTTATTACATTCAATGGCTACTATGATTTTTCCAATGTTATTAGGTTACCAGATTTACACAGAAATGTGCCATTTTAGTTTCCAAAGCCCACTAATATATTATCAATTAGCCGCATGTTTCTAAAAGCTTGGTTGCATTGTATTTTGACTGAAATCTCAAATATTTATGAGCGGATTTTCAAAATTTTGGTATCATTAGATTCGTATGAAAATGAGGTATTTAAAAATGTTGGTGAACGATTAAATTCTCATTTAAAGAAACCAAGTTAGTGGGTAAAAATCACATTTAAAAATTTTAAACGCCTCTAGAGAATTAAGTAATGCAATCATATTGCTCTTTTTATTTTTATAGTAACGTAGCACACAAACTAAAATATATTTTGGGCACCACAGCACTCTGGATTCAGAAATAGATTTTTTAATAAAATTTTTAATGTTTATCAAAAAGTGACCAAAATGGATGTATTGTATTCAAAATTTCCTCTAGATTCCAAAAATGTAAAAATATATAGGGTGTTCCATTTAAAAATCGAAAGTTGTGGGCATTTCCGGTCAAACCGGATGTGCACCAAACTTGATTTTTTATTGAAAAGATGGCATTTTAGTCGTGTAATAAGGCCTCAAAATTTCAATTTTCTATTACAAATATTTTAGGAAATATCGGGGCGAGCGCAATTCGTGACTCACCCGGTATACAAAGTCGTAACTCCGCAAGTCACTCGGAGCCTAAATATTAAAAAACGTTGTATGGCGTTCATAAATTGTTATAAAAGCAAAAAACGCAAAAATAGTTGAAAACTAGTCAGCTTAATACATTAACTTTATGTTGTTATAAGATTCTTTCAAAAAATTAATTAACAAACAATTGACAGTCGTAAACGCAAAATGGTCTATATCTCCGGTTCTAGTTAATGGATAGAGGTCTACCTAGGCTCAAAATTTTCCCTTTTTATTATCTTTCATTTGCCGACAACTGCATTTCGTTACGACGCGACGTTCCTGAGCTGAGATATTCCATTTGTTTACTATGCATTTTTTTTAAACATTGGCGGGGTGGGTAAAAAAAATGGGGCGTTTTTATCAACATCGATTGCCGGGGTGGAGAATGCAAAAAATGCCATGGAAAGTCGCAAATCCTTAATAAACAAATCAGCTTATTTGTTTTAACAATTGCAAAATACGCGAGATATCGACACAAAAAAAATGTTAATTCCATGGACAAAATGTAACATTTTGACCTCAATGAAATATCCGTATGACCTTCTGTTGAACAGAAAAAAAAATGTTAATTTAGAACTTCAAATTTTTTATAACAATTGAACGGTCAAAGATAAAACGTCGCTACAATCTCACACGGCGCGTATTGATAGAATATTCATTTTTAATATCTTGACTTTCTTTTTGTCCGACGCACCATTTTCGCTGAAAAGTAAAAAAATATCAGAAAATGAGAATTTTCTCTAAAAATCATTGTTTTTAACAATGAAGACTGCGTTTTATAATTTTTTTAATATCACCATCGTGTTCAGCGTAATTATTCATATAAGAATATTCAATAAAATTGATGTTTTAAATTTCTGATAAAAGAAAAGTTACGACGTCTGGACTATTAAAATTCGTTCCGTTTTCACAAGTAATGGTTTAAAGAGTGTAGCAGAATAAGTAAGGTAAAATGGCCCCAGAAGCTTTTGAGCGTAGTAGATCAACAATAGAAAAGGAACTGTTTTCATCGAGTTTTGGCCCGCTGTCGTTACTAGTAACCTCTGTACCTTAATACATATAATTTTTGGGTTTCATTTTTTATCTCTACAAGTCACCTATGTGTTAATTATAAAAATAATAAGAATGTAGATAATTTAAATATATCTTAAGAAAGGAAATGTGCAAATTTTGCAGTCCCTTTCGAATACAAAAAAATATATATATTAAAAAAATTAATTCATAACAACAATGATTGATGTACATGAAATTTTTACCAAAAATACACTGATATTATCAGTTTATTGTTGATTTTTTTTTTAATTTCTAGAAGCGGTGTGCCATAATTACAAAAAATTAAAACTGTTACCGAGCAATGTTTAGTGGTGCTCAACTATTGAAATGTTATGTGTAAGTTTATTTAAGTTTCAGATAGTGCCACCGAGGAAGAGGAAGACCATCTTCAAAAAGTTAATCAAGTAGTCTTAATATAAACATCGCTACCCCATTATGGTTGTTTATCTTAATATTCATTGAAATGTAAGTTGTTGACAAAAAATCGTACAAGAAAATATGAAAAATTATTCAATCCGATTACTCACAGAGTCTATCCACGGTCTAAGAAGTATTTCTTAAGTGCTAAATTATGAGATCTGATCAGAAGTGCGCCGCTAGACTGCGGAAGATACGACGGAAGGCAGACTATAGCAATCGCAGTAAGTATAATTTTCTTAGTTTTCACTTTGGGAAGTCTTAGGAGTGTAACCCCCTAAGTATCCCCCTTGAGAGTGGATACAGCAATAAACTGTAGCAAGGGCACGGCTGGCGCCATATAATTATACATTTTTGTCGTGTTCTCAGACGCGCGGTACTAGATTCATTCTCAGTAACATAGATTTTCATAACCGGTTGTGTCTCCTGAACTGATTTCAGCAAAAACACTACGTTTGAAATGTATTCGAAACGCATGCGTCCATACCACCTCGTCTAATATCATACTTTATGTGTAAGAGTAACACATTATTATTATTTATTATATCTGTTTTATGTCTTTTTAATGTATCATATTTTATATCTTGTATAATTAAGTAACACAGTTAGCCAAAAGCCAGAAGGAATCAACTCCAAAAATAACATATTTTTTATTCGCATGTGTAATTTAATACAAACAGTATGATGCAAAGAAAGTGCTTCCACCAATGATATTTTACAAAATTCCATCGCAGACTGTAGACAGACCTAAAACAATTTTTACTAATCGTAAGCTGAGTCAGCAACTGAAACGTAATAACTAATAAGTTAATCTTGAGTACCTTCTTGACCTTTAACTATCTTAATAGCGTAGGTAAATAATTGTAATCGCTGTTAAATTGAAAGTAATAATTTTACCAGCGACAAAGAGATCTAAGACAAACTCAGTGGCGTTTCAGCGTCCGGAAGGCTAGCGACGCAATTTATTATAATCTATTTTAAAATTGTTAACATGAAAGTAGAAATAAATAGGGTGTTTTCACTTTTTTTTAGTTGAAAAATATAAAATACTCATGGTAGATATACATTATAGCTGAAATTCGACGAAAAAATGTTTTTAAATAAATTTAAAAGAAATATAGATTCAAATTAAATATGCACCGCCAAATAAGACACGTGACGTCACTCTCTATATAAATAAAGCAGCGTTATGACTAGAGATGGGGCAAATGGCGATTTTTTAATCACAGTGATCGCCACGTGACCGTTCAGCAATAACTATTCGTTATAGCACAGATTATATCACTCTTTGGATCGCTTCTACGATTGTGTTCGATTCGTCATAATTCGCCATTACCCATAACCTGGTACGGTACTCGGCTCGGCTTCGCTGTTTCTCACCGATCGATGTTAGCCATTGTTCAGTTGAAAGAACAGGCGATAAAGGTATATTTTCTGAAAGTTCAAAGCCGATCAGAACTCTTAACGTCTCTGGGCGTTAGAAAGAAAAAAAAATGCTCCTTAGCCAATTTAATCAATTTTGTATATTATGTACGTACTCAAATGAACCAAAACCAACGCAGATTTGTCGGAATTTTAATTAGGAAGATTTTGATTTTTGTTTGACCCGATCGGACGTCTAGAACCGGAGATATTCACCTTTTTACCTAAAAAAACGCTGTTCAAAAAATTAAGTTATTTATACAAAAACGCAATAGGCTCTGGAAGTCCAAAACTCAGATACCCAAGAAGGTATGAAATCATAATTTTGCTGTACAAAACTATGCATATCAATGTCCTTTTTTACTCCACTATATTGTAAAAATCTGAAATATTGGATATTAGCACATGATCTTGAATAACATTCAAAGTGAAATTCAAATTTATGGAAATAGGCTTTTTGCAGATTTGACTCTTGACTGATGCAAATACACTTTTTATGGGAAAAAGTGGAACAGCATGATAACATGGCAGTGTAAGTCCAAAAATAAAATATTGTTGCGTATATTTCACCTTTTAGGAAACACCCTGTATGAATCCGTGGGTTCTAAATAATTTCAACAAGAGATAAACCACTACTAACACTTTATTTAACAATTTACTGACCATACAATACTTTGTTTACTTAATATTTAACCTCACTTTTCACTTTTCAACTTGTTCACTTTTATAAACTGCCTTTTTGATAAACCTCTCTCTTCCGCGCTGGTAATCGCGCCTTATATACCCCGAAATTACCTCTAGATTAAACCAGAATCTTCTCCAACCACAATCTAGAAAAGTCCATGGCTCTTTCTAGAGTCTTTCCAGTCACTATTAGTAGGCATAGGCGTATCATCTCCAGTCCCAAGGGAGTGTAATTCATAACAATATAAATGGTGAGAGAATTAAATGTCAAATATAAATATATAAAGAAATTTTGAATGTTCTATTTAAAAAATCCAAATTTTACCTTACCACCCCTATGTTATACACCTTGTGGACTTCAGGACTTCCAAATAATTTTAAAATATGCTACATTTGATTTACCATCATTTCTGTCCTACATCTTTTCAAAAATTTCAAATGGATGAAGATATATTGATTGTGCGCGAATTAGATTGACCGTATAAAGTCGATAAAGAATTGTTTTTTTTTCGTATCAAATATTAGATACGAAGTGTAAGAAAGTTATCTGCTAAATTCCAGATACAACATTTTTAAATATTACAAGTTCATTGAAAAATTATTTCTGCTATCATTGTTAACGTTATGTTGACAAAAATGTGATTTTTATATGTGATCAAAACGTTGAAAATTGGATATTTCAAAATCATGTCTTAATGGTATTAGGCGACGAAAATTTCATGTAATATAGAATCTGCGTGGTTTAAAGACGTTACTTTAATTGAAAATGTATATAATAAGATAATATTAAAAACAAATTCAAATAATCCCAAAAAATAACTGTTAGAAACACTAGAAAAACATTATTATTTGAATGTACTTAATACTTCCAACATTCTATACAATATCATTTATGTTAAATTTAGATGACTTAAATATGTGCAGAATATACATTAAATGAATAACTTTTACTCACAGTTGGTTAACTTTCTGTAGCATATTTTTTTCTGTTAGCATCACTTAAAAATGAAGTAACTTTTTGAAGAATAAAAGTGTTATAAATAAAACCCACTTTTCATTTGTCTCAAAATAACAGAATTCAAAAATCGGTTTTAATGCAAAAATGCGGACACTAAACGCCTCTTAAAAGAAAAAACAATCGGACGACATTTACTTTTTTTTCTATTAATTTTTCAGTAACATTACGCGATTTCAGGGAAGAGATTCGAGAGTTGACTAAGTTGAGTTAAACTCGATAAAATTTAAACCACCGGTAGATCAAGAAATGTTACGTTAAGTGAACTGCCTTAATAGAAAAACAAAGTTTATATAGAATTAATAAATACTGGTACAGTTTTCTTTAATAGTAAATAAAGCAAACAAGTGCAAGTGCAGTGCCTCTATCTATACCCCAGACGACCTAAGACCCCTTTCAAGAGGTTTTTTGCGATAAAGAAAACATCTGGCAATATAATACAAGCTGTGCACTATAAAGTTATCTTCTCAGTGAAGGGCAACGGGCTGGTTTCTAACGAGTGGAAGTAGTGTAGGAATCCTACAGAAGAGAGAGAGGGAAACTGCCAACATAGGCAACGGATGAAAAGATAAGTTCTATATAAGTTCTATTTATTGATTTATTAATCCTTGTCATATGGTCCATATATTGGGATTATTTAAGAATACAGAATGTATCTCAGATCAAAGCAGTCGGCGTTTGCTTGATATACAGAGCGTCCCAAATGTTCTCCAGATCTTTTTTATTTTTGCTTTACCTTGGCGGATCGGTATACAGGGTTCCTCAAATATTCTCTCGGGGCTCTTCCTTATACTCCCACTGCAAATGGCTATTTACCTGTGGAACCGTTTAAAAATGAAGGCCTCTTGGGGCGAGCTAATGTATATCTTAGCAGACAAACGAAATGGAAGCACTGATGCAGAACGTTGAAAAGAAAACACAGATTTCTGAGAAACATGAAACCATGTGTGGACGCAAGCGAGCAGGAGGTGTACATTGCTAGACTCAGAAACAGAAGAAGCAAAAGACTCAGAAGAAGAAAAAATAAGAAGATGATGATAGATGGAAACTTAGAAAAGATGCATGGAAACTTAAAAGAAGCATCTCACAAACATCTGCACTTCCCATCCTATATTCCTACCCTATGCGTCATGTGGATCTCGATGCTGGCAACATGCATGTCTTATGTCCAATCCGGCGTATGGCCGGTCCGGCGGGATATAAAAATATCCAGACTGGATATCCGGAGGAGGCAGCAATGCCTACCCAGACTGGATGTCCGGAAGTGGCAGCAATGCCTACCATACGCTAGCAAATCAGTCAATCAATCAACACTATGCGATGTCAGGGAAGAATACAAAAAATTGAAACAACTTTTAAATCGGCAGTTGTTTAACCACGTATATGGTTATTTTGATTGAAAAAGACCTCCCCTATCACCGCTCCTCGTTTTCTTTGTCCAGTTCTGGGACACTGTATAATAATATTGTTACAAAAATATATTGTAGCCGTCTTGTTACCAACAGTTTAAAATAGCATTGCAGAATGCATAGGACCCCACAGAAAATAACTGAGCATAAAGTTTAAAGTAAATAAATTACGTTTCATAGACACAAAACAATCACATTAATTTTCAGAAGAATTTAAATGGAATTCCTCAAACAATATCTATTTATGGTTGAATTAAATACACGTAGAAAATCAACGAAAGTACAAGAAACGGAAAACATCCAATCATGAGGTTTTGCCTTTCTACTCGACACTTCCCAATAGAGTTTGTAACAAATTGCCGTAAGGGTTAAAAAAGGGATACTCTGCACTAGTTCTTAGGGAAGTCAATTTAACGTTTGACAGTATGAGGCTAGAAGTTTGTTTCCCGAGTTTTCTTAAATAGCAGCACTTGTCTCAAGTGGTCTATCGGAAGCAGCTGGTGAAAATGTTTGTATGGAATTGATGTATGCTGTTCAGTAGACGTGCCGGGAAAACACTTCCCAGAGCGTGATATTTGTAACTTTGCAGAGATTGCATTGTAAAACGGGCAGCCGAGAAAAGGAAATGGGCTGTTGTAAGTGATTACCACTACTTGTGGAACTGAGTGTTACTGTTATTATCGGCTAGATTTGAAAGTTCTAGAACAGTATAAAAATTAAATGTAGATCGTGCAGTACATTTACGTACTTTGATAAGAATTAAAAAAAAAACATAAAAAGTTTTATTAGTTTTATATGGCCGTCCCCAAAGCTTTTGGTTTCCAGATGTATGCATTTAAAAAAATATGTTTTCCTCTTTTGTAAATATTTTGATACATAATTTTACTTTTTACTTTTTAGTCTCTACTTATTATTTTACATGCAAACAGACAGACAAAACCCTTTCATTTGATACCCATGTCAAGGGAGTTGTGAAGAAAAAGATAATTCGCCATCCTAGGACATTCGCCATTTTGAATTTAGAATAACGTTATATAGGTAGTATTTGTCTCGTGAAACCCTTTCATTTGATGCCCATCTCAAGGGGGTTGTGAAGGAAAAGGTGATGCGACATCTTGCGATGTCTGTCATATAATAATAATAATAATAATAATAATAAATCGTCTTTATTTTTGCAAGTGAAATACAAAGAAAATGTATTTACAATATGTTAGAGATGTTGGGGGATGCTCGGCGAAGTTTAGCCAAAGGCTACTCTTACACTTAACCGAGATATTGGATTTAGAACGATATTAGATATTGCATTGTCATCGGATTTACACACGAGTGCATAATTTCAAAGTTCTAGCTTAATTAGAACTAGGCGAAATTTTGATTGCAAGATTTCACGTAAACAATAACAACATAGTAACAAACATACAGACAGGTGATTTTGTGAATTATAATCATTCATAGAATGATGAAAAAAAGGTAATCATTATACTCTTTGCCGATTTACTGCACTTTTTGTATAATTGTTGCATATTCTATAGGACACTCACACTCTTCGCAGTCTTATCATAAATAAATAATGTTAGTTTGCGTTAGAGAGTAACTATGGCCTTATCTATTGCGAGATGAATCAAGCCGCCAAGCCTGGTATATAATCTTGTCGCATTTGTGACAAATATTTATTACTTTTAAATTTATAAACATTCCAATAGTCCCTACAGGGTTTTGCGCGTAGCCGGTTTTGCAATATAACACTATTCATGTCTAAACTTTAAAATTCTCTCTAATAACTTCTTTCTCCCTCCCCACATGGATTGTGTTTGTTTTCGACATTTTTTTTTCATTACAAAACAAAAACATGGATTAAGAAAAATGAATAATAACTCTTTTATTTACTTCCGCTAGCTAACAATAATTACTGTCTAAATTTCCATACACTCGGAGATTTCGTTCTTAAGTTATCGTGGTAAAAAAAAAAAAAAACGTGACGGACGGACAGACAGATGGGCGGATACTTTGCAAGTTGTTCGGAGTTCGATCACTAACACAACGGTATGAATTTTTTTCTCTACGATCGATATTACCGTTTTTAGAAATATGCCGATTAAATGAAATATAGTTTTTGTTTTGTATTTGCAAAAAGTGTATATAATAACTGACAGACCATAAAACGACAACGTGCGAAAGAGGCCACCTAGTTCTTGGACTAAGAGTAGATAAAGTAAATGTAACAACGTAAATCTCCAAAATGTTAACAATGGTCGAAACTCGATTGTTCGGAAAGCTGTCAACCTCCTCTACAGATTCAATCAAAGGACCAACAGTCTGCCGTGGGCCCTAAGGGCGCTACAGCGCATCAGATTATAAAATTTAAAAAGTGCCTGAAACGCCAGAAAATGGTCACACATCATTTTTGGGGACCTACAAATCAAGGAAAACCAATTTTCTGTCAATTTGGTTGGAATTTTTGGCAGAAATCAAAGTTTCATGAAAGAATTAAATAAACTGAAGAAATAAAAAATTGGAATATTCGGGCGAAACTTGGTAGGATGGCTAAGTGGATGCCCAAGAACATGGAAAAACTAATATTGCGTCTCCAAAGTCATTCATTTTGTTATAATGATTTCCTTAAAATTAAGTCAATTAAAATTTTGCAAGTGTGCAATTTGGCAGAAAATTTTGCTGCTGTCTCCGGGGAGATCCCAAGTCATGGTAAAAATATTCTATGCCAAATTTGTTGGGCCTAGCGGAAAACATACCAATTTAAAATTCAGAAATTGACAGAATTATATAGGAAGCACAGCTCATAATCAACAGTAGCGTATAAGGGGCCCCCTGCACGTAACTTCGCAGGATGATTTCACCCCTTTCGGCTTACGGAATTTATATTTCAGTAATCTACATGTCAGTAACAATAATTTGATCCCAGTTTTATCCATTTCGCTGAATTGGAAAGAAAATTGTTTTTCAAATTTTGAAATTCTGACAAAAATCCCCGGCCCACTCAATTGGAGACGGTTTAAAACGAAATATTGGTTGCCTCTGAAGTCGCGACGTACTATTAAAAATAAATGAGTTATTCCATTTGTTTATGACTAAAAAGCACGTGTTTTTCAAACCCGATTTTAAACAATTAAATTTGAAAAACCATTAAATTTGATATGTACCTGATAGTACAACTTGTCAGGAAGAGAATCCACTTTGATTCGTTACTCCACAACGTCTACAAAAAATTAGGACAATTTTAAGAAAGCAAATATTTAATAAACAAATGGCTTTTTGCTAAAATCTTAAAAGATATCGATTTGCAATTTTCAACGCTTTTTAAGTACATTGAGACGTACAACTTCAAAGTCACAAGGCTTAATTTATCATTAGTTATTAACGATTGAAATAAGACGCCATTTTAACAGTTTCTTCGATTTTTCAGATAAACAAACCGATTTGAAAATTTCTTATTGAGTTTTGTAGACCATTTTACTAGCTACATTTGTCATATAGACCTTGTATTTAGAGTTCTTATTTTTTTATTTTATTTTCGAAGAACTGGTTTTCTCAGCTTTGCAATTTATTTAAACAATGTGGCACTAAATAAAAAGTGTTGCCAAAGCATGATATTCAATATTCTTGGCCTCTTTTACATGAGCAATTTTTATACATAAAGTATCTTGCATTTTTCGACAAAACCTTAATTCGATTACGTACACTATTGTGTTCAAGAGTTTTGTCTGTTAGTCTGTTATTTTCATTTAAAATTTTGAAGGGGATGTATCCTACGGTTTATCATAAGATATATTCCAGCGTTATTGAAATAGTACAGGCAATGAAGGCAACATTTTGTAAAAACCTCGCAAACATTAACAAAAGGATCATCTCCGGGATTTAAGTAGGTAAATAACCTGTAGAATGGAATAATGCATTCTTTGCACTTCCAAGTTCCGGGAAAATTCAAAGAAATTTGGAAAAGCTTTTTGAATTTGAACAAAAATTGTAGCTCGTCTCTTTCTCTACAAAAAAGGTCTTTACAAATTTTTTTCTTACTTAAGCCGTTTAGGAGATAAATCCAGTTTTCCACTTATAGTTTTGAGGCGCTCCGAAATGCGCGGAAAATGAGAATTCTCTGGGAGTTTCGTACGACCGGACACATCGATCGACAATTGTTACTATTCAGAGCCGCTAAAAAAATGAAAACAACATAAAATGTAGAGAAAAGTCTCAGCTTTAATGTGGAACTTATCACAAAATTCATACAAATTTTTATCATAGAGAAAAAAGTGTTAGAAGATGGCTTAGTAAACTTTATACATTTGATTTATTCATATCTTTGAGTTTTATGTATCCTGCCTATTTCTCCTGTAACAATGGATGCTTTTTCACTGCATGAAATCGATTCCACACACTTTAATCTATACTTCATGAAGAATGTTAAGAAACAAATAAGTTGCATATGTTTTACTGTATAATTGTGCATTCTCTGAACGTGTATGAATAATGTAGATAAATTCAAAAAGTACTGCACGCATTTAAAAAACTCTAAAGTTTTATTGTACTTATAATCCGAAAATTAAGACTGTGCTATTATTATTAATTAATTAAGATATAGCGAATTGACCTCCAAAATTTGGAGGTGATTGATCGATGAGAAATATACCCTCTACTTTGATCGCAAGGCATGTTTATAAAATGTTCATTGGATTAATATATCATTATATAAGAATATATAAGCAAAATGAATTATCATTCTAACGACTCCCGGCAAAGATATGAATAAATCTGTGGATCAACTGCACAAAGTTTACAAAGCCATCTTCTGACACTTTTTATCTATGATAAATTTTTTTATGAACTTTGTGATTACTTCCACATTAAAGCTGAGACTTTTCTCTACATTTTATGTTATTTTCATTTTTTGGGGGCTCGGAATAGTAAGAATTATCGATCGATGAGACCGCTCGTACGAAACTCCCGGAGAATTCTCATTTTTCGCGCATTTCGAAGCGGCTTAAAATTATAAGTGGAAAACTTGATTTATCTTCTAAACAGCTTAAGTAAGACAAAAAATCGTAAAGACCTTTTTTGTAGAGAAAGAGACGAGCTACAAATTTTGTTGTGTACTTTTTTCTCTATTTGCATTATTTTGGGCGCTAGAGCAAAAAAAACAGAAAATCAAAAAAATTTTCCAAATTTTTTTGAATTTTCCCGAAACTTGGAAGTGCAAAGAATGCATCATCTCATTCTCCAGGTCATTACCTACTTAAATCCTAGAGATTATCCTTTTATTAATTTTTGTTACCCTAATGATGGAACGTTTTAAATTTATTTATAATATTAAAGATACATTAAACTTATGTTAGTGTTTCGGTTGAATGTTCACATAAATATCTTGTTTATAGATTTAATGTAAGTTCCTCATTCCTACAATTGACTTATGTACATTTTCCATCCGAAGCAGTCAATAAATATTACTACAATCGCGGTCAATACCGGTCGAGTGTGCTGGCTTTTAACTTATTTATTTGTATATCCTGTAACATAATAAACCAATCAGTTCTCGCAATAAATTGAACTAATCACTATCAGGATCAGCATGCCTAACAATACTCTCAATTAAAATTATTAATTGGCGGAAGACGTTGTTTTGTTACCTACAATAAATAAACTACAATAACTCGAAGCGCATAAATCGAACTGCACTTACCTCATCGCACCCAGCGCACCTTGGCTTCATTTTTTCTGCGTAGTGTCTTTCGCAATAAATGTTATCCTCGTAGACGCAGTAGGCAAGGTCCACGAGAAGATCGTCACAGGTTGAACACTAAAACAAAACGGTAATTGATCAGAAATTCTTTAAATGTTTAGTATTTGTTTTAATAATGTTGGGAAATACATTTATATCCTTAAATTTCACCTAGAAATAACACCACATCGAATTAGTATGGGTCTTGTAATCACTTTGCACCGTTATTTATTAGGTGAGTTTTTTAGACAGCCTACTGTTTAAATTTAGATTTAGGCGTCTCCAGATGATGCCACCTTGGATAGCGAAATGCGCGTCGAGTTCAGTGTTTTCGAGTTCGCGAAAATTACTATAATGTTTCTGTATTTAAAAGTAAATATATTTTGTTGAAAGCAGGGCACTTACATAGTGTTTCCAGGTGCAAAAAGTGGCAAAATGTCACAAGTCAGTAACAACACTGATAGAAACAACAAAAATTATAACAAAGGGTGTAGCAGTGTAATGCAAAAGTCCCCAGAAGCGTTTGGACCTAATTTGGCGTCAGTAGATTGACAATATAGGAAAAGATTTTTAGCCCCATGTCGCCATTGATAACCCCTGTACCCTAATAAATATAATATTTCGTTTTCATTTTTTATCTTTGCAAGTTGTCCGTTAATTATTATGAAAGAAATGGAGAATGTAGATGTGATTTAAGTACATCTTTAAAAAAAAAATGGTGCTGATTTTGTTGCCCTCTCGTAAAAAAACATATTCAAGAAATCAAATAATTATTTATTCGAGGAAATAATGATTCGCGTACACATGATGTTTGCCAAAAATACACTGCTATGAGTAGTTCACCAAACACGCGTCTGTCACCGAATTCGACACACTTCAACCACATCTATGACCCTTATGTATAAGAAAAAAATTGCCTAGAAATTTTTTCACTCCACCTTAATGGGCAGATTAGTGTATATTTGGATTTTTATTAAGGTATTCACTTGCAGCTAGTTGTGAGTTTCAAAACTCACATGCAAAAACGATATATGCATACTCAATCAATCAATCAGGGCTAGTATTTTTCTTGCCAGAGCCATCAACACTAAAACCCACAGTTGACATTTTGCACTTAAAAACCATTCACACCTAGATATTTTTACCAAGGGTTAGCCCTAATCACCCCCACTCCTCTAAATACGGTCCTGATTCTAGCTGAATTAAATACTGTGCCATAAATACGAAGGCCTACTACCAAAATCCAGAACGATGCAACGCAACGGGAGGATTTTCTTAAATTCTATTAAGCTTTAAGCACCACCAGGTTCATTGGGGAACCCTGTATATCTATTACACGGTTACAGAAAAATCCTTCCTAGGGACCTCACCGTATTGTTGAAATATTATGTTGTAAACGGGCATAAATTTCGTGTTAATAAAACATTATTTTCCATTAGGACCCAATTTATTATACCAAGGGAAGAAAACTTTTAGTTACCTTAAAACACGCAGGATGCCACACAGAGTTCCCTAGTCTTGGGGCGCTAACGCTGATTTGTTGACCGTGGATAGGTTTCGTACAATGGAGACATACACTGTTGGGCGGAGTTGGTTTGGCTATACCTACGTCTAGGGCTACTTGATTACGACCAGCTATAAAGTCCTGAAAATGAAAGAATGTAAGCATGCGATTTATTGGTAAATTTGAGCATAAATTCGGTGTATAACATCAGAAAAATTAATTATCAGCTGATACAACATAATGAATATATTATACAGGGTGAGTGGACGGTCAATATTCTCTGAACTGTTTGAAATTTGAAAAACCGAAAAAGAGCGTGTTGACACACAATAGAGTTCCGTAGCCATTTCATAACTGAAAAGTGCACATTTCATTTGTCATGGAAACTGACCTTTTCTCACCTTGACATTTTGTTCGTTCTGTGTTAATAAAAATCGTTTTTTTTTTTTTACAGAAAGTGTGCTCCTGTGCTCGTAACAATTTTCTATGAAACTACTCGTTGAAAGGTACTATCAGAAAAAAAATCAGATTTATAGAATACATGGTTGGAAAATTAAAGGGGGGAAACAATATAAATGACTGCAACCAAATACTAGTTCAAAAACGAAAGTTTGAAATGAAACTCTGTCTAAAACTTATCTCTCATGTATTCACGCTTTCTGAGAAAAACATTGTGAGATACAGACGGACATGACGAAACTAGAACTAAAAATGTGTTAGATAAATATTGAAATTAGCACCCAATATAATTTCACTTAAATGTTTTAGCGCCAGAGAGAAGGTGGTAGCGACCTCGGGGGTTGCTGCAACCCTTCCAAAGGGTGTAAAATTCATTAATTTCACTTTGGATCGTCGCTGTAAGAAGCAGTTTCTGTTTTACACATCTAGTTTCTATTTTATATATTAAACCATAAATTAAACTTATAATAAGAGATGTTGCATCATCTGTTAAATACTGATGTTTTTTATATCTACTACTCTTAAATTGCTTATTAGAAGATCAGATGAAATAAGAATGTGGTGAATAATGTCTTCATTGATATCCACATATCCAAATATTTTAAGTCTTAATCCGTTAGGTTATGATAGGTTTTTACAGCTTATTGGGTGTACCTTTTTGCTCGTTTATATTTCGATTTACTTTTTAGGTAAGATGTAAGACGAATTTGTATGTATTTTGTTACGCAAAAGTATTTTTCTACATTTGTTACCAAAGAACATTTTTTTTGCTATAATAGGCTCATTTGATATAGATATTTTTTTTTGTACAAAAATGTTCTACTATTATTTTGGATTTTTCAGGTTATGTTTTACTGTTATCAAATTTGTAGCATGATGTCCATTGAAAATGCATTCTTTCTGAAAATTTAAAAATAACAAATGTGGTTAAATATAAAGCTGATAGGCGATGTTAGCCAATAAAATTGATTTATCACATTTTTTTAGGTTATCTAACACATATTCGAATGTATTGTTGTTCGCAAAAGTATTTTTCTCTATTTTCTACCTTGAGATTCCCTTACATAACATTTTTTGCGATAATAGATTCATTTGATCTAGATATTTTTTTTTTATAAAAATTATCTAGTATTCTTTTTGATATTTTAGGTTATGTTTCATTTATTTTAAAATTGTAGTAGTCGGGCGTTGATGCTACATTCCCCACGAGCATTTAAAAAAATATATAAGTATATTAGATTTGGTCCAAATTTGAGCTGGCAGGCGATTTTTGTCCACAAATGTTGCTTTTTGCCCCACTGTGCGCCGCGCCGAGCCGTCAAAAATGTGGGTAGCCATTAAAAAAGCCCATAACATTACCAATTACCTAACGTAACAGGTTTTAAAGCAAGTGATACGTTAGAATAAGGTAAATAATATGTCACACAACTTTTGTATAAACTGTTTAAAAAAATAAAGTCCTGTAGGAGGAGGTTTCCCTACTTCTGTAACACACCAAACGCTAAATAAAATGACACATAATTCTTACAAGGTAACGTTATTTTAGGTCAATTTGTTTTTTGTTTGACTGTATAAGTTAAATATGAACTATAGCTGATATCATCGGTATAAGTAGTAAAAAAAATGTAAAAAACGTGTTAAGTATTTATGAGTATTAATCATGTTTCTAATGAATTAATTAACAAATAATGTTATTACTTCTTGAAACATCAATTCATTAGTTGCTGCACCTTAAAAGTCAATATTATTTTATTTTACATTACCGAGTACTTAAAACATGTGTAGTTTGACGGGATATTATACCTAATATTTACCGAAGCTGATTTTACAGGTTAATTAGCATGAATTTACAGGTTTACTATGAATGCACGATGATTTGTAGCCTTGTTTTATTAGAATTTTGAAATGTGCTCGCAGTACTGGAAATCTGTAAAGAAAGTTTTATCTAGGTATGGAATAGATTATTTGGATAAAAAACCAATTACTTTTCTTTGGGAATTTATATATTTCGATGACCTGTTGGGAATACCAAAAAATGTAAACTTACTTGATCGCCAAGAATACTGTTTTGGAAATATTTCGTTTGAGTGCGACATATGGTAAAAATAGTTATAGTGAAAATAATAAAATGTCAAATTTGCTAAAAACATTTTTTCTCAAACTAAATAATTTCGGCGCAGTTACTGATAGTGTAGGCAAATTAAACCAAAATCGATCTAAACTTGAAGAAGTTTACCAAATGAATAGATTTTGACGAAACTTTGTGGATTCTGTTCGTTTTGATGTCTAGATCAAAGTCCAAAAAATTGGCGAATTGTTATAAACAATGATTTTGATGCTAATTTGTTTACTAGCAAAATTGAGGCATATTAAAAAAACAAAATATATTTTCAGATAATTTGATGAAAAATAACTTTTTCCTATTGTAAAATTTTCGAGAAAATCCGTATTTTCCGAGAAATAGCGATTCGAATTTTTCCAAAAAGGGGGAATAAAGTGAAGAGAAAAATCCAGAAAAATTCCGGTGAATGTATTATTAAAATACAAGACCTTTCCTATATGACTTTCTCCTAATGTGCACTCTGTCCAAGTTTTTCAGGAAAAACCCGAAAAGAGACCTTTATCGGAAAATGTAAAATCTCGTAATCTATGAAATTTAAAATTTTGGAAAAACTCAGACTTCAAAATTTTGGTCAGTTGTAATTTTTTTGTAACGTGCATATTTTACGAATTTTCAACGGTTATTTTCGTTCAAAGACGTACCTAAATTTTGTCATACATCACAAAATGCATATAATCTCTGAAATTACAATGAATTTAGATATATTTTAATAGAAGAATATCTAATTCTTAAACAAAAAGTTTTCACGCATAATAATAGTTGAAAAATAGGGAATTTTCTTGAATTTTTTTTTTATTTGGAATAATCAAAACACTATTGAAACGGATAAGAAAACGTCAAAAAAAGCCTTTTTTAATTCTTAAATATATTTTTTTATGGGCAATTTAAATAAATAAGTTAAAAAAACATTAAGACGCTTTCCAAATCTTTAAAGGAGATGGGTAAAGATCGGCCATTTTTCGTGAAAATTTAAAGCTTTTATTTAAGCATTTAATTTTTATCTGATTAGAGTTCAAGAATAGAACTTCAGGCATTTAAAATTTATTAGAAAAATATTACACTAGGTTACATAAACAACCACTTCAACAGAGCATGTTTGTTGATTTTTAACATTGGAAATGTTAATGTTCACGTGTAGCGTATAGGACAAAAGTTACGAGTTTTTTCAAGGCCGTCGACATGAAAGTATCAAGGTCAGATGATTTAATACTGAGCGAGAGCCTGTTACTATGTGGGAAGCGAATGCAGTGTAGTCGGTCAACGCCGGTCAATATTGTACCGCCTGTCCAACAAAAGGCGGCACGAAGAGAGCAAATCTTGTAGCGTCGAGCCAGGACGCATTAGTGCTGCTGCGGCGGACGAATAAAGAAGCGTGATATCATTTGTCTCACTATATACAGACTGTCTATTTTACGAGGGCCACACCAAATATCTCGCTTAATATCTATTGTAGAAGAATAAAGTTTTAGAAACAGTTATCCCATTTTTTGTGAGCTATATTTCAGTAAAAAGAAATTTGAAATCCATAGCCTACTTTATGAGATATATTACAAAAACCTGAAAAATAGGAAAACCACAAACGGTTATAGCTTCCTTATTTGAGGAGATACGAAAAAAGTTAAAGGAATGAAAGTTGACGGCAAAAACAATAAGAATAATAACGTGTAACAAAAAAATCGAAAAATGCAGTTGGCTTTGACATACGCTATTGTGCAAAAATGAAAAATACATATCTCAAAGTAGGCCATGACGCCATTAATTCCGTTATTTTTTTCTCATTCCAACGATATTAAACATGTCACAAAAATTTTAACCGATAGTGTCAATATTTAATATTTTACGAATACCACAATTCATATAATTGAATCGTAACAATCAGCTGTGCCATAATAGTAAAAATTCACTTTATAATAATTATAATTCCGTAATTATTTATTACAATTTAATACAAACCAATAAATATCTCATAAATAAAAATACAAGTACAAAACGAACATCCAAAGAAAAAAACGAAAACTATGTATAACAGTACTACCTACTACTATATTGAAAAGAAATTGTGTGTATTTATTTTTCTAACTACAAATGCTCAAATTGTGCACCATGCATTCTGACACATAAACGTGCTCTACGAGACACGTCACGCATTACATTTTGGAGCATTTTAGGAGTAATTGCCTCACATGCGTTTCGAATTCTGGTTTTGATGTCCTCAATATTTTCAGGGGCAGTTTGAAATACCCCCAAGGAAGTAATATCTGGTGATCGAGCTGGCCATAGAATGGGTCCATAGGTGCCTATCCAGCTATCTGGCATAACTTGATTTCAATAATTTGTACATATTACAGCAGTGTGAGGTGGAGCCCCATCTTGTTGAAAATATGAATAATTTAATCTTTCTGCCACTGTTAATTCATAAAGAAAATCTTGAAATTCGTTTTGCAGGAAATTAAGGTATCTACGAGCGGTTAATTTGCCATCATAAAAATAAGGTCCAATTACTTTAGTCCGTAAAAGACCCAACCAAACATTCGTAGAAAATCTTTTTTGGAAAGCAGTCTCTCTGCACCAATGTGTATTTTCTCGTGTCCACTTATAATGCATATTTCTATTGAAAAATCCATTATTGGAAAAATTTGATTCGTCCGACCAAAGAATTTTGCTACATATCAGCGCGTCATTCCTTTTCTTATTTAATAACCATCTACAAAATCTTACTCTCCTTGGCTTATCTCCCTCATTTAAATGTAGAACTTTCCTCATTTTGTAGCATCGAAATCCGTTTTTTTTTCAATATTTTTCTTGCACTGTCTTTTTTTATGCGACAGTTTCTCTGAATTTGTCTCAAAGAGGTTTCCTCATTTTGGTTAACATAATTCATTACTCTATTCACTTTTCTTACATTATCCGCAACATGCGCTCGCCTTACTACTTTTTTTGAAAATGAACCGT